>CM039131.1:46804562-48019363 GCA_022036555.1 Microstegium vimineum | reverse complement strand
GGAACCAGGCGTGGCGGCTGGAGTCGTGCACCTGGCTGCACGCCGGCCTCATCCACCTGCTCGCCAACATGATCAGCCTCATCTTCATCGGCGTCCGCCTGGAGCAGCAGTTTGGATTCTGTAAGCCCTCCCTCAAACACCTGACGCCTCGCTCTGTTCTGCCTGCCAGGAACGAACAGGCTGCCACGGCAGCAACGCACACGGGCGCGGTTTTCTGACCGGCATTTGTCGCCGTTCGTTCGTCCTCCTGCAGGGAAGGTGGGGCTGGTGTACCTCGTCTCCGGCTTCGGCGGGAGCGTGCTCTCCGTCCTCTTCATCAGGAAGGGCGTCTCCGTGGGCGCCTCCGGCGCGCTCTTCGGCCTCCTGGGAGCAATGCTGTCGGAGCTCATCACCAACTGGTCCATCTACACCAACAGAGTAGGCGTCTCCCTCCCCATCGTTTCCGCCATTCGTCGTTTAACCTCTGCTAGAGCGCTGACTTCTGGCCTTAACCCGTCGAATTCATCTCAGTTTGCAGCCATGTTGAACCTGATCATCATCGCGGCCATCAACCTGGCGATCGGGATACTCCCGCACGTCGACAACTTCGCGCACATCGGCGGGTTCGCCACAGGCTTCCTCCTCGGCTTCGTGCTGCTGATCCAGCCCCAGTTTGGGTGGCTGGAGCAGCCCTTTGGATCCAAGACCAAGTCCAAGTACAAGGCGTTTCAGATCATCCTGCTGCTTGCTGCGCTGGTCTTGCTGGCTGCAGGGTAAGCATAATTCGTTGTCCTATAATAAAAACTAAAATTCTCAATTTGAATGAAAAGCAGGGGCTGCTAATCCAATCGGAAACATGCCAGCCTAACATTTGGCTATGCCTTGCTGCAGGTTTGCTGTTGGATTGGTCATGGTGTTCCGTGGAGAGAACGGCAACGATCACTGCAGCTGGTGCCACTACCTCACCTGCGTGCCGACGTCAAGCTGGAAGTGTGACAATTGAACTGATCGGAAATTAGCATGCTTGCGTCGTACAGAAGAGAGAACATACGTCTCCACCACGGGAGACAATGTCAACATAGATACGTGCCCCTCACCTTCGGTGACATTGTCAATACATCGCTTTCAAGTTTGATTTTTGAAGTCTACATTGTATAGTAGTTTCCATGTCCCCATTGGTTGCAAATGAGGAGCTGGTTGGTAAATTTTTTCTTGTATATGTTAAAAACTCTGAAAACCACTCTGCCTATGTTCTGTTTTATGAGTTTATTCATTGATTTGTTCAACTATGTCATGTCCAATTTGCAACGTTCAGACTTAATAGATGACATCTGTCTGGTGCTGAACCACTTCTATCACGTTGCTGAATGGGTCAGCTTTTTTTTATAAGCGCATGAAACTGACACAGTTGGCGCAGATCGTAACACAATCGAATCAATCTCTCTTTTTTTTTAAAAAAAATGAAACAATCTCTTATCTATACAGTTACATCGGTTGGTCTCTTCATCATTGGGTGTTGTAACCACCCACGGAATAAACCAGATCACTCAAATTTATAGGGTATAACAACATCAATCAGAATCAAGGAACCACAACGAGCATTACACCACACCTAACTTTTCGCTATAAAGAAATGAAGAAAAGAATGACCACCTTGACTAAACTATTTCAGCAATCCCATTAGCCTGATATATCCCTTCACCCCACCCCCAAAAAACACAAAATTAAGGGAGCGCAAGTGAAAAGGGTTCAAAGTTCAAACTATATAGCGTTAGCCTATTGTGATGTTAGTGGCAGCTTCCAAAATGTTTTCGTAGCCACAAGTATTTTCTCTGTAGTCCCTGATTCTGGCTCACTGTCATGCACCTGGGCCTTCCACCGAATCGACCGAGCAATCTGTACTGCCTTGTCTACCACATCTGGGGAGGCCCGTATAACGGCGGTTCCTTCTGGGCGCAGTATGCGGTCCATCTCCAACATGATATCAAACAGATCACATCTGAAAGAGAAAGTCATACAAAACCATGTGTAAGGTTAGTCATGTAAAGGAAAAATTATGATAACCATTTAGGCTACTCTATTTACTTGAATTCTAACAAGAAAGATTAATTGTATTAAGAATGCTAAAGGTCAATACAATAGTACAGAAACTCGCAAAGCACTAAAGTTTCCTCTGTTTTAATTGTTCACCTAAGTCAACTCTAACCAGATACTTCTTTCCTGGAAAATAATTCCTCCAATCAGAAATATAGATCCAGTAGGACATCGATGCGCTTTACAATATGGTACTTTGACTAACCAAATATATATTTTCATTAAATGGAGTGATTATATATTATGAAAGAATTTTTTTATAATGAAACTAGTAATACCAATCTTGTGTTGTCTCAGGACAAACCTAACCTAGATGTACTTATATTCTGATGGAAGGAAGTAACTCAAGTTAAATCACGTTTAGGCTGGCAGCCCAAACTCAAGCTTCTGTAGAACACATATTGCACTGATCATTGAAACAAATAAATGATAGAACTGTCTAGACCTAAACTTCGGCAGCTGGAGCACATGCTGCAGAAACCATTGGAAACAAATACAAGATCTACAAATTCAAAATTAAATAGAAAACAAGTCTTAAGGTATGTAACAAAAAGTTGATACTGTTTAGTTTATGTTTGGGGAGAGATTCACATGTCAAAGGCCTTTTTAACTGATTGAGCAGTAGGAATTAACATATGCACCGATAGTTTATTGTGGACATGTCTTCAACTTCAAGATAATAACCTAGGTATAGCAGGAATTGGGCCGTTCACCATAATATAGTAACCTAGAAATACATACAGGTTGCAGGAATAGCTCACTTTCCCAAGTTTCATTGTTATCTCACTATGTAAAGCAAAGATAGGGAGACAAGTTTTAATGATGTTTTTTTAATAAATTATTATTGATTTCTGCAGAATTACCAATAGTGAAACAAATTGTGAAATTTAACAATAAAGTACTTATGTCAAACATCTTGATGGAGATGGAGTATGAGATAAGGTTTTCTCATATCACACTAATGCAAGGGGAAATAAAGGACACGAGAACAATATGAGGATACTAGAACATAGGACAATACCTGCTAGTGCCTGAAATTGGGTCACTTATCAAGGAGTCAATTGCATCAGCATGAATGAGATCGTAAGTACGAGGATATGTTGAGAATGGTTCACACCTGAGAACAAAAAACATATAATCAGTACAATTTCAGACCACAACTATGGTCTACTATATGAAAAATTCTTCAATCTATAAACCTATAATCAACTACTTTAATTTATAGTTGATCAAACAATTTAACTGTAATCAACTATGAAACGATCAGAACTTGTAGAAAGTACAGGGTAAAAGCTACATAGTGTCTCTCAAGTCTATATAAAGAGCAAAATATCCAAATACTACTTTAAAAATACAGTTTATGTTTAGTGCAAAAAACTGAGTGTTTTCGTAGCATTACACTTGATTGGATTATCAATGCAAATTTTCCAGGTACAAGAAATTCAATATATGTTTGCATGAGTCAGCAAGAACTATACAGTAGCAACCTTTTTTTTAATAATTCGAACCGGGGGGTTAGATATATTAATGTGTGGCCCAGAAAAGGCCAGAAGGACTACAAACAAACATTTCAGTAACGGCATTTTATGTAAAATTAACAATAAGATGAAGTCCAACAACATGCAGAAAAGTTAAAAATATAGTTAAATGTGGCATTGTCATTGGTAGTGAGCTCGATTCATACCAGTCGTGATAAACCCCAAGAAGGCCCCTATCATAAATAACTCCAAGTGTCAATTGCCTCTGAGCAGGAACAACATTCATAACCCATACAGGATCAGAGACTATTGCAGCTGCAAATCCTCCAAAGAATGCATTCATGTCCATGACATTGCGTATGCGTGTGCTCCCAAGCTTCACGCCAAGTGATTTTTTATAATATGACACTCTCCTAACCCACTTCTGACTATCTACTTCAAACAAGCTTGCTCCATTGTTGATAGCAGATGCCCTAGCAGAAGGTTGAGACAGCCTATCTGGCCACCTGTGAATGGAACCTATGGCTATCTCTTCCGCCACGGAAACTTTACTGACACATTTATTCAACTTGAAGTACCTGCATCAAAACTCACATGTGACAAGTATACAGCGGGCTTTCTGCCACCCTCAAGCTGTAAATATAGTTTATAGGCACAAGAAAAAGGATTACCATGCTTCATCTGGATCACCATTGGTGCTACACAGATCAAGGCCAAATCCATTTTGGTTAGGAAGACATGAAGCCTCAGCAGGTTTCTTCCAAATGGCAGTATTACCATCTACAGTGATCAGTTTATAACACAAAGCTCCTGTCATTGCTTGAAGTTCATCCCATTCCTTGTCCTGATTCTTCCATCTCACAGGGGGGCCCGATATGATTAGATAGCCCCCAGGCCTAAGTAAACGGTCAGCTTCAATCAAGTAAGATCCATCTGCCAGTGTGTACAAGTCAGAGGCTGGTAGAAAAGTGTGTGTACATGTCATGCAGTTTATAGGATGCAGAAGAAGGAAATTACTTACTATACGCAGTAAAAGGTATCAAACACCGGGAACAATGGACAAAATCAAAGGACTGTGCTGGAAAAGGAAGACGGCGTGTGCCCAACATCAAAAGAAATGCTGGAATTCCTCTCTCCAAAGCAAATTGTATTTGAGACTTATGTGAATCTCTCGGTGCAAATGAAAGTGTCATTATATTCTCCTTGAGCAAAAATCCACCAAAGCTGGCAACCTTCAGAGAGGAAAAAGATCATTAATTCATTATGCCCAAATTTCCTTAAAAGTAAAACCGAGAGCCTTCCCAAGTTTAGATTAGCATATTACCCCGCATCCCATATCAAGACCTGTCCTGAGGACACCAGTTTTCAGTGGAACATATTGGCTAAGCTTTTCAATATATTGTTCAGCTCCATCAGGGAACATAGTTCCGCCACCAGGAAAAATGAAGTACGAACCTTCATGCTTCATCCACCCTTGATGACCTTTTCTTTCAGCAATCTTACCGTAAGGCATGTTGTCATGCCAGATCTGAAAGGAGAGCAATAATCATAGTCCATGAACAATATATGTATCAATCAAACAGATAAAAATTTAATCTGCATCAAAGGATAAAACATGAAACAAAAATACTCATTAATACACGGAAGGGGCCGTTTGGATCCTTTCATTTGGGGGAATTGAAATCTACTTTAATAAGTTTAAGCTACTTGGCTTGGAATTTGACAATCCACCACTTTCCAAAGTTCACATGTAAGCCTATCTCAAATTCATAGGGTGGAAGATGGAAATTGAGTCTATAGATCACCATTTCATGTTTCTACTTTGCAACTTATAAAACATTTTTCAAACTTGCTCTCCTAGGATAGAAATACAACAAATAAGTATGTCTCATATAGTGAACAATAATATGCTAATCAATATACAACCATATTAGCTTAATTAACATGTTTCTAAATTATAATTATTAAAATGAATTCAATTCCAAGGATCCAAACAGGGCCCAAGTGATTTTGTGCCCCTTGTTTATGGTCATACCACCAACGCAATACCAAATATTCTGATACCTCTATCAGGTACACTAACACTGAACATCTGATCACTTCCTTTCCTACAAAACTTCCACAACAGAGAACGCATTTCACTCCTACATCTTCCTAAAAATAAAAATAAAAATAAAAATAATCTAGAACCCACAATTCATAAGTGCACACCAGGAAGTCCATTTCTGACATGTATATAGAATAAGAAAACCATGAACGTTGACCACTGGCAGCTAGCGCACTTCATAAGTGCATACGAGAAAGTCCATGTCTAATAAGAAAACCATGAGCGTTGACCACTAGTAGCTAGATGCAGAAGTCAGCCATACACCAGCACGAAGCTACAATTACAAAACCAAGCCAGTCTAAGCTTCACTGAACGAATCAGGCGCTAAAACGCACATAACTCGAACCCAAATCGCTATCCAGCAGCAGATGCGTCAGATCACACCAAGTTCTATACCAGCATCCGACCCTCCAAAGAGTGACGTAAGTGTCAAGGAGACAAGGACAAGGGTCAATGCCGACAGCACGCAGTGCCACGCACCTTGTGGAGACTCTCGGCCAGGGCACGGGAACGCGGTAGCCTCGGGGCGGCGGCACAAGGCACGCGAGCGCCTCGCCACGAGCCGGGCAGTGCCGCTCGCGGTAGTAGTTCATCTCGCGGCTGAGGCGGGAGCTGCGGCGCGGGTCCTCGCAGGGGAGGAGGTCCACCTCCGAGGCGGCGCACGGCGGCACCGCGCCGGCGACGGGGCGGCGGTTAGGATGGGCCCCACGCGGCGCGGCGTGAAGACGAGCGCGAGGAAGACGACCACGGCGATGAGGAAGACCCCCCAGACGACGTCGAGGAACGACCACTGCCATCCGCCGCCCGATAAGGCGCCCCGGCGGTGGGGCGGCAGGGAGCTGAGGAGCCCCATGGGAGCGTGCGAGCTCGATCGGATCAGGGGTTTGATTTCCGCGTTTGTTTGTTTTTTTTCCCCTTTGCGTGTTGGATACCGGTGCTTTTCGCGGGATGTCAGAGCGTGGACGAAAAATTCTGTTCCAAATAGCAGAGGTGACTGAAAACTGCGATCCTGGTAATTCTACTCTTTACGTATATATCATCCATATATAACGAACATCTCCCCACAGTTCTTTTCTTGATTTACTTATTGGGTCTTGCTAAGGAGAAATAGTAAAAATAATCGGCACGTTTGGTTAGGTCATGACTAATTTTTTTTTCACAAAATGTACCTTGTCATAGGGGTGACAAGAAATTACATATTAGCAGTTTATGAGCATGAAAGGGCTCATAACAAAAACGAGTGACCCACCCACTCAATTAAGCACGAACTCTGCAAGTTGCAAACTATGGCATTATATAGTACTAGCAAATGTGTCAGCACGTTGTAACTGGAGAAAAAATAATCTTTAAAAAACTTGTACATGAGTACTTAGTGTATAGTTATTCATTTTTTACTTTTTTTTATATATGTGGTCTTTTCAAGGTCTCGAATCAGAGCAGTTCGTGATCAAATTCATATTTTTTTTTATTTCTATATTTTCTCTCTATAATATACATTATTTCTCTATAAATCAGAGAAGTTCGTAAATGAGTCCATTGCTATTCTTTTTTATTTATGTTACCGTTACTTTTTTCTTTTTTCTTTTGTGTTTCAGCGAAACGGAGATCCTGTCATAACGAATGGTATTGTATTTTTAGTCGCGGTTGTTGGAGACAGTCTTAGCGATGAGCTTTGATTTGATTAGTTACATAAATTATTATATTGTTGTACGAGCAACATGATATGGTCAGATTCATTTGTATGGAATATAAAAAAAATATAGACACACAAGCCTTGAGCTGGCTGGGCCTTGTCTACCCATGTGTGCGCCATCAGCCGGCAGCCTGGACCTGCAAGGCGCTATGTTGCATGCCGTACAGGCCGGCCTGGGGTAGCAGTTTGGCCCTACAACTGCAACACAGGTGTGGGTTTTATTTAATTCGAACTACGGACGGAACGTAAACGAGTAGGATTAGTTGTCTTGGCTCAAAACGTGTAGAAATAAATAAAGTAGGCCAGACTAAAAAAATTTCAGACCAAAAAAGAGTCTGAAATTATATCTCTGTATTAATAGATATAGATATAGATTAGGGGGTCTGGAAGCACATAACTAAAATTTAACTAGCTAAAATTTTAGAGTTAAACTTTAGCTAGCTAAAAAGTCTCCTAGCTAAACTGTAGTTAGGCCTTTGGATGCACCGGTTAATAGACTCAACTAAACTTTAGCTAGGTTGAAGTAGCTAAAACCAGCTAAGCTTTAGTTGAGTTTTTAGCCAGACTGTTTGGATACATAACAGCTAAAGCTAGCTAAAGTTTAGTTGGTGCATCTAAACACCCACTTAGGCTTGGACAAAACATGTTGAGTTTTGCTCGTTGAGTTTAAGCACTACCAGCCTTAACGCGGTAATTTTATAGAAATGGTATTGGGATTTTTATAGGAATAAGTTAACTCTCATTGAACAAATACAAAAACAATAAAATTTCCCTTGTTTCAAAGAGGACTTATGTGGTAGGAAATGAATTTCATATGAATCATTGAAAAAAAAATACAAAACAATCAGTTTTGCCTTGTTTCAAAGGAGGGCTTATGTAGCAGGAGAGGCTGGAGGCTGGTGCTTGATATAGCCTGACCTACACATGTTAGCAATCAACCACATGCACCATCTACTATCGTCGTTCCACTAGTGGATTTAATAATAATGTCGTTGCTTGATGGTCGTCGTCATGAAAAAGGTTGTTTGGTCTTTTTTAGAGTTGTAGGGCAAAGCCTTTGCATTTACCAAGAGAAATGTTATCAACAATAGAGCAATCTCGGTTTAGATTTAATAATAGCCAAATAGAAAAAGATCAGCAATCGAACCTCACTCACATCTCACAAGTGAGCCTTTGCTTAGCCAAGTTAACCTATTTAACAAAGGTATTTGCTTATTCAAAAGATGAACTCTTTGACATTACCTCTTCAGCTTCAACCGACGGGTAGTTGTCCTTCCAATTTGTTGCATTCAAGAATAAGAATTCCCCTCTTTGTTCTATAGAATAAGCATGTCGGTTACTGGTCTTGCTGCAATTCCTTTCAGTTGACAAGTTCGGAGTTTAAACTCTAGGTGGTGGTCTAGTGGACAAAGCACCAACCAACTGATCATAACCATAACTTATTTGTACTTTATTATCTTAACCAGTAGTTATAACGAAATGCTATCACAACTATTAGTTAAGACAATAAGTGACTTGGAATCTAAATAAATAATTTCTCCATCCTAAATTATAAGTCATTCCAACTATCCCGTGGAGTAAAAACATATCAAGTTTGACTAAAATTATAGAAAACATTACAAGGATTTATAACATCAAATATGTATATTATGAAAATATAATTAATGAAGAATCATAAGTGTTATTGTTTTACTATATAAATTTGGTCAAATTTGAGTTGCTTTGACTCTTCAAAATATTAAAATGGCTTATAATTTAAGACAAAGGGCGTAGAAAAGAACATAGATAACATTTGTTCTTGTGGGTCTCATCTTTATTCATAGTTTTTTTTACACTTATATGTCTTAAAACTAGGATCTGCTTATCCGACACCCGAGTGACAGTGACGGATAGCACTATTTTTTTTCTCTTGCCAACAAATCATTGTTCATCTCCCTCCTCCCCTGCACCACCTCCACCCAGCGTTCACCGCCCCACCACGGCGTGCGTCGGAGCTCCGATGAGACCGTACTACGCCCATGGTGTCCTTATCCCCCCCCCCCCCCCCCCCCCCCCCCCCCCCACACACACACTACCACCACCATCATGGCCATGGGCGCCCTGCCCTGACCCGGTCGCCTTGCTGCCACTGAAACTCTAACGCCGCTCTTTTATCGTCCCTACTGTCTGATTGACATACCTTATCCAATCGTCTTCGTCGCTAGACTTGAAGAACAAAAGAGGGGACGACCCAATTTAGAGAAGAGAAAATTTAAGTGATGGATTAATCCAAATCACTTAGAGTGAGCTATAAGTTTATCCTACAACTATTAGGCGTACACATGTTGAGTAGCTAAATGAAGACCGGACAGATACTTTTAAACGGGATAACTCTACAGCCTTGGTCATATTTTCTGGCACGCGAAAACGACTACTGGAACTCCTGGAAGCTTCAGCAGTCTCGTATGATCGTATCCAGCCGATGGGCCTCCAGCCCATCTAACGTCCTTTCCCTTGATATGGGCTTGGTTGCCTGTGCCTTAGCAACTCATGGATTTTAATATCTACTGTATTTTCATATTTTGAGCTAACATGTTAGAGTTGTTCTTATCATACGTACACATTGCTAATTTATTCCAGCATCGGATCAAGGTCATTAAACAATATTGAAAAAAAAGATAAATAAAATATCTTCTCCCAATAAAGAAAACCTTGGTGTTCTGAATGGAAATCGCATGGACCCGATAAAAGTACTGAAATACGGCTCGCCGCGAGATAGCATCAACAGAAGGTAATTGTGGACAGTGTGTTGTAATTTCGTATACCAAATTTGTTTAATTTTTAAATTTAAAAATATTAATATTTTATATAAAAAATATTAAATTAACTATAAAATGTATTTTTGTAATAAATTAATTTGGAGTACACTTTATATCATAGTTGGAAAAAAAAAATTGGACACATGTTGTAGTACTAATATTTTGACGCCCGAGTTGACTAGCGTGACTCGACATGTGATAAACTACTACTAGTACCTCCACACTGTGTGTCAGTGTGTTGACTGCTAAGCCCACGTTCTTTGACCGTACGTGAACCAGAGCAAAAGCTTTTCCGTCCTTCATCAGGTGACTCCGTCTATCTCACACTGGTTGACCATTAGGACACCAAGTACAGTACAGCTGACCGTTGTCGACACTGGACAGGATAATGCAGCACACATGCTCCTTGCGTGAAACAGGGAACATGCCCCTCCTGCGCTCATGTCCTTGAGCATGCGGTCCCGCACTAATTTAATGGCGCGGTAATAATAAATTCAGCAAATGCTTTTGCGCTCAGCACAGCAGCACGGTACCCCTGCTCGCCCCCCATGCATGGCCGGCCGCCGTTACAAGGACACAGTGTGAATCCGTGACGTGGTCGCGTGGACCTCTTGCTCCTCCTCCTCGCTTCTCTCAGCTCGGTCATGGCCTTTACAGGCGCCACGTGAAGTGATGTGAACGAAATCATCGTCGTTGAGGCGCCGGCTGGTCGGCCATGCCCTTTTAAGTACGAGGAGCAGGCAACACCTATTACTCCTACCCCGCAGCCGGGTCGCCGGCCGGCCGCCTGCTCCCGTAGAAAAGATAAGAGTCAATGCCGTGCGTCACGTTGGTCAGTGGTCACGTCTAGTGTTGTATTTTCAATTGTGGACGTGTTGAAGCACCGGCTGCACAGTGATGTGGTGCTCCTCCTACACAGTGCGCGTTGGGCGCTACTACAACTACAAGCCTTCATTTTTCAACGTGGGTAGCCATCAAAGTTCCACAGTTTACTCCACGAACGCACAGTCGCGTTGATATTTTGACCGGGAGAGAGTGTTATCTGACAGCCACCCTGGCTTGCTGTGATGATTGACGAATTATACTTAGTTCATAGTTGCCTCTCGCGGTCTCACTGTTTGGACTCTGGAGTCTGGACGCACCGAGTACTCGTTACTGTACTACGTAGTCGAGTGTACTACTACTAAGCAATGCAATTGGTACTAGTAGTAGTTGCTACTGGCAGATCTCAAACGATGCAAGGGGTCCGGAATCTCGTTTCGTTTGCACCCACGCCATGGGGGCCGTTGTTGAGATGACGAGGGAATGGAATATCTTCTTTTCACCTCTCTCTCGAATCTCGATCCGTCATTCCGTCCCCATCGAGATTCTCCGCACAGGACAACCTGGGATATGTACACGACGACGTACAGTACAGAGCATCGGTCCGTGACAAGCTTTGCCTCGCACACAGAGCATCCGTTATTCCCGTTCTCAGAATCATAATAAGTTTAATCAACATTATATAGAAAATAACAAAAAATCGTCATAGATATTCTCTAAAAATAGAATTAATGAAGAATCTCATAATATTTAATTGACATGATAATTATTATTATCTTATTATGTAGATTTAATTAAACTTAAAATACTTTGATTCTTCAATATTTTTAGAATAATTTATATCTCAATTTAAGATGGAGAGAGTATCATTAGTCCTGTTAAAACTATTTTCATAATGTACTAGACTTCTTTGGAGTCTTAAATACCTTCTATTTAATGAGTGCCCATTTGAACGTTCAGAATTGAAAATCAAATTCAAAACCTGTCCCTCGTAAAACCTATTTAAATTTGGCCCGTATTATTCGTTTGTCTTATTAATTATGATACAATGGTTTTCTCTCATACCAACACAGTTAAAACAGTATGAGTCGGTGACTTATGAGGTGTACTCCTACGTGGATGTCCCACCCGTACCGAGTGCCGACGGTAATTACAAGTGTACTACTACTCCTAGACCCTAGTACTGTTTCTTTAAACAAAATTAGTGAGTGAGATGAAACGGAGAGCACAGACAACCACAGGGAAGCAGAGACGCTAGCGGCGCCCCTTCTCAAGACCGGCACTCAAAACTGAGCAGAAGCCCAGACCAAGGAAACGAAGGCCCGGCCCCGGGCGGGCGTCCGGACCCCCCCCCCCCCCCCCCCCCACCCCCCCCCCACTCCTGTCCTGCGCGTACGAACAGACTGACACACACATGGCACGACGCGCAGAGATGGTAGTGTCTCAGAGTCAGAACAGCGGCAGCCAGTCCTTGGCGGCTTGCCTCGCCTCGCCTGCGCAACGCACGCACCCTAGCCACTTTTTTTTTTTACGGCTCCACGGTCCACCCCCTCTGCAACCACATGCTGCCCCGGGCCCGGGGCCTCCCTTGCATACGACGACGCAGCGTGAGGCGCGTCGAAGCAACCGGTTGGTTGGTTCGCGCGCAAACCGACGACGCGGCGGCGGGCGGGCGGGGCAGCGTGGTGCGGCCGCGGTGTGCCGTCCGTCCCCTCGTCGCGTAGCCGGCGTGGACACTAGTGACCCCCGGCTAGCGCCGCGCGGCCGATCCGGCGAAAGATTCGTCGGGCCAGAGGGAGGGAGGAGTCGAGATCGCGATCGGCGCCCTCCGCCGCTGCGGCGCTGCGCCTGCGCATCGGCGCGTAGGTACTAGTACACACCGAGTTGCCCCGGGCCAGTCGGGGTCGGTTTCAGCGTGTGGCGGCAGGTCCGGGGGCGCAGGGCCAAGTGCTCACGGGGCCCGCGATCTTGGTCGCATGCCCGGGTGCACCGGCACGCGCCGCCGCTGCGCACCCGTGCTCGTGTCTGACGCTGCTGTTCCCGGGTCATCTACGTGTTCCACAGTGCCGCAACGGCGACTCCATCCATCGGCGGAAGCTTATAGTAATAAATAAATGTGGTGCGTGTGACATGCATGAGGCAGGGGATACACCGATACAGCTCCCTGCTGCTGCCGATCGGGGGCTCTGAGTTTCTGACGCTGGCTGCTTCGCGAACAGGCCCTGTGCACAGTGCTTGCTAACGTCTTGGACTCTTCGGGGCAGTGTTGATCTGGAATGTCGCCCGTGACCGTGAGCATGACGAAACGCTCTGTACTACTATACTAGTAGCTTCGAATCTTGGATCAAGTTAAACTGTACCTATGTGTTATTTCTGCAAGGAAAATCACACGTAGTACTATAGGAGAGCATTTACCTTTTCAGATAAGAAAACTAGAGTATTGCGCTAGCTAGAAAGTTGTGGATTGGGCTTTTATTTACGTACATATAAAAGAATGCGACATTTATCCACACAAACACAATGACCAGCAAATCCGACGCATCACACCATGATTGCATTGCCATTTGGTAGAGTATCAAGATTCCTGGGGGTTCACAAACCACACGAAATAGACGGACCGGCCGGAAATGGAGGACAGAAAGGAAGCGGGTCATCCAACCACCACTAAATAGTCTTTGCCGTCATCGCAAGGCCTAGAACGTCTATGGCTATGGAGGGGCGACGGTTGGAGGCACGTAGCTTTCGCCGCGGCAGGCTTCATCATGCAGCAGTAGGACGAGCAGAGGATGGCGCGCCTGCGTCGTTCCATGCATGCACCGCCAGGCTTTCAGCCTTTGGTCCCCGTCGGCCGCTCTACCAAAGGCAGTAGGCAGAGACTCTTGTTTGCGCAAGGCAGGGCAGCAAGGCTGATTGCATTGGTTGCCTGCTTGGACTATAATACAGTACAGCCAGCAAGCAAGCACCAAATCCAGCTTAATTCAGGAACAGAGTTTCTCCTGCACCGTCCGTGTGCCACCAGAATTCCACAGAGGACGGACGGCAGGCAGTAGTGTCATCTTCCAGGAAGGCACCATGTGGTACTATACTAGCAACCCGTAAGATGTGTAGTAGGAAATACAGGCCGGATTGCTGTTGGAGGTGGCAACGGAAGTATTGTAGCTTGTGTGACCACCCACCAACCTTCCAGGACGATGAACAGGCACGGGGCACCACACCAAGAGCCTCTTCAAGGCTCTGTTTTTTCTTTTGTTTGTTTGGTATCGCCGTACGTTTATCTGAAATCTCTCAATGCTCCCTCCGACAATCTTTAATACTAGTAGGAGTAGCTTTTTGGTTTAGCGAAGGCAACAAAACTCCCCGACACTTTGTTTCTAGTAGTACCATTCTTCGGTCAAAGTCTCCTTTGAGTTTTCATGTGGATCAACATCATGCTCGTACGGAGCAAATGTTAGCCAACACTCCGATACAGCTTTGTACTCCCTACTATCTCAATCTCTCATTTGCACTCAGGCAATGAGATCGATAGACATATACTGCCAACTTATACGCCAGGTAGCGATTTTTTTTTCACCGGGGAAAAAGTTAAGCAACCAGCTAAGACGAGACATCACATCAGTATATATAATTACTACGTAGCACTAGGCTCGCATGCCAAATGACGAATCCTCGGACAAGGGGGGTAGAAGTAGAAATACGCCGCGGCTTGGTTCGTCTCTCCCTGTCTGCTCTCCATTTGTGTGGGGGCTCAATTGAAGCAATAATAATCACACGAGCCGAAAGCCGGAAGGGCAGGAGGGCCCAAGACAAGTCTAGTTTATGGGGGGCGAAAGGAGGCGGTGGGAGCAATTCCGCGGTGCCGCGCGTTCCCATTCCCACTCCCGGGCGGCAACTGCGAATGCTAAAAAAAAAGGTGTGACTCGGTGACTGTGATGGTGGCCTCGGAAAGCTCAGTGTGCAGCAGTTAGCAGCGTTGGCGTTGCCTCACAGCACCGGCGTTCTGCTTCTGCACCGCACCGACACCTCCCGGGCCCCGGCTCTCTCTCACACACACATACACCCCTCCCGCTCGGCTCCCGACACACACACACACGCAAAGGTTTCGAGCGTCGAGACAGCGAGAACGACGTTCTGTAGTACGGAGTACGTAGCGGTTCCACACCGTTCCTTGTTCGGAACCTGGCGGTCCCGTTGCGTTGCGTTGCGTCATCTACACGCCGAATCGCGGTTAACGATGACCGGGTTGCTTAGCTGTTTTAGCTCCTCTTTTCAGGGTGGTAGAAAGTACAGTATAGTAGTACGAGGGTACCACGCTGGTTTAACTACACGCTGGCGTCTCCTTCTCCATGCCGCCATTTGTTTCACGATGGTGGTTAGTACAAGCCAAAGGGCAACTGATTGCCGAGCGAGCGAACGAGCGAGGGAGCTCAAGTCGTTCCAATGGCTACCGGACGAGACAGCTAGTGGCATTAAAACAAGTCACAGCTCACCAGATAGGGCCGAGACAGAAACACAAACACCACCAATTGGACCACCAACACCAATGGGCAACGCTTTTCGCTAATGGGGCTTTCTCCTAATGAAATACTCCATCTATCACACTAGATTACTGCTTACTAATGGGGCTTTTGGGAATGGAGAGAATATGACGATGATGTTAACGTCTCATCATGAACAAGAACTAGTAGCCAGCATTGCAACAACACATTCAATTCCCATGCATGATTTGACGGCGGATAGTATATATCACGGGGGAAATGTAGAGGGGAGTTGTTAGCACGCATAGTATTACAGCTACCAGCAACTTACACTTCGCTACACAAAGCAACAAACAGAAAACTGTTGACGGTAATAGCACCACGAAGGCACAAAGACCTAACGACCACTAGTAGATTCCACTTCATCGTCCTCGTTTGAGAGTTGAGACACTGAACGATCCACAATATCCTGAAGCGAACATGTAGGTAGGATCAGGATCAGTACCTGACCACCGGCATGCCAAGTCGATCCAATCTGCCAGAGCCCGGGTAAGCCTTGTTCGTGAACTTGGCGTGCAGTGAGGCCGCCGACCTCTGCGCCGCCGCGCCAGCCGTGGGAGCGCACGGCGGCCCCATCGCGAAGGCGTGCGCCGACGCCTTGCGGAGGGAGCTGGACTTCTCGTACTGCGGCCTCTGCTTGGGCGCGCTCTGGGAACGCGCCTTGGCGCGGAACGACTCCGTGTTGGCCATGTAGTTGGGGTAGTCGGAGTAGCCACCGAAGAGGCTGCGCGAGCACTCGCTCTTGGTCGGCGTGAACGGGCCCCTCCTCGAGCTCCCGGTCCCGGGCCGCGACGTCGCCGAGAAGAACTGAGGGCTGTCGCAGAGCTCGGCGATGTCCACGGGCATGCGCAGCGGGCTCAGGGCCTCGCCCATGCCCACCGACGACGGGCTCGGCACCGACTTCTGCGCCGTCGTTGAGTCCTTGGACGGCGACTCCGGCATGGTCGCGTAGCTCCGGCTGTTCTGCTCAGAGGTCATCGTGGAGCAAGGCGAATGGTGGTGATGGTTGCCGCTGCCGCCGCCGCCGCCGCGCCTCTTGGACGCATACCGCCCTGGCTTGCTGCCGTTGTCCACTTCGAGGATCTTGGCGTTCTTCTCGTCGTCCATGTACCTCTCCTCCACCCACCGGTCCAGCCAGTTCCTCCCGCAAGATTCCGACCTCTCCCTGCCCAGCCTCTCGCCGCCCGGTGTCTTCACAGCGTTTGCCTGCACAGATCGATCAACTCACCCTTGTCAGTTGTCACTCACTGAAATCACAATGCACAGAGAAACCTTGAAACAGAGGAAAGAGAGACAAACTCACCTTCAGAGAGCCGGAACGGCCGTGCCTGGGCGCCTCACCCGCCTGATCGTACTTCTCCGGCGTCGGCGGATCCTGCCGTGCACACATCCATCCAGAATCCAGGAACCATAAGAACGCACGCGCCTGGCAGGTTACAACGAGCCAGCAAGCAAAGCATATCCTCACTTACCGGATGAGCCGCGACATGCCGCGAGCGAATTGCGCGACAAGCGCGCGCGCGCGCCTGGACGCGGACCAGCGCGTGCATGCATCGCAGCGTCTCCGCCGCCTGCCGCCGCACAATGTTGCCCCGGACCAGCGCCTGCAGCTTCACCAGACCCCGCAACGCCTTCAGCGCCCGCCTCGCCTGCAAAGCAGAAGCAGGGGGTGGTTAATCAGCAATGGTCCCATACAGACATACAGTACAGATCCCATAGCCATGGGGATGGCATCTACAGTACAAAGCTGGGGTTGGCATCTCGCAGCTCGGCAAACCAACCACCACCGCCATTACTACGGCTACGGCTACGGCTACGGCGGTAGCCGCCCCTTCCAATAACAGTAACGCAGTAACTAGGCGCGAAACGGCAAAAATTCCTGCCAAGGAAACGGAGTTAAAGCGGCCATAGCCATGCCTTGCTTCCCGAAACGAAGCCTAGAAGGTGCAGGCAGGCAGTAAAGACGACGGCAGACCTCACGCCCAACGTGGCTTCACCTTGCTGGAGGGGAAGGCTTACCACAACAACTTGTACGTTACACATGAACACAGAAGATTGATTTCTACTATCCACCATGCAAAAGACAGATTTTTTCTTCTTTTCTTTTTGGAACCAACAAAAGGTACCTTCTTCCGTTTTAAAGATAGCTTTTCGTGACCAGCTGTAACTTAAAAAAGATTCGTTTATTTTTTGGAAATTAGAAAAAGATTTAGTAACTGAAGAGCGAGGAGTCTGTGAGGAGCTAACCAGGTAGCCACGGAAAGCGGCCTGGATCCGAACAGCCGCCCACTCCTCCCGCTTCGCGGCGACGGCAGGCGCGCACCGCCCGCTGCTCGTCAAACGCACCACGGCGGCGGCCGCCTGGGCGGCGGCGACAGCGGCCTCTGCCACCGCCGCCGTCGCCGCGGCCACCGCGATAGCACGTTTGCTCTGCTCGTCGTCCGCCTCATCCGGCGCCGCCGCATACCCCCGGCGAGGCGTCGCCGTGGGCTGCACCGGAGGCGTCGGAGGCCGCGCCGGCGCTGGTGCGGGGGGCTTTTCCCGGAAGGACTTCCCGAATCCCCAGCGCTTCTTCTCCTTCACCGGCTTTGTCTCGGCGCCCTTCCTGCCGCCGCCGAGCAGCCCGCGCAGCCACCTCGGCGCCCAGCCCATCTCCGCCGCTCTAGCGCCCGTCGGCCGGCCGCCGCATGAGGTTTTCTTGGTTCCAGCACTTGGCCGGCGCAGGGGTAAAGAAAGAGCGGGAGATGAAACCAGAACAGTGAAATACACCGAGAATAGAGAAAGGCAGCAGGAGAGAACGGGGCGGGGAGAGTCTAGTGGAAGATTAGAGGGGCTAGTCTTATAGACGAAGCACAAACTGTGGGCCCTTTTATGCGAATAGTTTATCCTATTCCGGGGCGATAGTGCGAAACTGCTGCTGCATTTTTAACCCAGGAACGTGTAATATTGTAAAACTGGACTAGTTTGAGGGAGGTATGTGACAAGTTGAGTTATGTTTTGAGGGAGGTATGTGACAAGTTGAGTTATGCTTTTTTTCTCACTCTACTGGCAGATGATGATCCTCTGCTCCGCCGGTCGCATAGCCGGCAGTGTTTGACCGTTTCTTCGGTGGTCAATGTTTGCGATAAATTGTGCCCCTCCCATACATGACTGTAATTAACTACTTCAAGAAACTATGTAAGAATTGGATCCAATATATGTTTAGTCATTTTTAAAATGAAAGCAATCATTAAAAAAAAACTTAATGCAACAACCTTTCTAAAACATGGCACGGTATATTTTTGAAGCTACTCACCGGGGTCGATCTCGTATCCATCCTTCCACTGTCCAGAGGTGCTCGTTCGGGCACATGAGTCATCCGCCCCGATCGCTTGGCGTGTTTTTCTTTCATAATAAAACAGCCTAAAACAACATCAGTTATCTTATCATCCACCGAAACGATCAGGTGAATAGGACAATGGATTTTAGGGGTTCACCTGACTGACGACGAGATTAACACGAGATTGACAAATGACCGGAACCGATTTAACATGGGCATTACACCTAAATCCTTGGAACCGAGTAACAACCAGATCGTGCCAGGCATGAACAGTGACGCCATTGTTGTGCTTGCGCAATGCTAAAGCGTGTGTTGCAGAGGCAGCATGATTACGGACGAAAGGGTTACATTCTATTTGGTTGTTTCTCTTTATCTCACATCTATGGTTATGCAAAATCATACAGTGAGAAACGCATGTAAAAAGTAAGTCATGCAGCTTAAGGCTTTGGCAAGACATTGGTGCCCCGTCTGATACCTATTGTGCATGTATTTAATCCCAATCCCTTATATATTTTACTTGGTTTATTGTTTTTTCTTTGCATATCATGGCAAGATCCAATCGTGATGTTGATTGAATTCTACATTTTTATCTCTTTCTATGCTTACTGTATTTGTACTTTAATCTTTGTTTCCTTTTCTACATCTTATGATATACTCCCTCCGTTCCAAAAAAAAGTTGTTCTCGCTTCCCAAAAAATCAACAGAATTCAACTTTGACCAACTATATTTTACAAAATATTAATATTTATAACATATATTTAGTATCATTAGGTAGATCTTTGAATATACTTTCATAATAAACTTATTTGGAGATATAAATATTGTACAAATTTTCTAAAATTCTAGTCAAAGTTGAGAAAGTTTGACCCGCACGATTCCCATAGCGACTCTTTTTCTAGAACGGAGGGAGTATCTAGACCATTACTTTTTGGATAAGTACATAGAATGGATACGTGGTAAGTGTGTTGCAACCTCATTGACGACCCTCGTAAAAAGATCTCATTGGCCAATGAGCTAGCCATGTCGTTTTGTGGGTCGATGCATTGGCCACCCCTATAGCCCCTATAATCACATCGAACCCTACATGAAGCTCCCATTAGTTATTGGATTCGCTGGCTATGTAAACCTTTGGACTTTCAAAAATGGTGATATATGTTTTCTTTAAACAGGGGCAAGACTATTTCTATTACCCGCACAACAAAAATGCACAATGTTGATGAAGATAACCAAGGAAATAAGAGGGTAGAACTACGAGTCTACGACGATTCGCTTCATTCATTGTCATGTAGGGACACCTTTTTTCAGACATCACAACCAGACCAAAATATACGATAGTGGAAGTGCTAATAGTCTGAACTAACAAAATAACTATTACATACTTAACATTTGATTCCAGTGATCATGGTCCTATCAAGGGTGATAAGAGTATTAGCAAAACATCAAAAGTAGTGTAACGCTAGATTGAAGTTTCTTTTCGGCCTCCATTGACATCACTGTTGACATCGTGATTGTTCTCCAACTATAGCATCAATCTGGTGGCGACCTATAGCATGATGTTGACTCGATTATCTAGCATGTCTTGCACCTCATGAGAGTACAGATCTATCCAATATTTATCTAAGTAAAACATGCATAGTGGACTATCTCCACAAGATTTTTAATCAGCTTGTCATCAAAACATACCTTCCGTCCTTGCTCATTGCCTTTAACCATATTAGTGGATTGCAGCAATACCAATTGTATGAAACTTGCTTCCATTTGGCATCCATTTCTTTATCCAGGACGACCAACATTTATTTAAACTTGTTGGGATGTGATGTTAGTGCCGCTAATTGTATAGGCAACCACTAACTACGCCACCTTAGCAATTAGCATAATGAAAAACAAACTAGATCCATTTTCATTGTATCCATATAAGCAACAGCTAGTGCACCGGTGCCAATTCTCTTTAACCATATTATATTTAGTATAAGAATAGCATTATTCTCTAACAACCATAGCTGAAAATTTTAATTTTAGCAAGCAATCTGCCTTTCCATATCAGCTTATGATTAGATCTAGCATCATCACTAGTCAAGCGGATATATAGAAACTTGACTCGAAGCTTTCCACTCTTTTTTTTGTTGTTGCAATCTAATACTCCTATATTGCAAAGACTTACTCAGAGTGTCCCCTCCAATAAAGTTCGAGTATTTGCTAAAAGTGATGTCATCTTACATCAGGTGATGTCATCAGCCTACTAACCCTCATTTATCTCCCCACTAACCATTTCATTTTGAAATAGGAAAAAAGCCATAGCACCTAAACCAAGTATCATAATTAAAATCCAATTGCACCATGGTGTTCCTCACAAGAAACTCTTCAAAACAAGACCCCACATGGATATATTTCAATAACTCTCTCGTGCGCCTCCATGGCTGAAACCAGTGTTTCTGAGTAAAAATGTGGTAAAGCTGCATATCACATGGATTTTCTGAGGTCCTCCAAAACGCCTCAAGTAACCATACACAAAACTACCAGAACTCTTGGGAGGGGAGATGCCCCTCGGATATATTATGGGAAGAGGGTTCGTTTAAGTGAAATCTTGGGATGAAATGCTTCAAAAATAATAAGGTTTAGGAGGACCCTATAACTAGGCTACACTGAAAGCCAGTTACGACCACCGTAGTTGGTCCGTGGCTCGTCGTGGCTTTGGAATACCCAAAACCAGTATTTCTGAGAAAAACATAATAATATTACATATCACATGGATTTTCTGAGGTCCTTCAAAACGCTTTTATACACAGAACTTTTAAAACTTGTGGTAAGGGAGATGCCCCTCCGGTACCGGTATATTAGCCTGTTCGTTAGCCTGTTCGTTTTAGCCTGTCGTGGAGAGAGAAAGAGAGAGGGCGTGGGTGGCGTGAGCGCGCGAAAGGCTATAGAGGAAGGAGCAGCACTGCAGCAGGCAGGTGCAGGATGGTCACGTGGACGGACTGCCGGATTCCTTCCTGCCTGGCTGGCTTGTGGGGCCTGATGAATCAGGATCCTGCCAGTAGACGGCTTGGATTGCCGTTGCTGCGATGGCGTCACCTATCTGGGCCTGATGAATCAGGATCTGTCATTGGCACGCCAGCCCGCTCCGTTTCTCTGGAGAACGCGACGATTTGGACGGGCTGCAGCCTGCTTGGCCCAACAAATCTTCACTTTTTTTAGTTAGCCATCGGTTATAAATAAAGGGGAAAAAAGGTGGGGAACATGGCTAATCACAGCCAAACTGCGATCGTGGCCGTGCGGCTTGCTGCTGCGAATCAGCAATGTAATGATTGTGAGTTCGTGACAGACGACGGTGGAAGATTAAAGGGTTTGCTTTGGCTTTGTACAATGGATAGATAGTGTCGCCGTCATGAAAGACGGGAGCGATGATCATTCCTGATGACCTGGTTGAGCGATCCTCGTTGTTGGCCTCGGTACGTCCGAAAGGCGTTGCCCTTGCCCCTGGCGCAAGCGACAGCCAAATCGAAGCCAACTTGAGCGCTAATGAGTAGCGAGAGCACAGCACCACTGCGAGTATTTCCTGTTGCCCTGACCTGAAACCGTGAGCTGAGGAGTGCCCACTTCGTTTGGTCCACGGCCTTTGCATGCCTGATCCACTCCATGCGTGCAGACTGTCGAGTGGTGGGTGTAGTGCAGGCACGATGCTCGGCCAGAGACCCAGATGAAGATGGAGGATAGTGCTGGTAATCTGTCGATCAATCCCATTCAACCTGAGTATATGTACCCCTTTCAGCAGGCCAAGCTACTATAGCCTAATCTTGACCTTCGCTGCAGAATCCGACTATGCTTCGAGTTGACCCAGTAAGGCTATTGGTAAATGTCTCTTTCCCGTCCTGTAGTTTGACTATCCCTTTCCTGAACCCTGAATCGTACATTTCCCCGGCTTGATAGCACCTCTGACAAAGTGCCATCTTCTTCTTTTTTTAAAAAAAATGTTGCAATAATCAGCTACTACTCCTAATCATTGCACAAAGACAGAGTAGAGGTCAGGCGGCAGGAGCAAATCCAATCCACGTCTGACTCCGAAATGCGGTGGCTCAAGGAAGGCTGACGACGCAAAACCTGTCCTACTATAGCATGTCGGACTCTCGGTTTTGGTGTTTGCTGCTGCTGCCGCCGAGTGCGCCCTTAGGGCGTCCTCAACCAGTGGGTGGCAGAGTCATGAATAATTTTCAGGTGTGTCGAGTTTACAAGATCCATTGGTCAAACATTTATTATGACTATCAACTACGCAAAGACCCACCAGACCATTATCTAAATATATATATATTACCTTTAATGGGCACATATAACAGAAATCCAAAGCATTGGTACTTAAAATATCCCACTAAATAAAGATTCTTGGAACAAATACATACCTATAATAAAGCTTTATTTAGGTACAAACCTTGGCTTTTTAATACTTTCATCTACATGCTTATTAAATTAAATAAAACTCAAAGATACTTTTTTGAATTCTAATTTCTGAAATAGAAAATACCTTGCATTACATATCTACTCTTCTTCTTTGGTGCCATATTACACTTGCATATGCAAGTATGCAACTTGCAATTGAATGTGATCGCCGATCAGGACGACTGCTCCGCGGCTCCGCTCGTGTAGTCGTCAGTCGACAAGTTGTGCCGTTGTGGCCCGGCGCCGGCCACCGCGTCTCCTTAGTTGTCGCGCTCGCGCCGCCGTCTGCCGGCCACGGTCTATACTCCACGGCGTCTACGTACGTCCTGATTGGATTTAGATTTGGATCGGAAGAGAAGGAGTCACGGAGAGGCAACCCACGAGAGTCGATGACTAGATGTCGATCCTATTCCCTCTCTGCTCCGGCCTTCTGGTTCTGGATGACTGGGCTTATGTCCCATCAAGTGGAGCAAACGGCCAGGACAGAATTTGCAGCTGGGGTCACGTACGGACTACGGACTCACTCACGTATACAGGTATTTGTACTACTTATATTCGCTTTTTTTTAACATGAGTTAGGTATGGCGGCTGCCAAACCAAGCCAAATAGCTGGCTCCGCCACTGTCCTCAACGGTGGTATGAAATCGCCGGCCGAGCTGGAGATAAGATATATTAAAAAATTGAAAAAGTACGAACGTTTATGTGTACTCCAGAACAGCTGAGAGAGAGCGTCTTCTAGCGATTCTACCGTCGCTAGCGTTTTCTTCTCTGTCCTTCTTAGCCAATGAAATTTCTCCTACACTATCGATTTGGAGTCCGTTGGGTTTGCGCCGATTTGTCAATAAAAAAACACAAAGCAGCAAGGGGACATGCCCACGGATCGGATTGTCCGGTCTCTGATGCTCGCGCCACCCGTATCCGTCCCAAACTCCCAACAACCTCAACACCTTTTTTATTATTATTTAAGCAAAAACACCTCAATACGCCCAATACCTAATGGTCTCCTGTACCACACCGCCGCGCACCGCCAAACTTCCATTCCGGGCTTCCGCCGCTTGACCCATTAGCATTTGTGCCCAGCACTTCACTACTTCAGGCCTTCAGCTAGCTCAGCCGTTCTGTGCCCAGCAGCGTTTGTGTTTACGAGGTCAAAAGGGCCGTTTTGCGGACTTGTTCAGCCTGGCCCAAGCGCGACTGCTGCTTCTGTGGAAGGGTAGGCCTTCATCAACAGCAGCAAAGCAAGGGGTAGGCTATGGGCCTTCATCAACTTCGATCACTAAATCCCTTCAAAAAAAAAAATGCGACCACTAGCCCACTAACAAAGCAAGATCTCGGAATTGAATAAACAGAGTGAAGTCTGCATCTGCTACAACAGCTTCTACACCAGTCAAAGTGGCTGCAAATTAACAACAACCCGTTGCAGGATCACCACGACGACCTTCTGAGGAGGCTCATCTTCCAGTCTACCACTACGAAAGAAAATAAGAGATGCCCGCCGTTGGCGGGGCTATGCAGTCATCGGAATGAGTAGACCAGACGGTCAAGCTAAGCTGCTGGATAACAGGATCTCTATCCTCCGATTATGTTCCCGCCCGAGAGATCTTGTCGCTGACATGCCTGCAGAAAGTCTCACACAGTATAATCAAATTCCACTTGTTCATCATTATTTATCGAGTCTGAAGTCTGACTATTACCGGAGTTGAATAGACATTATCAGACTTGTGCAGTGGAGCAAAGAAAGGTGACCGATGGTAACAGGCCACAAAAAGCGCGTAGCTAGCGAACCTATGTCTGAAAGATTATTTTCAGTTGCCAAAGATCTGATCCAGAGATCAAGTATGACTTCTGGGCTTGGGCTGGTTACATGGTGTCGGGTATGAAGGTATGGGGTACCTTAAACCCTTCGATAAGTTAACGCTGAACATAGCAACCAGTTTCAAGACAGAGACCAGTCCACTACTCGGTAAGGCGCGGCCCATCACTCGAAGGCCCCCCTACACCGGCTACACCGGCTGTGGCGACGAGTCGCGGGCCGGCCCACTTCGACGAAAAATGACGGACCGAGGGGGCGAGCGAACGACCCCCCGGCTCCACCTCGACGCCGAATGACGGACCGAGGGGGCGAGCGAACAACCCCCCGGCTCCACCTCGACGCCGAATGACGGACCGCGGGGGCGAGCGAACGACCCCCCGGCTCCACCTCGACGCCGAATGACAGACCGAGGGGGCGAGCGAACGACCCCCCGGCTCCTACATCAACGAACGAAGGACGGACGAGGGGTCGAACGAACGACCCCCCGACCTCTACCTCGACCCCGTCTCTGCTCCGACCCCGTCGGTGCTCCGACCTCTACCTCGACCAGGGGTCGAACGGACGACCCCCGGCGAGAGGCTCGATTAACCCAACTGCTCCCGGCATGGGTTAAAGTGAACACACCTAACGATATGGGCGCCCGCGTCCGCTGTCAAATCCGCCGACTCCCCGTCAAGTCCCCGATTCCCGTCAACTGTGCCGCCACTGTCGCCACTACGCGAGTACGGACTCCAGCAGTACCCCTCGGAAAGTGAACAGTGCGACCCTCGACGACGACTTCGGGAACGCAACAGAGCCACGCAGGGCTCGACCCCTCCCTCGACCGGGGGGCTCAACCCCTCTCTCCAACAACTCCAGTATGGAAGCCGTCCCATCCGCCCCGTCCTGCTTCAGCCGTGGGATTCGTGCCCGCCTGCGGACGCCGTGTTGCGGCGACTTCTACTGCCGCCATGACCGGAGACGCCAGAAGGACAGGAAGGCCATGCCGCCACAGTGCTCAACGTCTCTCCGCTAACACTGTGCCTCGGACACGCCGCCCATACTTCTATAGTTAGGACCCTGTACGCTCGGACTTCCCCTTGGTCTATAAAAGGGGATGCCGAGGTAGAATAAAAGAGGGGATTCGGACGATTGGATCACTCATCAGACTCCAGCTCTGACCTCCACACTCCACACACCCCGCCACTCGATCGACCCCTCGGGTGGCCAACTCCGTGTAACACAGCTTGTACCCCCCTGTACGAGCACGTTTTGGGTGCGAGATAATACAAGTCATCCTCCCCCCGCTGGACGTAGGGCCTTCTTTGCCCGAACCAAGATAAACCTTGTGTCCATCTTGCATCACGTCTGAGAGAGGGAGCACGCGATATACAAATTTACTCGTTGGTGGTCTTGACCCCCGGGTCATAACACCGACAGTAGGCGCGTCAGGTAGGGGGAATTGCGTGTCGATCAACTCCGAACTACTCTCTCAGATGGATTCTTCCATCCCGCCGTTTCCATCCACCGCCGTCGTCTGGTTCGGTATCCTAGGGTTCGTATCCACGGACCAGGGCGACTTCATAGTCTTTCCCTCCACCCGCGGCCTGGACGCCGGCGGCACCGCTACGCCGGGGATAGTAAGGGTCAGACGACGGCCCCTCCGCTTGCGCCTCTGGCCTGCGATCAGGAGGAGGCGTGAGCGGCTCCGACGCGCTCGTCGTCGTGCGGATTCCGAGGTGCCGGACGCCGTTTCCCCGGTCCCAGCAGGTGATGCGGGCCCTTCCCCTAGGAGTCCGTTTGACCCATGCTTGTGGGCCGAGGGCGGGCGCTCCTCTGAGTGGGACTTTGGCTCGGCCACATCGTCGTCACCAGAGGTCCCCGCGGCCTCTCCGACACCCTCGACCCCGTCACCACCACGTGACCCGTTCCCGTACGGGCTCCACAACAGCGCCAGACTCTGCTCTGACCTCGCAGGTTTGCAGATACAAGCACGTAGCGGGTCTCCAGCAACTCCGCCGCGTGCGACGGCGGATCCCGTTACCACCTCTCCACCAGACGAGCCAGGACTACCCCGTACATGGGGCACGTTACGGCGCCGCCTGGCGGAGGAGCGCACGGGGTCCTTCCCCCACTTCTACCACACCGACCCCGACTCGGACTCTCCCGACGAGAGTTACGACTCCACCCGGGAGTGCTTCCACCTTGACGAACAAGCCGACCCGCAGGACGACGTCGACGACACCGCGGCCACCGAAGAAGGAGTGGGGGGCCAACGCCACGCCAGCTCGAGATGCCATCCCCCCAAGTCCTGATAGAGCCGATCCACCCCCCGACGTCCAGATTACACAGGTCCGAGAGCTTCTCAGCAAGCTCGAGGAGGAGCGCCTGCGTCTTCAGCAGCTCGAACACGCCCTCGAGCGGGATCGAGGGCGTCCTCAGGGTGGAGGAGCTCGCGAGCGGGCCGGGAAGTCCACCGGTAGATCGTCAAGGAGGGGAACGTCGAACCCCGAGTCTTCAACCGCGCCAGCCAGAATGTCGTAGCAGCCGCGATGCTGCTCCGCGACATGCCGGCGCCATCGACCCCCCAGGCACGGCGTATCAGGGACGAAATCCAGGGGCTTCTCCAAACTGCGGCCGTACAGCAGGCGGAGAGCTCAGCCTCGAGGCGTCGAGGGGCTGCCTCTGAGCGACAAGCAGCGCCCCCTCGACAAAATCGGGAGGTCTCCGTCCACCAGAACAAGGCGCCCTAGGGCCAGGTCGAGCGATGACCAGTTCAGGAACGCCTCGTCGACGACCTCCCCCCTCGGGTGAACAATCGACGTCGGTACGGCGACGCCGAGGCTCGAGGCTACAGCGCTCACCGAGGTGGGGCGCTACGACAGCGACGAAGACCGATGTCGGTCTCCGGAGCCGCCGGGGCCCCGAGTCTTCGGTAGAACCATCCGGCGGGCCTCCCTGTCCGTCCGTTTCCATCCACCCACCATCCTGGTCAAGTACAACGGCGAAACCAAGCCAGAGCTCTGGCTTGCCGACTTCAGGCTGGCATGCCAGCTGGGTGGAGCCGACAATGACCACGTCATCATTCGGCAACTCCCACTGTTCCTCTCCGACACCGCTCGAAGGTGGCTCGAGGAGCTACCCCCGGACTTGATCCAGGACTGGTCCGACCTGGTCCGGATCTTCGAGGGCAACTTCAAGGGCACCTACGAGCGGCCGGGAAACCCCTGGGACCTTCGCAGCTGCAAGCAGAAGCCAGGGGAGACCCTCCGCGCCTTCACCCGCCGATTCTCGAGGCAGCGCACCGCACTGACCCACATCTCCAACCACGAGGTCATCACGGCGTTCATCGCCGGGATAACCTGCAAGGAGTTGGTGCGGAAGCTGGGGCGAAACTCCCCCAAGACCGCCAACGAGCTCATGGACGTCATCGCCAACTACGCAGCTGGCGAAGACGCCGTTGGCGCGTTCTTCCAGATACCCCCAGGGAAGGGGAAAGGCAAGGCGGATGAGCCTGGGGGCTCGGACGACGGGCCCAAGAAGAACAATGGGCCCAGAAGGAACAACGACGGCAACAGCGGCCGGAAGAAGAAGAAGAAGAACCAACCGGGCTGACGCAACGTCGAGCACGACGACGAGCCCGACGACCTTGTCGCTGCGGCGGACAAGAAAAAGCCTCGAGGGCCCCCTCCCGACGGGGGCGTCTTCGATAAGATGCTGAAGGAGCCTTGCCCCTATCATATGGGGCCGGCCAACCACCGCCTCGAGGACTGCCGCATGCTCCGAAAGCACTTCGTCCCTCCTGGATTCAGGAAAGATGACGGCAAAGAAGACCCGCCCTGTGACGCCCACGTCAGGGGCGATGTCAAGAAAGGAGGCTTCCCCGAAATCCACGACTGCTACATGATCTACGGGGGACCCTCGACTCGCCTCACCACGCGCCAGCGCAAGAGGGAGCGTCGAGAAGTTTTTTTCCGTTCGAGCGCAGGCTCCGCGGTACCTCGACTGGTCCCATACGCCGATCACCTTCGATCAGGACGACCACCCCGAGCACATCCCCAACGCAGGGGCTTACCCGCTCGTCGTCGCCCGATCATCCTCAAACACCCGCCTCACCAAGGTGCTGATGGATGGGGGGAGCAGCCTCAACATCATCTACGCCGAGACCCTCGACCTCCTGGGGATCCCGAGGACCATGCTCCTGCCCAGCGCGGGGGGGTTCCACGGGATCGTCTCGGGGAAGAAGGCACTCCCGATCGGCCGCATCAAGCTACCGGTCTGTTTCGGCGTCCCCTCAAACTTCCGAAAGGAAGAACTGACCTTCGAGGTGGTCGCGTGGCGAGGCACCTACCACGCCATCATCGGTAGACCGGGATACGCCAAGTTCATGGCGGTCCCGAACTACACCTACCTTAAGCTCAAGATGCCGGGGCCCTCGGGGCCCACGAAGATTCGGCGATCCTCGCGGCCCTCGACGACTTGTCCGGAGAGATCCCCGACCCCAAGCGACACGCTGGCAACTTCAAGCCGGCGGAAGACACGAAGACCGTCCCGCTCGACCCCGGCCTCGCGGATGGGAAGGCGCTGACGATCAGCGCCACCCTCGAGCCCAAATAGGAAGCAGTGCTCGTCGACTTTCTCCGTGCGAATGCCGACATGTTCGCATGGAGTCCCTCGGATATGCCGGGCATTCCGAGGGAGGTCGCCGAGCACTCCTTGGACATCCGAGCCGGGTCCAAACCGGTGAAGCAACGCCTGCGCCGCTTCGACGAGGAGAAGCGCAGGATCATCGGGGAGGAGGTCGACAAGCTTTTGAAGGCCGGATTCATCAAGGAGGTGCATCATCCCGAGTGGTTAGCTAATCCCGTGCTTGTAAAGAAAAAGAATGGGAAGGATAGGATGTGTGTAGACTACACCAGTTTGAATAAAGCATGTCCTAAAGTTCCTTTTCCTTTACCACGTATCGATCAAATAGTAGATTCCACTTCGGGATGTGAAACCCTTTGCTTCCTTGATGCGTATTCCGGCTACCACCAAATAAAGATGAAAGAGTCCGATCAGCTCGCGACCTCCTTCATCACTCCCTTCGGCATGTTTTGCTACCTCACCATGCCCTTCGGCTTGTGAAACGTCCGGGGTCACCTACCAGCGATGCATGTTCCACGTCTTCGGAAAACACATAGGGCCGACCGTCGAGGCCTACGTCGATGACATCGTGGTCAAGTCCAAAGCAGTCAGAAACTTGGTCGGAGACCTCGGGATCGCATTTGGGTGCCTCAGGGCTAATCGCATAAAACTAAATCCTGAGAAGTGTGTCTTCGGGGTCCCTTGAGGCATGCTCCTAGGGTACATAGTTTCCCAGCGCGGCATCGAGGCCAATCCCGAGAAGGTAACCGCCATTACGAGGATGGGCCCGATCAACGACTTCAAGAGCGTGCAAAGGGTTACTGGGTGCCTCGTCGCCCTCAGTCGCTTCATCACGAGGCTCGGAGAGAAGGCCCTACCCCTTTACCGCCTCCTGAAGAAGACGAAACACTTCGCGTGGACCGCCGAAGCCGAGGAGTCACTCTCGAGGCTCAAGGCCTTGCTCACCTCACCCCCGGTCTTGGTCCCCCCGAGTCCGGCCGAGCCCCTCTTGCTCTATGTCGCAGCAACTACCCAGGTAGTCAGCGCGGTCATAGTAGTCGAGAGGGAGGAGGAAGGACACGCCCTGCCAGTTCAGAGGCATGTCTACTTCGTGAGCGAGGTCCTTTCCGAGACCAAGACGAGGTACCCCCACATCCAGAAGCTGATGTACGCGGTCGTCCTCACTCGGCGTAAGCTCAAACACTATTTCCTGGGCCACCCGGTCACTGTGGTTTCATCTTTCCCCCTCGGAGAGATAATCCAGAACCGGGAGGCATCGGAAAGGATCGCCAAGTGGTCCGCCGAGCTCATGGGAGAGAATCTCTCCTACGCCCCTTGGAAGGCTATCAAGTCTCAGGTACTGGCAGATTTCGTTGCAGAATGGACCGACACCCAACTACCCCCAGCGCAGGTCCAGAGCGAGCTCTAGACCATGTACTTCGACGGATCGTTGATGAAGATGGGAGCAGGCGCCGGATTGCTGTTCATATCACCCTCAGGGGTCCATATGCGCTATGTCATCCGCCTCCACTTCCCCGCCTCCAGCAACGTCGCCGAATACGAGGCCCTCGTCAGCGGCCTGTGCATCGCCATCGAGCTCGGGGTTCGACGCCTCGACGTGCGAGGGGACTCTCAGTTGGTGATCGACCAAGTGATGAAAGACTCGAGCTGCCACGACCCTAAGAGGGAAGCCTACTGCAAGGAGGTCCGAAGGCTCGAGGACAAGTTCTACGGCCTCGAGCTCAACCACGTAGCCCGTCGGTACAACGAAGCTGCCGACGAGCTGGCCAAAATTGCGTCTACTCGAGGCACGGTCCCTCCCGACATCTTCTCGAGGGATCTGCACACGCCGTCCGTTGACCTGGACTCGGGGGCTCCCGCCCTCGAGCAAGGGGTCGACCCACCCCCCTCGACCGATCCCCCCTCGAGCGGGGGAGAGGCCATGGAGATCGACGAGGCCGTCGCAGCGCCAACCCCTCGACGGATTGGCGCGCGCCTTACCTCGAGTACCTGACACGGGGCGAACTCCCGGAAGACCGCACGGAAGCCCGTCGCGTAGCTCGGCGTGCCAAAACCTACGTCTTGTACGGGGACGACCGCGAGCTATACCGACGTAGCCCGTCGGGTGTACTTCAACGCTGCCTCACCCTCGGGGAGGGGAGGGCATTGCTGAAAGATCTACACTCGGGGGCTTGCGGCCACCACGCGGCGCCGAGAACGCTGGTAGGAAGTGCCTTTCGACAGGGCTTCTACTGGCCGACGGCTGTCGACGACGCCACCAAACTCGTTCGATCTTGCAAGGGATGCCAGTTCTACGCCAGGCAGACCCACTACCCGCCCAAGCTCTTCAGATGATACCCATAACTTGACCGTTCGCAGTATGGGGGCTCGACATGGTCGGCCCCCTGAAAAGAACCAAGGGTGGCCACACTCACCTTCTTGTGGCTATCGACAAGTTCTCGAAGTGGATCGAGGCTCGACCCATCGCCAACATCCAGTCTCGACAAGCCGTGCTATTCTTCACCGACATCATCCACCGCTTCGGGGTCCCCAACGTCATCATCACCGACAATGGCACGCAGTTCACCGGCCAAAAGTTCCTGGACTTCTGTGACCATCACCATATCAGGGTGAATTGGTCCGCAGTTGCCCACCCTCGAACTAACAGTCAGGTCGAGCGTGCCAATGGTATGGTTTTGCAGGGCCTCTAGCCAAGGATCTTCGATCGGCTGAACAGGCATGGCAGGAGGTGGGTCGATGAGCTGCCCGTTGTGCTATGGAGTCTCCGAACGACACCAAGTCGAGCCACGGGGTTCTCTCCGTTCTTCTTGGTCTACGGGTCCGAGGCCGTCCTCCCCACTAACCTCGAGTACGGGTCCCCTCGACTAAAAGCCTACAGCGAGCAAGCCAACACGGTAGCCCAGAGGACTCCCTCGACCAGCTGGAGGAAGCCCATGACATGGCCCTCTTCAAGTCGGCACGGTACCAGCAGACGCTGCGGCGCTACCACGACAAAAATGTGCGCAAAAGGGACCTCAACGTCGACGACCTCGTTCTGCGCCGTCGACAAAGCAACAAGGGGCGTCACAAGTTGACACCACCTTGGGAGGGACCCTTCATCGTGGCAGAGGTGCTGAAGCCCGGCACTTACAAACTGAAGAACGAGAAGGGCGAGATCTTCACCAACGCGTGGAACATCGAACAGTTACGTCGCTTCTATCCCTGAGGCCCCAGGGCCTTGTACATTTTCGCATTTATGTACAAATTCTCGAATGAATAAAATGTTCTCGAAACACATTTCACGTTCGTTCGCAGCTCGAAGGTAGCCTCGACTTTGCCCGGACAAATTTGAGCTCCCCTCGGGGGCTGACAGGAGGGCACCCCCCTCCTAAGTCCCCAAAAAACCCGAACGTTTTTTCGAAACTCGACTCTCCCTCTCGATCTTCGCCTCGAGTACGCTTCATAACTAAGTAAAGGCGCCTCGAACTCCCGAAGGGTCGAGGGTGTCGTCGAGCCAGGGACCCACCTACGCCCCAGGGCTACGGTATCCCCGCTCGCCACCCCCCTTCTAGGAATACTTGCGTGCGTCGAATACTTAGTTCACAAGCGTCGACTTAGGCAAAGAAAAGCAGAGAGAGCTCGAGAAGTAGAAATAATGAGACGAACCCGTCTATAGCACTAAGGTAGCCTCGACTTTGCCTCAGCAAAGTCGAGCCTCCCTCGGGGGCTAACAGGGGGGGCACCCCCTCCTAAGTCCCCGAAAAACTCGAACGTTTTTTCGAAACTCGACTCTCCCTCTCGTTCTTTCCCTCGAGCACGCTTCATAACTAAGCAAAGGCGCCTCGAACTCCCTAAGGGTCGCGGGTGTCGTCGAGCCAGGGACTCACCTACGCCCCAGGGCTACGGTATCCCCGCTCGCCACCCCCCTTCCAGGGATACGAGCGTGCATCGAACACGTAGTTCACAAGCGTCGACTTAGGCAAAGAAAAGCAGGGAGAGCTCGAAAAAACAAAAATAACTATGTGCATCTCGATCAAAATGCTTTATACACAAAAAGCCCTCGGGGACTCGACATTGTCTTAGTTCAAGGGCCTAACTATTACATGGACCTTCTTGTCCAGATGTGGCTTGCAGGCCCGGGACTACTCGTCGACACCTTCCAAGGGCTACTCGACGCCATCTCCGTCCACCGAGGGGATCACCTCGGGCTCGAAGAGTTTCGCCAGCTGGCCTCCAGGCACCTCTGCGTGATCCATCAACTCCTGGCACTTCGCGTCGTTCTCCTCCTCGGTCAGCCTTGGGTCGGTGGTGAACCCGTCGACAACGAGGTTGAGGTCTACGTCGTAGAGCGAGTTGACGACCGCGAGGGCCCGCTTCACGCCCACATGCAGGGCGGCACGGACGTTCTCCGTCACCCCCCGCGTCATGGAGTAGAAGCGGCGCAGCAGGGAGTCCCCCCGAGCATCGCCCTCGACCTCCGGCTCCGGCTTGACCGAGAGGTCATTGCAGAAAGTGTTGATGGCGTCCGCGAGCTTCGCGTTGAGGTTCGCCTCCGTCCCGAGGAGGCCCTGGAGGCTGTTCAGGTCCTCGTGGGCACGGGCCTTATCCTCTGCGAGCTCTGCCAAAACAAGCATGCAACACGATCAAACCCAAAAGAACAGGAAGAGGGTCGAGGCAGGACAGACTCTGCAACACTCTCGAAACACTTACCTTGGGCATGCGCGTCCAGGGTGGCATAGGCCTGCTCGACCTCCCTGACCTTGGCCTCGAGGCCCTCGATGGTCTTGCCTGCATCATCGAGGGCCCTCTTCAGATTCATAGCCACCACGCCCAGGGAGGTCGCGCGGGTCCGAGCCTTCTCCTCCAAGGCGGCCAGCGCGTCGCGCTCGCGGGAGACGGCGTCGAGGTCTCCCCGGAGCCCTCGGATACCCTCGCTCGCCCGGGCGAGCTCCTCCTTCAGCCGGGCGGCCTCCTCCTCGGCCTTGCGCTTGGCCTCGAGGGCAGCGTCCCGCTCCTGCCCGACGGTGATGGAGGACTGAAGGGCGAGGTCGAGCTTTGTTTGCGCCGTCTGCAAGGTCGCCCAGGCTTCCTTCTGAATGGCCTCGTAGCCGGCCCTCGCGTGGGCGATCTTGGATTCGGCATCCTCCCGGACGGCTGCTGTCTCAGCCCTCGCGCGGGCGGCCCCATCCTCCGCCCTGTCCAACGAGGCGCGAAGGGTCGAGAGTTGTCCCTGTACCCGGAGGATGTACTAGGACTTCTCGTAAGACCTCACCCGCAGCGACTGACGAGGATAAAAGCGAAGACCGTCAAAAACAGCAACCAGACAATTCAAGTACAATCTAAGGGAGAACAAACCCACCTCCATCCCCTGGCGTATGTCCATGGCGGCGACCTCCGACGCGCGACGTACCGAGTGCTCATACCAAGCCCGATATTGCTCGACGTGCTCCCACCGTCGGAGCTCGGCCTGGTCGTCGAGCGTGAGGAAAAGCCGCTCGGGGTCTCGAGGGTCCGCCAACTCGAGAACCTCCTGGCCCCAGGCCACGCTGCGGGCGGCGATCCTCTCTTCGACCGTCCCCCTGACGCCCCCGCGCAGATCGCCCTCCCCTCGATAAGCGGAAAGGGGTGAGATTTCCTCCGCCTGTCCTCTCCCGTCCTCAGGGCCCCCCTGCGAGGACGTCGATGGTCCCGCCAAGCCGTCGCCACCAGGAGAAGAAGACCCCGGCCAGTAGAATGGCCCTGCGCGATGAAAGACTCGAAAAAATTAACACCCAGCAAGGCAAACCCATTACGTCTCGAGTGAGTCGAAGTATGGCTTACCTCGAGACAACGGCCCCCCAGCCTCGAGGGGAGGCCGAGCCACCTCCGGCTCCGCCCGAGGAGCCGCGACGGCGGTCGTCTCCGCCGAGCCCACCAGCTCGACCACCATCTCGTCCACTTCGGCGGGGGTGGACTCCATCAACATCCCGCCCTACGCCGGCGCGGGTGTTCCCTCGGGCCGCTCGACCGGACCCCCCGCCTCGAGCTCCGGCGTCGTCGAGGGGCCCTCGGGCGCGGCAGCAGTCGTGCCCTCGCGCTCGAGCTGGAGTCGAGCCTCCAGCGCAGCTAGGCCCTCGGGCCAACGCCCCGGCGTTGGGTGAGCCGGAGCCTCCCCCTCGTTCACGGGGGCCTGGGGCCCGACCACCTCCACCACCTCGGCCGCAACCACCATCGACGAAGGCCCTGCACCCCCAAGGACGCCGGGTGCGGCTCCTTCCGACGGCCGCGCAGGCGCCGCGGCCGTCGCTCCGGCGACCCCCGCCGTCTCGGTAGCCCTCGCGGGCGGAGCGGATGGGCCCGTCCCCTCTGCCAGTGGGGCAGAGGCCAAGGCGCCTGGGGCCGTCCCCCGCTCCACTGCCTCCCGGGCCTTGGCTGCCTGTGCCGCCTCGGGGGTGAGCGTCGAAGGGGGCGGAGCAGCGGGACCGGCCTCGGCGGCTGCTTGGACCGCAGCCCCCGCCTTCAGCGTTTTGGCAGGGGCGAAGGGCACGGCTCCCTGCGGGCGCTTCGACCTGAAAAAGAAACACGTGTGCAACGATAAGCATGGGTCATTATCGACAAAAAGAAAAATATAGACAACGTCCATGAAAGCGACTTACCCCCTCGGAGCCCAGCGCTTCGAACCGGTTACCGTCGGGCTGGTCGAACCCTTGAGCACCACTGCCCGGGGGGCGGGGGTCGAGGCGGCTCTCGGCACCGTCTCCCGGGCAGGGGCCGGCGGCGCCACTGTTGTCCCCTTGCTGGTCCCCACTTGCGCCGACGGGCCCGGCGCCCGTGCGCTCGACGCAGCAGGCGTTGGGGGCTCGCCCGATCGACCCCCCGACGGGGATCGCGACGCCCGCGCACGCGTCTGCCGCGGCACTTCTTCCTGCGAAGCCGCGGGGCACTCCCCCCGTGGCCTAGCCTCAACGGTAGGGGCCGACCTCGAGGTCGACCCCTCCCCTCCACCGGTTGCAACGGCCGCCTGTTCAGGCACCGTCTCCTCCCCCTCCACATCGCTCCAGTTCACCTCCTCCTCGTCCTCATCCTCCTCGTCCTCCTCTTCCGAGGGCGACAACTCCTCGTCAAGGCCTTCCCGCCTCTGACGGGCCCGGCGCCGCTCTCTCAACTCTCTCCCGGGACCTCATGGACGTGGCCTGCTTGGCTTTGTCCTTGTCGGCCTTCTGCTTCTCAGCATGGAGGCGCCTCGTCTGCTTCGCGGCCCGGTCCTCCTTCACCGGCGGGGGCGAGGGTCGGAAGGACACATTCCCCTGCGGAACGCGAGGTAGTCAGAACACGGGCAAAGAGGACGGAAGGGGCGAGCGCGAGGACTCTAACCAGAGGAAAGGACCTTACCAGCTCAAAGAAGCCCTCATCCGGCTTCATGGGGATCTTCGCGATGTTCTTGGCGTCGAACGACCCCGCGAAGAAGCGGCGGACACGGCGGACCACCCTATCCGGGGCCAGTTCTTCTTCGGCGAAGCGACAGCCCGAGAGATCGACCCCCGGACCCATCTCGTCGATACGGAGGGGTCAAGCCATCAGTGGCACGACCCGCCGCCGGTGGAACGCCGACGTGACGATCTCCGCCGTGAGCCCCTCCTTCTTCAGGCGCCCGAGCGCGTCCAACAAGCCTTCGAGGCGGTCCTGCTTGTTCGTCGGGACGCCATATCCCCAGCAGTCGGGCTGGGCGTCGAGTGTCCTCCCGGTGTACGCCGGGAGCAGATCGTCGTCGTTCCTCAGGTAGAACCACCCGGAGTGCCATCCGGAGTGGCTCGAGGACAACTTCCCTGGGATCCAGCACCCGACCGCTTGACGAAGATGCTGCAGCACCCGGCCCTGACCATCCGGCGGGTACCCCTGTCGACCGAGGCGTGGAAGATGCTGGCCTTGAAGATATGGAGCTACAGCTCCCAGTGGGGCTCGATCCCAAGGTAGCCTTTGCACACCGCGGCGAAGACCGCCGCCTGGCAGACGCCATTGGGGGTGAGGTGCTGGAGCTCCACGCCGTAATAGTGGAGAAGCGCGCGCACAAAGCGGCTGGGTGGGGCGCCTAGTCCCGCCCGGTGGAAAATCTCGAACGACACCACATACCCCTCCGGCGGGTTAGGCTCGGCGTGGCCCGGCGGCGGAAGCAGCCACTCCGGCCTCTCCGCCGTGGTAGCAGGCCGGAGAAGACCACTCTCCACCAACCCCGTCAGGTGCGAGGCGGTCACCAAGGAGGCGGGCCAGTCATCGGGGCCGACGAGGTCGAACTTGGCCATGGGGACGGTGGTTTGCTCGGACTTAGGGGCGGACGGTACGTTCCCTATCCTTCTCTTTCTCTCTCTCGCTTGCGCAGAGTTCTGGCTCGCGGGATGCCTAAGGCAGTAGCGGGGAGAAGGAGGCAAGGAAGACGAAGGCAAGGAGGCGAGGAAGGCAAGTGTGCGGAAAGAACACCCGACTCCTCACCTTCGCTACTTATACGCGGGAGGCCAACGGACGGATCCGGCAGACAGGCAAGAGAATCTCCGCATTTCATTCGCCTGTACCCCCTTCCTCGTATTCCTCCAGGATAAGGCGTTCCGTCCCATCGTCGGGCTCCGCGCCGCACTCCGCCCTGCAACCGCCACTGTTGCGCCGAATGGACATCGCCTAAAAAGGCGCGCGGCCGGAAACGTCATCTTCGAGGGTAAGGAATCTTGAGGCAGCGAGAGCTGGCCCTCGAAAGAGGGTTCGACAGCTACCCTCGAGTACCCGAGGCCAGAAATGACCTCGGGTTAGGACCTCGGTCCACCCCCAAAATCTCGAGGGGACAAAGGCCGGCCTACGAACGGGCTCGATAGCCCCCCTCGAGTACCCGAGGCCTTACGGGGCCTCGGGTCGTCAACTGCAGTTCGTTCCACGGCCTCGAAGGGGTAAAGGCTGGCCCGTCCAGGGGTTCGACAGCCTCCCTCGAGAGCTCCGGCACAGGTATGTCCCCAAGTTCAATACAACAACCACCTGCTTTTCCCCTCGGCAGTCCACAAGGCAGGACTCCTCATGAGGATAGCGTCGGATGACGAACCATCCGTCAAATCTTGAGGGAGCGAAGGCTGGCCCTTACATAGGGTTCGACAGCCGCCCTCGAGTACCTGAGGTCAGGAAGGACCCATGGTTAACGGACTCCGGTCCACCCCCAAATCTTGAGGGAGCGAAGGCTGGCTCCACGAACGGAGTTCGACAGCCGCCCTCAAGTACGCAAGTCAGGGGTGTCCCGGGGAGGCCAGACGCGTGCCCCTAGCTCGAGAACGAACTCTCGAGGCTCCCTAAGACATATCTGAGGCATACCTAGGAACACCTAAGTATCCCTACGCTGGGAGGCATCGAGCCACCAACTCCTATCGAATGGGGTTGGCACCTTGGTGATCCACATGGTCGTGCTTAGTAAGCCGTACGGCTTGCTTAACAATGAGAACGCCTCCGGGCCACTAGTCGACCCCTATTGAACGGGGCACGAGTTCTCACTCGGATTTTTACCCGTACTGGGCTCATGCCCGAGAACAGCTCACCGAGGACTTCGGGCTCGTCCTAACGAGGATAGCACGATGCTCTTCACCCCGCAATCCGAACGCAAGGATCCGTGGGAAGGACGCTATGAGGTAGTGAAGGCCTAGCCATTCGAGGGCTCGAGGGCCCGACTACGCACGGCACCCCTCGACGAAAGAGGGTCGAAAAACTCGTAACTTGGCGGACAGAGTCGACCTCTCAGGCGGGACGCTCTGACTCCAGTGGCGCTCGAGGGAGCGAAGGTTGGCCCTCGGTAGGGTTCGACAGCCGCCCTCGAACACTTCTCTTTTCAGGGAAAGGAATGGAATTGACCCCTCGACAGGGTGCCACGTCTCCAGGTATCCTTAAAAGACCCCTCTATACAACGTATTTTAGCCCCCAGAGGAGTTGGGCCTCGGGGGCTACCCCCGTGGGGTGCGCTCGCGCGCATCCCACGGAGAGTCGAACCTCTCACTAACCCTGCAGGCCAAGGACGAAACCTCCGGGTGATCCTTACTCCCTCCGAGAAAGCGTATATCATAGCCCCCAAAGGAGTTCTAAATCACTCCTCTGGGGCCTCGGGGACTACTGTCGGGTACGAAGGTATGGGGTACCCTAAACCCTTCGATAAATTAACGCTGAACATAGCAACCAGTTTCAAGACAGGGACCAGCCCACTACTCGGTAAGGCGCGGCCCATCACTCGAAGGTCCCCCTACACCGGCTGTGGCGACGAGTCGCGGGCCGGCCCACTTCGACGAAAAATGACGGACCGAGGGGGCGAGCGAACGACCCCCCGGCTACACCTCGACGCCGAATGACGGACCGAGGGGGCGAGCGAACGACCCCCCGGCTCCACCTCGACGCCGAATGACGGACCGCGGGGGCGAGCGAACGACCCCCCGGCTCCACCTCGACGCCGAATGACGGACCGAGGGGGCGAGCGTTCGACCCCCCGGCTCCTACATCAACGAACGAAGGACGGACGAGGGGTCGAACGAACGACCCCCCGACCTCTACCTCGACCCCGTCTCTGCTCCGACCCCGTCGGTGCTCCGACCTCTACCTCGACTAGGGGTCGAACGGACGACCCCCGGCGAGAGGCTCGATTAACCCAACTGCTCCCGGCATGGGTTAAAGTGAACACACCTAACGACATGGGCGCCCGCGTCCGCTGTCAAATCCACCGACTCCCCGTCAAGTCCCCGATTCCTGTCAACTGTGCCGCCACTGTCGCCACTACGCGAGTACGGACTCCAGCAGTACACCTCGGAAAGTGAACAGTGTGACCCTCGACGACGACTTCAGGAACGCAACAGAGCCACGCAGGGCTCGACCCCTCTCTCCAACAACTCCAGTATGGAAGTCGTCCCATCCGTCCCGTCCCGCTTCAGCCGTGGGATTCGTGCCCGCCTGCGGACGCCGTGCTGCGGCGACTTCTACTGCCGCCACGACCGGAGACGCCAGAAGGACGGGAAGGCCATGCCGCCACAGTGCTCAACGTCTCTCCGCTAACACTGTGCCTCGGACACGCCGCCCATACTTCTACAGTTAGGACCATGTACCCTCGGACTTCCCCTTGGTCTATAAAAGGGGATGCCGAGGTAGAATAAAAGGAGGGGATTCGGACGATTGGATCACTCATCAGACTCCAGCTCTGACCTCCACACTCCACACACCCCGCCACTCGATCGACCCCTCGGGTGGCCAACTCCGTGTAACACAGCTTGTACCCCCTGTACGAGCACGTTTTGGGTGCGAGATAATACAAGTCATCCTCCCCCCGCTGGACGTAGGGTCTTCTTTGCCCGAACCAGGATAAACCTTGTGTCCATCTTGCATCACGTCTGAGAGAGGGAGCACGCGATATACAAATTTACTCGTTGGTGGTCTTGACCCCCGGGTCATAACACCGACACATGGGAAACACATGAGCTGTGGCACTCCGGAACCGTTCTGTCGAGACAGCCAAGATTGGCTGCAACCTTATGCAGTTCAGTCAGATTCCTATTGTCTACTACTAGCAATCTAGCATCATATAACCATGCAGGGAGAAGCACTTCCACAAGCCAAATCAAACGACCATGGCACCATGTAAGGAGCCATATCTCAAACAACCATGTAGGGGGAAACATGTAGACGTTTGGAGCAAAAATAACTTTTCACGAACGGTAATGCTTGCTGTTGTTCGAATGCTGAACAAGCTACGGATGCTATGTGCTTGGACGAACTGGAAACAAATATATGGAGCTTCTTTGCATGGCTCCACGAACATCTTTACGCATAGCTCCTGTATTCTTCTTTCATTAGACATGTATATAATCAGATATACATACAACACATGGGTAGATTACTAACCACATGGAAAACAAACAACCAAGTACAAAAACCCCTTGCAAAGACTAGAGGTAGTACCCAGTAATATGACTGAACTTGTAACTAGTGATTTCTATCCTAACACAATTACACTAGACTAAGTATATGATTTCCAATCCTTTACTGTTGAGGTGCTGCCCCTAAGAGACCTACCCCACCCCCTCCTTTTCGTTTCACAAAATAAAAACTCTATAATTACATGCACAACCTTGTCAGAGGTTTAAAAAAGGTCCAATTTCAATTTCTAGGAAAAAGCTGGATGTGGAAGCCATCAGGAAAGCTGAGACCGGGTGTCCGTACTATGTTCCCTCCTTTTACCGTCCTCCAACTGTGACATTAGGGGGGAAAAGAACTATGAGATTTCTTTGTTTCAGAGCATAAATATCAAAAGTTGTATATCACTATATCAGATGTAGAAACGGTACCTGTATTTTGTAACCAAGCTGTGGATGAATGTTGCCATCAAGACCCTGCTAAGATCAGTCCCTACACAAAACCTGAGGCCACCTCCAAACGCCATGAAATGTTTCGTTCCACCGGTGATTTCAGGTTTGCCCTGTTCAGAAGACAACCAGTTTAAAACCTTTTATTTCAAAAAATCTGAATATTCTATCACTAGGATTTCATCATACTTGGCCCTATTTTTCAGTCTTATCTTTTACTTGCAGTCAGTGTAACATATGATTCAGTTCAGCTACCGGATTCAGAAAGAGAAATAATCTGATTTGAACCCTGAACCCCCAAATACAGAATTTTAAAAATTCGCAGACAGCGAGATGATCAAGCACTATCTGTCTGTTTATGTTGTTGGCTGATTCGCACAGTTGTTGCCTCTTGTTACTGAGCTACACCATGTTCATCTGTTGCATTTTGACCTTGTTGTTAAACTACTAAGCGAGGAAGCTTCTGCGATGGTTCGGTGACTCATACACTATAAGGATGCCAACCGAATTCCTTCTTGATCTCTGCGGTCAAGTTGGTGTACTTGGGATCAGAGCTAGCCTCCCGATCGTGGACTAATTAATCACTCTGCCAATTATTGTAGACTTGCAGTTGGTTAGATTATTCTTGTTTGTGATCTCTGTTTTAATGGTGAGACTCGAGAGAAGAATATATGTAAGTTCGGTGAGCAAATCAGATCATAGCATTGCATTGCATTTCATACTACCTAGATTGAATATAGAACCAAACAACTCATTCACTTGTGCAACCTAATGCAGACTGAACGACCTCGCGCGACAGAAGCCTAAAGCGATAGGAACGATAGATGATGCAGAGTACAAAAACTGTTGCCGAGATATCATCGAGCAAGACGAACCTGCCACCTCCATGGGTTGAACGCCAACGGATCTTCATAGATGTCAGGGTTTAAGTGCACTGCAGGTGGGCACACCATGACACCCCATCCTGCCGGAATCGTATAGCCTGTGCCAACGCCACGCGCAGAAATACATACAACACGGAGATGAGTTCCACGCAACTTGCTCAAGATTACATTTTTCTTGTAGGAGAACAAGAGAGAGAGAGAGAGAGATGCCATGCCAAGCCATGTGCATTTCGTGGTGTAGTGTACCTTTAATCTCAACATCTTGCAGTGTCTTTCGAAATATCCCTGGCACGATGTTCGCAAGCCTCACCATCTCCATGATGACCTTGAGAGAGAGAGACAGGACAGGAACAGAGGTGTCAGTTGCCGTATTCAGAAAACGGCGCTTCAGCGTTCAGACTTTCAGAGGCATCCAAAGAGCATGCACAACTCTTGCTAGTCGCAACTGCCGGTAAATAAACTATACTGTGGCCAAATCAGGGCCTTAAGTTTTGATTTCGATCGCCTTCCATCCTCTAGTCTTATGCACTAATTAAGTAAGATTATCTGTCTGCCTCGAAGTCTGGGAATTGGTCAGGAGAAAATACAAACTATGGCTTGCGCTTTCACGCTGCAGCGTCGGGCTTCCAAGATTCTTGCATGCAATGCTTAACAAATGCAGCAACTCGCAAACAGTTGTCGCTCGGTTATGAACTAGCTAGGCTATATATAATCAAAGCAAGCTAGGGTCCGGGCTAGGCTCACCTGATTGGTGAAGGTCATCGATCTGTACTCGGCCCACGTGACGGGGGCATCCGGGTCCTTCCTGTTCCTGGCGATCGCGTCGTGCTCCTCCTGCTCGATGGACCAGCAGGTGGATAACATGAGACAGAGTCGTACGTTCAGCGCCCGTAGCTAGTCCCTCAGAATAAATAACACGGACATATATGAAATGCATGCATGGCTTCTCTTGACTACATACCCTCAACGCGTCGACGACCTTGGGGTTGTCGGTGAGGAGCTTGACGCCGATGGTGAGCGCCAGCGCCGTGGTCTCGAAGCTGGCGAAGAGGAGCACGAACATGAGGTCCAGCGCGATGGTCTCCGTCAGGAGCGGCTTCTCCCTCCGAAGTTCCTGGATCAGCACGTCGAAGAAGTCCTCGCACTGCCGCTCGGGATCCGCCATCCGCTCCTTCATCATGCCCTTGAGCACCTTCATCGCATTCTTCCGCCCCTGTTGTTGTTGTTCATCATTGCACAACGACGACAGAGAATTAAACATGACGAAATTGTATATTCTTTCCTTGAGGATTCGTGCAGTGCATGCATGTGCGCAGCTAGCTAGCTAGCCTATATATACGGAACAACAGCTAGCTGTGCCCGTGCGTGTGCGTGCTCAATACTTTATTTTGTACTGTAAGTACTACGGAGTATGTAAAAACAAGTTGGTGCAGTGCAGTGCAATGCATGCAATTCGATCGGGTTATTTGATTTATTTGTGCTGAGATTAGTAATTTGCATTCACCGTCACCGCAGCATGTTCTTCTTAACTAATTACCTCCATGCATTCATGGTAGGCCGTGCCGGGGATGTTGACGGGGAAAGAAATCAGGCCGCGGATGAACGCCACGAAGTTCTTCCTCAAGCTCTCCGACGACTTGGACGGCTCGTAGCCGATCAGCTTCTTGGCGGTAAGATCAAATATCATCTGAAATTTGAAGCAGCAACGATCCGCGTTAAGTAAGCACCAAACCATTGCTGGCCACAATGGCGCATCAAGATTCAGGAGCTAGCTAGCTGCTTACCGTGGAGAGGCCTTCCTTGAGCTCCACGCTGGGCTGCGCCGCCCACGAGGAGAGGCTGCCGCGGCAGGCGGCGTCCGTCTTGGCGAGGAGCACCGCCTTGAGGTTCTCCTGGCCGTAGAGGCGGAGCACCAGGGTCTTGAGGTACTTGTACATGAAGCCGTGGAGGGAGCCGACGTTGTCGCGGCCGAAGATCTCGGTGAAGGTGTCCGGGTACCAGCTCTCGAACAGCTTCCCTTCCTGCTGGAACACGAAGTAGTTCATGTCCGGGTCCGCCGACACCACCACCTGCCGCCCCACGATGCTCGTCTTGAAGATGCTCCCGTGCCGCCTCACCCTCTCCTTCACGAACGGGGACACGTCGCAGCTCGGGTTCGGCGCGAAGAACTGCATCGTCTCGCCCAGGAGAGGGATGCCCATGGACCCCGGCGGGAGCCTGCCTCGCGACTTGGGGTGGCTCCATCGGTACGCCCAGCGGAGGAGAGCGACGAAGGCCGCCAATGCCGCGGCATAGGCAGCTATATAGGCCATGGAGGAAGCCATGGCCTCCGAGGTGACAAGAAGGTTCGCGGTGCGATATAATTTCGTCCCGGAAGAGAGAGGGGTGGTGGTGGTGGCGAGGCAGAGAGAAGCTAGCTCAAGATATGGTTGCATGTGCTTAGGGAGACGAAGGAGGTTCTGTGTGGGTTTGTGGGAGTATGGGTGCCTTTTATAAACCAACCTTGCTGCTAGGCTTTTGGCCTTTCAAAAGTGACGTAAGAAAAAAAAATGTATATGTGCACGCATAAGCATAACTGCATAACCATTCGTGTTTAATTATTATTTACGTTATAGCTTTTATATTACGCAAAGTTATTTATTTTTTCATGGTTCGAAATATGATGCTATAGCATTTTCATAGGGCCTATATTACCAGTTGTTAATTTAATAAATGTTAAGAAATAAGATATGGAGACATGTTCTCGTAGAGAATTTATACATGTATTTGAGCAGTTGTGATAATGAAAGTTTCTTATTAGTTATATTGCTTCCTTGCATAATCAAGAGGGGTCTTCATATATTTTTTTATAAAATTGCTAAATAAAATAGCTCCTACCATATCCTATTATAGCCTTTTATAGATTTTGAAAAGACCAGTTCAATGGTTTCGCACAATATTGAAAACATTGCTTTTTGTGTAACTATACTGCTTTTAATTTACTACAAAAAAATTTGATAACCATTTATATATTGGAATAAAAAACAAGCAAAATATTTGTGTTTTATTCATCTAAAAAAGAAGAAAACACTTGTAAGTACTCCCTTTTACTATTGGTGGTTGCCTAGCTACTTCACCCCACCTATAAAACCAGGTATTTTACCCTTTAAATTATTGAAAATCATCTAAATAACCTTTGAGGCACTTTTAAAGGTGGTTTTGCGGAGGCATTATCTTAAAAAGTCTATAAAACCCCCTAATGTATCAATAGCTATAATATCACGTTTTATAGTTGTGGGTCACATGTAGTCAACACATGATACATTAGGGGATTATATAGACTTTTTAATATGTCGCTTCAGCAAAACCACCTTCAAAACCCTCTCATGGATTATTTAGATGGTTTTCAATAGTTTAAAAGGTAGAATACCTGATTTTATAGATGAGAGGTGAAGTATACAACCACCAATAGTTGAAAGAGTTAAGTAAACTTTTTTCTTTTAAATTATAAGTTATTTTTGTCTTTTTTAGCATATAGTTTTTTTAATGTAAATATACACTATGTATTTAGAAAAGTTAGAATAATTTATAATTTAAAACCGAGGGAGAGATAAGTGTTTCTAATTAATTGGCAGATAAAACTAGAATCATCCATGCCTTAACTATCACACTACGTACTTTCCATGAGGTTTAGCAGTCTACACGCAACGCAACTTTTAGATTGTTTCGGAGTTTGGAAGCACCCAGGGACAAGAATGTAATTTCAAATCTGTCCAGGGACACCTTCCTTTCGTCGTGGTATACTGTACGTACTGGCTTGCGGCGGACCCGCGGAGGACAGCCACTGTTGCTGAGACACAGAAGTATTGGCTGTTGAGAAGCTGGGTAGAATTGGGTGGGGGTATACCACTACAGAAAAGAACAGCAAATTCTTGCCCGGCGTGTCTCCGGACCATGGATTATTCTGCCATCACTCTCTGTGCCCTCCCGGGATGCCATTGTTTATGCGCAGCACAGCGAGTGGGCAACTGCACCATGTTTCATTCCATCGGACGGAGCACATCACATTCCATCCAGCCTTCCAGCCTCGGCTTCAGACAACCACACCGTACTGCCTGCCGACTGATGCCCACTCTGGCACTCTGCCATTCTAGTGTACTGTAGTATGTGTGGTTTGAACAGTAGTACCGTACTATACCTGCATCTGGCGAAATCACTTCTCTAATCCAGAGCTGTAAATTTTTAAGTGGGTTGCAGAGCTGTGTTTGTCTGTAATAATAAATGTGAAAAGTTCTTGTGTACGGAGTACAGTATACTCCATTCATACATACACTGTGCACTTGCTTCGGAGCTCTCATAGTCAAGTAGTCATCAGTCAATATTATGTGAGCTTTAAGCACAAGAAACAGAAAGCCACATTTTTGTGATTCGTGGCCTACGTGCTTATCACAAAACGAACTGGATTGTATATTCATTCATCGGCACACGCCAGTTCGATCTCCTTGTGCGCACTTGGATCTGAGTCAAACAGTTGAACTTTTTTCGTGATCTTTTTGCGATCTATCTTTTCCTTATTTTCTCGTCTCTGTGTCACAATCTAAGGTCTATATTAGCTTCATTGTGCTATAGTACACTGTTTTGCCAGCTAGCTACAGGATATCTAGTATAGATTAGGTTCTCTGGCTCTAAACACAAATCTATCCTGCTATCCAGGACTGAAGAATTTCAGATCAATCCAATTTCTGAATCTTCTTGGAAACACGGTCCCGAAAAGGACGCTGTACTGGCACATAAATCTGTCAGATGCGTCATATAGATTCGACACACAGCTGGTTGCCATTTCCATTCAGGTGTTCAATCTACTGTGAATCCATTTCTAACACGAAGTGCTCTGCACGTAACAAGAGGATGCCTCTTAAGATTCGAAAAGAAAAAGACACGGGGAACAGCTGAACGCGCGTTGTCTGAACTTTTTGCAGCAGAGTCCAAGTTGAGAAGCGAGCACAACCTCAATTCAGGCACTTTTCTCCTTGCAGCTGCTGCGATTCTTGCTGGGGAAAAAAAAAAGCGTCGCAAAATGCTCGTTTTGGTTGGTTTTGCGCTGCCTTTTTCCGGGTCTTGTTGGAGCCCTGGAGCCCCCCGCACCAGCACCGGCACCGGCGTCTCCCGAGCGCACGCGCCATGCAGTTTCCAAACACAAGAAAAAGCAGCAAAGCAATGCACGAATCTTGGCTTGCAACACGCGTACGTGCTCCTGGACGCATGTGGCCTGCCTTTGGGTGTGTGCCGATCATTTGGCTCGTATAAGAAATAGCTGGGCCGCACGCGTACCGCACAAGTGGCCCCACAATACAAGAGTAACATGACCAACAGCGAAACAGGGCTTCGCCTCTGGGAATAAAAAATTAAAAATATAACTTGAAGGATAGGATCCAAATCGGAAGTGTAGACACTTGCTCAGTTGCTCCAGCTAGTAATAACGCAATCAAGGCAAATATTTACTCAAATTTAACCTTGTTTATATAAAAGATCTACAAATTCACCACTTGAAGCATTGCAATTTTATTTAAAATAGACTAATTACGACTATTGATAAAGTAAACCCCTTTTTCATTTTAAAAAATAGAAACCACCTTTCAAACCAATTAAAGGATCAAACTTATCTGGTTTCAATAGTTGGAGGGTTTTCATTACCCAGTTTCGTAGTTTAGGTTTAAAATCAAGCTGACATGCAGGTTCAAAATGTACTTTGCGCCCTTTACAAATTTGCAAAATACTAATTGTACAAAGAAAGTTTTCTCATAAGAGCTGTTGAATCATATGCACCAAGCCACGTATATAAACAAAGTTTAATTTATACCAATTTTGAGTCAGCTAGCTAGTTATTGAAAATGGGGTTAACAAGTAAATATGGTGGATGCATGATAGTAGTTTCCATTATTAAAAGTAGTAGTTTCTCTTTGCTTTGACATATATAGAAAAAAAGAGTTTAAAAACCTAGGGTATTATATTAATATCATAAAGGCCCTGTTTTGTAACTCCTTAGTTTTATTCACCTATAATTATATTATGGTTGTAGTATCTTGTGCACACGAATGCAGTTGTAATTTTTTTTCCTCTTTAAAATATCCATTTTAGCAAATACTTGCGACAATCTTCTCTTCCACAAAAGAACCAACCACCGCAATAGTTCGAAGGTCGCGCCGGGTCGCCCATCCTTTGTAGCCGGGTGAGGAAACATCGGATTCCAACTCCAGGACCTGCAATTGCTACTTCAGAGGCTAGTGTAGAAGCCCCTGAATCAGTTCATCGGAGTTCGTTGCGGTCTGATAAAGGAGACATATCCAGGAAGAGGGAATGGAGATGACCGATATGCTGAGCAGCGCAAGGAAAGAGATATAGGAAGAGGGAATATAGAGATGATCAAGAGTCCATAGCGGAAGTGGGAGGACCAAGAAAGAGATCGTGCTCCAAGGAAGAGAAGAGATTGCTGGCGAGACCGAAAATTTTTCTAGTTGGTTCACAAGGCATCCAAACAACATTTTCTAGTTCAAGATGTAATTTTTTTTCAACCCTGTAATTTATACTAGTTTTTTTTATATAAAACCATGCTTCAAAACAACTAGCCTTAAAACCCACAGCAATCTGCTGCAAGAAGTTTAGACGAATATATAGGTGTCTGTGCTGTCTTCAGCTACATATACTAATGATGATCACGCACTATTATTATTACTATAGAAGTAGCAGCAAAAAACAACAATTAGTTTATGACTAACTTCTGATCTGACCTGATCTGATCTGTACACCTAATTAAGCAGTGATCATGCATACTTAAAACCAAAAAGTTCAACGGCAGTTGTGGACGTGACATGTGCTGTCTAGCTAGAACAGGGGAACTAGCTAGCTTATTAGGCACAGCTAAAATTAGCAGCACGCTCTCCACGGTATCCTTTTCATCACCACACCAACCAAGAAAAGGATACCGGCCGGGCAGAGATGGATCCGATAGATGCGTGTTGGACGCTCATGGCCGCCGATGGCTAGCCCCATGCGACGCTAGCTCTCTCCAATCCAATCATGCGTTTAGTAGTCCACGCGAATATTTTCCAGTTCATTTCGCCCCGCCGCCAGCGACGTACAGGCGCACAGCACTGGGACAGCGCTGGCTGAACCCAGGCAATTCAAGGGCTGGGCTGGCGTAGCAGCATGCAGCAGCAGCGGCTACTCTGCTCCCGGCCGGTGGTGGACTTTCTAGCGCGGCCGTTTAATTTCAGAACCCCATGCATGGTGGGGTTTCTTCCCGAGAGATCACTACTGCAAGCTAGCGCGCGCATGATGCTATCTAGTTGCATTGCTAGCAGCTCGATCGCATCGCACTGATTGGCGAGTTAGCCTCCACATGGACGTCGTCGTCGTTGTACCTGCACGGCATATATGCATCATGCATGAGCTAGCAGCTGGGCGTGGGCGTGGCGGATAGATGATGATTAGCGGCCGTAACGCGGAGGCCTAGCTTAATTTTGTTTAATAAGCGGATCGTTGTTCGCGTGGCCGGTTTATTAACCACGACCGCGCGCGGAAGGGTTGGAAAATCGAGTGTAGATTCGTGCGACTGTGCTCGCGAGAGAGTGAAAGTCAGAGAGAGAGAGAGAGTCCAGGGCTCGGGCCGACGACCCGATCTGCACCGCGATCCCAACCACCGAATCATTGCTGGCGAGGCGAGACCGCGCGCGAAAAGGCTTCCATCGGACGGATGCATTGCATTGCATTGGACGCAGAAAGAAGCCCGCGTGTAGTAGGTTCTTGTGGGCGAAGCAAACGATCCAGTAGCGGGAGAATTGAATATGTATGTACGTACGTATCTGGAGCAGATCAGTGCCACGGATTTATGCCTGCGATCGACTGCGAGATCTGCATGCGACGATCGGATCGGAGGGCCGAAAAGAGAATTTGCGGCTGGATTTCACGGACTTGGCGTTCATTCGTTCTCGCGCTAGCTAGCTCCTAATTTTTTTATTATCTAGCAACTGTACTTCATCTTCAGATCAGTGGTGGACGTAGGACGCGCGCGCTGACATGCATGCTGCGCATATACGTACGTACTAGTGCTACTAGAAGATTCTCATGTTCATGCAAGCAATGCAAACGCGCGGTGGGAGAATTTGCCTGTTTACGTACGGCAGGCATTTGCTTCGACGATATGGCTGGTGTTTCTGTCTCATATGTACTTTCTGGAGCGAGCGAGCTACAGTTTCACGTCTATTATAATCCTGATCTTTGTATACTGCATGCAAGTGGTGCATTTGATCTAATTAAGTTCATGCATCCAGGGATTATGCAAGGAGCGAGAAGATCTCCTCTCCTCTCTGCTTATGACCAACCAGCAGTCCAATTGACGAGTCAGCAAACGGCTCCGGTCCGGCAGTGCAACTGTCCGAGGCCGGCCGCGGCCCGGCCATGATGATCGATCGAAATGGTTGCAACTGCCAGTCAGCCACGGGAACGTGGCATTATTATTTCGTTTTCGCTCATACGGTCATTCATACCTATCGGGGTTGGAGGAAAGGCTGCCGGAGTTCCCACCGACAGGGGAATACAATAAAGCTTCTTCAGTCTTCACCAGCAACGTCAACAAAACACGTACGTCTTGTGCTGAACCTGCGCTGTGCCTTTCATTGCCCGGGTAAAAGTCGCCCCCGGGTCCCTCGTCCCTCGGCCACTTGACTTTAGCAATGCGGATTTTGGATACCATCTTCCACTGCCCCTTTGCTAAAAAAAATGGTCTGTTTTATAACTATACCCTAAGCATCCCAAGAGTTTGCTATATTTTACTTGTTAAATCTTATGTTTTGTCGACTCCTAAAACAATATTTCAAATAAAAAAACAGTCTCTCTCCAATAGTTTGCTATTTCAAAGTTGGCAAAATGAAAAAAGAAGACACACAAGATTTTTTTTCCGGGAGAAGATCAAGGTGGCGGCAGGAACAACACAAAATAGAAAATATGTGTGTTTTTACCAAGGTTCAAACCTAAGACCTCAACATTCGCGTTCTCTCAAGCGTCAATTCTAGCTAAACTACATCTGAAATAACTAAGTAACTAATGTTGTTTTTAACTATGTAATTTCATATACACTATATTTCACACCCTAAACATCCCCGAATATAAAAGTTGTTACCAACAACGTTTAGATCAGATCTTATCGAGTACTACAACACCATTGCAGACTTTGTCTCCATTTGACATCTTAAACCATCTCAAATCTGATTTGAGAACTTATTTGAATATTTGGACATTACACATTCTCCAATTAAAAAATTGCCAACCATAAAGTTTAGATGTCTTTTGTCCTCTACAATGTAGATATAAAGTTTATCTTGATTTGAACTCATACAAAAAGTGATGTTTTTTTGGGTTCAATAGTCAATCAGTCGTAGTTTAAGTCACAACACGATAGCTAGGGGAACTAGATCACTGTCATGGCCATAATCGACAATGATAGTACACTACCTATCAATGCCAATGACATTGTTGGTGATTGTATCCAAGAGCCAATTTAACTTTGATCTTGAGCACATGGCGGCACCAGTGCAAGGGCATTTGGTGTTTGATTTGTTACTTTTGGATTCTTTGAATTGTAGAGCCAATTTCCATCTTGAGTAGGTGGTGTCGCCGTTGAAGCACCCAATTGCTTATGGGGTGCTTCAAGAAGGTTTGTATCACTCGATTCATTCTAATGGAATCGCCGGGTTCGAATCATTCCTTGGGGTCGCTTGATAAGAAAAATAGGGTTGGAAGGAACTTGAAACCTTTGTGGTCTTTTCAACAACTAGGACGTATCCACACCTTGGTGGTATGATCAAGTCTTGAGTTGAATCTTGTGTTCTTGCAACTAAATGACTACATATTTTGACCCAATCTTTGTGAAGTTTTTGGCTGTAGGCATCTTGTGGAACATGCTCTATACACCATCTCTATACATGTGTGGCAAACATAGATCTAAGTTTCATTGGTTAAATTCATAGATCAACTAGTTTCTTTTCAAGCTAGACACTAGTAGAAAGCAATACTATACAGGCGGTTCGTAACGTATTTGTACATGCGTTTTTTCGGAACCGTTGTATTGGAGGCTTGTAGAAATGGGTCATTTCTACAGGCGGTATTTTTGAGAACCCTGTAAAAATTGATTTCTACGGGTCGAACCGCCTCTAGAAATGGCTGTCTAGATATCGGGTTTTTAAAATAGTAAAAAAAAAGATATGCCCCACCTGTGCTGCGCTCTTGCGGAGATTCAAACCTAAAACCTCAACCTTAGCCACGCATGTGCATTCCCTCCTTTACCACTCCACCCATATGGCACATGTGTCTAAATTCTGTTTTAATTCCCCCACATTCTATACTGAACTGAGTGTAAATTGATTGTTTGAGCTACTAAACGAATTCAAATGAAAAAGTTATCAACTAAAAAGTTTCATAACTTTTCGAGATCTAAAACTTTTATTTAGTAAGTTTTTTTCCATCCGAGGTGGTTTACACAAATTTGAATTTCAAATTTAACAAATTCGAACGTAGTTTTTGATGACAAGATGATTTCAAATGAAAAAGTTTTCAACTACAAAGTTTCATAACTTTTCGAGATCTACAACTTTTATTTAGGAAGTTTTTCCATCTGAGGTCGTTTACAAAAATAAAAAAACCAGTATCCAATTATTTCTACCAACAGATTTCTTAAGGAATCGCATGTAGAAATCAGACGGTTTTCTTAAGGAAATCGCCTATAAAAATAGGATTTCTACAGGCGGTTAGAAATACATGATTTCTACAGGCGGATTTCTCAAAAAACCCGCCGGTAAGAACTATTTTATTTGTGCAGACGTATGATAAGTAAAACCGTCGATAGAAACTTTTACATACCGCTGGCGTAGTGCTTTTTTTACTACTAGTGAGCAAAAGATGCGCGCGAGCACACACTAGCTAGCTCCTGTCCTTTTCTAACAGAAGGCAGCTGCAACACACGCGGCATGCATATAGCTAATTAGGTAGAGTCCGATCCGTCTCCCGTCCTATAAGATGTGTTGTATGGTAAACTTGCGGTGGCACTGGTACTTGACAAGTTCAACCTGAGTAGCTGATGACGCACAAGCAGCTAAATAAACTAGAGCTAGGTGATCAGCACGTAGCTAGTACTTGCACCGGCCGCAATCTTGTGGCGATTGCATGACAAAAAGCTGACGAGATCGATCATATCAGGCCAATAATGAGCGGTCAGCTCCTCTCGCTCTCTAGCTCGCCGCGGTTTCTTTGGTCGGTAGTACAGTACTCTCGATGCATGGTTGCACAAGCTAGGATCGATCTCACTTCTAGATATGATCAGCCAGCTGTTAGAGGTAGTAGTTCACTGCATATATCCAGGACCAGGGAATTGGTTTTGGCTTGGACCCAAATCCAGCTGACATATATACCCCGGCAGAGGTAGCTAGCTGCCTAACTCCAACCTGTAGCACAGCAATGATTTGATTTCGATGGCTCACCAGCGCGTTTCATAGTCTCACTAGCTCTCACCGCGTTGCATGCGCCACCGAGCTGATCACTCAGCTGCTCCGATCCGGTGACATATACAATATCGATCGCTGCCGTCGTCTCGGTGCATTGTCTACTACAATAGCTAGCTAGCAAGTCACGAGTTAGGGCTCATGTCACCTCTGGACGTGCAGTGTATTTAGAGCAACTCCAGCTCAAGTCCCTACTTGAGCCCCTACTCTAAATTTTAGGAGGTTGGATAAAATTCCAACTCCAGTGGAGCCCCTACCTGAGTCCCCATTTTACATGTCCCCTTAAATTATAATCTCAGGTCCCCAGATCTAGCAGCCCCCTATCCTGTGGGGTCCACCCCACTTTTCCCCACCTGGCCAAGGGACCGCAAGCGACCGCGCCGCGCCGCCGAAGCCGGCCACCGGCCACCGGCGTGAGTAACTCATGCGTTCGTTCTTGGTGTGATTTCTTTGCTATCTATCCAGTCACACGTTGCCCCTGATGACCTCTAGATGGACATGCGGATGCAGCAGGCGCAGCGGGATATTGAGGTCGAGATGCGGCGGCTCCGGCTGGAGCTCAAGCAGACCATGGACATGTACAACGCAGCGTGCAAGGAGGCCATCAACGCCAAGCAACGGGCCAAGGAGATGCAGCTGCTGAAGCTGGAGGAGGCACGTCGGCTTGAGGAGGCCAGGCACGCCGAGGCGGCTGCTCTGGCAATGGACAACATGGAGAAGGCCAAGTGCCGCGCGGCCATGGAGGCGGTCGAGGCGGCGCAGAGGCTGGCCGACCTGGAGGCGCAGCGGCGCCGCAACGCCAAGGTGCGCGCGCGCTGGGAGGCCGACGAGAAGGTGCGCGCTCTGGATGCCATCTCCAACCACGACTTCCGGTACCGCAAGTACCACATCGACGAGATCGAGATGGCCACCGAGCGCTTCTCCGACGAGCTCAAGATCGGCGAGGGCGCCGCGGCAACGAGCTCCGGGGGCGTCCTCCCCTCCGTCCGCGCCACAGATGATCAGCTGCCCAGCCAACCAGTGCTGCTTAGGCTCTGAATCCCAGCACCACAGAAGTGGTGTGGACTGTAGTTGTTTGCTTGATTGCCTGGAGATTGGTTTTGAACTAATGTATGTGGGTTGTGTATTGGACAAGCAGACAAGTATGCAATTAGTCTTCGTTTGGACCAAGGCTTATCGTTCTAGTGCAGCCGTTGGTAGTGCTGTGTTTACTGATTGCAGTCCTAATTCTTTTAGGTGTGGTAGACTGTGTGGTTGTCTGTTCAGTAACTGATTTGTAGACGGTGTTGTAATGACATTTGGGAGCAGGATATGTATTTACATCGAGCTATTGTATTATTTATTTTGACAGAACTTTGCATCAAGAGCTATTGCAGAATTTCCTGGAAACAACATAACATCTAAGGGTCATCTAATTCCTACCTCCTGATATACACCATCCTCCCGATGGCAATCCAGAAGCTTAAATAGATAATAGGTTTTTAATGCCCAAATATCTTATCCTCTAGAAAGTCGAAGCTTAAATAGATAATAGGTTTTTAATGCCCAAATATCTTATCCTCTAGAAAGTCAGTGGTTTGAGACTAGATTCACATAAGGAGCTATCATCTCGAAGGAAGAGACCCCCACTGGCAGGAAGCAAGATTTGTTGTTTCTTGTCTTTTGTGACAATGTTTTGGTCTGGTGAACCTTCTTTCAGTTTTTTGACAAACTCAAAAAAATTTGCATCTTGCAGAGCATACCTATATTAGCAGGAAAGGCTATATTAGCACACTTGCTCCAAAATATTTGATATATGGGATAACATCCATAGTTTCTTTACACTTGCTCCAAAAAACATTCATAGTCTTAAGACCATACATTAAAAAAATATAGTTTTTAAGACCAGACATAATCTCAGGAAGATATTAGTACAACTGTAAAGCAAACAGAAAAAGGATAAAATAAGATAACCCATAACACAAATATCTTGAACTTAAACATTTATATTTTCTTGCTTAAGTGTTTTTTTATATACCGCTCTCTTGATTTCCTCTTAGTTTTTTTGCACCTTATTTTGCTGTCCCCAACAACTGTTTTTTTCCATATGTTTCATTTTTTATTCTTTTTGCTCTGCTACGGCGTGCATTTGAAGGAAATTTGCTTACTGTCACATTGTTTTTTGCCTCCAGCATTCCTTTTACCTAGCAGGTCCTCCAGCAAATTGAATTCAGTGACACCATAACCAGTAGCAGGTCCTAGCATGAAAATGATTTTGAGAAATTTAGTTAGAATAGAGGAAGCTCAGGTTTTTCATCAGATTCAGATCTCACTGGTGTACATATTGCAGCCCCAGCAAATAGAGGAAGGCTGAGGAGCACCTGTCCACCCTCCAAGCTGATACCCCATACTCTAAATTTCACCACAGGTACCGAATATTTCTTTACTTATTTTTTCATGTATATAAATATAAATAAAACAACTAAGAAAAGAGAGACAGGTAACACTAAATTACAGAGAAAGGAAAAAGAGACAGAGAGAGATTACAATGAGAGGGATTATATGCTTCGAGAGTTTCAGAAGACAACCTGTCTTTTTATTGTCTGTAGATACAAATACTTATTTGCCAACCGTTCATATATTCTTCAGTGTTGTTCATCTGTCCCTCCCATATACAGTACTAAAGATAGTTCCAGATTTAATTCATGATTTACCATGTCATCAAATAAAGTTATAAACTCCAATAATTAGTTTGGCAGTGCAGAAGGTACCATTTCGCCATCACTGAACTGCTCCTTCTGTCTGTACAGGATATGCTCCTTCTGTCTGAATGTTCAGATAGTTGATAGTACTACAAAAAAGTTTAATAGAAGCAGCTGAGCACAAGTTAACTGCCACCTGAAATTAGAAGTATTTATTTACAAAAAATGAGAAAAAATAACAATTTATCTATGCATGGCCAGAACCATTTCACAAAACCAAGTACCATATTCCAATCTTTCCCTAGAAGGCCACAAAGCAGGTAGACATGAAAGTAAGCAAGTACAAGCTCTTCCTCCCTTTTTCACAAAACCAAGCACTCTGTCTACCACACCCAGAACTACTGTCAGACACTACCAGCATCACAAATACAAACAGAGGTAAGAACATATTAAAATAACTGAAATATTCAACAAAAGATGCAGGTTTGTAGACCACCAATAGTCAGAACAAGTATATATTACAGAGCATACATACATTACATTACAGAGCCCACCAATGCAGTATATATATAAATTGTGCTGTGTGCGTACATACATTGCGCAGTATAACTTAACGGATTTTCCTGAATTCTAGCTACCTACTAGTATATATTAACCTTTGATCGATGATGACGAATAAAAAAGAATGGAACCTACCCCTCAATGCAACCTCCTAAGATTTCACGCCACGAACCAAGAAGCAGATCGAGAAAGAATGGACAAGAGCAACGTCAATGTGACAGACAGGTCGGGCACGGGGAGGAAGGCAGCCACCGCCAGTCGCAGGTGGTTGATGTTGCACTCCTCGCCGTGTCGTTGCCGGGATCATATCGGAGTGGACCTTAATCGATGTGCCGGCCGGGGTTCCTGATCTCCAGCTGGATCTCCTCACTCAGTCGATCGATCAGTGGATGCAGATACCCGGGAGCTTCCACTGAAACTTGCCTGCGCGTCGCTCGTCGAGTGTGCCGGCGGTGTAGTTCCTCCAGACGTCGAGGACGGAGCGGAGGTCGTGGAGGTTGACTGCTCCTTGGCCGCGCTTCGGCAAGAGGCGCACGAAGATGGAGCAGGTCTTCTCCACTGAGGGACACGCCCGGGACGGCGCAGCGCGAGGGCGTTGCGTGGCGAGCGGTCGACGTCGACGCGGGTTCGCACGACGAGGAGTAGGCGGCGCGCCGTTGCTGGCTGCGCGTGGGCGGCGAGCCGGCGGGCACGCGTGCGGGGGCACCGGAGGCTGATTTATTGGGCTGGAATAGGGTCTTGGACTGGAGTTGGAGTTAATTTTGGGCCCCTATTATATGCAGGCCAGCATGCAAATGAAAAAAATAAGGACTCAATTTACATGCTAAGCTACAGTTGCTTTTAGACGTACTACCGTACGCAACTGCAGGTTTCACGCGCAGGCATATACTAGGTAGTAATAAAAATACCTAGCTAGTCCGTATTAGCTAGCCAGCTAGCCGTTGAAGCACTAGACAGGATGCATGGAGCTAGAAAAACTCCAAGCTCCAAACTTCCTGGAAATTGAATTCAAAGCAATGCAAGTAGTTGTGCGTGGCTGACTAAAGGAAGGTCTAAAATACTTACGGGACATCTATATGTTGTTCAAAACCATGTGCAGTTCAGTGAAACACGGGAGAGCATGATCAGCGCGCATTCAGCACGCACATATATAATATCGTAGTAAATTAATAATTGAAGAAGTGCACTTCTTCTAGATGCCTCACAGCACACAATCTTATCTTACTATTACTAATTGGAGGCCTCAACGGAGGCTCCACATAATTCTCACCAGATGCGTTAAGAAAAAAGATAAATGCTAGAAAATCTCACGTTAATCGGTAACATCTAGCCCTCCAAACGAATTGGAGGCCCCAACGAAGCTCCACGTTAATTCTCACCAGATACGCTAAGAGAAAAGATAAATGCTAGAAAATCTCACGTTAATCGGTAACATCTAGCCCTCCAAACGAAAAGCTATAGCTACCCATAATCATCGGATCAAAAAATTTTATCTAAGAAATTACCCATAAAAAACAAATATCTCTTTTAATTTGCCGGAGATTTTCTTTTTTGACAAAATCCATCCAACCGACTATTAATACGTCCATGCAGATAGTATATTATTGGATCCAATCTATCGGCTCACTGGAGGCCCCTAAAAAAGACGAATATCTCTTTTAATTTGCCGAAGATTTTTTTTTTTGACAAAATCCATCCAACCGGACTACTAATACGTCCATGCAGTTAGTATATTATTGCATCCAATCTATCAGCGCCAACAAAATAGAAAATAATGACATCTGCCGAACTGTATTAAATATCTTTTTCCAAGGAAAAAAAGTTCTGATAAAAATCCATCAACAAAGTGATATACACGTCCATGGTTAATATAAAAACATGGTTAATATAAAAAAAATAGCAGAGGCAATCTATCTATGAATGCAATTTATATCATTGGATCCAATCTATCAACCACGACAACCAAAAAACATGCACACCTGCCAGACTGCCTTTATATATTTTGTGAGCCATGTACTGACAGCTAGCTAAATATTTCCACCAATACTGGTGCCAATAAAGGTACGGTTGTATCGATGTGCTTTAATATATTTTGTCAACCGCAAATAAGAAAATCATGCAAAGGAATTATGGAAAATCAAAGCACGAGTCACTAGAATATGCGATGCAATATTGCTTAATAGTGGCGAACAAATCAGTCTTGCTACGATCCTTATTGGTCATCAAGTATAATATTTTTTCATCATGTTTATAATAGTCTTTGATTACTTCCGGTTTATATGCTAATAATAATAAAAAAATCAGCATACCAAAAAACAGGGAGTTATCAATAAGGCATATATAGAAAAATTCAAACAACTAATCGAAGAAGGTAAAGTTTATATCATTTCAAATGTCAAAGTCACAGCAGGTGCACAAAAATATCAACCAGTGGTGAATAATAAGGTACTCAACTTCTTCTCCGCAACTAATATAAATAGGATCAAAGATACATAAGACATTCTAAAGTATAGTTTCCGTTTCATCAGTACAAACATGCTTTCTAATAGAGTAAATATCAAATATACATCTCAGGTAAACTACCGCTAACTTTATATTTTATATATTTCCTCTATTTTAATCACTATTTCATAAGAACTTATAATTATGTATCACAGATATCATAGGAGTTGATGCACATATTGGAACAATTAAGAAACTAGAACATATTTCGGAGTGACAAAAAATTTGTGATATTGTGCACCTGATTGAGTATTTTTTTTTCTTCTAGAACTACCAAATTAGACTTTACAGGTTTAAATGCATGCTATTGTAGCAAACATAATGAACTCATGAATTGAACATATTTCCTTATGTTTTTGTACAACTTAAGTTAGATTAATTTTTCTATGTTTTGACACATCTTAAATTACATTATTTTTCAATTCAGAATTTGTAGTGGACAAGAAGTAAAGGTTCTATTTTGGGGTCCAAAGTTGAACAAATTGATGAGAGTGCAAAATCTCATGTCATTGCATCAATTATATTAAAGATTGAACAAGCCTACGAGAAGAATAAATAATTGTAATTTTGCAGGATATTCTCTATTGTCAATAAATCCAACATAATTTTTTTTTGTAGATTTACGAATTCCTGAGGCTATGAATGCACATAACAGGTTAATCAAATTTAAATAGTAGTATTTCTATTTTATATTTGTAGATTACACTCTAACATGGTAAAAATTCTTAGAAAAAAAAACTCAACCGTGGAATCAAATTTATCTAAACATGTAATAAGCATCACTTTGAATTGCTAAAGTATTACAAAGTCTATACGGAAAAGTCTAACCCGTGCGGGAGTACGGGTTGATGGACTAGTAATAACAAAGCAGAAGTCTGAAGGATCAATATACAGAAGCTAGAGGCTGCTACTGGCTACTACATGCTTGGCCACAGAAGTTTATTATTAACCTTCAATTCCCTGATCAGAGAATCAATAACTCTTATGCATGTTTACTTTATATTTATACACATATATATAATCATACCATATACACATACACTACTCTATAGATTATATTAAAGGGCATGCATGCCTTAGCCTCGTAGCCAAGTTTTTCGGCTTCATATAATGCAGATGCAGATCCCGGTAGCCATGCAAGATGGTCTCAGTCAAACTATTGAACTATCGATGTCGATCTGCTCTGTGCGTGCGCGTGCTACGCCTACGTACGCGTGCGTGACTTGTCCAAGTAGTCAATGTACTATCTCTGCATGTACACGCGCAGTGCGACACGCACACATGCAACATTGCGAGACGACCAACCATGTTCATGTGCGCTTGAGTCGAAGAACGTATAAACTCACATGCAGCACAGCAGTAGTGCGCCGGCAAAGCCGAAGTGCAACGATCGAGAAAAAGCTGGAGCTATGTCGTCATTCAAAAGGTGGGAGCAAGCCATGATTAATCAAAAGGGGATGGTTTTTATGTGTGCTTCCTCTTTCATCTTCTCTCTATTTTCTTCATTCCTGCTTCTTTCCTCTCGTCTTATGCTCATCTTCTCCACTTGTACTACCGGTACCCATATAGAGATGCAAACCAGGTTATCTGTGAACCCACAATTAGAATTAAATTTTACAATGTAAAAAGTTAAGTTTATTTGTGGGTTCATGGAGAACCCGCCTTGTATCACTATGCAGGTGCCCCTGGTGGATCCGCCCCTAGCTAGGAGCAAGGAAACCTGAAAATTGGAATGTTGTTTAGTACATGGACATAAATTGTGGAAAATGTCATTTTGACTGTTTTTTTTAGGGAAAGTCATTTTGACTGTTTTCAATGGAAAATGTATATATATGACAATTAATATAACGAGTTACATTTTTTTAGTGGAATAATAAGTTACATTTGGACCGGGAGTGGAGTATTTATACACTGTTGAACACGTATATTACTAAACGTTTTTTCAAATAAAAAATAGAATAAATACAAAACACTTTTGTGTTTCGTCCCTGCTTAAAAGTTGGGTCCATTTTCTTGACCTTCAAGTTGCTTCTACTGATCACCACAGATGAGACATCATCAATGATCACATATATAGCTAGATGTTTTGACTGGTTGGCTCGAGTGGGCATCAAGTTTTTGACTGGAAAAAGTTCAGATGAGCTACTACTACGTAGGACGTAGCTTAGCTTTTGTTATATCCTACTCCTGCCGCTCAAATGCATGCATGAAAAGCAAGAGAAAAAAGCTCACGACATTTGTGGTTCTGGCTCCCGGCCAGCCAGATACGTGCTAGCTGCTCCAGGCGGGTTACGCTGCATCTGTCATCGTCAATCGGCATCGCTCCCAACCAAAGGCCCATGCTTACTTGTCGCTAAGCAATGCTACGCTGCATTGGCGGAGCCAGGATATTATGTCAGGGTATTCCATGTAAATGAAATTGTACAATATAAATATACCACAATGTATATAGAATCATAAATCTTTAGCAAAAAGTATTTGATATCGATGTGAAAGCTATTTTCTGTCTTTGTAATTTTGTTTACATTACAAGATAAATCTGCTTACATGTTTGCTTTAACAAAATCTTGGGTATTCCAAGGAAGGAATACCCCTCCCACCGCCCATGCTACGCTGAAAGGCGACCACGACAACGCGAATGCATGCAGCGACACGTACCTGACATGCTACGCTGGCAAGGTTTGGGGCCTTGCGAATACAAGGGCGACAAGCGACGGCTGCATACTCGGTTGCTCCGAGCAGATGTCCGCCGATGCAGCAGCAACCAACGTAGTATTGCATCGACGGGCCCGCGCCCGGCATGCCAAATGCTAAATGCTGAAATGCCCAAATATAATGTGACAAAGGCTGCCAGTGCCAGGTTAGGCTGTTCTCCCAAGCGGCAAATTGCACACCACCACTCTTGTCCTTCTCGACACAGTTGCCGGCGGCTACATTATTAGCTTTTTACTACGTTCTGCGTTCTGTTGAGACGTTTGCAAGTGCGTGGCGACGCGAGGTTGATATGCAGCTTCAGTTCAGTCATTTGGTGCAATGTCATATACTCCGTATAAAGAAACGGCCACGCGCGCTGCTGAGGGGAACACGATCCAGGCAGTAGCTAGCAGCAGTGCGCGAGCGCAGTGCAAGTTGCCGTCTGCAGATCGACGCTGAGGCATGGGTTGACACATCCGTTGATGGATTGATCTCTGGCATGACAGAATTAGGACACTGTGGCTAGCTACGACGTCTCTAAAGCACCGGAAGCTGATTATTAAGCGTGGAATAAGCCAGCCAGCTAGCTAGCCTGTCCTGTCCACCAATCAACAGGGCATACAAGTTGCACAAGTGGTCTGCGCAAGCAGCTAATACGTAGGACTGATGAAAAGGTTGATCTGAAAGTCTCTGAAGCTATAGTAGATCGATCGACTCCATCGTTTCTGAATTTTATTCTGATGACGGATCGGAGCTAGGCCGATCAATATAATGCAAGTTCCCATGCACGCACGCACGCACGCACGTTGTGCAACACATGCAAGATCCCATCGTCAAAAGCTAGCAAATATGGATGGGAAACCTCGGATGCATCGATCGAGTTGTGTGCGCGCGCGCTTCGATCTGCGGGCGCCTTGGCCACACCCATTGCACATGTTGCTTGTGGCCGCGGTTTTTGGTGTGCTCCAGACCGAACCATGATCGTAATAAGGTTTTACACCTTCATTATTATTTTCTTTTTGATCGAGGCAAAGGCTTTGCACCATGATAATCAAACAGGTTTGCGAGCGAGCTGCTTGAAGTTGAATGTGATCCGCCCCGTGCAAACCTGCATCTTGCAGTGTAGAGTAGAGATATCTGCAGTGCAGAGTAGAGAAATCTGCTGGCTGGAGTATATATTTGTACAGAGAGCAGGAGCGGGCCCGTCTTTCAACATGGTGGCCGAGCACGATCTGTTAGACAGACACCTGGGCCGATATCTACCGATACAGAAGCATAGTCATGAGCCCATAGACTGTGTGTCTCAAACAGGGTCCGGACGTTTAGTGGGCCAGTCTTGGCACCTTCCAAAAAAAAAAAGAGGTTAAAACTGTAAGTGGCTAGTTTTTTTTTTTACATAAAAAAGGAAAAGTTAAAAAGGTGGGGAAAAACAGAAAAAAAATTGTTGCTGCCCAGGATCGAACTGGAGACCTTCAGTGTGTAAGACTGACGTGATAACCACTACACCACAGCAACTGTGATTGAACTATTCGTACTAAAAAATTTATTTGTAGTTAAATCAGATTATCCGTGCACCGGATCCGTTCGGGTGGTTCCATCCAAGCACTCAATAGGCGGCAAAGCGGGCGGCGACCCTCGGCTCGCTTTCTGAACCCCCTTTCTCGACCTCACACACGAACAAACACGGGGCGGCATTGGGTTTAGGGTGGTTCCATCGAAGCGCTTAGTAGAAACAGGCTGCAAGAGGTAAATGTTGCAAGCTTATGTTGACTTAGATTATCAAAATAAAAATATAGTCATCTGAATCTATTCTAGAGATTTGGTCTTAATTTTTTCAATGAAAGAAGAATTATATTATATATGATAGTTAGGTACACCAACACCTTATAAGCACTCTTGAGATATAAAATCGTACCTATAATGTAAATAACACAACTCGAAAACCTAACCTTTCAAACACTTAGCAGTGCGGATGACTGCATAGGTAAACATTTGGCAAATAGCTTTTGAACAAATATCGAACTAACGACGATCAACATTATTGTAGGTGGAATTGAGGAACATTGGCCGTCGTCCGGAAACAAAAGTCTTCTCCCTAGGCCGGCACCTCCACAACATGCGAATGAAAAAAAAGAACGAGGGAGGAAAGAGTCCCACTAACAGGGATGTCCCATTTGTCAGTGGTTATGGAAAGAAATTTGGGGCCTTTGTTTGGGGCTACCGCTTGAGTGAAGGTTAAAATTTAGGCGAATCAAGATGGGGATGAACACCTAAATCGAAAATGCGGTCCTTGATTTTTTGGCTACAACTGAAGATGCTCTGGCTTGAGAAAGGAAAAAGTCACTTTACGTCCCTCAACTTTCGCGAAATTTTATTTTACGTCCGTCAACTCTAAAACCAGACAAAACACGTCCCTCAACTTCTAAAACCGTTCATATTAGGTCCCAAAGCGGTTTTGAATGGTGGTTTTGTCTTTTTATTTTTTACTAGCAAATATGCCCGTGCGTTGCAACGGGAATTGATTTTTTATCTCTCGGCTTTGATAATGTCGCCGCCCCGTGCATAGTCATAATAAGATTCACATGTAAAAATTTCTTACTTGTTTGATTATATATGCTTAGTTATGGATGCCAACGTGGTGTCCTTTTGATTTTGATTTTGATTGGTAGCTCTTTTGTTTTCTTTTAGTACTAATAGCGCGAAATTTCTATTCTTGTTATCCTATTTCTATCTGGATTAGAATTCCTTTTTATGTTATTTGGAAGTCTCATGTGTTTCGTAATAGGAAATAGAATTTAGAGCTCTACTTGGATTACAACTCTATTTGGAATCGAACTCTATACCGTGTTAGACAAGAACTATTATAACTCGTATATGAATACCAGTTATATATATATTTAAGTTCGGGCGGAAGTAACTATCTATTGTCCATTAGTTAGAGAGAAATAGACCTAAAAAGAATGGATGGACGAAAAAAAAGAGCCTGAAATTTTGGCAATAGATTATATTTGAAAAAATATAGTAAATCATAGAAAAATTATAAAAATTTATTTTTTTGGACTCCGCATGGGTAGATTTACACATAGTTTAATATAAAGTTTTTGTTTTATTTATTTTGGTTGAATATTTAAAAATCATAGTAAATCGCAAAAAATCATAAAATAGAAAATTTAATTTGTTCGACTTCACATGGATAGATCTACACAGTGAACATATAGTATGATATGTTTTAGTATAATTTTTTTGGTGTAACTATAGATCTATGCTTTTTTTAACTAACTAAAATAATTCATAGCTGCAGCCTCTTTATATATTTTGTTGGAGTAAAACATATTATATTATATATTCACTATGTGTATCTACTCAGTGGAGTCCGATAAAATTATATTTTCCATTATAATTTTTCTATATTTTACTATGATTTTTTAAATATTTAGTCAAAATAAATAAATAAAAAATTGTCCTAAAACATACCATATTATATATTCACTGCATACCACATTAAGCTAAAATAAATGAAGCAAAAACTTTATACTAAAGCATACCGTATTATATATTCACTGTGTAGATCTATTCATGGGTAGTCCAGCAAAATTAAATTTTCTATTTTACGGTTTTTCTATCATTTACTATGATTTTTATAAGATTCAGCTGAAATAAATAAAAAAAGAATAGACAAAACAACTATCACTATAGCAAAACCATCATCCAAAACCACTCAAGAACTTAATATGAACAGTTTTAAAAGTTGAGGGACGTGTTTTTTTTTTCTGACTGGACTCTTTTTCCCTTGAGAAACCTTTCAGGCCGAAGCCCATCTTAGAAAGGCCATTTCAGCCTAGCCCACTTCCGTGTTCCTTTATTTTTTTGCGACTTCCCCTTCCGAGTTCCGAGAGCCATCCGCCGCCGCCCGCGCTCGCGCTCGCGCTCGCCGCCGCAGCCCTACGCGGAGCTCGCCCCCACGCCGACGCCCGCGCGAGCGCTCGCCGCCGCAGCCATCCGCCGCATCGGAGCTCGCCCCCACGCCACCCACGCGGCCACGCCTGCATCGCAGCTCGGCCGGACGCGCCCCGCCACGGCTCCCCCCGCCCCGGCAGCCGCGCCCCACCCCGGCGCAGCTCGGCCGACCTGCCCTGGCTCCCCAAAACCTCCACCCTCCATTGACATCCACGAAACCATAGGCTATCCCGTGGCGACAATGGCCACCGGCGACAAACCCCCGTCCCTCGACGCAGACGTTGACATGGACGACCTAGCTTCCCTCGACGCCTCGGTTGCCACATCCACCGCTGCGGCCGGCGCGCCTTCCACCCGCTTCCGTCCCAGGGCCAAGGGCAAGCCCAGGCCGAAGCCTGAACCCCCCAAACCCGTACCGGTGGCCGTGCCCAAGCTGGAGCCTGTGCCGGTGCGGGAGCCCGATGTCAATCCCGTGGTTCCGCAGGAGGACGTGATGGAGGTGGACGAGGAGGACTTCGTGGTGCGCGAGATTGATGTGTACTTCAACCCCAAGCCTTTGGACGATGACGCCAAGGTAATGTCCCACCGAATTCGTCCATGTTGCTTGATTGTCGACAGCTTGGTGAAAATACTGGATAAGGTTGCTCGAACTAGCTCTTGTGATTAAGTTAAATTGCAGTAAAACTTAGCCAGAAAGAAAGTGGTCCAAACAACCAAGCAGCATAAATGATAGTGTTTGTGACAGTTACATTTTGTCTCTTCTAGTTCTATCTAAATTTCTGCCAGTGCTATTGGATTAACTAGTTCTACTTCTAAGCTACAGAAGAACAATGTGCTTTTGCAGGAAGGTATATTTTGTGTTGTTTATGATGTTCTATTCTACGCAATGCATTGCATTAGCTTGTTATAAGAAGGCTTATTATAATTGTTAATTAAACTATCCTGCTGTTTCTACTAATCTCTGGTAAAAATAAGAATGTGTTCTTACAAACTGCATATAGAAAATTAGCTGGACAATTAGGGCCAGATTAAAAGGTTAATAACTGACTATGGTTATTTGGTTTGTTTATCTACTATTCTGCCCCAAACATCCAGCAGTAGCATAGGTTTGTTTCATCATGATGAATTGAACTTCAGCCCTATTGTACATGTTTCGTTCTATCAATATTTGGTTCAAAATTGTTTTAAAATTTGTTATTATCTATATCACAGCTGTACGTTATGCAATATCCCCTGAGGCCATGTTGGCGCCCATATGAGTTAAATGAGATATGTGAAGAGGTACATCCCCCATTAACTTCATATACTCTTTTGCTGTTGCAAGTTTCTATTATTTAATATATATTTATCTTAAGTAGCTAAATGATTATGAATATAGCAGGTTTGTGTGAAGCCATTGAGTTCAGAAGTTGAAGTTGATTTGAGTGTCAATACACAGAGTGAAAATTATGACCAAGAGGCACCTTTGAGACTAACAAAACAGGTGAGTTTATTTTAATCTTGCAAAATCACATGACAGGATTTAAATATACTTATATCAACTTCAAGGCGAAGTTTAATTATCTGTGATGCGCCATCACATCATTCCTTCATTTTGTGTTGATGAGTTTTTACTTGCTTTTAGCATAAGTTACCTTTTGAAATGTGATATGACCTGCATGTTTCACACTGGTTTAGTAGTACTATGGTCTATGATTGTGTTATTTGATGGCCAGTTTGAGATACTTTAACCATGCTGCATAATCTAGTTACTCATAAGAGTAGTTACCTTTGTAGTAAAATACTGCTATTTTCTATTTAGATATTTCACACGTATTTATATTTTTGGTGTTTTTGTTGAGTTTCATCTTTACCATCATCCAATGATTTTAATACCAAAGAGCCAACATAAAAATGCAACCCCCTATATGAACTATGAAGATGGAACATAAAAAGAACCAGCAATGATCTGAAAGTTTTTTCAAAAAAACTACTACTAGAATTATGCGAAATGGAAAAGCGAATTAGATTCTCTGGAGAGTCTGCTTAGTTACTAGTTCTGAACTAAAATATGGATTCCCCTTTGGTATGTTCCATCTTGTATCTTGTTGTTGTATACTATCTCGGGTCAAATACTTTATGCTTTGTACATGCATGTGGTCATATTTTGTAAGATTTTAATATGATCGTCTTTTAAAATATTTAAATAGGAAAAATCAATTCAATGTTTTTTTGTGTTTTATATATACAATATTGCACTCTCCAGCCTGGAAAACAATGGTGTTTTAGACAATCACACGAAGTGTAACTTTGACTATTATTTCCTGTATGAATATTTCTACAAAGTAGTGAAAATATCACAAAGTCATGATATTACGAAAATATTTTCGGCACCATGACCAAATTCCCAGTTTCTGTGACAGGACACAGGAGAACAATATAAGTTGGTTAAGTTGTGTTTTAGTGATGGTGCCTGTTTTAAAATTGCCAAGTATACGTGACCAAATTGATAATCATAATAAACTGTAACTTTGTTAGTTGAGTTAATATAATGTTCTTCTCTAGCACTTGTGATGGTCTCTTAAATGGATAAAATTGTTCTGCTCCGATGCAAATAATTTTATTGCATTATTTTGGTTATATATATCATTGATATTGTGTTTTTTGTCCTTATTTTGTGTTTCTAAAAGACACTATCATCATCCAAGGCAGCTGATGTTTCTGATTACGCAGTTGGTGTTCTTAAAGGCAACTTGGTAAGTAATATGACAGCTTCTCTGGTTCTTGGTTTTTGTTGGCAAAGTGTTTATGAGTAGCCAGGCCGTAGCCTAGGGAATTGTGGCATTGCATATTTAGGATACTGTGGTAAACTGGTAATAATAATGAATAATGAAGCAAATTCTAAATGTTAAATGTTTGATACTGGTTATTTTGGTTGTATTAGTTTATTTCAGGGTCAGTTTAGCTTCATGCCTGTTATTAAGGTGCTGCCTTCCTATCTGATATTTTTTTGCCTACCCCAACTTGCTTGGGACTACAGGCTTTGTTGATGTTGATGTTGAATGAGCCCTTGGTTATGTAACTTCTGATTGCTTCTTACACATTACTCTTTTGTATTGTGTCCATACTCATGTTGAAATATTTTGTCGTAGCTGATGTAAACATCAGTCAGAGATAGTGTTACTGTTATTACATTATACTTCTGGTTGACTCTGTTCTCCTGAACAATCCCCTTTCCCCAAGCTACCCCCACAGTTCCAGTGGTATTGAGTTTGTGGCCTAACTAGCTTGCAGTTATGTCTAGCAATTTGTAATCCAAAACTCGGAACACATTTCCATTTTTTCTTTGCCACCAGAGAGAACTTGTCCGTTGGTAGTCTAGGACACATGGAATAAGTACTAGCATTAGATGTTTATTTGGTATGATTTTCTTTGGAGTCAATCTCTTGCGTTGTTTTACAGGTTCATTTGAATCATATTGATGCAGTGGTGCAAATGCGTCCATCAATGTCACATGTTATTTCTGGCCGAGCACATACTAGGCAGGCTTCACAACCCAGTGGATCAATGGATTCATCCCATAAGGTGGTGTAACATTCTCTGTCTGTCAGATTTAGTACCATTTCTTCCTGTAAAGGTTTATTGACTTGAAATTATGAAATGATCTAGTTAGCTGTTTTCTTCTGTGCTATCCCTTTCAGTATGTCCATTATGTGTAAAATTTTGTTTTGTTCAATACTTGGTCCGATTATTTGAAACATCTGGAGTCTAATTACCTGCAATTATGAGCTGGATCATTTGTTTGTATGGAATAAGAGTTACTCGTCACTCGCTTTTTTATCCAAAATACCAAGGAGAATAGATTAGTACAGCATTGGAATATGGCCTGACATGTTTTGTCCCTGATTTCTCTAATAAATGTTTTATTACTTCTTCCCCTTGCTAATGTCAGTTTTTTTTTCTAATGTTGAGTTGTCCATTTTTTGGTTGATGAGCTGCTACTTTCTGTTGTGATTATTTTGGTTAGTTACTGATAAAAGAAGTGCCACTATTAGTAGGTTAGTGTAGCTTCTTGTGCTATGGTCTATTCATGTCTTGTGCTTACAGGGAAATGAGCGCCCCGAAGACTCCAAGGACCGAGCAGAAGATTCTGAGGTTAGAAATAATGTTATCATTTTTATTTCTTATTTTCTTAGAATTTTGTTGTGTTTTTGTATCACTTTTGGTACTGTCATGTTCTATTTTATGATATCTGCTGAGGGGTCTTGTACTTTTGCGACATTAGTTGTGTTAGTCAAGTTTGCTTTTGATGACCATTGCGTTGTAACTTGGTTAAAATTCGTAGTAATTTTGTACCTTTCTTCTGTTGCTTAAAATTTAAAGCTGTTCTTAACAATGACATGCTCTTCCATTGTTCCAGCCATGGATTTCTCTTGCCTACCAACCAGCAGGGAGCAATGTTGCAACTAAGTACCATGATAAGATGATATCAAATGAGGGTGCACCTATTGATTTCACAATGAGCACGTGAGTCTCTTCAAGGGTTTTTTTTTTTTAATAATTGTCTTCTAAAAAAGTAGTTTGATGTTAGTACTGCAGCCTTCTTTGCTGACCTTTTCCTTTCATTTAATGGATATATGCGCACACTAGAACTAGTATTACAATCCCAAGAGTTTTCTTACATCGTCATGGTCGAAATGCGTCTTTGACCAATATTTTATAATTTAATATATACATAGTTCCTCACTAAAATTATTAGTAGTATGGAGTACTTTTTGAATGCTATTATGTCCAGTTTAAACATTCAAATATATCATTGATAACGGAAGTATTAAGGTGCATAAGTACATAACATGAGTACATGACTTAGTCTGGGGAGGATTATGTGCAACTTAAAAAAATAGCAGATTTACCTATATTGGGCCCACAGATTAGATCAAAATTGGCATAAACTAGAAACTGATGTGGCCTTGACTTGTAGGATTGAGTGATGGATTATCTATTATCTTTTGCTGTTTGCAACAATTAATCTAAATGGATCCAATAAGATTAGTCTACTAAATTACAAACAACTGCTACTTGCTTTCAGTTTCCATTGGTTCCTGTTTGCTTTCCACTTCATTTCTAGCAAAGCACCATTGCTGTTGCTGCTCGGTTGTTATAAAGGCAAGTGGCAAGGTGGCATAACATATAACTGATGCCTAATTACCACTTAGCTGGCATCAAGATGTTACACAGAAATGTGGTGCCTAGCGCTTAGGCTCGGTAGATGCTGATTTGCCTGCCTAGGTCCACTTTTGAGCACAGGATTGTCAATGCATGAATAGGAGAAACTAATGATTAGAGCACAATAGCTTATTGAATCCTTTGGAATCAATACATGAATTGCTCACCAGGTTGCTTGATTTGACCCATAATGGCCAAAAATAAGTGTACAATGTTGAGGTTTGTAGTTTTCACATTTATGGATCAGGAGCTTTGATTCAAAATCTGTCACAATCATAATATTGAGGTGGTGAGACTACAAAAATGCTGCATGTAATGATCTTTTGTCTAAAACAGCCTTGGCGTAGGCTAGATACTGATACTGCAATAAGAGCTGAAAGCATAGAATATCTGAATTTTAAATAGTTGTAATATTAATAATACTCGGCCACTATCCTAGCTCATGGTTTGGGCACATGGAGTGCTAAGTTTCATGTGCTCCAGAGTCCAGATAATTAAACATTCCAAGTCCCCTTTTACTGCATCCACCCACTTAATATGCATTGTAATGAAAATATATCAATGCATCATCTTACTAGCATAACTGCAATATTTACATTGGTATCAATATTCAATTTTATTTTTTTTCCGCATCTTATTTCTCCTTATTTGCTGTGTTATCATCAATGCCAGGGGTGATGTGAATTTTTATCAAATGATGAGCCTTTTTACCTACCTTGTTAAAAACTGATCCCTGTCTTGTTTTTCAGCTCTGATTATGTGAAGTCCTTGTGTCCTGGAGCCTTGACTAGCAGCAAGCATATCAACAAATGCCAAGCAATAAGGTGCAGTATGCATCATTTCCCTATTCTTCTTTTGCTTTGGTTAGGGAAATTGTGAGTGGTGGACCAGCTCATTTTGCACTTATCCTTTGATAATGCATAATGGTAATATTGAGTGCTTTTGTTCTTTTCATTTATGATTTGGAAAAGGCTAAATATTTCTCTGCTTTTTTCAAGAGAACTAGAACTCTGCATATTGTTAGTCGGAAAATACAAATGAGGGAAAATCATATATGTTAGTATGGTATGGATAACGTTGTCAAAGAAAAATATAATTCTGCCAACTGTTAAATGAAGAACGATGGGGGAGGAGCTAACGTGAGACATCGGTGGCTGGTGGGGGAGGAAGCGGTGTCAGGTCGTGGTGGCGGGCAGATCCACCAAAGCAGGGATGCGTGGGGGCGGCATGAACGTCAGACGGCGGTGCGGGAGGAGGTAACGTTGACGGGGGCCGCGGGCGAGCGACAGAAGCGAGCGCGAGCAGAGGCTCGGAGGGAGAGAGGCTGGGCTGGGAGGGGAGGGGATAAGACTTGGGCCCAGACTTGGGGGGCTTACGGTGGGACCATGGAAGACTTGGGCCGTTATTGGGCCTTCTCCGCTTTTTCCCCATTCTATGACCACCGATCTGCTATTTTTTCCTTTTCTTTTAAGTATTTATTTATGCATATATTAGCTACCACCTAGGAAAACGCTTAGGCCCGCCTAGGCTCTAGAACCTTGCTGGAGCCTTGACCCTAGTTATCTAAGAGGCAGGGTGGAAACAGCTTGAAGGAGGGAGGTGGAATGAAGAGTTGAGAGATCTAGACTGCAGGAAGTAACTTGTTTCTGTCTTGCTGAATTCTGAACTGTGCATATTCTCTTGCTGTGTAGGGAGTGTCCTAACAAAGTAACAATTCAATATGCCCCTTAGACATTTGATCATGAAAAAGTGTCGCTTTTACAGTTTTACATGTTATATACTATTACTAAAATAATCTTAACTTAGACTGATGGGTCATGACACACAATCATAGTATGCTGATTTCCCACCACCTATATGATAATAGTAGATGCTGAAACATTGCCTATGCAACTATTTGTGCTCATGGGATTAGTCAGTTCTTGGGCAATAGGTTAACTACTTGACATCGGAGATGCTAGGTTTACTGTTATTTGAATTTCGGCATCTGACATATTTGTTGAATAATATTTGTGTTTCTCTGTTAGCTTTTCAATACTTATGAAGCTGTTTCAGGGACTGATGAATTGTGTAGTGCTATTTTACCACCGTAGTGGGAAATTTCTGTTACTGATGTCACAGAGCATGCTATGAAAGCCCAGCTTAGTTTGCTACATGACTACATCCAATATTTTGCAAGAAAACTGTCTTCCTTCAAATTTTTGTTTCAAATTTCTTCATTTCTAGTGATAGCCTTTTCTTCCACTTCTTTCTTTGGTTGTTGTCACTGTCTGAACTATATAATGCATTTTGAAATACAAGTTACATATTTTTTTTATCTGCTTTCATAACAGGGAAATGCTTTTGCTACCGCTGGAAGAACGCCTGAAAAAATGGTTTACTGGGGTTAGATTGAGATGCTCCCATTTTAAACTCTAATGATTTATAAAAAGAAAAATGGAAGAGTCTATCAATAATTGAAGTTGTTTTGTACCTTTTTTTTTACATTCACCTGTTTAAAATAGGTTTCAGAAGTAAATGAATTTGATGCTCTGAAGCACCTTGCTCCAACCTATTCAGAGGAAGAAATTTTAAAAGTGCTTCCAGAGTATGCATATTTGGTGCGTGGTTTATGGGTCTGCAAAAGTTCTTTGTTGTTTGATGATGGATATGCTTCCAAAAGAGATAGAGTTCTCCTTGAATTTACAAAAAGGGATTCCATTCCTTTAAATATTCTAGACGCATGGATCGGAGTGGAGGACCCTAAGAGGAACAGGATACTGTCTCCATTTTGTAGAAGACGTGGAATTCTGAAGGACTATAAATTTATATCGGCAGATTTGTCCTTTCTAAAATGCTATCCTCATGTAGTCAATGAACAAGAGTGTGCTTGGTCTGCTCGTGAGATGACCCTCCGTGAGTCCCAAGAAATGTGCACTACTGTGGCAAGGAAGACCAAGAATTCAGCCAGACCTAACCTTACTTCTAAAGGGCCTAATCCAAACATAAGCAAGGGCAGGGATGGCCCTTCTCAAGGAAACGAGGACCTTGTGCTGTCTGTTTTGGGTACTGTTTTCACTGCCAACAAAGTTCGCAGGTCAGTTCTTATAAATTAAGGCACCCTGGCTTTTCACCTTTTCTGATTCTGATTCACCATAAATATTTGTCGATCCAGTATCTTGTCACCGAGTAAATTCATTGAGTCAGTTCTAATTGCTTCCTGTACATTCCCCCTTGATACTGCATCTTATTTAATCTTATGGTACCAAATAACAGTTAAATGGGATATAAAATGATATATGCCTGTGTTACTGCAGCATGCAGGCAATTGTTAGAGACTTGCGCCAGTTGGCTGCAAAATATGCTTCCGATAGGAAGGATGGATCCAAACTGCAAGCTCTGTCCAATGCTGCAAAATCTTGTGCATCGCTCCCTCATGATGAGCTCAACGAATTGATTTCTCAAGTTGCTGTCTCTGTTCATAGTGTATTTGTTGCAAAACATGAGAGTAGGGTTGCTTTACGGTAATGTACTAAAGCGAATTTGAAAATGCATAGAATACCATTTTGAAATTTACAGAGCTGTATATGTATTTATTTATTTATTTGCTACAGAAACATATTCATTTTGCTCTTCAAAAAGAAAGAACCCAATGCAACATTGACCAAGCAGGAAATTCTTGCTGCTGCTGCAAAGCATATAAAAAGAGAGATTACCAACAAAGAGTACCATCAGGTGTGGAATGAAATTATTTGTTTTAATGCTGCTGCATTGTATATCGCTCAACAACTAACTTGGTGCATTAATGGAATGGTGTAGGAATTGCCTGCAATATTGTTACAATGCAAAATATTACCATGCAGATTCATCTAGTCATCCCATGTAATCACTGATGAAGACGCAGTAGAAAATTATTTGAAACATAATAGCCACAATCCTTTGTATCAGAATTTTGTGCTCTAAAGTTCTGATAAGTAGTGCTTCTCTAAAAGGAAGTACATTTTTAGTAGTTTTGACTTTTTTTTTGTTAGCAACAGGTTTCATGGTATGTCAGTTCTAATGTTGAAAATTTTGACATGCATGGGTAACTTTAACACGCTTTGGTTACTTTTAGGTTGTGACTGAGATCTGCGTTTCTACTGAACGCTTGCAATTGAAAAATGGTGATGAGCCTTGAGTTCACTATGATATGCCTTGTAAAGGTCCAAGTTGAACTTTTTAAATGAAGGTATGTTTATTTCTCTTTAATATATAGAAATTCTAGTTAATTGACAATAAATCATGTGAAAGAGAATATGGCAATGAACCATACCATAAAATGAAATATGGTACCTTATAATCTAAACTGAGGACCATTTTCTCCCAACTTTCCTCACCATAAGATGGAAGTAAGAACCTTGTGCAGCCACCGTCGAAGGGGAAACCCACCCGCCTAGGGAGGTTTATTCCTTCTTCGATAAATCCTGATTACAATTCCTATGTGCCCTTTATAGTCCAGGTGCACTCCCTAACAAACTGTGAATGAATCTCTTAAAAATTCTCCCTAATTGCTCTCTTTCCATAACTGCCGCAACAGCCTAGCCACTGGTCTTTGTGGGACCTATACTGGCGCCTGACAAAGGAGTCCACAACATGGAACTGAGATGTCACCCGACAAGATCTGGCAACATTGAGAATGTGTTGTCGTTATGTTACCATGGTAACATGACCCACATGGATTTACAAAAGCCAACCATTTACTGCTTTATTTACCAGCAGATAGCTGGGGGAACAACTGGAGACATGTTTTGAGCTACCTTTTTATTCATCTAGTTAGTATATGAGCAGCTCTCTTGTGTATTCTACTAAAAATATCTAGGTAGTATGAGTAGATATTTTCATACACCCTTGTGGGCTTCACATGACGTGTTGGTTGACATGGTGTGATACTGTGATTGTAGCAGATAAAACTGGCAATAGCAGAGATCTCAAAACTTTAGAGGGTACTGCCAAAAATAAGCAAGAAGTTGAATCAGTAATAATAATGCTAGCAGAGTAGAGAGGTATTTGTATCACTAGCAAAGCAGAGAGCAGCACCATAATACCAGCACAACCTCTTTGGCAAAGGAGCTATTGGTGACTTTTACACTAAGTAGCACCAGCACCATTTGTCAGCACCAGCATCTGTTCTTAGGCAAAGTCCCTCCAAAAGTGCCAACTTACTAGAGAAAAGAAACAATGCTTGGTTTGTGAGTTGTGACAAAGCAAAACCAAAATTTGTGTCCATTTTGCTGGGTTCAGTTCATTATTAGGCTCTAAACCAAACACATTGCCACACACTGCCATCTTTTATGGTTTCACCCGCAGGGTTAGGTGAAAGTTGGGCCTGGTGTAGGCTACCGGTTTTGGATTTTTACCAGACCCCCCCATCAACCAGGCTGGTTATCTCTTCAGTTATTAAATTCAACTCGTCAGTAAAGCTAGCTATCATGTAGCTTTGGTTCTCCATTTCAGCTTTTCATAACTCAGTCTTGTGAGGAGTTATGGATAGGGTTATGGATAGGTCTTGTGAGCAGTAATGAATAGGTAGCAGAGTGAGCAATGATATTGGTCTTTGATCTTATTTTGTGTATTATAGTTACAATTAACAGGGTCCAAATAAACTTAGTTACTCAGTTTCTTTTGGCTGATTAATGCTGCTACTGACTATTGATGGAAATTCATAAACCTGGTTACAACTTCGCCACGTTTCCACCTATTATTTCGCCAACATTGACTGCAACCAAAACTTCCTTTTCTATTGTCAGAAAATGCTAATAATGGTTTTTTTAATTATTTCTATATACCAGGATTCCTATTAACTGATAGAAGATTTTTACAGCTGACCTACATGTCAGCCCTCATCATGTTACCTATCCTACTTACATATTTTTGGGTGTTATTATATATATATATATATATATATATATATATATATATATATATATATATATATATAATATTGGTCTGCTCGGCTATATTTTTGTCTGGAATTTGTTTCTTGTATAGTATGAACCTTTAATCCAATAACTTATTCTTATTTTGTTTATTCCAACAGGGTATTGCAAGTTTGGGTTAGCAAACTCAGTACATAACCAGTCAGTCTAAATTAATCATTAATCATAGTTTCTGCCACATTTTGCCTCGGTCTTATCATGGTTACAAATTCTTTTCATGGAAACAAAGGATGCTGAAAAACCCAGGTGGGATTGTGCCACATTTGGATGCGGCTGTTGCCACGGTTGGAATGATGTTTCTGTGGGTTGACAATATTGCCATTGTGTATACTTTTGTTGCTAATTATTATCAGTTTTAAACGTACCACTTTTACTTTTTGATGAATTGCACTCAAGTTTAAACTTCCATCTTTTTAATTCTGATTGTTTATATATCTTTTGACCGCTCCCCTCCTAGTGGTAACGGCGTGCCCGAGAAAATCATTTTATTTGCTGTACTTTCCAAGGTTGCTGAGCGCTAATGACATCATATTTCGAGCTCCCTGTGACGTTCATGTCAGCCTTAAATATCAATAGAACAACCATTTCTGCTGAGTCTAGCGGAAACGTCTACAACTATTTCTGCTAATTGAAGCCGAAAACTCTACAGCTACAGATTGTAATTTTGCAAGTGTACCTTTTCTGTCACAGTACTGGCATTTGAACATGCGACACGAGTGACTAGTCAAAAATAACAAAAGGAAAAGATTTGGCAATCTTCAATCTTTTACAAGCACTCGTGCATTAAATTTGGCATGTTACTTATGCGTTTTCAGGGACATATTTAGGCCTTGTTTAGATGAAAAAAATCTAGAAAAAAACATTATAACATTTTCTTTTGTATTTAATACTTATTGTCCAACTATGGAATAACTAGGCTCAAATAATTCGTCTTGTAAGTTACAGCTAAACTCTTAGAAGATTCATCTTATAAATTACAGGCAAACTATAAAATTAGTTATTTTTTTACCTATATTTAATGCTTTATGTATGTGTCTAAAAAATTGATGTGATAGGAAATTTTGAAATTTTAAAGGGAACTAGGCCTAAGAAACAAAAAGCGGGTTTGAAAATTATTGTTTCATCTTCCGTTCACCTTCAGAGATGCTATTATTTTTACCCAAATGTGCCTGCGTACTCGTTACATCAAGACGAAAAGAAGGGTGCAACGTGGCAGGCGACCAGGTTTGCCCAGATCGCGGCGAAAAGTCTACTTCCTGTACCCAGATTCATAGCTAAAACATTATTCTTTTTGGGATGGAAAGTGTATAAGACATCTTACAATGTATTGCAACCTGAACAGCGTCTCCTGATTACAACGGGAGCTAATTAATAAATTAATTCAGCAACAAGATTGTCTATTGACACCAAAACAATGACATGGATGCAACGGTTTTTGACTAGGGACCTAAGTTCCATAAAACAGGTGTCTTTGTTTTGTGGATACATAACTCTTGCTATGTATTTAGATATAAGCTTGTCTAAAAAATCATGAGTAACTTATAATTTAGAACAAAAGGAGTAGTAGATATGATGAGGTTAACTTGCAACTATTTTTTTTCTATCATCTACAGAATTATGATGAAAATGGTACTTTCTTATTATGTGTGTGTTTAGTACTGCTTCACGAACTTTACTCCACAAACTACACCATGGAGTAGCTTCATAGAAAACTGGAGTTCACAACTTAACCCTTTTTCCTCGAATGGAGTGCGTGGAGCTAAAACCGTTTCATCATACTATGAGTAATAGGTTTACAGTTTGTTTTGGTCTAGAATTTATTTCTCTTATAGTATATGATTATTTAATCTAATAACTTATTGTTACTTTGTTTACTCAAACATGGTATTGCAAGTTCTGGTTAGCAAAATCAGTATATAGCGAGTCCTTCGTCATAGTGGTACACCGTGGCTAAACAGTGGTCCATATTTTTTCCGTGGAAACATGAATACACAGCATTTGGAAGCGGCAGTTGCCATGGTTGGAAAGATATTTCGGAGTGTTTACGGTAGTGTCATCGTTTATATCTTTTTAAATAAGTACTTCATTTTGAACGTACCACTTTACTTCTGGATGAATTGCACTAAAGTTTAAACTTTCCTCTCTTGAATTCTAGTTATTCATTAACTATAACTAGAACGATTTTAGTTATTCGTTGAGTGTATCCCTGCCCTGCTGGTGGTATCTGCTGTGTATTCTACCGGTAATCGCGTGCCTAGGAAAGCGATTTTTTTGTTTTACTTGACAAGGTCGCTGAGCGCTCATGACAGCATATTTCCACATGTGCCATTAAGGTTATTGTCAGCTACTATTACTAAAGTAAGAATAAAAAAATAGAATAACTATTTCTGCTCAGTTAAGGACCTTTACACTCTGACGGCTGAAGCGTTGGCGGCAAGGGAGGGCCTCGAACTGGCAGTGGAGATGGGCTATGATCGGGTCATTCTAGAGGTCGATTGCAAGAACCTGAAGACTCTTCTAGAGGATCGGTCGGGGATCAGGTCCTCAATTGGAGGCTTGTGTTTCGATATTACATAGCTAGGCAAGCAATTTAGATTTTTGTGCTTGTATGGTAACGGCAACTGAGCGCTCGTTCTTTTGGCGCGATGGTGCTCCGGATTGGTTAACCGAGCTGGCTGTTGCGGATTGTAATCTTGTCATGATTTAATGAAAGCTCTGAAATGCTCAAAAAAAAAGTTAAGGACCTTTACAAATTATCTCCTATAATAAGTTAATAACTTTACATGGACTTTACCTTTTTCTGTCACAGTACCAACATTGTACATGGGACACATGCGATCTTTGTCTCATGGGTCATGGCTGATGGTCGTAAATATGCCAACATAGAGGTAAACAAAACAACAACAAAAATAAAAAAGAACCTGACAATCATCAATCTTCTACTCGCACCTGAAAATCTTCAAACCCAATAAATACCGTCTAGATCTTTGATTCTCATACTATGTACATCATCACCTGTTGAGATTCACAATTCAGATGATGCTGTCATCCAACAGCTCAAAAGCCAGCTATCTCACATCTCTGAAGCTAACAACAATTAAAATCCATCTACAAAACAATAACGTTGGCTCACGTTATTTTGTGTTGTGCGTTATAGGGAAAGCAAAATATAAATTTCGAACAGGCACTCATGCATTGATTTGGCATGCTACTCAATGTTTCATCAGTAACCTAACAATAAGGTAAAAAAAGAGGCCGCAAATTATTGTTCCATCTTCCGTTCATCTCAGAAAAGATGCTATATGTATATATCATTACAGTGTCTGATTAAAAAGGGGCTAATAAAAAAATCAGCAACAAAATTGTCTATTGACAGAAGATCATGCAATTGCTTACACATTAAGAGTTGATCAAAACTTTTTCTAATTGCGACGGCCAAGACCAAAACCAGCTAGAGGCACCTAAGTAGTGACATGGATGGAGCAGCCTTGATCAGGGGCCTAAAAATGGTGCTACCACAGAAGATGAGGCCACGTACCTCAATGAAATGGTTCATCAGCAGCTCAGCCTCAGCCTGTGGCTGGTAGCTCTCCTGCTTGGAAGACGAAGAACTGCTCCTCCTTCTCTGGTGGCTTGGTCCTTCGAAGCTCCTCTGCCGTCGGGGCGTGACGCCATCGCCGTCGAGCTTTGCGTGGATCTCGGCTAGTATCTGGGAACGTGTGGATTCTCTTAGCTTTATGAGCTCGGTTTGGAGAGAATGTACAGTGACCTTGATCTGGTCGATGTCCGCTTCGAGCGCGGCGTTGCTCCTGCACGATTTATCGTCTTCCTCGTCGATGATCTTTGGCGATGCCCGGCCTGCTGAGCGCACGCTGCATTGCGCTTGCGCCGAATAGCTCGGCGCGCGCCGGGGGAGGCCGTTGGAGGCCGACCGGTGCAGCCTGGGAGTTGGCGTCGCCAGATTGGGTCTCGTCGTCCACTCCTTCTCCCTGTCGATCACGTCGTCGATGTCCGACACCGTCCTCGCCGGCCTCCGGTCGCCGACCGTCGCCTTCTTCCCGGCGTCGGTGTCGACGACGACGTTGAGCTCCGAGCAGAGCTGCTCCAGGTGTGCCGCCGGGAGTGACGCGTTCCTCCTGGACTTGGACGCCGTGCAACTCTTGGCCTGCACCTTCCAGAGGGGATCGTCCCTGGTGGCGTGGACGGCGAGCAGCCTGCGGTTGAGCGAGGTGATCTCCATCTCCTGGTGGAAGACAACGGCCTTGAGGAAAGCGAGCATGTCGTCGTCGTGCTGGATCCGCTCCTCGGCCACCCGGCGGAACTGCTCTGCCTCCATACGCTCCGCTGCCTTCTCCGCCTGCAGGCGCACGATCATGGCCAGCGCCTCGTCGGCTCCTGACGCCACCGCCTGCCGCTCCTCCTCTAGCTCCGCGCGCAGCTCGTCAACAGCCTGCGCCTGTTGCCTCAGGGCCTCCCGCAGCGCCGTCACATGGCCTTCTTCCTCAACTCCTCCGGTCATCGTCGATTCAGTTCCACAGCCACGGGATCCTTAGAACATCTACTGAGTAGTAGTAACTGGCTTCAATCAAACGTAAAAGGCTTGCACTAACACGGAAATGTCAAATCAGTAGAACAGTGGATGCACGCCACTGGAAACAACCGAATCTTCAGAGAAAGCAAAATAACTATAAATGATTCAGGATCACTAAATTATGACAAATCATGCTTTTTAGCTGGCTCGTCGTCATCAGCAAGATTCGAAAGAAAAGAAAAGAAACTCGCAGGCAGACAAGGCACCATCAACCTTTGAGAGAGTTCGTGTTGCTGAAGCTGGAACAGACGCCGCAAGCTCCGATTTTTCAACGAGGATGATGTTGAGTGATCTTCAAGTGTCAATAATTGGCGACTTTAGGAGCAAGGAAAGCTATATTTTGTTGCATAAACTAATCTTTTTGTTAACCGTGATTGCGACAGGCGCAAGAAGAAAGAGGATTTTACTTATGTACCATAAAAAAAATGGTCCTTATCTACACACAAAAAAGATCAGCGCACATACTCCACCTTTGTCTGATTTTTGTCTGATTTTTGCCGGTTGTCCTCCACCTTTTGTCTGATTTTTGTCTGAGTACGTGCTATTCACCTAAACTGCCCGAGCACTTTTGTCTGATTTTTGCGGTTTGTCCTCCACCTTTCCTCGCGCTCGCAGGGCGGCGCGCTCACGCCCTACCTCGCGGTGGTCCACCTCGCCGCGGTCCCTCATCTCCCGCGTCCTCGTTTCTCGTTTGGAACCGCACCAGAGGAAGCAGAGGAATCGCCGGCAAAGGCCGATTCCGGCCGCAAGGACGGACCACCGGCGGGGGCAGCTAGCCCTGGACAGCGCTCTCTTGTACGGGGCGCTGCTCGGCCGGGTGAAGCGGACCTGGAGATCAGGTTCCGGGAGTTGGATCCTGGCCTTTGCGACGGCGAGCAGGGGACTGAGAAGGTAGACGCGAGGGCGGCGGTGAAGAAACGCGGGAGCCGGGGAGGTACGTGGGCGGTAGATTGTGATCATTTTAAATTTTAAATATAATTTTTTTAAAAATAAACTATAAAATTGTAGATCACGTCAAGGAATATAATTTTGATATAAAGTTTGTCTACATTCGAGTTTATATGAAAAAATTATGAATTGTTTTTTATATTAAAATTTTAGATTGTCATGTCTGGATCTAAATAAGACTCAAAACCAATTTTAGAGATTAAAGTGACATAAATGAACAAGTTCGAGAATCTAAACAGTCGTTTATAAGTTTAGAGACTGGGATTATAGATGTACACGCAGCCCGCGGCCTCCTGGCATGGCCCGTGGCTCGTCGTTTTGGACCGGCCCGAGCACGGCACGACCCGTCTCCCACCGTGCCCGTGCCGGCCCGGCCCGAGGCAACAGGCCGTGCCTGGGCCGCCACCCTGGACCGCGGCACGACCCGGTGGAAGAAGGCGGCCCGGTAGCGGCTCGACGCGGCAACGGCCCAATGTGGCGGCCTGCTGGGTTGTTGGTGCTGCCTGCTATACCTCCCCCCCTCCCACCACCCGCCCCCCCACCCGGCCAACCCTAACCCTAGCCTCCTGCACGCCTCACACCTCGCCCCTCTCCTGGCTCTCCAACACGGGCACGGTAGCACCACGTAGGCGCGCGAGGCTGGGCGACGCGAGGTGTGCGCTGCCAGGCGGCACGGCGTCGTGAGGCGCGTGCTGCCGGGCGGTGGCCCTCTTCTTCCTCTTCCAGCAAGCGGCGCCGACGCGCCCCCTTCCCTTTCCTTTTCCAGCTCAGGGGCTTCCTCACGTGCGGGCGATGCGGCCGGCAGCAACTCCCTCGCGCCTCTTCGACTCTTCCTCGCATGCGAGCTCGGCACGGCGACACGCTGTGCTCTGGGCACAGCCTGACGACCCACCGGTCGTGCATTGGGCCGTCACCCGGGCACGAGGCACACACCTAGCATGGCACGGCCGGCACGACGGCCCGGTGCAGCAGGCATGGGTGGCGCTAGGGGTATTCTCCTATATTCCATGGAATACCCAAATGTTTATAAACAAACACAAGTACATTTATGTATACGTATAGGTATAATTTGTAGAGTTGTTAGTTGTTTCAAATCTGGCCCAAAACCCAATAGAAACCAGTGATTGTCAGTCCACAAAGTAAAAAAAAAGCTCTGCATTGTTTCCTGGCCCTGAAATGGGAGCATAATACAAGCGGTTCCTTAAGAACCTCCGGTGAAAATCGAAATCTACAAGCAGTTTTCTTAAGGAAACGTCTGTACAAATGGTTATCCAGAAATCGAGATTTTAAAATAGAAAAAAATAATTAAATTGTAGGAGAGGCTGACTAGTGAGCCACCCACAAGTCGCGTATTTTTTCGCGTAAAATCACGTGTTGCGCGTCCGTGGGGTTTCAAACCCACAACCTCACTCTCGCGCGTACCCTCTACAAACATTCCACCCATGAGTCACTTATGTCTAGATTTCGTTTTAGTTCCCCACATATTATACTAAATCGAGTGTAAATTGATTGTTTGAGCCACTAAACAAATTCAAATGAAAAGCTTATAAACTACAAAGTTTCATAACTTTTCAAGATCTACAACTTTTATTTATGAAGTTTTCTATCCGAGATCGTTTAAAAAATAAATTTTAAATTTGATAAATTCGAATTTAGTTTTTGATGACAAGATGCTTTCAAATGAAAAAATTATCAACTACAAACTTTCATAACTTTTCGAGATCTACAATTTTCATTTTGATCGTTTCCCATCCGAAATCATTTGAAAAACTAAAAAAAAATCAGGGTCAAGTATAGAAACCGCCTATAGAAATCCTATTTTTATAGGCGGTTTCTTAAGAAAAATAGGATTTATACAACCGCCTATAAAAATCAAGTATTTTTAAAGGCGGATTTCTGAAGAAGCCTGTACAACTTATTACACACCGCTAGTGTAGAGCTTTTTTATATACTAATGTTTGTATTGAATTTTTTTATAAACGCGGAATACCCAGCCCTGAAATTCTGGCTCTGCCACTGCCAGCACGGTGCAGGCCAGACCAGGCACGACACGGCATGCTGTGCCGCCAGGCCGTACCGGCACGGCACGATGGCCATCTATAACTGGGATGACACAGCTAAATAAAGTTAGGCACCGAGATGACACAGATGAATAAGTTTGAGAACTTAAATGATCGATTTATAGGACTGTTGGTGCACTTTACTCTTTTTTTTGTTACGTGGAACTTCCAATAAATATTATGCAATTATCATTCTCCTCCAAATGGAAATAGTATTGAGACGTGTGATGGGGAGTTTGTGTACCTTATTAGCTAAACGAATGAGTGTGTCTAACCGTCAGTGTTCGAATTACATATAAGGTTTATTTGGAGCCATTTAATTAAGGCAAGTGCATTGGTTGTCACCTAACTTGCGCAATGTCAGCCGGCTCCTAAGCCTGATTAACCCAAGTCAACAATGTTTCTTGTTTCGACTAGCTAGATATCACATATACCTCTTTGACTATTTTGGATCAAGGCATATCATCATGTTGTCGTCCTTAAGCACCACCACCAAATGAGTGATAAATTAGGCTCGAGCTCGAATCGCGGCCATTTAGCCAAAAGACATAAGCGTTATAGTAGGGACATTTCAACCTTCATATGGTACAACTATATTGTTCTTTGACACTAATAACAATTCATTCCTTCCGTCCACTTCGTGGCTTGAATGCAGAAATAGATTTTTACAACTTTGTACTAGTAGCAGAAGGTAAGGAGGCCTTGACCCTTGGCTAATTCCATTGTCGTATTTGGATGTGATAGCCGTCAGAAAATTCTAGCCCCGGATTACGGACTATCTTGCCACCCCCAAGACTATTCCACCTGAAATTATGTAAAAGAAAAAGGGCGGTAATATATGCAATTGTAAATGAATTTGGATTTTTTTTTATTGGGCTATGACTCCCGGATGAACTAAGTTTCTGAAAACTGTACCTGTATCTAGTGACAAGGAAATGGAGGAAAATAGACATTTGCAGCTTGCTGAAGTCTGCTCCAACACAGGATCTGAGGCCTCCTCCGAATGCCATGAAGTTTCTTGACCCACGGTCTATCTCCGGTTTATCCTGTACGTTTGTGGAATTGTGGACATGTCCGAAAACAATTTTACCAGATATCACTACATACATGCATGCATTCATGGACTGACTCCACAAACCTTGAACCTTGTAGGGTTAAAGATGAGGGGATCTGGGTAAATGACTGGGTTCAAGTGCACTGCTGGAGGACAGACCATCACTCCCCATCTTGCTGGAATTGTGAACCCTGTGTCAAGGGGATTAGAAAAGTATATATTCAGTTATAGACCTCTCAGTTTGAGCACATGCGCATAATTTTCCAGACGGTATGATTAGTCGTCGAAAGCACTTTAAACTAACATCAAATTAGCTATTGTGTTTGGTTTTAGAGTGCGACCAGTTTGCTAAAACAGATAGGACGACATGTATAAGGACTGGACAGCTTCACCTTTGAACCGTATATCTTTCAGTGCCTTTCTGAAGATGCCAGGCGCAATATTGGCTAATCGGACGGTCTCGTTGATGACCTATAAAATAGTGTGGATCTTCCTGTTATTATTGTATCTTAATTATATTTGTACCATGTGAAAATGTTTTGAGAGCAAACATGCATGCACGCACGCTCATAGAGTTCATGGTGCACGCAGTAGTAGTATATAACTGAATAACTGAAGCCAATTGTTCTTAACACTAGCAGGTGCAGGCCAGTAATTATTGACCAATTTTTGTCCTAGCGCATCAACAACCTGGGACGTGAACGTCATAGACTTGTACTCCATCCATGTGATTCCATCAGATCCATGGCGCGCCTTACGGTCATTCAGAATCGTTTCATGCTCCACCTGCATCCAAGCCAAAATTAAATCGCAGAGGCATCAGTGTGCCTATCAATTCAAAGGTCGTTTGCATATGTTCCTGACCGTGAGCTCTTCCAGAACGCGAGGATGGTCTGAGAGCAGCTTGACGGCCAGAGTGAGCGCCAGCGACGTCGTGTGGAAGCTGGCGAAGAGGAGCACGAACATCAGGTCCAGTGCCATTCTGTCCGTCACGAGCGGCTTTCTCCTTCGTCATCTCCTGGATGACGAGGTCCAAGAAGTCGCCATGGCGACGTATCGTTCCCATGCCGCCGCCTCCTGCTCCGGGCACCTGTGCCGAACTCTTCCTCTCCTCTAGCACTTCCTGCAGCACCTCCATTGCGCTCTGCCGGCCCTGAAAGCGACATGACAGACAAGAAAGAGGCCAAGCTTGTGCAGACTGCAGACTTAATCCGATCGTGAATCGTGATATGGACGGACAGCATAGTGCAGCGAGTAGCAGCAAGCATGTACTCACCTTCATGCATGAGTAGTATGCTGTTCCTGGCAAATATAGAGGGAACGAGATGAGCCCTCGAACGAAGTCGAAGAAGCTCTTCCTCAGAATCTTGGACCTCGACGGCTCCAAGCCCAGCAGCTTGTTCGCCGAAAGATCAAACACCATCTACGCACGAAGACATGCAGCAATATAATCACAACAATGGCAGCCTGGCACAAAGAAATTGCTAGTACTTTGCGTACCGTGGAGACGGCCTCTTTCAGCTCGACGGCCGGCAGGGTCGACCAGGTGCAGAGGGAGCTGCTGACGGCGTGCTCGACGTCGCGGAGCATGGTGGACTCCCTGAGGCTCTCCGGGCCGAAGTAGCGGAGCACCATGTTCTTGAGGTGCTTGAACATGGCGCCCTGCTGCTCCCCGACGTTGTCCCTGCCGAGGATCTCCACGAAGGAGTCCGGGTACCAGCTCTGGAACAGCTGCCCCTCCTGCTGGAACACCATGTAATTGAGCTCCTCGTCCGCGGAGACGACCACCGGGTGGCCCACCAGGCTCGTCTTGAAGATCGGGCCGTACCTAAACGGGACAGAGTCAGGTTCCGAATTGCGACAGACACGAGCCCGGCCCATTATGTTCCAGCTTAATCGGGCCTCGGCTCAAAGCCCAAACCGAGGCGTACCTTTCCAGTCTGTGCCGGACGAAACGCGGGACGTCCAAGGAAGCTTCCGGGGAGAAGAACTGCAGCGTCTCCCCGACGAGCGGCAGGCCCATGGAGCCCGGCGGGAGGCGGCCGCTGCACCGAGGGTTCCTCCACCTGTGCACCGCATACAGCAGCAGCATAAGGAGCACGAAGGCCGCCACGCCGGAGAGCCGCATGATGTGGTACGCGCACATGTGCGAGATCGGGACGGGCGATTTGGGAAAACTCACGTCACGCGGCTCTGCATGTATCGTTCGTGCATTCGGAAGCTGCCACATAGACACTGGACCCGAAATTTAAAAGACCATGGGCTTCCTCAGCTAGCACAACTGCACAAGTTTTTTTTGAGGGATCCTCAGCTAGCACAAGTTCAGTGTGCAAAGAAAATGGCCCGGCCGGACCTTTGACCGTGGTTTTTGGTGAATATGGCAACGTAAAGGGTGTGGAGACCAGACTATCAGAGTAGTGGTTGCTGGATCTGTTTACAGACTTACAATTGGTAGATTCGAGTGGTTCTTTTAAGATAAGAAGACGGTTAATTTCGAATGTTCCATCGTTCAGTGCTTGAGAGAACCACCGGTTCCTCCTTACTGAAATTTTATCAGTCACTTGATCTTAAGATAAACTAATTAATTGTAATTGAGGATATTTTTTAGTAAATGCATCTAAATTAATTACTCTCTCCATCACAAATTATAAGGCATTCTAAGTTTCTTAGAGAGTCAAAGTATCTCGAATTTAACCAAATTTATATAATAAAATAATTACATTTTCAAGCTGTTGTGCATGACAGCTGAGGAGCCGCTGTGTAGGTGAGGCATCAAGGTGTTTTAGAGGAGCCGCACCTCCTGTCAGCGAAGTCATGGACTTATGGGTGGGGCTTTGGCCTAGCATCACATTTGTCGTTTGTCCGCTAGGCACTTCGCCCCGGGGGTTTGTCGGGCAGCCTTGCGTATTCCCTACCCTCACCCCCACATCGTCACCTCCCACCTGACACTCGCCTAAGGGCATGTTTGGTTCATGCCCAAAGTTATCACATTTGACTTTCGGCGGACTTTAACAGCCACAGAAAGGGCGGCGAGCAAGGAAAATAAGTATATAACATGTGAGATTGAATGGTAAGAAAGTGTGGCCACACTATAGTTATAGTAGTGAATTAAATACATGCCTAAAAACTATGACACACCTATAATTGCGACATACCAAGTTATGATTATGAACCAAACATGTCCAAAATCGCTAAGGTGTGATTAGTAGGCTAGTTATGGCTAACACTGGCTCATGAGATGCAGCTCCATGAGACCATGACAATTGGTTCCTTGGAGACACTCTAGAACCTGGTTGGCAACATGGAGGAAGCCCCACCGATCCTAGCTTTGGGAAATGAGAATCGTTTATGTTTCTTCCTGGTCTAATTGGCGAGGGCGCACGCACCATGGCATGTGCAAGAGAAAGGGAGCATGTCTACGAGCCATCAAGCAGAGAAATATCTCATGTGCTCAAGTATATTCTCGTAAAGTTAATTAAATATGAGAGTGTTACATAAAGCTAACATAGAGGTTGTTTGGTTGCTGACTTTAACTCGCCTCGTCGTTAATAAAAAACAGAGGTTGTTTGGTTACCGGTTTTGAATTGCCTCGCCTAGGCTTCAACAATAAAAAAGATAGGCGGTTGCTTGTTCATAGCTAACATGTGACACACCATACGATTCTTAGTTCATTTGAAGCATTTTTCTCGCCACGATCAAGGGCGTATCTAAAGGGGGGGTTGGGTGGGCTCCAGCCCCCCTACAGCAAGTGTGTTAATGAAAATATAGAGGGATTGAGAAGAAAAAAAAGAGGAGAAAAGAGAAAAAAAATAATGACATTAGAGGACGAACAAAAGATTAACCCTCTCTTCAATCTTGTTTTAAGAGGTTGAGAGAGAAAAAAAGAGAAAAATAGAGGGATTAGAGAAAGAAGAACACATCAACCTCCTCTTCAATCTTGTTTCAGATCCGTCACTGGCCACGATTGTGGCGTTGTTTTTCTTCTATGCCTCCGAGTGTGGGCATGGTGTTGTTTGGCCGACATCCAAACATCCCCATAGTTAAGGATGGAATCGGATTGAATTGGCATGTAATTGGATCCAAATACCAACTTTTACCATAATTTAATTTGAATGTAAATATGGATTCAAATATTTTCGAATACGAACACAATTGGGATTTATATCCAGATATTTACTCAAGTCAACTCAAAAAATATATTATTAAATTTAACATACATGAATAAAATGGTAATATCCATAAACTATTTTTTTTTAGCAAGGCCAGTAGAAGCGAGCTGCGAGCCCCCGCTCCTCTGGTCCGTATGATTCCCCCGTCCTGCCTCCAATCATACCCACACGGCTAGCTAGCCTGCACTACGTCCTGGACTCCTGGTCCTACCGGCAGCCTTTCTAGGGGTCGTTGGAACAGCAACGCACCGCTGGATGCCCCTGCGAGAAAGCCATCCGTGGTACTGATCTGGTTGTAAAAGCTGCGTTTTCTCATCATCCCACGCGAGCTTGCCCTGTCCTCTGTCCTGGGCATGCATATACAGTAGGGGTACTAGTAGGAGTATAGGACAATCAACTGCACTTTCACATGCAGCCGTGCTTCGTCTTAGGGTACTTAGAGCAGGTTCAATAATAAAGTTAAGTATTTGACTATAAGTCAAGCTATTAGAGATAAATTGTACAATAAGTTATCTCTTATTTGGCTATAAAAAATTTCTCTTTCCTATTACTCCTCACATTACTTACTAATTAGGTCCACTATTATCTAGGCATTCGTGTCCAGCTTGGTGCTTGCATGAGAGTCAAGCTCTCCTCTCTCTCATATTTTCTTTCCTCTACATCAACATTTACTTGGCTATAAGCCAATTATTATACTTACTCTTATAACCGGTATCTCCAGACTCCAGAGTCCAGAAGGTAGGGTAACAAACACTGTCGTATCATGGTGAAACATGAGTTTACCATGGGCTGCGCACTGCAACCAACAACAAATGCCACTGCCACTCTTGTGTAGCAGAAAAGCAAACTGCATGGTTATTTTTTATGTGCATCAATAATGACTTCTTCTCTTAGATCCTTTTGACAGCTGTCTCTTACAGAGATTCTTAACCAACCCTAGGTACTAGATTTTGGCAATTGTTCAACCACTAACCGGCAGCTTACATGCAGTTCTTAGAGAGGTTATCATTCCAATTCAAAACTCTATAATTGAGCGTTAGGTGAACTTAGCACCTCAACTAGCTAGAGCTCGATACATTTCAGCCAGGAGGATTTTTTTTTTTGCAAGAATATATGTGTCGTGACTCTGTCAGTTTTGATTCGGTACATAGCCCATTGGACCGTTTTGTGTTTGTCCTTTTGCTCCTCGTGTCCGGGACCAGTCCGCTCTTGAGCAGTTGCACTGCTTCCCTAGTGTGCATGCCAGTTGCTAGTGGAGTGTGGAGACGGATAGACGATAGCCCGTCGCTATTTTTGAAAGGGTACGCGTCCTATCCCCATCCTCTCTCACTCTATTATTTCTGAGTCAAGCCATCGGCAAATTACTGTGCCCGCATTATTCATTCTGCTGACTGAGACCATAATTCAGGCACCTACTGCACTTAAAACATGATGCCAGCTCAGCTATAGTGTGTTCAGCCAGAAAACATTAATCACTCGGTGATGGCTATCGAGGCCAGTAGACAAAACATGCACGGCGTGACAGTGACAATTCTGTGCTATATTTGAGCAAAATTCGCTTTCTGATGCTGATGGAAGTCAAGTGGTTCGGACTGTTTCGGCATTGTTTTCTCAGCATATCTAACGGTACAAAAAAAAAGAAAAAAAGAAAGAAAGAAGGGTTTTGCTACGATATCTCCAAATAACTGTGAGCCATTTATTTAATTAGATCGGATGGTTGTGGTTAAATGTTACCTCTTAGGAGGTAATATGTAAAATACATTTATTTATTTTATAAAATAGACTGAATAAGAAAACTTTTAGATTACAAAATCTTTCTTTATGTCTACTTGATACATATATGATTTGTTAGATATGGCAAAATCTTTTTATTTAGAAACTTTAATATAGGGATGGCATATTCAAGGTTATTTGCTTGTAATACATGTACAATCATGTGATGATTAACGTGACATGTTTGTACATTTTTTTTACCACTTTCTACAAACATTAACGTAACATATATGCATGTAATGTTAACATATATATACAACTTTGACACATGATACAACATTGTTTATTTTTTTTATCCAAATCTCATGAATGCGTACAAACTTAAAGTCCTATGTATACCTGAACTCATGATAAAATATTGATGGACGATGTATTTGTACATGTACACACACGTAAATCTATAATACGATGTTAGCAGCCATGCGCATGTACGAATGTCGTTGTTCATGTAAATATTTTTGAGATACCCCGCAAAAAAGGTAAATACTTTTGAGATAGATGAAAATTTTCAACATTAGAAAAAAAAAGGAAAGCAACAAAACGAAAATGGAATCAGGCTTGCGCTTCCATGTGTGCGTGAATAAATGAGCCAATGTTTAGATTTAGAGGGATATTTTCTTTTTTTTTCTAAGTTATTTATTGATTAAACTAATTCATATAATCTAAATAAATCAATGGCTCAGATTGATTTGAGATATTACCTCCTAAGAAATAAAGTTTGTACCGTAGCATTGCCCAAGAAAGAATGTGTGACATTTTCCTTGGTTTGTCTTCCTCTTCTACTTTCGGCACCGACACATACGAAGGTCGAAGGCAGGAAATAATGGGGAGACGCAAGTGCTAAAACCAGGGCAGGGGGGATAAGTAACCGTTTCATTATTGATTCGTTTGGTGTGCAGCGCCAAACTTGCAACCAAATTAGTGGTCGAATCAGAACGTTTAGTTGGCATACAGTTGCATGCTTTGCTCGGGAAGAATTGCTGTGGGTGCATTCTGCACAGCCAACGAGCTTTTCATGATCATAACAGTTAGACGATAGGTAGGTTAGCCTGATTCTGTACATTACTTGTTAAAGAAAAACTCTTGAAAAAGTCTAAGTTTACTACTACTCAATTCTGAGCAAAGTCATGGGATGATGACTAGTCCTACTTTAGATTTGTATGAAACTGATCACATAACAATGTGCAACCGGAGAAAAAAAATGATCCCAATATTGTACTTTCTATTTACCCACTTTGCACAATGTCTGTTTTTTTATGTCAAAATCTGTGCTGGGTTTCCCTCTTATATCTTAACAAGAAGATTATATCTCCATTATGTGAACTATCCCCCCAAAATGAATACCCAAAATGAAAATAGAAAACAAACTCCACCAGATTCACAGGGCAAATGGTGAGGCAGTCACAAGATTTGCCGATCATGTCAATAAGCATTCTAACTCTTTTATTCCACGTTATTGCTATTGTTTGTTGTCCTCGAGAGTCCAGTATGTCTTCACAACAAGGAGGAGCTTCTCGCGGACGAGCGGACCATCCTCGTGATCCACGATCTGGCTACTCCATCTCATCCCGTCCGTGATGCTCTTTATCTTCACTAACAGGTCCACGTCATCTCTGATGATGACCGTTCCCTCTGGCCTCAGAATTCTGTCCATTTCGAGCAGAATGTTCTCCGCCTCACATCTTGCAAACCAGAGGAGAATTGTCAGTCTTTAACTGCGGTAGAACGTTATCTTGAAAAAATAATTGCCACAATGACAATTGATAGTTCCAGATTAAACGTTCATGGGAGATTCTCAAAAGAAAAAGTTCATGGGAATAGATTTACTTTAAACAAGCATAACTGTGATAAGAGACAGAGAACAAGTACATTTCTGCAGTACTACCAGACTGAATTCTAAAGCAATAGTATGTTTTTACCTGCCATTGTACAGTGTGAACACTGAATCTGCATGAATGAGGTCGTAGGTCCGGGGATAAGTGGACATGCCCTCACACCTGCAGTGAATTCAGATAGAGAATTCAGAACAGGTACTGACGAATATATAACCGTTTACGTACCACAGAAGAGCCATGTTTGCAGTACGAATATGTACCAGTCCTGGTAGCTCCCAATGAGGCCACGCTCGTATATTACCCCAAGGATTGTTGAGTTCCCCACAGTAGGGACCATGTTCATGACCCACAAGGGGTCATTCACCAATGCCGCAGCGAAGCCGCCAAACTTTGCATTCATATCCAGTAAGTTGCGGTAGCGGCCTTTCTGGCCGAGTTGAGCAATCACGGACTTGTAGTGCCCAACTCTCTTCTTCCATAACTCAGTATCTTCCACAAACATCTCTTCCGTGACCCCCTCGATGCTGCCACTGGCAATCCTGGGCGGCATTGCAGTGAGCCTCTCCGGCCATTTCTTCAACGCACCACCGGCAACCTCCTTTAAGTCGCTGACCTCTGGGAGTGGAGTTATACAAGCCTCCATCTTGTCATACCTAAAATCAACCACATGAATATGGTTAGTGATTTACCATAGAGTACCATGAGTTGAACTGAAAATGGTAAGCATGGTTCTGTACTTACCAGGCAGCATCTGGGTTTTGGTTAGAGCAGAAGGGTGGGGACTTGTTAACTTTGTGGATGGCCTTGCAATGAATGTGGTTAGTAGGCTTCTGCCAGATAGCAATGTCGCCCTCCTCCTTGATCTTCTTCCAGCAGAGGCTCCTGGCAACTGCCTCAATGGCTTTCTGCTCTGCATCCAGGTCTTCTTTAGTCCTGGCCCACCCCTTCCAGTGTTTCTTCCAGTTGATTGGTGGTCCAGACAAAATCCAATAGCCTCCAGGCCGCAGAATACGATCAACCTCTATCAAGTACAGCCCATCTGCACATACATGGGAGCATGAAACGATGAGAAATCAGCTGAAGATGTCAAGATACTGAGCGCTTATAGTATTGGGGGTGATAGTAATTCAACATACCATAAAGCTGCCATGGGATGAGGCAACGAGAGCAGTGCGCCATGTCAAAGGAACGTGCCGGATAGGTGAGCCGATTGGAGGCGAGGACCCCAATCATCGCCGGCACACCACGCTCTAGTGCAAACTGAACCTGCGCCTCGTGGGAGTCTCGCGGGGCGAATGACATGGCAAGGATGTTGCGTGACAGCAAGTAGGCTCCCCAGCTCGCCACCTGCACAGAGCAGCAAAACAGGCCTGATCATCAGTAAGAAATTCAGTTACCACACAGGTTTAGTTCCCAAATCAAGGAGCACCGTAATAGAAAACGCTATTACTGCAGGTCCTATGCATCGAACAATCAGATCAAAATGCCAAGGTCAAGTTGGCAACGATCACAACTGTTTGGCGTGGTATCCTGCACAATAGCACTGCATAGACGCGCCAGTGGCATAAACAACAGATACACCTTCCTGACGTCCAATAAAAAATTCGATGATATCGCAATTGCAAATACTATATGGCTGAAAACGTCTACTAATGCATTTGTGGTACGTTCTCAAAAAAGCTGAAGTTGCTGTGCGTGGGATACTGCTGCATAGAAAAGGACAAGCACGTATTTGACAGCAGCATTACTGCAGAGATTTCAGATCTACTACTATGACTCATACGCTTCAGCGGTGATCGGCTCAGTCTGTCACAGGAAACAGCGTGTAACAGTTCACTGCAGCTAGACTACCGTTACCAAGTGAAGGCCCGTTCGTAGACACAAAGCCTCTTATCGGGTCGGTACACGAGGTTTACCCTCGTCAGACCCGTTCGCAGACACCCGCAAAGCCTCAGACCCGAGAAGGGATTGGAAACTTCCGACACCCGCAAAGCTAGCAAAACGCCATTGCCCCCCGACTCCCGAGATCTCCGATTGCTTTTCTCTGACTGAAATTGACCTCGAATTTGTGCGGGCCTTCACAAGGCATTCTTGCGTGCACGTGATCATTTCAAGCAAAGCAAATGGAGATTGCGATCGAAGTGGCTTACCCCGCAGCCGGTGTCAAGGGCGGTGCGGATGGATCCGTCGTGGAGGGGGATAAGCTTGCCGATGTCGTCGATGTAGGCGCCGGCGCCGCGAGGGAACATGGTGCCGCCCCCGGGGAAGCGGAACTTGTCGCCGTCGACGCGGATCCAATTCTGCACCGCCTTCTCGACGCTGAGCTCCTTGTGCGGCACGTTGGCGAACCAGGCGACGTCGCGGCTGGCCGGCCACGGGAACGGGTTGCGGTAGCCCTTGGGCGCGGGCACGAGACACCGGAGGCGCTCGCCGTCCGCGGGGCAGTGGCGCTCCCGGTAGACGAGGCGGTCTCGCGAGAACCGCAGGGAGCGCTCTACGTCCTCGCAGGGCGTGTACTCGGAGTACTTGGCGGGGCACGCCTCGTAGCTGCGCTGGCGGTGCGCGGCCTCCGCCTCCATCCCCTCCGCCGTGTGGTGCGCGGAGAAGTCGAGCGGCCGCGCGGGGGAGACGAGGAGGTGGTCGTGAGGGCGGGGTGGCGCAGGAGACGGCGGTGGCGATGGAGACCGAGGAGGAGGCGCCGCCGCCGGCGACGGGGCCCGCGGAGAAGCCGCCGTGGTGCCAGATGCCGAGGAAGTAGGACAGCGAGCAGAGGACGGCGACGGCCGTGAGGTGGAGCAGCGAGGGGCGGCGCGCGGCCGCGGCCGCCGACGAGAGGTGCAGCTTCGTGGCGGTCGCGGCCACCGCCATGGCGTTGGCCGCTGGCAGCCCTGCTGCTCCTACTGCTACTGCTGCTTCTCCTCCTCCTCTCCGCCTCCGCTGGCTGCCTGCTTTTCGTGTGGTGCGCTCACTTAAAGCGCACGGCAGGCGCCTCGGATTGGGGTGCCCGGGATTAGGTGGAGGCGGAGACGCGGGGAGGCCGTGAAAGGGAGGCGCACCGCATGTGCGTTCCGTTTTGATTACCACGGTTGCAGGTGGAGAGGGGGCGGAGGTCTGCGTTTATTTTGTGGAAGGAAGCCAGGAAGCAAAGCGTCAGCTGGTTGTAATGTTAATTTTTGGCATGCAAACGGTCGCGCCTTGGGAACACCTGGCCTGGTCCGGTGTTCTCGTGGAAACCGCGGCAACTGGAGCGTGGCTGGCCTCCGGATTGCCACGGGTGTCGTCGGCCCCGGAGCGTGACAGTTGTGATGCGTCGGGTTTCGGTAAAGCATTGACTCACTGGAGTTACCGTCGGATCTTTTTTGATGACCACATCATGAAATGGTAATCTTTGAGTACTCTCCTTCGGCTTCGACTTCGGTTTCATCACTGGATCGGATATCACGGCTAGCTTGTTGGGTAATCACGGCACGGGGTTGTGAAAACGATTTGTGGAGATGAAGGCTTGATACACTATCATGATTCTCCCATTAAATAAGAAAATAAGAACCTTCGGAAAGGGGTGGATATTGGATCTTCTACGATTAAAATGTGGTGACTCACCAAGACTAAGGATCTGTTTGAAACGTAGGATTTTCACAAAAATTGAGCAGAAATTTCATAGAAATCAGTTCATTTTCATAGGAAAAACGCAGGAATAAGAAAAAATTTCCGCATTCTAAACAAGGCCTAAAGCTGTAAAGATTAATGCCTATTTCGTCTCAGTCTGCCAGTGATTTTGCATTTTGATACACTTTGATCTGAGCCATGGTCCATGGAGTAATAAGTTTTGGCATATAGTAGGGATAGTATTTTCACAAAGATCCAACGCTCAAAGCTGGGCACATGTCAGGTGGATAGGACCAGTTTATTACAACTATGACTAGACAAAAAATTCGATGGCTGGCTCGGCTTGGTTCGACTCGTAACGAGCCGAGCCAAGATTTTAGCTCATTAGCTATAACAAGTCAACTCGAGCCAGCTCGCAAACCAAACGAACTACATTTTTTTTAAAAAAATAGTAGAACTTGTATTAATTTTATTTATTATTATACTATAGTCTATATGCTAGCATATATTAATTTTTTTATTCAATTTAAGACGGTTGGATGTTTTGCTTTTGTATTATACCTATTATCAAGCTTTAGACAAATACAAATATAATATTTTGTAATTTTTTTATACCTGGCTCATGAGCTTATCGAGACAACTCGAGCTTTTAACGAGCCAAGCTGAGCCGGCTCGTTATCCAACCTTAACCGTAACTAGTACTTAATTTGTTCCAAATTATAGTTCTTTTGATTTTTTTTTAATCCTAAGTTTAACCACTCGTCTTATTCAATTTTTTTGTGCAAAATATCATTTCTTTTGATGTGGCTTACTTATTTAATAAGCAGTCTAAATGAATGACTTAAATTTGACTATGTTTGCACAATTTTTTTGAATAAGACGAGTTGTCAAAGTTGGGGTCAAAAAAGTCAAACGAATTATAAATTGAAACGGAGGGAGTACTAAACATGCAGTTATTGTCCTGTTCGACTGATTGCAGTTGACGACTGATGTTGTTTTTATCTATTTTGTAGTGAGAGAAAAATGTCATATTATAGCTGATAAGCCAAACGAACAAGACAATAATTATCCATTTTGGAATCATCTGATTCGAGGGTAAGCTAAAATGATGGACCAAAATGCATGGTTTTAAAATTGAGCTAGGACGGTGGGACCAAAAATGAACTAGTACGGGAGTAATTCGTCTCTAGCAGGCCAAGGCCCAACCTGAGACCGTTTGCTCGTGGGCTGCCTTTGGTTTTTTTTCCCGTCACTCTGAGCAATGGTGTCACGCGTGGCGGCTCTGAGGGGACACTTGTAACTGTCTAACCGAAGTCGCAGGTTCCCCACTACGAGAGGAGGGTCAACGTCGCCGGGCGCGAGAGCGAGACAGATGCGGCCGCTGACGGCTGACGCGCGTCGGCGCGTGCCACGTGAAAGGATAAGGCGTACCCGGCCGCGGCCGGGCTGCGGCCTGCCCTCTCCGCCGGGCTAGGTTGTAGCACCGGATTGTGCGCGGGTGGCTTTTCTCGTGACAGGACAGTCGTCGTTGGTGACCACCGTGAATCCTTCCTGCTCTGTTGCCACTAGTCTGCAACTGCCGTGCCGCCGTGCACGTAAAATTTGTGGTGCAGTGAGTTCCCTACCGCTACTACCTGCTGGCTGTACTGCAGGATACGGTTGATGCCCAAGGTCTGCAGTACACCCTGGACCCTCCTGGTCCTGGTCCTGGTTACAACGATCGAAGTTAACAGCTTCAAAGTACACTATCGACACCCTTCAACCGCACGCTAAAAGCAAGCTCAAAAGAAACAGCCAAGCTAGCAGGTGAAGTACCGTGCCAAAGCACGGTAGGAGACATGCCAGTCCTGGGAGGTTGAGTAAACAGAGGATCCGAAAAAAGCTGGCATGGGCATGGCCCCGCGGGAGACCACAGGAAATACTAACAAACAAGTAGATACAGAGTACGGTACTAATCCGTTCCTGACTGTACTAATGCTGGAGTAGAGTACAGTATGTCTGTATGCGGCGTCTGATGTACGGAGTAATCCATCTGCTATCCCGCGTCCTTAGTCCATATCCATTCTCTGTATGTCGCTGACTTATGCGTGCCAAGCTCCACCGCTGTCAGTGGTGTACTGGCCTGAATAATGATTTGCCTGCTAGACAGCTAGTAGTCGGCACGCTCCTATTTGACTACTTCAGCTACTATCACTTTTGACCTCTCGTCATCATCCTTGTGTGAGACTGAAGCAAAGCTCAGGTTCAGGATCGGAAACCGACTTTACGAGGTGCAGAAAAACTTTACTGTATGCACGAGTAAACTGGAGTAGCCTGATTTCATATTTCTACCAACATGCCCTGTTCGGCTGGTCATGATTCCAGCTGATTCCTATCAGCTTGCACAGTACCTAAAATCAGCCAATTCAAAAATTATCAGTTGATCAGCAGCTAAACAGTAACACACGGTTGAATTCAATTCAAAAAAATCAACCGAGTCTGCTGCCTGTAGGCCAGCTGGAGGCGAGTAGCCAAACGGATGGGCTGAAAGACCCAACAACTTCAGCCCAAACCAGCTCAGCCGAACGGGGCCATGGAGGTTGGGTAAAAAAAATCATGAAAAAAAAAACATGCTAGGGATCCAATGGCATTGATGAGACCCATCCTCTTACCTCTCTCTCTCTATTCCTTGTCTAAAAACGACAAAAACATCCATCTCTCACGATGCAAATAGGTTAGACTTGGTTGACCCAAACAGTAATCCATTAAATTCAATAAATTTTATTTGGATTTTGGGTCAACCCAATCCATACAGCCTTTAGGTTATAGTTCCATGTGAAAACACCAAAATACAGCAGCTTACTACCACGCGTGAGCCATGATTGCAGCTTCGGCGCTCTGCCTCCCGCGTCCACCTCGGCGCGGCACCTACCAACAGCCAGAGCATCTCCTCTTGACGGCATGCGCATGCAGTCCTCGATGAGTGATTGGGTTACCCAGGCTACCCACAACCGCTCGACACTGATTAGTACCAAAATAAAATGGGCCAACCCAGTGGGTAATTATACCAAAGTCTATGTTTTGGATATTGGATCATTGGGTCGACCCAATTAAATCTGCATTCTGAATCTCCTCTATGCTTTGTTTTGTTTAGCAGTCTGCAATGTAATATCGTAGGAGTACGGATTTACGGCTTATTTTGGAGACTCGTCCTTACCTTAGGGCACCCCTAGTGTATTACTGTATTGAACCAGAGGCTGGGAGTTTGCCAACACTATGGGGCTGTTTGGTACAGCTCACAAACCTATGAAGTGGAATGAAGTTGAAAATATTAGTTTATCATAGCTCTCTCTCCCTCTTTTCTCTCATATCCATGCATAAAATTGTTGATGAAACTATTTTGTCAAACATTTTTTCTAAAATAGCTCAGCTTCAGCTAAAGATTTGATTATGAAGCTATTTTAAATCTTTCTTACGTCAGTCACATCACCTCTGTTGCGCTCCCGACGCGTGCTGACTCCCTCTTGCAACGTGCCTCCTCTCTTTTTCGGCACAAATTACTCGCATCCATCGATTTTAAAGTTCTTTTTCTTGGACGACAGCTGGTGAGGTCATTTGTGGATCAAAGTCATGAACATGCCTCATCTGTTTACTTAGAATCTGTTTGATGCATCTAACTAAAAAATTTAGCTAGCTAACTAGCTAAAAGTGTAGCTGGTTTTTTTTCTCGAATACGCAAAAGATTTGTGTATCATTGTATTAAGAAGAAGAGTTTGAAAATACATACAACGCGACTCTATCGAGCACGCCGAAGGAAGTCGATCTAAACAACCATAGCTGGACCGTCCTACCAAAAGACATTTAGGTTTGATATTACATAAAATGGAAAACAACCAAAATCAACGCAGCCGCGCGGCCTAGGAGGTGGCCTTGCGTCTTCGCGGCTGCCTGGTCGGGCCCTTCCCACATGCCGAAAAGAGCGCGTCCAGTGCTTTGGCGTTAGATGCAGTCATGTTGCCCTTGAAGATCTTGTCAAAGGCTTCCAACTCCGATGCAGAAGGCGCTGCTGGAGCCTTGGTGTAGCCCATACGCTGCAGGATCAACATCTCACCTCGCTTGGAAACCGGTACTCGAGAGAGGGGCTGAGCCGCCAACCGTCTACTCCGTAGCGGCAACGCCGGCCTTGCAGGAGACTGCTTGGGAGGCTCACGAATAAGAGGAGAATCGACCTTCTTCAGCATGCGTCTGGTGAAACTCTTGAGGCGGCGTGTGGCGGAGTTGTCGCTGACGTCGACGGCGGAGCTGTCGGAGACGTCCACCGTGTGGATCTCCCGAGGCGGCGTAGTGAACATGTCAACAACCACCTCATGTTCGGGCGGACTGCAGCCAAGCGAACTGCACGCCACATCCTGCACAGGGACATCAACGAGTGGTGGTGGAGCCGAGGCCAATCCCAGCTGAACGGGGTGGGAGGTGGCGTCGGTGCATGTAGTGGTGTCAAACTGCAAACGAGGCTACAACCTCAACCAGCATCGGGTCCTCCGCGACTTCATGTGTGGCACGTGAGGTGTCCCGGTACGGTGAGAGCAACATCGGATCGAGCTCGGAGAGGCCCCACCTATGGCTCGACTCCCTGCTCAGCTCAACATGACCTTCACGTGCAGTACAGCCGATGACTGCAGTGGAGGCCGCTGCCGTAGCGATGTTGTCCCCCCTGAGCCGTCGTCGACGTCTCCTGCGTCTCCGGCGTCGACTCCCTCCACCGCCTCGCCCAACCACACTCAGCGCAGCTCCAACCAAGGCTGGTGTGTCGCCCTGGGTGTGCGAGGGGGCGCATGGACCTTGAGCAGAGTGTCGAGGAAGGGCGCCAGAGTCATCAGGAATGACAACCGTCGCCGAAGTCGCCGCCCTCAACAATTTGCATTCGCGCGCCCGATGTCGGAAGCCCTTACAACGCAAGCACCCTGTGCATGGACCCTGAGCAGAGTGTCGAGGAAGGGCGTCGGAGAACTTACGAGCCGTGCACTTAGTCCTGACAATCCTATAGACAAGATTTAAAAGAGGCAAGTAAGTAACATGACAAATTTTAGTAGATTAAGAACAAAATTTTAAACCCATCCCAAGTTGTATGATATGATGCATGATATGTCCCTACGAATACGATAATATTTATATAACATATAGATAGGGCATATATATATATATATATAAACCATATTCATACCATCAGCTTGATATTTCTAAGAACTACTCTTCTAAACTTGGAAAGAGAGAAAAGATGAGTTAAAGAAAGTTTTAGACTCAAATCAAATTTTAATTTAAGATCCAAAATGTTTTGAAAACTTTTACAACTGCAAGATTGGTAATAAGGAGAGCTTTGATACCAACTGTGACAGAACCTCTTAAGATAGGGCCCACTTGCCAGGATTAATAGTCCATCCGACTTAATCCCAAACAAATGATCCAAACCTTAATTAGTCCATCAGGTGTCGCCACTTTACAACAGGTCATTCACCTCTTTCTGAACATGATCTCCTCATTACAAACATTACAAAAGTAATACGATAATTTAACTTACATCAAAATAGCGGAAATTTAAAGTCATATTACAAACCATAAGTTTTGAAACATAACTTAGTGTCATACGATATTATTACATCAAGCGTTGATAAAGTATAGACAAACAACCGAAGTACTCTTGTCCAAGAGTCAAGCAAAGATAGATTATTCTTCATCTTCATCCACAGTGACCGCGGTCATGCAGCAAGAGGCCACACAGACCGAGCTGTGGCCCTCATCTGCAATAGGGGTTAACAAACTCTGAGTACGGAAGTACTCAACAAGACTTATTCGACAAATAAAATATTTGGTGGACAAAACAGTATGCAAGTCATAGGATTCAAGGTGTGGTTTGCAAGAATCAAGTATTTTGCATAAATGAGCATTTGTAAAAGAATGGAAATTCATTTATTTCGTTCATCAGATTACTCAAATACCGACCTAGATGTATGATCGATAACAAGGTAATAAACCATCCATAAAAGGAACCAACAAGTATCCAGTTTAAGTTTCATTAACTACAATGTAAACAACAGGGTTATGTTTCCATTTCCGAGGAACACGACGATTCGAATCGGTTAAACCCAACTGGGGATTCCAAATCACACAACATATACAGCACTAAAGCACACATATGACTACCTTTCCCTGGATCCTCCAGCCAAGACCGGGGTTTCGCCACCCGAGAGCACAGTACGCCTCCATCCAGTTCCTCGAACTTGGAGGGTACACACTACTCTCGCCATCTCTCCACTTCCAGTGCGGGTTAACCGTTCTTAAGACTGGAATATCCAGAGTCTAGCTTTCTGAAGTATGTGATAAATACTCCAAAGTCACAACCCTTAGACATTTACAATGGCAAGGCCCTAATGACATAGGCGGAAAGAACCCGCTCACCAGTCACCACTGGTGGCTCCCAAACACCGTGTCCGCCTGGTCCCGATTATTACTTCCAACAACATCCCTTTCTCATCAAAACATAACCATTTGCCGAAGCAATACGCTAAGCGTAGGTGACCGGAAATCACCTACTATAAAAGTTCTAAGCATACTAAGCATTTTTGCCAAAAGTTTGCATCTTAAAACAAGTGTCAAGGTATAGGTACAATTATCACAAGAATAAGGCTATGCGTCAAGTAGGAATTTAATAAAGCACGATAATGAAATAATTTAACCATAAGTGTATTTAAAGTAATCATTTTAAATACAAGGAAAGGTTTGAATGCACCGGGATTTGCCTTGGGTGGAGGGATACACGAGTTCTGGCTCAGATTCCACAATAGAAAAACCCCCTTCACCAAGGTGGTTATCCAACCCAACCAACGAGATATCTACACGATATAATGCTATGCTTAGCTGATGATTGCAATGGTAGACATGATGCTTTGCAACACACGACACGTACTTAAGAGATGAATAAAACAGATCAAAACCTTGAGTATAACTTCCCTTCACGAAGGAAAGCAAAACTAGATCATAAAGCAATTTAATTAAACTCTAATTAACTTGATTATCTAAGTTAATAATTACATCCAAAAGAACTGAGCAAACAACATCACATCAAGCATGTCCAACTTGTGTTTGTCACTGGACAAATGACCATTAGCATCAAACAATCTAAAATCACACAAAACCTAAAGTTATTAGGGTTACTAATCATTTTATTATTAATTATACAAATAGCCATGTACAACAGATCATCCAAAAATTCCCAAACTTTTTGTAGAGCAAGGTAACAGTGTAAAAGTTTACACAAAAATTCCCAGAATTTTTGGAATAACATACAGAGCAGGAAAAATCATGGAAAAGCCATTTTTCATTTAATTTGAGCATTTTTACAAGATTAAAAATGTACTGAAGATGCACATGTTATATTTTTATTAAATACTACACATCACAGAGAGCATTCACAAATTTTTACAGAATTTAAACATACACAAATTTTAAACAAATGAAAATACAAAAAGCATTACTGTTCAAACAGGAAAAAAGGAAAAACCCTTTGCTTAACTCGCTGACGGCTGGGTCCCGCCCGTCAGCGGCCCAGACGCAGAGCAGCGGCGCCGACGACCAAGAAACACGGCGGCGCGTCGTCGACGACGAACCAACCGCTCAACTGACCCGTGCGCTGAACTCAGCACTTCACCCCGAACCCAACGAGGTGCGGCACGTCCATTTTCATCCCTCAGAAAACCCTCGCCGGCGACATCCGCGGCGGCCCGAGCTCGGTCGCTCGTGCGCCGGTGAGTACAGACATGCGCCGGATAAACCAAGCACCGCGACGTACTCAGGAATCAAACACGAACACAACGCAACAAGGAAACAAGGCTAAAACCTACCGCAGAGACCTCACCGATGGAAATGGCGGCACTCCGCGTGCGGCCGCACATGCGTCGACGAACACAAGCCATAATCGGCTCTACCAAGCACCCCAGCAGACTCAGTGGCCCCCAAACAACGCAAAGCGCACGCAAAACAAACCAAGAGCTAAACGCAACACCCTCACCGACGGCCATGGCGGACGGCGGAGATCTGCGCGACGTGCTCCGATGGAACAGAGCACGCACTCGAACAACCAACACCGCGATAGGACGCACGAAGGCTAGGCGAAGCTAGTACACGACTCAGACATGAAAAAGACCAACTAACGAGCTCTCACGGCGGTGAGCACCGACGCGGCGGCGCTGACACGCCGGAGCGAACACGAACCACGGCTACGGTTCGGAATTAGCTACAACCAGCTACTATAAGAGCACCAGGAGCTTACCCCGAACACGAAGCGCTCGCTAACTCGGCCGGAGATGAAGCAGATGATGCTGGCGACGGAGACCGTGCTGGCGGAAGCGGGAAGCCGAGCGGCAACGTCGATGTTCCCGGAGCTACAGTCCACCATTTGCGAAACGGAGAAGAGCAGCGGAGTCAGCGAAGAACAAGGAGTAAGAAAAAAGAGATGAAAGAACTGTCGGTTTATGACCCGGGGGTCAAGACCACCAACGAGTAAATTTGTATATCGCGTGCTCCCTCTCTCAGACGTGATGCAAGATGGACACAAGATTTATCCTGGTTCGGGCGAAGAAGGCCCTACGTCCAGCGGGGGAGGATGACTTGTATTATCTCGCACCCAAAGCGTGCTCGTACAGGGGGGGGGGTACAAGCAGTGTTACACGGAGTCGGCCTCCCGAGGGGTCGATCGAGCGTATGTGTGTGTGGTGTGGTCTAGGGTCCTTGAGAACCAAGGTCGGATTGGAGTCCTCAAAGAGAAACCTGGAAAAAGAAGTCTCTGACGAGAGCCCCCCCTTTCATCTACCTCGGCGTCCCCCTTTTATAGACCAACGGGGAGACTCGAGGGTACAGGGCCCTAATAGTAGAAGTATGGGCGGCGCATCCACGGCACAGTGTCGGCGAAGAGACATCGAGCACTGTGGCGGCGTGGTCTTCCCGTCCTTCAGGCGTCCCCGGTCGTGGCATCAGTAGAAGTCGTCGCAGTACAGTATTCGCAGGCGGGCACGAGTCCCATGGCCGAAGTGGGATGGGGCGGATGGGACGTCTTCCGTACCGGAGTTGTTGAAGAGGAGGGGGTCGAGCCCTCGGTCGAGGGGGGGGTCGAGCCCCGTATGACTCTGTCACGTTCCCGAAGCCGTCGTCGAGGGTCGCACTATTAACTTTCCGAGGGGTACTGTAGAAGTCCGTACTTGCGTAGTGGCGGCAGTGGCGGCACAGTCGACGGGAGTCGGGGACTGGACGGGGAGTTGGCGGATTTGACAGCGGACGCAGGCGCCCATGTCGTCAGGTGGGTTTACTTTTACCCATGACGGAGTGGTTGGGTTACTCGAGCCCTCGTCCGCCGACGGTGCCTGGAAGGTCGAGGCGTCGACGGGTTGAGGGGTCGATGTCGAGGTAGAGGCCGGGGGGTCGTTCATCCGACCCCTCGTCCATCGTCGAGGTAGAGCCGGGGGGTCGTACGTCCGACCCCTCATCCGTCGTCGAGGTGAAGCCGGGGGGTCGTTCGTCCAACCCCTCGTCCGTCGTCGAGGTAGAGCCGGGGCAGTGGCTGGTTTCCGCAGTCGGTGTAGCGGGGGCCCTCGATTGATGGGCCACGTCTCACCGAACAATAGGCTGATCCTTGCCTTAAAAATGGTTGCTATGTTTAGCGTTAATTTATTGAAGGGTTTAGGGTACCCCTTACCTTCGTACCCGACAGTAGCCCCCGAGGCCCCAGAGGAGTGACTTAGAACTCCTCTGGGGGCTATGATACGCGTTTCTCGGGGGGAGCAAGAATTGTCCGGAGGGTTTATCCTTGGCCTGCAGGGTTAGTGAGAAATCCGATTCTCCGGGGGGTGTGCGCGAGCGCACCCCGCGGGGGTAGCCCCCGAGGCCCCAGAGGAGTGATTTAGAACTCCTCTGGGGGCTAAAATACGTTATGTAGTGGGGTCTTTAAAGGATACCTGGAGACGCGGCACCCTGTCGAGGGGTCGATCCCGTTCCTTTTCCTGCAAAGAGAAGTGTTCGAGGGCGGCTGTCGAACCCTACCGAGGGCCAGCCTTCGCTCCCTCGAGCACCGCTGGAGTCAGAGCGCCCCGCCCGAGAGGTCGACTCTGTCTGCCAGGTTACGAGTTTTCGACCCTCTTTCGTCGAGGGGTGCCGTGCGTAGTCGGGCCCTCGAGCCCTCGAATGGCTAGGCCTTCACTACCTCGTAGCGTCCTTCCCACGGATCCTTTCGCTCGGATCGTGGGGTTGAAGAGCATCGAGCTATCCTCGTTAGGACGACGAGCCCGAAGTCCTCGGTGAGCTGTTCTCGGGCATGAGTCCATTAGAAATGGCGCCCTGTACGGGTAAAAATCCGAGTGAGAACTCGACCCCGTTCGATAGGGATCGACTAGTGGCCCGGAGGCGTTCTCATTTTAAGCAAGCCGTACGGCTTGCTAAGCACGACCATATGGACCACCAAGGTGCCAACCCCGTTCGATAGGAGTTGGTGGCTCGATGCCTCCCAGCGTAGGGATCCTTAGGTGTTCCTAGGTATGCCTCGGATATGTCCCAGGGAGTCTCGAGAGTTCGTTCCCAAGCCTCCGGGGGCATCCCTGACTCGTGTACTCGAGGGCGGCTGTCGAACTCCGTTCGTGGAGCCAGCCTTCGCTCCCTCAAGATTTGGGGGTGGACCGGAGTCCGATAACCATGGGTCCTTCCTGACCTCAGGTACTCGAGGGCGGCTGTCGAACCCTATGTAAGGGCCAGCCTTCGCTCCCTCAAGATTTGACGGATGGTTCGTCATCCGACGCTATCCTCAGGAGGAGTCCGACCTTGTGGACCGCCGAGGGGAAAAGCAGGTGGTTGTTGTATTGAACTTGGGGACATACCTGTGTCGGAACTCTCGAGGGAGGCTGTCGAACCCCCGGACGGGCCAGCCTTTATCCCTTCGAGGCCATGTATGATTTGCAGTTGACGACCCGAGGCCCTTATCAGGCCTCGAGTACTCGAGGGGGGCTATCGAGCCCGTTCGTAGGCCGGCCTTTGTCCCCTCGAGATTTTTGGGGGTGGACCGAGGTCCTAACCCGAGGTCATTTCTGGCCTCGGGCACTCGAGGGTAGCTGTCGAACCCTCTCTCGAGGGCCAGCTCTCGCTGCCTCAAGATTCCTTACCCTCGAAGACGGGTGTTTCCGGCCGCGCGCCTTTTTAGGCGGTGTCCGTTCGGCGCAACAGTGCGGTTACAGCGCGGAGTACGGCGCGGAACCCGATGATAGGATGTTATGCCTTATCCTGGAGGAAATACGAAGGAAGGAAGTACAGGCGAATTAAATGCGGAGATTCTCTTGCCTGTGCCGGATCCGTCCGTTGGCCTCCCGCGCATAAATAATGAGGGCGAGGCGTCCGGTGCCCTTTACGCGCATTAGCCTTCCCCGCCTCCTTGCCTTCTGTCTTCCTCGCCTTCCTCTCTCTGCCTCTGCCTTAGGCGTCCCGCGGGCAGGAAATCTGCGCGAGTGAGAGAGAAAGAGAAAAAATAGGGAACGTACCCTCCGCCTCCAAATCCGAGCAAACCACCGCTCCCATGGCCGCTTTCCAGCTCTTCGGCGCCGGCGCCTGGCCTGCTTCCTCGGTCCGCCAGTCGTATCTGGAGGGGTTGGTGGAGAGCGGGCTTCTCCGGCCCGTCACCTCGACGGAGAGGCCGGAGTGGATAGCTCCGCCACCGGACCACGCCGAGCCCAACCCGCCGGAGGGGTATGTGGTGTCGCTCGAGGCCTTCCACCGGGTAGGACTGGGGGTTCCACCCAGCCGCTTCCTGCGCGCGCTTCTCCACCATTATGAAGTGGAGCTCCAGCACCTCACTCCTAACGGCGTCAGCCAAGCGGCGGTCTTCGCCGCGGTGTGCGAGGGCTATCTGGGGATCGAGCCCCATTGGGATCTGTGGCTCCACATCTTCAAGGCCAACCTCTTCACCACCTCGGTCAGCAAGGGCGTCCGTCGGGAGGTCAGGGCCGGAGGCTGCAGCATCTACGCCAGGCGGCCTGAGCTCTGGCTCTCTGCGAACCCATCCTCGAGCCATTCCGGGTGGCATTCAGGATGGTTCTACCTGAGGAACGACGACGGTCTGCTCCCAGCGTACACCGGGAGGACACTCAACGCCGAGCCCGAGCGCTGGAGGTACGGCGTTCCGACGGACAAGCAAAAACACCTCAAGGGCTTGCTGGACGCGCTCAGGCGTCTGAAGGGGAAGGGCCTTACCGCGGAGATCGCTGCATCAGCGTTCCATCGACGGGGGGTTCTGCCGCTGATGGCTCGGCCCCTCCGTCTCGACGAGATGGGTCCGGGGGTCGATGTGTCGGGGTGCCGCTTCGTCAAGGAGGAGTTGACCCCAGACCGCGTGGCCAGCCGCGTCCGCCGCTTTTTTCGCGGGGGGGGGGTTCGCCCTCAAGGATGTCGTGAAGGTCCCCATGAAGCCGGACGAGGGCTTCTACGAGCTGGTAAGATCCTTCCTTTTACTTTAAGTCCTCGCGCCCGCCCCTCCCGTCCTTTCTGCTTGTTCTCTGACCACCTTGCGTCCCGCAGGGGAATGTGTCCTACAAGCGCTCGCTACCGCCGGTGCCGGAGGACCGGGCCACGAGGGATGCGAACCGCCTCCGCGCGGAGAAGCAGAAGGCCGACAAGGACAAGAAGAAGGAGAGGAAGACCAAGAAGGCTCTAGAGAAAGAGCAGAGGAAGCAGCGTCGGGCCCAACAGAGGGGTTGGCCTCGATGAGGAGCTGTCGCCCTCGGAGGAGGAGGACGAGGAGGAGGATGAGGAAGACGAAGAGGAGGAGGCGAGGAGACGGCGCCTGAGCAGGCGGCCGCTGCTACCGGTGGGGAGGGGGGGTCGACCTCGAAGTCGGCCCCTCCTGTTGAAGTTGGGCCACGGGCGGAGCGCCCCGTGGCCTCGCAAGAAGTCGCGCCGCGGCGGACGCGGTCGCAGACGCCGCGGCCCTCATCGGGGGGTCGATCGAGCGAGCCCCCGACGCCCGCTGCGTCGACCGCCCGGGTGCCGGGCCCGCCGGCGCAGGCGGAGACCGGCGAGAGGGCGAGGGTGGCGTCGCCGTCGAGGAGTCGATCGAGCGAGCCCCCGAAGCCCACCGCGTCAAGCGCGCGGGCATCGGACCCGTCGGCGCGGGTGGGGGCCAGCAAGAAGCCGACGGTGGCGCCGCCGGCCCCTGCTTGGGAGAAGGTGGCAAGTACCGCCTCGACCCCTGCCCCCCAGGCAGTGGCATCCCAGAGCTCGACCAGCCCGGCGAGCGCCGAGCCGAAGCGTCGGGCTCCGAGAGGGTAAGTCGAGCTCGTAGTTGTCGTACGTTTTTTCTTTTTTCGTCGGTGAGGACTCGTGCTTATTATCGCGCACGTGCTCCTTTTTCAGGTCGAAGCGCCGGCTGGGGGTTGCGCTCCCCTCCCCTGATAAGAAGCTAAAGACGGGGGCTGTGGTGCAAGCCGTCGTCGAGGTTGGTCCGGCAGCCCCGCCCCCCTTCGACGGTCGCCCCTGAGGCGGCACCGGCAGCCACGACCCCGGAGGTGGCGGCGCGGGGGGAGGCACAGGGGGCCTCGGCGCCTACCCAAACGGCGGAGGAGGCGGACCCGCCGGCGGTGGTAGCCGTCGAAGCGACGGTCGCGGAGCCTGCGCGGCCGTCGGAAGGGGTCGCGTCCGGCGCCCCGGGGGGCGTGGAGCTCCTACCGACGACGGGCGCGGCCCAGGAGGTGGAGGTGGTCGAGGCCCAGGTTCCTGCGGCCGAGCGGGAGGCCCCGGCTCACCCGACGCCGGGGCGCTGGCCCGAGGGTCTGGCGGCGTTGGAGGCTCGACTCCAGCTCGAGCGCGTCGAGGGCCCATCCGCGCTGGCTCAGGGTGGGATGCTCATGGAATCCACCCCCGCCCAAGTGGACGAGATGGTGGCCGAGTTGGTGGACCCGGCGGAACTGGCCATCATCGCGGCTCCTCGGGCGGAGCCGGAGGTGGCTCGACCTCCCCTCGAGGTTGGGGGGTCGATATCTCAAGGTAAGTCGCACTTTGATTCACTCGAGACGCGGTGGGTTTGTCTCGCTAGGTATTAACCTTTCGGAGCCCTTCATCGCGCAGGACCGTCGACGTCCTCGCGAGGTGGCGCCGAGGAGGAAGCCTCGCCCCTCTCCGATTACCAAGGAGGGGGGGACCTGCGCATTGGCGTCACCGGGCCGATGGAGCAGAGGATCGCCGCCCGCAGCGCGGCGTGGGGCCAGGAGGTTCTCGAGGTGGCGGACCCTCGAGACCCCGAGCGACTCTTCCTCACGCTCGACGACCAGTCCGAGCTTCGACGGTGGGAGAACGTCGAGGAGTACCGGGCTTTATTCGAACACTCGGTACGTCGCGCTGCGGAGGTCGCCGCCGCGGACCTACGTGAGGGAATGGAGGTAGGTTCCGTTCTACCTTAGATTGTACTTTGCACTGCATGGTTGCCATTTGTTGACCGTCTTCGTCTTTATCCCTGCCAGTCGCTGCGGGTGAGGTCGTACGAGAAGTCCCAGTACATTCTCCGGGTACAGGGGCAGCTCTCGACCCTCCACGCCTCTCTGGAGAAGGCGAGGGGTGAGGCCGCTCGTGCGAAGGTGGAGGCGGCGACTATCCAGAAGGATGCCGAGTCGAGGGTCGCCTACGCGAAGGCCGGCTACGAGGCTGTCCAGAAGGAAGCCCAGGAGGCCTTGTCGTCGGCGCAGGCGAAGCTCGATGATGCCCTTCGGTCGACCATCGCCGTTGGGCAGGAGCGGGATGCCGCCGTCGAGGCCCAGCGCAAGGCCACGGAGGAGGCCGCCCGGCTGAGGGGAGACCTTGACGTCCTTTCCCGCGAGCGCGACGCTCTGGCCGCCTCGGAGGAGAAGGCGCGGACCCGCGCGACCTCCTTGGGCATGGTGGCGATGAAGCAGTAGGAGGCCCTCGGGGAGGCATACAAGACCATCGAGGGTCTCGAGGCCCAAGTCAGGGACCAGTCCTCTGATTTTGACGCCGTCCGCCATCAGCTCGAGGAGGCCGAGCAGGCCTACTCTGCCTTGGATGTGCAGGCCCAAGGTGAGTGTTTCGGGTGTTTGCGGGGTCTGTCCTGTCTCGACCCTTTTTCTGCTTTCGGGTTTTGATCGTTATGTGCTTGTTTCGGCAGAGCTTGCGGAGGAGAACGCCCGCGCCCAAAAGGACCTGGACAATCTTCAGGGCCTGCTGAGCACCGAGGTGAACCTCAACGCGTCGCTCTCGGCCGCCATCAACACCTTCTGCGACGACCTCTCGGTCAAGCCGGAGCCGGAGCTCGAGGGGGACACTCGGGGGGAATCCCTGCTGCGCCGCTTCTACGCCATGACGCGGGGGGTGACGGAGAACGTCCGAGCCGCCCTGCATGTGGGGGTGAAGCGGGCCCTCGCGGTCGTCAACTCCTTCTACGACGTGGATCTCAACCTCGTTGTCGACGGGTTCGCCACCGACCCGGATCTGACCGAGGAGCAGAACGACGCGAGGTGTCAGGAGCTGATGGACCACGCGGAGGTGCCCGGAGGCCAGCTGGCGAAACTCTTCGAGCCCGACGTGATCCCCTCGGCGGATGAGTAGTCGTTGGGAGATGTCGACGGGTGGTCGCGGGCCTGCGAGCCATATCTGGACAAAAAGGTCCATGTAATAGTTAGGCCTCTGTACCGATACAATGCCAAGCCCCCGAGGGCTTTTTTGTATATGATGCATTTTGATCGATGTGTACAGAGTTAATTTTATTCTTTCGAGCTTTCCCTGCTTTTCTTTGCCTGAGTCGACGCCTATGAACTAAGTGTTCGACGCACGCTCTTATCCTTGGAAGGGGGGTGGCGAGTAGGGATACCGTAGCCCTGGGGCGTAGGTGAGTCCCTGACTCGACGGCACTCTCGACCCTTAGGGAACTCGAGGCGTCTTTACTTAGTTCAGAAGCGTACTCGAGGGAAAGAACGAGAGGGAGAGTCGAGTTTCGAAAAAACGTTCCGAGTTTTTCGGAGACCTAGGAGGGGGGTGCCCCCCTGTTAGCCCCCGAGGGAGGCTCGACTTTGCTGAGGCAAAGTCGAGGCTACCTTAGTGCTGTGGGTGGGTTCGTCTCGTTATTTCTATTTCTCGGGCTCTCCCTGCTTTTCTTTGCCTGAGTCGACGCTCGTGAACTTAAGTATTAGACGCACGCTCTTATCCTAGGAAGGGGGGTGGCGAGTAGGGATACCGTAGCCCTGGGGCGTAGGTGAGTCCCTGACTCGACGACACCCTCGACCCCTAGGGGGTTCGAGGCGCCTTTACCTAGTTACGAAGCGTGCCCGAGGCGAAGAAACGAGAGGGGCTCGAGTTTCGAGAGAAAGCGTACGGGTTTTTTCGGGGACTTAGGGGGGGGTGCCCTTCTTCCAGCCCCCGAGGGGAGCTCGACTTTGTCCGGGCAAAGTCGAGGCTACCTTCGGGCTACGAACGGACGTGAAAGTGTTTCGAGCACATTTTATTCATTCGAAAATTTGTACATAAATGCGAAAATGTACAAGGCCCTGGGGCCTCAGGGATAGAAGCGACGTAGCTGTTCGATGTTCCACGCGTTGGTGAAGAGCTCTCCCTTCTCGTTCTTCAGTTTGTAAGTGCCGGGCTTCAGCACCTCTGCCACGATGAAGGGTCCCTCCCAAGGTGGTGTCAGCTTGTGACGCCCCTTGCTGTTCTGTCGACGGCGCAGAACGAGGTCGCCGACGTTGAGGTCCCTTTTGCGCACGTTCTTATCGTGGTAGCGTCGTAGCGTCTGCTGGTACTGGGCCGACTTGAACAGGGCCATGTCACGAGCTTCCTCGAGCTGGTCGAGGGAGTCCTCTCGGGCTACTGTGTTGGCTTGCTCGCTGTAGGCTTTCAGTCGAGGGGACCCGTACTCGAGGTCGGTGGGGAGGACGGCCTCGGACCCATAGACCAAGAAGAACGGGGAGAACCCCGTAGCTCGACTCGGTGTCGTTCGGAGACTCCATAGCACAGCGGGCAGCTCTTCGACCCATCTCTTTCCATGTCTGTTCAGCCGGTCGAAGATCCTTGGCTTGAGGCCCTGCAAAACCATGCCGTTGGCACGCTCGACCTGACCGTTAGTTCGAGGGTGGGCAACTGCAGACCAATTCACCCTGATGTGGTGATCGTCACAGAAGTCCAGGAACTTTTGGCCGGTGAACTGCGTGCCATTGTCGGTAATGATGACGTTGGGGACCCCGAAGCGGTGGATGATATCGGTGAAGAATAGCACGGCTTGCCGAGACTGGATGTTGGCGATGGGCCGAGCCTCGATCCACTTCGAGAACTTGTCGACAGCCACGAGAAGGTGAGTGTGCCGCCCTTGGTTCTTTTCAGGGGACCGACCATGTCGAGCCCCCATACTGCGAACGGCCAAGTTATGGGTATCATCTGAAGAGCTTGGGCGGGTAGGTGAGTCTGCCTGGCATAGAATTGGCATCCCCGACAGGATCGGACGAGTTTGGTGGCGTCGTTGACTGCCGTGGGCCAGTAGAAGCCCTGTCGAAAGGCACTTCCTACCAGGGTTCTCGGCACCGCGTGGTGGCCGCAAGCCCCCGAGTGTAGGTCCCTCAGCAGTGCCCTCCCCTCCTCGAGGGTGAGGCAGCGTTGGAGTACACCCGACGGGCTGCGTCGATATAGCTCGCGGCTGTCCCCGTACAAGACGTAGGTTTTGGCACGCCGAGCTACTCGACGGGCTTCCGTGCGGTCTTCCGGGAGTTCGCCTCGCGTCAGGTACTCGAGGTAAGGCGTGCGCCAATCCGTCGGAGGGGTTGGCACTGCGACGGCCCCGTCGATCTCCATGACCTCTCCCCCGCCCGAGGGGGGATCGGTCGAGGGGGGTGGGTCGACCCCTTGCTCGAGGGCGGGAGCCCCCGAGCCTAGGTCGACGGACGGTGTGTGCAGATCCCTCGAGAAGATGTCGGGGGGGACCGTCCCTCGAGTAGACGCAATTTTGGCCAGCTCGTCGGCAGCCTCGTTGTACCGACGGGCTACGTGGTTGAGCTCGAGGCCATAGAACTTGTCCTCGAGCCTTCGAACCTCCTTGCAGTAGGCTTCCATCTTAGGATCGTGGCAGCTCGAGTCTTTCATCACTTGGTCGATTACCAACTGAGAGTCCCCTCGCACGTCGAGGCGTCGGACCCCGAGCTCGATGGCGATGCGCAGGCCGTTGACGAGGGCCTCGTACTCGGCGATGTTGTTGGAGGCGGGGAAGTGGAGGCGGATGACATATCGCATATGGACCCTGAGGGTGATACGAATAGCAATCCTGCGCCTGCTCCCGCCTTCATCAGTGATCCGTCGAAGTACATGGCCCAGAGCTCGCTCTGCACCTGCGCCGGGGGTAGTTGGGTGTCGGTCCATTCGGCGACGAAATCTGCCAGTACCTGAGACTTGATAGCCTTCCGAGGGGCGTAGGAGAGGGTCTCCCCCATGAGCTCGGCGGACCACTTGGCGAGCCTTCCCGATGCCTCCCGGTTCTGGATTATCTCTCCGAGGGGGAAAGATGAAACCACAGTGACCGGATGGCCCAGGAAATAGTGTTTGAGCTTCCGCCGAGTGAGGACGACCGCGTATAGTAGCTTCTGGATGTGGGGATACCTTGTCTTGGTTTCGGAAAGGACCTCGCTCACGAAATAGACAGGCCTTTGAACCGGCAGGGCGTGTCCTTTTTCCTCCCTCTCGACTACTATGACCGCGCTGACTACCTGCGTAGTTGCCGCGACATAAAGCAGGAGGGGCTCGGCCGGGCTCGGGGGGACCAAGACCGGGGGCGAGGTGAGCAAGGCCTTGAGCCTCGAGAGGGATTCCTCAGCTTCGGTGGTCCACGCGAAGTGTTCTGTCTTCTTCAGGAGTCGATAAAGGGGCAGGGCCTTTTCTCCGAGCTTCGAGATGAAGCGACTGAGGGCGGCAAGGCACCCAGTAACCCTTTGCACACTCTTGAGGTCTTTGATCGGGCCCATCCTCGTGATGGCGGTTACCTTCTCGGGATTGGCCTCGATACCGCGTTGGGAAACTATGTACCCTAGGAGCATGCCTCGAGGGACCCCGAAGACACACTTCTCAGGGTTTAGTTTTATGCGGTTAGTCCTGAGACACCCAAACGCAATCTCGAGGTCTCCGACTAGGTTTCCGACGGTTCTGGACTTGACCACGATATCGTCGACGTAGGCCTCGACGATCGGCCCTATGTGTTTCCCGAAGACGCGGAGCATGCATCGCTGGTAGGTGGCCCCGGCGTTCCGCAAGCCGAAGGGCATGGTGAGGTAGCAAAACATGCCGAAAGGAGTGATGAAGGAGGTCGCGAGCTGATCGGACTCCTTCATCTTTATTTGGTGGTAGCCGGAATACGCATCAAGGAAGCAAAGGGTTTCACATCCCGAAGTGGAATCTACTATTTGGTCAATGCGAGGTAAAGGAAAAGGAACCTTAGGACATGCTTTATTCAAACTAGTGTAGTCTACACACATCCTATCCTTCCCATTCTTTTTCTTTACAAGCACGGGATTAGCTAACCACTCGGGGTGATGTACCTCCTTGATGAATCCGGCCTTCAAGAGCTTGTCGACCTCCTCCCCGATGGTCCTGCGCTTCTCCTCGTCGAAGCGGCGCAGGCGTTGCTTCACCGGTTTGGACCCGGTTCGGATGTCCAAGGAGTGCTCGGCGACTTCCCTCGGGATGCCCGGCATGTCCGAGGGACTCCACGCGAACACGTCGGCGTTCGCTCGGAGAAAGTCGACGAGCACGCCTTCCTATTTGGGCTCGAGGGTGGCACTGATCGTCAGCACCTTCCCGTCCTTGAGGCCGGGGTCGAGCGGGATGGTCTTCGTGTCTTCCGCCGGCTTGAAGTTGCCAGCGTGGCGCTTGGGGTCGGGGATCTCTCCGGACAAGTCGTCGAGGGCCGCGAGGATAGCAGAATCCTCACGGGCTTCGGCTTTTTCAACGCACTCGACGTCGCAGTCGTAGCGTGCTCGTAGGAGGTGTCGACGGTGATGACTCCCGAGGGCCCCGGCATCTTGAGCTTGAGGTAGGTATAGTTCGGGACCGCCATGAACTTGGCGTACCCCGGTCTACCGATGATGGCGTGGTAGGTGCCTCGCCACGCGACCACCTCGAAGGTCAGCTCTTCCTTTCGGAAGTTTGAGGGGACGCCGAAACAGACCGGTAGCTTGACGCGGCCGATCGGGAGTGCCTTCTTCCCCGGGACGATTCCATGGAACCCCCCCGCGCTGGGCAGGAGCATGGTCCTCGGGATCCCCAGTAGGTCGAGGGTCTCGGCGTAGATGATGTTGAGGCTGCTCCCCCCGTCCATGAGCACCTTGCTGAGGCGGGTGTTGAGGATGATTGGGTCGACGACGAGCGGGTAAACCCCTGCGTTGGGGATGTGCTCGGGGTGGTCGTCCTGATCGAAGGTGATCGGTGTGTGGGACCAGTCGAGGTACCGTGGGGCCTGGGCCCGAACGGAAAAGACCTCTCGACGCTCCCTCTTGCGTTGGCGCGTGGTGAGGCGGGTCGAGGGTCCCCCGTAGATCATGTAGCAGTCGTGGATCTCGGGGAAGCCTCCCTTTTGAACATCGCCCCTGACTTGGACGTCACAGGGCGGGTCTTCCTTGCCGTCATCTCTCCTGGGACCAGGGAGGACGAAGTGCCTTCGAAGCATGCGGCAATCCTCGAGGCGGGTGGTTGGCCGGCCCCGTATGGTAGGGGCAAGGCTCTTTCAGCATCTTGTCGAAGACGCCCCCGTCGGGAGGGGGCCCTCGAGGCTTCCGCTTGTCCGTTGCAGCGACAAGGTCGTCGGGGTCGTCGTCCTGCTCGACGTTGGGCTCGACGACGCGCCGGCCCCGTTGGTTCTTCTTCTTCTTCTTCTTCTGGCCGCCGTTGCCGTCGTTGTTCCTCCTGGGCCCCTTGTTTCTCTTGGGCCCATCGTCCGAGCCCCCGGGTTCGTCCGCGTTGCCCTCCTCCTTCGCTGGGGGAGTCTGGAAGAATGCGCCAACGGCCTCCTCGCCAGCCGCGTAGTTGGCGATGACGTCCATGAGCTCGTTGGCGGTCTTGGGGATGTTTCGCCCCAGCTCCCGCACCAACTCTTTGCAGGTCGTCCCGGCGATGAACGCCGTGATGACCTCGTGGTCGGAAATGTGAGTCAGTGCGGTACGTTGCTTCGAGAATCGGCGGGTGAAGGCGCGGAGGGTCTCTCCTGGTTTCTGCTTGCAGCTGCGAAGGTCCCAGGAGTTGCCCGGCCGCTCGTAGGTGCCCTTGAAGTTGCCCTCGAAGATCCGAACCAGGTCGGACCAGTCCTGGATCAAGTCCGGGGGTAGCTCCTCGAGCCACCTTCGAGCGGTGTCGGAGAGGAATAGCGGGAGTTGCCGGATGATGACGAGGTCATCTTTGGCTCCACCCAGCTGGCATGCCAGCCTGAAGTCGGCAAGCCAGAGCTCTGGCTTGGTTTCGCCGTTGTATTTGATCAGGCTGGTGGGTGGACGGAAACGCACGGGCAGGGAGGCCCGTCGGATAGTTCTTCCGAAGACTCGAGGCCCCGGTGGCTCCGGAGACCGACATCGGTCTTCGTCACTGTCGTAGCGCCCGCCTCGGTGAGCGCTGTAGCCTCGAGCCTCGGCATCGCCGCATCGACGTCGATTGTTCACTCGAGGGGGGAGGTCGTCGACGAGGCGTTCCCGAACCGGTCGTGGCTCGACCCGGCCCTGGGGCGCCTTGTTCTGGTGGACAGAGGCCTCCCGATTTTGTCGAGGGGGCGCTGCTTGCCGCTCAGAGGCAGCCCCTCGACGCCTCGAGGCCGAGCTCTCCGCCTGCTGGACGGCCGCAGTTTGGAGTAGCCCCTGGATTTCTTCCCTAATACGTTGTGCCTGGGGGGTCGATGGCGCCGGCATGTCGCGGAGCAGCATCGCGGCTGCTACAACATTCTGGCTGGCGCGGTTGAAGACTCGGGGTTCAACGTTACCTTCCTCGACGATCTGCCGGTGGACCTCCCGGGCCCGCTCGCGAGCTCCTCCACCCTGAGGACGCCCTTGATCCCGCTCGAGGGCATGTTCAAGCTGCTGAAGACGCAGGCGCTCTTCCTCGAGCTTGCCGAGGAGCTCTCGGACCTGCGTAATCTGGACGTCGGGGGGTGGATCGGCTCTATCGGGATTTGGGGGGATGGCGTCTCGAGGTGGCGTGGCGTTGGCCCCCCTCCCTTCTTCGGTGTCCGCTGTGTCGTCGACGTCGTCCTGAAGGACGGTTTGCTCGTCGAGATGGAAGCACTCCCGAGTGGAGTCGTAACTCTCGTCGGGAGAGTCCGAGTCGAAGTCGGCGTGGTAGAAGTGGGGGAAGAGCCTGCCTGTTTCCTCCTCCTCCAGGCGCCGCCGTAACGTTCCCCACGTACGGGGCAGCTCTGGCTCGCCCAGTGAAGGGGTAGTGACGGGATCGATCGTCGCCCATGACGGCGTCCATGGGGACTCGTCGTAGGTATGTACTCGCTGCCCTGCGAAGGCAGAGTAGAGCCCGGCGCTGTTGCGGAGCCCATATGGGAACGGGCCGCGCGGTGGTGATGGGGTCGTAGGTGTCGGAGAAGCCACGGGAGCCTCCGGGGATGATGATGCAGAAGAGTCAAAGTCCCACTCGGGGAGACGCCTGCCCTCGGCCCACAAGCGTGGGTCAAGCGGACCCCTAGGAGAGGGGGCCGTGTCGCCAGCTGGGACCGAGGGAACGGTATCCGGCACCCCAGAGCTCGCACGACGGCGAGCGCGTCGAAGTCGCTCGCGCCTCCTCCTGATCGCAGGCCAGAGTCGCAAGTGGAGGGGCCGTCGTCTGATCCTAGCTGGCTCCGGTGCAGCGGAACTGCTGACGTCTAGGCCACGGGCGGAGGGGAAGACTATGAAGTCGCCCTGGTCCGTAGGAACGAACCCTAGACTGCCAAACCAGATGACGGTGTTGAACGGGAACGGTGGGATGGTGGAATCCATCTGAGAGAGTAGTTCGGAGTTGATCGGCACGCGAATCCCCTACCTGGGCGCCAACTGTCGGTGTTATGACCCGGGGGTCAAGACCACCAACGAGAAAATTTTTGTATATCGCGTGGCTCCCTCTCTCAGACGTGATGCAAGATGGACACAAGATTTATCCTGGTTCGGGCGAAGAAGGCCCTACGTCCAGCGGGGGAGGATGACTTGTATTATCTCGCACCCAAAGCGTGCTCGTACAGGGGGGGGTACAAGCAGTGTTACACGGAGTCGGCCCCGAGGGGTCGATCGAGCGTATGTGTGTGTGGTGTGGTCTAGGGTCCTTGAGAACCAGGTCGGATTGGAGTCCTCAAAGGGGAAACCTGGAAAAAGAAAGTCTCTGACGAGAGCCCCCCTTTTCATCTACCTCGGCGTCCCCCTTTATGACCAAAGGGGGACCGAGGGTAGGGCCTAAAGTAAAAAGTATGGCGGCCATCCCGCACAGGTCGGGGCCGTTTATTTGGTGGTAGCCGGAATACGCATCAAGGAAGCAAAGGGTTTCACATCCCGAAGTGGAATCTACTATTTGGTCAATGCGAGGTAAAGGAAAAGGAACCTTAGGACATGCTTTATTCAAACTAGTGTAGTCTACACACATCCTATCCTTCCCATTCTTTTTCTTTACAAGCACGGGATTAGCTAACCACTCGGGGTGATGTACCTCCTTGATGAATCCGGCCTTCAAGAGCTTGTCGACCTCCTCCCCGATGGTCCTGCGCTTCTCCTCGTCGAAGCGGCGTAGGCGTTGCTTCACCGGTTTGGACCCGGTTCGGATGTCCAAGGAGTGCTCGGCGACTTCCCTCGGGATGCCCGGCATGTCCGAGGGACTCCACGCGAACACGTCGGCGTTCGCTCGGAGAAAGTCGACGAGCACGCCTTCCTATTTGGGCTCGAGGGTGGCACTGATCGTCAGCACCTTCCCGTCCTTGAGGCCGGGGTCGAGCGGGATGGTCTTCGTGTCTTCCGCCGGCTTGAAGTTGCCAGCGTGGCGCTTGGGGTCGGGGATCTCTCCGGACAAGTCGTCGAGGGCCGCGAGGATAGCAGAATCCTCACGGGCTTCGGCTTTTTCAACGCACTCGACGTCGCAGTCGTATGCGTGCTCGTAGGAGGTGTCGACGGTGATGACTCCCGAGGGCCCCGGCATCTTGAGCTTGAGGTAGGTATAGTTCGGGACCGCCATGAACTTGGCGTACCCCGGTCTACCGATGATGGCGTGGTAGGTGCCTCGCCACGCGACCACCTCGAAGGTCAGCTCTTCCTTTCGGAAGTTTGAGGGGACGCCAAAACGGACCGGTAGCTTGACGCGGCCGATCGGGAGTGCCTTCTTCCCCGGGACGATTCCATGGAACCCCCCCGCGCTGGGCAGGAGCATGGTCCTCGGGATCCCCAGTAGGTCGAGGGTCTCGGCGTAGATGATGTTGAGGCTGCTCCCCCCGTCCATGAGCACCTTGCTGAGGCGGGTGTTGAGGATGATTGGGTCGACGACGAGCGGGTAAACCCCTGCGTTGGGGATGTGCTCGGGGTGGTCGTCCTGATCGAAGGTGATCGGTGTGTGGGACCAGTCGAGGTACCGTGGGGCCTGGGCCCGAACGGAAAAGACCTCTCGACGCTCCCTCTTGCGTTGGCGCGTGGTGAGGCGGGTCGAGGGTCCCCCGTAGATCATGTAGCAGTCATGGATCTCGGGGAAGCCTCCCTTTTGAACATCGCCCCTGACTTGGACGTCACAGGGCGGGTCTTCCTTGCCGTCATCTCTCCTGGGACCAGGGAGGACGAAGTGCCTTCGAAGCATGCGGCAATCCTCGAGGCGGTGGTTGGCCGGCCCCGTATGGTAGGGGCAAGGCTCTTTCAGCATCTTGTCGAAGACGCCCCCGTCGGGAGGGGGCCCTCGAGGCTTTCGCTTGTCCGTTGCAGCGACAAGGTCGTCGGGGTCGTCGTCCTGCTCGACGTTGGGCTCGACGACGCGCCGGCCCCGTTGGTTCTTCTTCTTCTTCTTCTTCTGGCCGCCGTTGCCGTCGTTGTTCCTCCTGGGCCCCTTGTTTCTCTTGGGCCCATCGTCCGAGCCCCCGGGTTCGTCTGCGTTGCCCTCCTCCTTCGCTGGGGGAGTCTGGAAGAATGCGCCAACGGCCTCCTCGCCAGCCGCGTAGTTGGCGATGACGTCCATGAGCTCGTTGGCGGTCTTGGGGATGTTTCGCCCCAGCTCCCGCACCAACTCTTTGCAGGTCGTCCCGGCGATGAACGCCGTGATGACCTCGTGGTCGGAAATGTGAGTCAGTGCGGTACGTTGCTTCGAGAATCGGCGGGTGAAGGCGCGGAGGGTCTCTCCTGGTTTCTGCTTGCAGCTGCGAAGGTCCCAGGAGTTGCCCGGCCGCTCATAGGTGCCCTTGAAGTTGCCCTCGAAGATCCGAACCAGGTCGGACCAGTCCTGGATCAAGTCCGGGGGTAGCTCCTCGAGCCACCTTCGAGCGGTGTCGGAGAGGAATAGCGGGAGTTGCCGGATGATGACGAGGTCATCTTTGGCTCCACCCAGCTGGCATGCCAGCCTGAAGTCGGCAAGCCAGAGCTCTGGCTTGGTTTCGCCGTTGTATTTGATCAGGCTGGTGGGTGGACGGAAACGCACGGGCAGGGAGGCCCGTCGGATAGTTCTTCCGAAGACTCGAGGCCCCGGTGGCTCCGGAGACCGACATCGGTCTTCGTCACTGTCGTAGCGCCCGCCTCGGTGAGCGCTGTAGCCTCGAGCCTCGGCATCGCCGCATCGACGTCGATTGTTCACTCGAGGGGGGAGGTCGTCGACGAGGCGTTCCCGAACCGGTCGTGGCTCGACCCGGCCCTGGGGCGCCTTGTTCTGGTGGACAGAGGCCTCCCGATTTTGTCGAGGGGGCGCTGCTTGCCGCTCAGAGGCAGCCCCTCGACGCCTCGAGGCCGAGCTCTCCGCCTGCTGGACGGCCGCAGTTTGGAGTAGCCCCTGGATTTCTTCCCTAATACGTTGTGCCTGGGGGGTCGATGGCGCCGGCATGTCGCGGAGCAGCATCGCGGCTGCTACAACATTCTGGCTGGCGCGGTTGAAGACTCGGGGTTCAACGTTACCTTCCTCGACGATCTGCCGGTGGACCTCCCGGGCCCGCTCGCGAGCTCCTCCACCCTGAGGACGCCCTTGATCCCGCTCGAGGGCATGTTCAAGCTGCTGAAGACGCAGGCGCTCTTCCTCGAGCTTGCCGAGGAGCTCTCGGACCTGCGTAATCTGGACGTCGGGGGGTGGATCGGCTCTATCGGGTTTTGGGGGGATGGCGTCTCGAGGTGGCGTGGCGTTGGCCCCCCTCCCTTCTTCGGTGTCCGCTGTGTCATCGACGTCGTCCTGAAGGACGGTTTGCTCGTCGAGATGGAAGCACTCCCGAGTGGAGTCGTAACTCTCGTCGAGAGAGTCCGAGTCGAAGTCGGCGTGGTAGAAGTGGGGGAAGAGCCTGCCTGTTTCCTCCTCCTCCAGGCGCCGCCGTAACGTTCCCCACGTACGGGGCAGCTCTGGCTCGCCCAGTGAAGGGGTAGTGACGGGATCGATCGTCGCCCATGACGGCGTCCATGGGGACTCGTCGTAGGTATGTACTCGCTGCCCTGCGAAGGCAGAGTAGAGCCCGGCGCTGTTGCGGAGCCCATATGGGAACGGGCCGCGCGGTGGTGATGGGGTCGTAGGTGTCGGAGAAGCCATGGGAGCCTCCGGGGATGATGATGCAGAAGAGTCAAAGTCCCACTCGGGGAGACGCCTGCCCTCGGCCCACAAGCGTGGGTCAAGCGGACCCCTAGGAGAGGGGGCCGTGTCGCCAGCTGGGACCGAGGGAACGGTATCCGGCACCCCAGAGCTCGCACGACGGCGAGCGCGTCGAAGTCGCTCGCGCCTCCTCCTGATCGCAGGCCAGAGTCGCAAGTGGAGGGGCCGTCGTCTGATCCTAGCTGGCTCCGGTGCAGCGGAACTGCTGACGTCCAGGCCACGGGCGGAGGGGAAGACTATGAAGTCGCCCTGGTCCGTAGGAACGAACCCTAGACTGCCAAACCAGATGACGGTGTTGAACGGGAACGGTGGGATGGTGGAATCCATCTGAGAGAGTAGTTCGGAGTTGATCGGCACGCGAATCCCCCTACCTGGCGCGCCAACTGTCGGTGTTATGACCCGGGGGTCAAGACCACCAACGAGTAAATTTGTATATCGCGTGCTCCCTCTCTCAGACGTGATGCAAGATGGACACAAGATTTATCCTGGTTCGGGCGAAGAAGGCCCTACGTCCAGCGGGGGAGGATGACTTGTATTATCTCGCACCCAAAGCGTGCTCGTACAGGGGGGGGGTACAAGCAGTGTTACACGGAGTCGGCCTCCCGAGGGGTCGATCGAGCGTATGTGTGTGTGGTGTGGTCTAGGGTCCTTGAGAACCAAGGTCGGATTGGAGTCCTCAAAGAGAAACCTGGAAAAAGAAGTCTCTGACGAGAGCCCCCCCTTTCATCTACCTCGGCGTCCCCCTTTTATAGACCAAGGGGGAGACTCGAGGGTACAGGGCCCTAATAGTAGAAGTATGGGCGGCGCATCCACGGCACAGTGTCGGCGAAGAGACATCGAGCACTGTGGCGGCGTGGTCTTCCCGTCCTTCAGGCGTCCCCGGTCGTGGCATCAGTAGAAGTTGTCGCAGTACAGTATTCGCAGGCGGGCACGAGTCCCATGGCCGAAGTGGGATGGGGCGGATGGGACGTCTTCCGTACCGGAGTTGTTGAAGAGGAGGGGGTCGAGCCCTCGGTCGAGGGGGGCGGGGTCGAGCCCCGTATGACTCTGTCACGTTCCCGAAGCCGTCGTCGAGGGTCGCACTATTCACTTTCCGAGGGGTACTGTAGAAGTCCGTACTTGCGTAGTGGCGGCAGTGGCGGCACAGTCGACGGGAGTCGGGGACTGGACGGGGAGTTGGCGGATTTGACAGCGGACGCAGGCGCCCATGTCGTCAGGTGGGTTTACTTTTACCCATGACGGAGTGGTTGGGTTACTCGAGCCCTCGTCCGCCGACGGTGCCTGGAAGGTCGAGGCGTCGACGGGTTGAGGGGGTCGATGTCGAGGTAGAGGCCGGGGGGTCGTTCGTCCGACCCCTCGTCCGTCGTCGAGGTAGAGCCGGGGGGTCGTACGTCCGACCCCTCGTCCGTCGTCGAGGTGAAGCCGGGGGGTCGTTCGTCCAACCCCTCGTCCGTCGTCGAGGTAGAGCCGGGGCAGTGGCTGGTTTCCGCAGTCGGTGTAGCGGGGGCCCTCGATTGATGGGCCACGTCTCACCGAACAATAGGCTGATCCTTGCCTTAAAAATGGTTGCTATGTTTAGCGTTAATTTATTGAAGGGTTTAGGGTACCCCTTACCTTCGTACCCGACAAGAACAATGTGGCTTTTGGATAGCCGGACCGACAGCGTACCAGAGCGGCGGCGCTCTCGCCGGAGCCGAGGAAGAAACGGTCGCGCCGGGCAAAAGACGACTCAGTTGCTTCAACCAGCTCTCGCAGAAGGTGTGCGAGGTTGAGGCGAATACTTTGCGACTGGATTGGAGGCTTGGCAGTAGCTAACGAGCTCGGGCGAGCTCGTCGATGTGGGGTGCTCACGCGGCGGAGAAGAGCAGACGACGGCGCAAGCGTGAAAGAGGACGGAAGGAGGGGTGTCGTCGCGTTTTGAAGGCGGCAACGCGATCGTGGTGATGCCACGCACCCGATGGGACACTTGTCTATGCCAGAAGTCACATGGTGGCATCGGCAGGTGGCCGGCCAGGTGTCGGCGTGGAGTTCAACGTCGCCATGCAACTGCTCGATGAAATGACTGAACAACCCTTGGTACGAATTTGCAATTTCCTCAAGCTTCCAGGGGTTTTCATGAAAAACTTTGAATACCAAAGTTGCTAAAAATTTCATGATCTACATTTTTGTCAATACACACTTTTTCAAATTCAGCCTAGAAATGAAAGTGCATTTTTGAAATTTAAAAACCTTTTTTAAAAAGGTTTACCCCCTTTTCAAATACTCTAAAAACTTGAATAACACTTGCAAAACTGTAAACACAACAAAAGCAATTCAAACTGAGATATACATCTTTGCTTAAACAACCATAAGCAAATTCTCTTTAGATTTTGAAAATCATGTTTAGGGTTCGATTTAACCCCTCTAGGAATTAGGGTTTGAATTTAAATTTGAAAATTTGAATTTGAAAACATGATAAGCATTCATACAGGTGATCAAACACAATCAATTAAACTCATTTTAGTTCAATTCATAGCAAGGTTCTCAATCAAGTGAATGATGATTAATGCATATGATGACATGATCAAATTTTAATTAAGTGATTAACACCTGGGGTGTTACAACCCTTCCCCCTTAAAGAAATCTCGTCCTGAGATTTAGGAGTGAAACAAAGTAATGAAAAAGGAAATGTGTCAAGCACCTTCTCTTTTTCATTTCTCATGTTACAACTATGACCAGGTTTTACAAAACAGCTCAAACAATAGAAGCATAAAACTCGGGAAAATTTTCTAAAAGATAATCTTCAGATTCCCAAGTAGCTTCTTCTTCTGAGTGCTGGTTCCACTGAACTTTATAGAACTTGATGGTTTTGTGACGAGTAATTCGATCTTTTCGATCAAGAACCTTTACAGGGTACTCAGAGTACGTCACATCAGGTTCTAATTGCACCCCTTCAACTTCAACTGTTGTATCCTTAACTTGGAGACACTTCTTCAATTGAGATACGTGAAACACATCATGAACGGCGGATAGAATGTCAGGCAACTTTAAACGATAAGCCACTTTGCCAATGTGTTCCAAAACTGAAAATGGACCGACATAGCGAGGTGCTAGCTTGCCCTTCACTCCAAATCGAGAGATTCCTTTCATAGGCGAGACCTTCAGGTAAACACGATCCCCAGGCTCAAACTATAAAGGACCTTTCCTTTTATCAGCATAGCTCTTTTGTCTAGATTGGGCTATCCCAAGATTGATACGAATCTGTTTAACTCTATCTTCGGCTTCCTTAACTACGTCGACACCAAAGAACTCACGTTCTCCAGGTTCCGACCAATTAAGAGGAGTTCGGCAATCATGACCATATAAAGCTTTGAATGGTGACATTTTTATGCTCTGACTTGGTTAAACGATCAACAATTACCCAGATAGAATCATGGCCCTTAGCGGTCTTTGGTAGACCAACAATAAAGTCCATACTAATATCTTTCCATTTCCAAGCTGGAACTGGTAAAGGTTGAAGTTGACCTCCCGGTTTCAAACGTACTGCTTTCACTTTCTGGCAAGTATCGCACTTAGCCACATAGCTTGCTATCTCGATCTTCATCTTTGTCCACCAGAATTTTCGCTTCAGATCCTGGTACATTTTGTTGCTTCCAGGGTGAATGGACAAACGAGACGTATGAGCTTCATCAAGAATAGCTTGTCGCAACTCTAGAACTTTGGGTACCACAATACGATCCTTGAACCAAAGCACATTGGATTCATCTAACTTAAAACAAGTGGGTGTTCCAGATTTCACCTTTGCTTTAATATGAGTGATGCCTCTATTGGTTTTTTGAGCTTTGATAATTTGATCCCGAATACTGAGTTCCACCGAGATGTTAGATAGACTGCCATGTTGGACCATAGATATGTCTAACTTCTCCAACTCATAACAAAGAGTGGAATTCCCCGCTTTTAGGCTCAGACAGTTGCAACTGCCCTTACGGCTTAAAGCATCAGCTACAACATTCGCTTTGCCCGGATGGTAATGCACTTCAAGATCATAATCTTTGATAAGCTCTAACCATCTTCTTTGCCTCATATTCAACTCTGACTGAGTGAATATATACTTCAAACTCTTATGATCAGTATAGATATGGCAAAGATTGCCCAGAAGATAGTGTCACCAAATCTTCAAAGCATGAACAACCGCCGCTAACTCCAGATCATGAGTTGGATAGTTCTCTTCGTGCTTCTTCAATTGCCTAGAAGCATAAGCAATGACTCTTCCTTCTTGCATCAAGACACACCCGATACCGATATCGGACGCATCGCAATATATATCGAAGGGCTTTTCAATATTAGGTTGAGCTAATACTAGAGTTGTAGTCATTAACTTCTTCAAGGTATGAAAAGCTTCTTCACATTCATCAGACCACACGAACTTGGTATGGTTCTTCAGTAAACTGGTAATGGGCTTCGAGACTCGAGAAAAGTCTGGAATAAACCGTCGATAATAACCAGTCATACCGAGGAAACTTCGAACTTGATGGACTGTCGTTGGTGGCTTCCAATCCAGAATGTCCTTCACCTTGCTAGGATCAATTGCCACTCCTCCGTTGGACAACACATGCCCTAGGAATTGCACTTCTTTCAAGCAAAACTCGCATTTGCTGAACTTAGCATAAAGCTGATGTTCTTGCAATCGAGTCAAGACAATCCTGAGATGGCGGGCGTGTTCCTCTTCATTCTTGGAATAAATGAGAATATCATCAATGAAGACCACAACAAACTTGTCCAGCTCCGGCATGAACACTGAGTTCATCAGATACATGAAGTATGCCGGTGCATTGGTCAAACCAAACAACATTACCAGATATTCATAAAGCTCATATCTAGTGGTAAACGTCGTCTTGGGGATATCTTCGGGGCGGATCTTGATCTGATGGTACTCCGATCGCAAGTCGATCTTGGAGAATACTGTAGCTCCAGTGAGTTGATCAAAGAGAATATAAATCCGCGGCAAGGGATCCTTGTTCTTGATGGTCACTTCGTTCAAGGGATGATAGTCAACGCACATGCGGAGAGTATGATCCTTCTTCTTCACAAAAATAGCAGGACAACCCCATGGCGATGAACTAGGTTGAATGAAACCTTTATCAAGCAACTCATTTAACTGAGTCTTCAACTCTGCTAGCTCTTTAGGAGGCATTCGATAGGCCCTTCTAGAGATAGGTGCGGTGCTAGGCTTTAACTCTATAGAAAACTCAACATCTCTATCGGGAGGTAAGCCAGGTAAGTCATCAGGAAAAACATCTAGAAACTCACGTACTATTGGAATATCATATATCCCAACTGCCGTTATAGCACAGACTTTCTCCACTTCCCTCTTTGGCACCGAAAGCTGAATCAAGAGCTGAGATTTACTATTTGGCACATCTACCTTGATAGTTCTGTTTAACACATCGATCACAGCTTTGTGTTGCTGCAACCAATTCATCCCCAGGATCACATCTAAACCCTGGTGAGGAAGTACTACCATGGTCGTGGGAAAGATATGCCTACCCAGACTCAAAGATACATTATAAACCAACTCTCTAGTTGAGATACGACCACCCGGTGTTTGTACATAAAAGCCCATTTTTAACTCAGACAAAGGAATACTATACTTGAGCACAAATGACTTATCAATGAAGGAATGCAATGCACCAGAATCAAAGAGAATAACTGCAGGATGATCGTTGATAGGAAACATACCCTGCAACACTGGTTCTCCTTCTGGCATCCCTTCACCCTGGGCATGAAACACCCGCCCAGTCTTCTGCTCATTCTTACTCTTCTGATTCCCAGCATTGCCACTCTGCTTCTGCTGCTGCTGATTTCCAGCAAACTTCTGATTGTACTGCTTCGAAAGAGGACACACATTAGAATAATGCCCCACCTTTCCACAGTTGAAACAAGCATTGCTGGTTTGCTTGGCAGCCACTTGATTATTTGGACCAACATTCTGCCTAGGGTACTGAGAACCCCCAGAAAACTGTTGTCCAGACTGCTGCTAAGGAGGACGATACTGAAAACGATTGTGGTTCTGGGGGTGATAGATAATCTTCTGCCTCTTCTGATTACCACTAGAAGACCCAGCAAACGATTTCTTTTTCTTTACCTCCCTATGGATGCGCAAAGAGTTATTAGCAGAGATAGCCATGCTCACCACCTCATGGTAGGTAACATTAGGATTGTGATTGAGCATGGTGTGCAACTTAGTTGAGAGCCCCCTGAGAAATCACCTCTTCTTCTTAGCATCAGTACTGACATGTTCCACAACATACTGCGAAAGATGATTGAACTTGCCCACGTACTGCATGACAGTGGAATCCCCCTGCTTCAAGCTTAGGAACTCTTCCAACTTAGCCTCCATGACACCATCAAGAATATAGTGTGCACGAAAAGCCTCACGGAATTCTGTTCAAGTGGCACGATGACATGTAGGCTGCATAGCTGTAAAGGTCCACCACCACGCTCCTGTGCGCCACGAAGCTGCTGAGCTGCAAAGACGGGCTTCTACACCTCTGTGCAATTAATCAGCTCGAACTTCTGCTCCATGGTGCAGAACCAATCATCAGCTTCCAAAGGCTCATCTGCCTTAGTGAATAGTGGGGGACGTGTGTCGGTGAAATCGACATAAGTCGTCTCCTGATTATTATTGTGACCCCAGTTTCCATGACCACCTTGCTGGTAATGTTGAGCTAGCTCATTCAAGAGGCGGGCATTATCTGCTGAAACATTGATCAACGCTGCTAAAGTTTGTGCCAAGGTTGGTGGTGCAGGTGGGGGATCAGGAATTTCCCCATCATGAGCCTTAGCATTGTTATGTTCAGCCATCTGTTTGCACAAACATACTTTTATTGAAACATAAGCATAAAAGTACCAAAGTGCACACATATATTACATGACCATCATAACATCAAAGTGCTGATAACTAAAGAGTTCTGAAAGCGATAAAGGTAGATTATATTACAGATCCACTACTCGCATCGAACTAGATAGCTAGGCGAAACATGATCTACTCGTCGTCACTAAGGACTACAACCTCCACCTCCTGCTCGTCCTCGACGTCCACCACTGGCTCTGACACGAACTCGTCCTCGACGATCACCTCAGGTGCTGGCTCAACTCCACCCTGACCCTCAGGTGTAGGTGCAAAGAACTGGTCTGCAAAGGACAGGTCTGCCTGAACAAGATCCCCAAGGTCCTCTGCCATGGCCTGCTGCTGGTACTCTGGGTTCATTATGTTGAAGAGGTGATGAACCTCCTCATGAAGCACGCCGTTGTAGAACTTGAGGTTACCCGCATAGTGATGCAGGTTGAGGTACATGTCAGTCAACATGTGCTCTCGGTCTCAGGCTTCATTCCTCTCTCCCAGATACTGGTACATGTGACCCTCAGCATAGGCCACCTCAGTCTCCCTCTATGCCAACTGCTCCTCCTTCTCTATCAACTATGCATTCTTCCCTGCCAGCTGCTCCTAACACTCCTGCAACTCAGCCTCCATCGCCTCCACCTTGTCCTCAAGAGTGTTAGTCCTGCCAGTAAACCCGTCCCTGTTGGCCTTCATCCGGCCCAGCTCGGTCCGCAGGTACTCGATCTTCGCCTTGCGACGAGCGCTGCGACTAGCATCCTGCTGGCTGCTCTCACCAGCGTCTCCACGTGACGCCAGCTTGTAGCGAGGGATACCCCGCGGTTGAAAGCCCATGTTTGGTTTTGGTTAATTGATGAAACCTATGGACTAACCCTATGGCTAAGTGTATGATCAAGATAGGGTGATCCAACATATGAGATGGAGCAATGTGCATAATCATGGTGATTGATGGATCAAGTGCTCCATGGACTATGGAAAAGAAGAAAGAGAAAAACAAAAATGGACCCAAGATAAAGGTATATCTATAGGGTCATTTTTGGTTTGGTGATCAAGACACTATAGAGAGTGTGATCACATTTAGGATAGATAGGTGTACTATCAAAAAGGGAAAACTCGTTTCGATTGCGGTTATCATGTGCCACTAGGTTTGCATTGCATTCATATAAAATGAACCTAAGTGACATGAACATGAATTAAATCCAATATAATTCAAAGAAAAGGCTAACACAGGTGAACAAGAGATGTATCTCAAGGTGTTAGCACATGGAAGCTTGGAGAAGAAGAAACAACTCGTTTGGACAAAGAAAAGGTGTCTGGACGTAGGGTCCGGACGCTAGGGCAGCTCAGTCCGGACTAACGCAGACGCGTCCGGAAGCTTACCCTAGCCCTCGGCCTCTCTAGACATGAGGTCCGGACGCAAATGAAGGTCCGGACGCAGGGCTCCGGTCAACCGTCCGGGTGAAAACCCCTCTCTGGTTGCTCTCTGCTGAGCGACCGGACGCTAAGTGCCGTCCGGACACCAGAGTCCGGACGCTGTCCGGGCATGAAATGGCTCCCTGGATGCTCTCTGCTGAGGTCCGGACGCAAGGCGACGAAGGTCCGAACGCTACTGTTGGCTGCGTCCGGAGGCGACCCGTCGACACCAGAAAGGGCGCCAATGGCTGGATTTGAAATGGAGGAGGGTCCGGACGCGCACGCGATGGTCCGGACCCCCCATACATGCTGCGTCCAGAGTCACGCAGACAGTGGCAATCAAGGGGCAAAACGGCTAGTCTTTAGTGGAAGGCTATATAAGTGTTTTGGTCGGCTCAAGGAGTACTCTCTTGCACCTCTCATTCATTCTCACTCATTGTGCTTGTTTGAGATAGCCCCCAACTCACTCTCTTCACTCTTTATTGCATACTTGTGAGAGTTTGAGTAATCCAAGTGCTTTGATCATTGCATTGCATCTTAGTGGCACTTGGTCATCGTCATCGCCGCGGGATTTCTTGTTATTCTTGGTGTTTGCCAACACCTAGATGGCTTGGCGATTGTGGAGAAGCTTCGGCACGTGTTGGTGATTGTTCGTGGCCGGCTTCATCGGATTGTGAGAGGGCTTGTACCCACCTCGGCGGAGCGCCAAAGGGTAACTCTAGTGGATTGCTCGTGTCATTGAGTTACTCTCATTTGGGTGGATTCTTGTGGCGCCCGGGTAGTGGGCTAGGCTTGTGATTGCCTATTAGCCACCGAATCACCACTTTAGTAGTCGACACAACGGGGACTAGCTTGGTGGCAGCCAAGTGAACCTCGGGAGAAAAATCTTGTGTCAACCTTGTCTCCCGGCTACTCATTAGTTTTCATTGTGATTGGCTCTCTACATTGACATCCATATATCACAAGGCATCAGTATATCAATCACCTCCTCTCTTGCTTTTATATTCATTCTTATCTTGTCTAGTTAGCTTGCTAGGTTCTTCTTGTGTTAGTTGTTCTAGCTTGCTTGAGCTAACTGCCTTAGGTTCTGGCTATTGTGTGTAGGCACTTAGTTAACTAGAATTGCTTGGATAGCTTTGCACCCCTTGTAGAGCTAGAGCAAAAAGCTTCGCTTAATTGTCATCTAACCTTTTGCTCTAGTGATTTGTAGAATTTTTATTAGGCTATTCCCCCCCCTCTAGCCATCTAGGACCTTTCAGCGGTCCGGAGAACTTGCGAGCCGTGCACTTAGTCCTGGCCATCCTATAGACAAGATTTAAAAGAGGCAAGTAAGTAACATGACAAATTTTAGTAGATTAAGAACAAAATTTTAAACCCATCCCAAATTGTATGATATGATGCATGATACATCCCTACGAATACGATAATATTTATATAACATATAGATAGGGCATATATATATATATATCATATTCATACCATCAATTTGATATTCCTAAGAACTACTCTTTTAAACTTGGAAAGAGAGAAAAGATGAGTTAAAGAAAGTTTTAGACTCAAATCAAATTTTAATTTAAGATCCAAAATGTTTTGAAAACTTTTACAACTGCAAGATTGGTAATAAGGAGAGCTTTGATACCAACTGTGACAGAACCTCTTAAGATAGGGCCCACTTGCCAGGATTAATAGTCCATCCGACTTAATCCCAAACAAATGATCCAAACCTTAATTCGTCAGGTGTCGCCACTTTACAGCGGGTCATTCACCTCTTTCCGAACAGGATCTCTTCATTACAAACATTGCAGAAGCAATACGCTATGCGTAGGTGACTGGAAATCACCTACTATAAAAGTTCTAAGCATACTAAGCATTTTTGCCAAAAGTTTGCATCTTAAAACAAGTGTCAAGGTATAGGTACAATTATCACAAGGATAAGGCTATGCATCAAGTAGGAATTTAATAAAGTACGATAATGTAATAATTTAACCATTTAAAGCAATCATTTTAAATACAAGGAAAGGTTTGAATGCACCGGGGCTTGCCTTGGGTGGAGGGATACACGAGTTCTGGCTCAGATTCCACAACAGAAAACCCCCCTTCACCAGGGTGGTTATCCAACCCAACCAACGAGATATCTACACGATATAATGTTATGCTTAGCTGATGATTGCAATGGTAGACATGATGCTTTGCAACACACGACACGTACTTAAGAGATGAATAAAACAGATCAAAACCTTGAGTATAACTTCCCTTCACGAAGGAAAGCAAAACTAGATCATAAAGCAATTTAATTAAACTCTAATTAACTTGATTATCTAAGTTAATAATTACATCCAAAAGAACTGAGCAAACAACATCACATCAAGCATGTCCAACTTGTGTTTGTCACTGGACAAATGACCATTAGCATCAAACAATCTAAAATCACACAAAACCTAAAGTTATTAGGGTTACTAATCATTTTATTATTAATTATACAAATAGCCATGTATAACAGATCATCCAAAAATTCTCAAACTTTTTGCATGTACAGCAAGGTAACAGTGTATAAAGTTTACACAAAAATTCTTAGGAACAACATACAGAGCTGGAAAAATCATGGAAAAACTATTTTTCATTTACTTTAAGCATTTTTACAGGATTAAAAATGTACTGAACATGCACATGTTATATTTTTCTTAAAGGATCCCACCATGGCTAGGAGATCCGCGAGCTCGCGCGCTCCCCCACGCTGGAAAGGAGGGTATGGGGAAGAGGAAGGGGAAGGGGAAGGAGAGAGGGGAGGGGAGGGGGACTGGTGGGGCGCCGGTGCCGGAGCGGCAGCCGGTGCCGACAGCGGCGGCAGTGGGGAGGGAGCCAGAGGCGGGCCTCCGTTGCTTCAAACACAAGCGTGTCCTAGCTATCAGTGTAGCTGGTTTCACAAAAAAAAATTCTAGCTAAACTTTCGCTAAGGTATTTAGATGCTTTATCTGTTTGTTTCAGCTTATTCTTCTCTCTCACAGAGCATTATTCAATCAGCCGACTTTTCTACGGCTGATACAGCCTTAACTAAACTTTAGCTGACTCTAATTAGATTGAAGTAGTTAAACTTACTTTAACTTTACTAATTGGACTATTTAGCCTAGCAACTAATTTAACTAGCTAAAATTTATTTGGTAGTACATCTAAACGTGGCCTTGCTAGATTCTGGCCTACTGCCAACATTGGAGTCACCCTAGTAGGAGTACATACTCCCGTAAGTGATAAACAGTACTCTGAAAGGATGCCACGTGAACATGATACTACTACTGCTACTGCTGACTGGTGGGCAGTCAGAGAGGTCGAGAGCACATGACTGGTCAGGTTGGTCAGGGACACTCACCGGTCGAGAGCCAGTACACTCCACCTTCCTAGTACTCGTACTCTGTACACTGCTGTCTGTGCAGCCTGCAAGCAGCATTTTTGGAGTCTGGGGCAACCGGGCTAGCGCGAGAGCGTCTCGCGTCGCGTCCCGGCTAAAGTAGTTTTTTTTTCCAAAAAAGACGTGGCGAAACTACGGAATTCAAGGGAGGGCGGCAGAGCTCAGCAAACGCTGCAGTTGTTTTGACCTTTCCAGTGTCGACTTTGGGTGCAAAAGCGACCGTCAGCATGGTCTTTTTGCAGCACTGAACTACTACCTCCATCCAATTAAAAGTGTTACTATAAAATCATATTTTATTTTTAAACGACACTTTCAATAAGACGAAGAAAGTATATGTTACCAAAATCTTTGTTCAGCTCCCCTAAAAAAAATCTTTGTTCAGCAGCATGGTGAAAACTGGTAAGATAATGATTGATTCAATGCTCATGATCTGTCACCACAGGGCAATGCTTCACGGTTTGATTAGGTTTCTAATAAACAATATTCAAATCTATGGCCCAAATTAATTTATTATAAAAATATATTTTATAATTAATTTAATAATATTTATTTAATATATAAATAATATTTATACCTCTAATCTATAATTAATCAAACTTGATATACTAAACGATGATACTATTCTAAAATTATAATTTAGTGTAACTTCTTAAGTTTGTATCTAAATTATCCAATCTGGGGAGGAAGGTATGCCTAATGACAAACTGTATACTACCTCCATTTTCTTTTATTCTCCCTACATGTTTTTAAGGATGTTGTTTTTGGCAAAATATTTATAAAATAGAGTGTGTGTGTGTGTGTGTATATATATATATATATATATATATATATATATATATATATATATATTATATATATATTATAAAACTATATTTCAAGATGAATCTATGTACAACACTTTTATATATTCAAACTCAGTCCAAAAGTACTTATTTATAATCAAAGATAAAATGTTTGCCTTCAGATAACATCAAAACGACTTTCTTTTAGAAATATAAATGAAATAAAGCATTGACGCATATCAAGATTCAAACTTTTAAATCATTGACCAATAATTTAACTAATATTTTTAAATTATTACAACACAAGCCTGATATGGTTAGATTTATAATTAAATATACTATCCAATAATCTTAAATTATAAATATAAAGGGTATGAAAACCAACTACCCTGCATCGTACGCCTCGCCGCCGTCGTCCATGGCGTCATCTACTGCAAGTCCTGCAAGCTCAGGGGCTACAACAGCGGCATGGACGCATAGTTGGTGGACCGTCACCTACGGCCCCATCACCTCGGCACCACCCAGCACGTACGCTCCTACTCCCACATTCCATTCCATTACTGAATCTTCAGCACCAGCCATTTCAGTTTGGTGGCCTCGCATTCCATCCTGGTCGGTCCCCAAATCCGCCGCCATGCCCGCCCACGGGGGACTTCACGCTCCTCGTCGGTGACTGGTACGCCGCCGCCTCACCCCGCGTCGACCTCAGGAACGCGCTGGATGCCGGCACCGGTGCGCTCCCGCCGCCCGACGCGCGCTCTGCTCATCGACGGCGTCCGGTCTGGGAACACGTTCGTCGGGAACGGCGGCGGGACGTACCTGTTCCGCGTCTCCAACGTGGGGCTCCGCGCCTCCAACGTGGAGGTGGAAGGGACACACCCGGTGCAGAACGTCTACGACTCCCTCACGTCCACGCCGGCCAGTCGCTCGCGTTCCTCGTCACGCTGGACCAGCCCCCCGCTCGACTACGCCGTCGTCGCGTCCACGCGCTTCACCGACGACCACCTCACGGCCGTCGCCACGCTGCACTACGCCGGCGTCACCGCCCGCGCGCCGGGGCCTCTCCCGCCGCCGCCGCCGCCGGGTCCGTTCGGCGCCGACTACGGCTGGTCCGTCAACCAGGCGAGCTCGTTCCGATGGAACCTCACGGCCAGCGCGGCGCGCCCCAACCCGCAGGCTCCTTCCACTACGGTGCCATCCCGACGTCCAGGACGCTGGTGCTCGCCAGCAGCAGCAGCAGCAGCAGCAGCAGCAGCTCCGCGGCCGGCGGAGGCCGGAGGTGGTGCGCCGTCAACGGCGTCTCGTTCATCGTGCCTGACACGCCGCTCAAGCTCGCTGACAACTATAACATCGCCGACGTCATCGACTGGGACACCCTCCCCGCGCGGCCCGACGCTGCCGGCGCTGGCGCGGCGGCGGCGATGCCACGCGCCGGGACGCCCGTGCTCCGGCTCGGCCTTCACGAGTTCGTTGAGGTCGTGTTCCAAAACACCGAGGACGGGCCATAGGTGCTGAAAAAAAATTTGAATAGATTGGATTGGTGGGAGGGTTTAAGTGTTTAATTGTTCCACCTCCATGTAAGACCATCGGATTATAATTGTGTGGATTTGATTAAAGTTTGCATAGTTTACATAGTTAGTTGATTTTCATAACATACGGTTCCAAATATAAATAATATAAAATATAAATATCCAGATGATCAAAGTGTAATTTGAAAGACCGTATTATGCCATGTTGAGCCGTGCCATGTAAAAGAGAATATAGTATTTCCTTTCAAGAACACGACGAGCAGCCATTTTTGCGGGTGCTGCTGCGGAGCGCAACTGCTTGATTACGTCTCCCGGCCCCATGAGGCCGTCATCCAGTTGGTTGCCTGCCGTCCAGATACGCTTCTTCAGAAGTTTATATGCACCTCCAACGTGCAAGGCTAGCGGTCTAGCGGACATACACATACATAGGTGGTGGCGAAAAGCGAAACATTTCTTGCTCGCTTGGAGTACGACGGAACGGAGCCTGTACGTAGCTTCAGGGCCCCGCAAAGAACAAATCCACAAAGAGATTTCCGCCCTGCCCTAATGGCTATTTTGCCCAGATTGCTCAAGCCGCATACGGCCGACCGTCGACGGCGAACGTGTGCCTTTCCCGGCTCCCCTCTTCTCTCCGGCTGTCCCGCATGAGTGCTCTGCGATGTCTGATGTCTGAATCTGAAACGGTTAAGGTCTTAAGGAGCGACGCAGTTCAGGGTTGTTCGTGTAAAACATGAGACGGGTGCATGCGTTGTTTCAATTTTTAGTACTTGTGGCGCGAAAAAAAATCTGGCTGGCAAAACGTTCACTCATCAAACAAAAAAGAAAGCAATGCAGCGTAGCTGGGCCAGCTCGGCGGGCCATTACTTCCGTACGCTAGCAATTGCGGGCTGGGCTGTCTTCTGCATTCCGCAATGACTACGCATGCATGGCCTGCGAACAGAGATGCACCTAGGCCGAACACGTAGATGCGTCACGTTAGGTCCTGTTTTTTCAATTTACTTTTCTTCTTCAAAATACTTTTTAGGGAAAAAAGAATTTTATTCCAATCCCTGCATGAGTTATATTATGCACACGACTAATCGAGAATTAATGTGCATAGCACAGTGATAGGCAGTGATGAAGTTACAGTTAATTGGAGAGGGATTTATATCATACATGGTGCATATTTGGTGAAATTTTAATACTTATCACTGATTTTTAAATTTTGATGGTGTATTTGCACCCACTACTTAGTAAGTTAGTAAGGAGCTTCTCCTCTGGTTATAGTAGAGTCGTTGAGTGGCTTATAGGTTGGGAGTTTGACTCTCTCTAAAGCCACTCCTTTTATAGCTTTCTCTTAGAATAAATATTGAAAGTGCCTTTTTTTCCTAGGAATTTAGGTCTCACTTGGAAGAGGGTTCCACTTGTTTAGTCAAGCAAAGGACATGCCTTTTAAAAACATAAGCACTGAATAACCAATATCGAAGCTACTCCATTAATTCCAAATTATAAGTCACAAAACATCTTAAGTTTGACTAAAATTGTAGAAAGAATTATAAAGATTTAAAATAGGTATACCATGACAATATAATTAATGAAGAATCTAATGATACTTAGTTGGCTTCATAAAAAATATTTAATTACATAAATTTGATCAAATTTGAGATGTTTTATCTCTAAAAAAATTAAAATAACTAATAATTTGAGATGGAGGAAGTACTTGGTTGAGCTGGTTGCCTTGCCCTCCTCGCATTGTCTTTGTGAGCAAGGCTAACCTTGTGAGTTATGAGCATAAGTGGGCTGAATCGAGTCACTCATGTTAGGAGAGAAAATCCTCACTTTCATGAGTAACGAAGCAATCGACGAGGGGCCCATATTCTTGCTTTACTAGGCTATATAAAGGACCTACAAAATATCAAAAAAAAAATTTAAGTCACTATAGACTCCTCATTATTGCTAAGCACATTATGTAGTTTTAAAATAATATTTGACAGAAAATTTGAGCACCTATCCTATCCTAGACGGACAAGCCTTATCACAAGGAAGTTAACCAACTAAGGTCATGTTTAGATTTATTATCGGCTAATAGTTAACTGGCTAATAGCTCATATCTAATATTAGCTATCTAACTATTAGCTAAGAGGATATTTGGATGCACAACTAATGAAAAATGCTATTAAGATAACTATTAGATGCTAATATCTCATTTGGTTCAACTAGAGAGATAGTATTTAGGTACCCATTCAACAATTATCTATTTTATTAGTCGCACCTATTTGTGTCCAAAAGAGATAACTACTAGTAGATACTGAGCATCTCCAGCCACAGACCCTAAATCAAACCCCTACATTTCCATTTGAAGGTGGCCTGCAAAATTTGAGGGCCAAATTCAAAGTCTAACTCCAGTCATAGTTTCTAATTTGGGGGGAGAGGAATAGGAGAGCCTCTTTTCTGGGGACCCAAAACTAAACTTTGAGAGACCTCTTATAATGGGAGCCCAAATATGAGGTGTATTGGAGTAAATGTTTTTGAAACAAATCCCTAAATTTAGAATATGGGTCTGTTTAGGGGCTTCACTGGAGTTGCTCAGGGATCTAAATAGGTCCTAAGCTTAACTGTTTTTCTATTTTTTTTATTGTTTCCATTTGTGATTTAGAGTATTTTTGTGACCTCTTAAAGAAAAAAAATCCTTTTGCGATGAAAGAAAAATGTGACCGCATTGCATAAGTTACTCAACGTTCAATTCATTAGTGCACCACGTCGCTGCCTCCTAAGTCCTAATCTTTTTTTTTTTTTGAACTTTCCTAAGTCCTAATCAGCACAGGTGGCAGCGTGTACAGAGAGAGACCCCACGCACAAGGCACAACGACTCAAACGAGGCGGAACACCCAACTCCCGGCCGACGACGACACCCACGCTCTAACAGGTGGGTCCAGACTACTCATTACTGCGGGCCCAGCGCCCGCACGCCGTCACTGTGCTGACGCTGGGTAGGGTCGGTCCACAAGACTGATTAGGCGGCCATTCCAGGCAAAGCGGTGGGCCGCACTTCTTCCTTCCTCAGTCCTCACTCGGCCCCTTCCAGCTTCGCCAAATCTATCCGATCAGCGCAGCGATCTCCCCCCTGCGCACGAGGTTAGCTTCCTCTCCCGCTTCCTAAGTTCCGGCAGATTCGTTTATTCAATTTCAATATGTCTGCGCTCAAAATGTGCCGGGGATGAGATATGTACGAGGCGCCGAGCTGCTTTATCTGTGGCTTGTTGCGACTCGGGAGTTCTTGTGGTCTGCGTTAGTAGAATTGGGGCATAGATTGCTGGAAGAGATAAGTCTGTTTTTTTTTTCTCTGACAGGAAGAGATTGATCTGTTTTCTCATGTGAGATGAATATGTATGTTAGTGTATAATCATGTTAAGTGTTGGTCCTTTGGGCCCCGGATTGGAGGATGGGAAAAAAGGGTCTTGATCTACAGCTGCAGGCTTTCAGCTTCAGAGGGCGGGGGGTGCAGTTGTTACCTTGTAGCTCATCAGTTGTGCGCTCACGCTCATAGTTTGAAACTATGTTCTTGTAAGTTGTAGAACAAATGAACAATGCTTATGAGTTTTGAGGGGGTACATGTGTAAGTTGACAAAAATTGCTAGGGAGAGAGTCTGCAGCTGATCCGTTCCGCACTTTCGAGTACAGTGTCAGTGTGATTGCAATGTGGTGCATTTACATGGAACAATCAAGCAATATTATGTGAGCTTCCCTTTTAGGTGTTGGTGAGGATGTACCTGCTAGGCAACAAAACTGGAAAGAAGAAAGTGTATGTCGGCTATATGAATGCCCCTCTACCGTATTCCATTGAAGAGAATTATGGTTGGTGCTTCTTTGATGACGATGATGATCTTGCCCAAGTTCTTCAAGATCAGGTTGGCTACTTTTTCATGTGGTCTTCTTTAATTTTGGTCGGGTGGTCATGTGTTCCCCCTATGTGGTTTTTTTATATTATGGGAAGACTAATGAAACTTAGTCAAAATTGGTAATCAATGTTTTTTGAGGAGTTGATACTAAGCACTGGTTATGTTGGTATGTTATTGAGTCCTAGATCCATAATGGTCCGGTTGAAAAGTTATAAATTATCTATTAGTATTTTGCTGATAATATTCATTCACACAAGTTTGTCATGTGTAAGATAGCCAATTCATAAATTTGAGGTGTGAGCTCGAAATTAGAATCTACGGAATACCATTATGAAATTCGTGACAATGTATTATTATTACCTTTTGCTATGTGCTGCTTCTGACCATTGTTATCCTTTGTACTGAAGCTATCAGCATCATTTGACAAGTACAACCTTAAATTAACTTCCCTGTTCATCCACCCTGTTCAGGAAATATTGTATCAATTAATTCAAGGAAGTAATGGTAGCGGTTCATCTAGAACACATTCGACTCCAAGTTGTAGCTATGGCCATGATCGGACATCAAATGAACAAAAGACATCAGGAGATGTAAACTATGAGTTGCAACTAGCAGTTGATGAAGCTTTAGCTAGAGAGTTGCAAGAAATGGAGGGCAAACTAGCCAACACTTCACTTAGCGACTATAATGGTTAGTTGCATACACTATATTCTTTGATGTTGGAGTCAATTTGTTTCCCAGATTAAGTTCCAGTCTGTTGTCTCAAATTACCTGTATAGGAAGAAAGCCAACATCATCCTCAGCGTTTGATAGAGGCAATAATTCCGCAAGTAGACCTCCTCAGGTATACATTTCTAGCAAGTATTTTGGACAATCAATACACACTTCCATTTACTATGCCAATTACCATTGTACAGGTAGTGGAGGAGGATGGGATTGATCCAGATAATATGACTTATGAGGTGTGCTTGTTTTGCCTCCTTCCCTCTTTTTTCGTTTGTTGCTATGCTTCCATAAGTGGTATGTCCCAGCTAGCTTTTGGTTCTAGTAACCAATATGTTTTGCTAGGTGCATATTCTATTTATTGCCACCTTCTGTCTATCAGTATTAGAGATATATCAACAACATCAACAAAGCCTGTAGTCCCAAGCAAGTTGGGGTAGGCTAGTATTAGAGATATATGTTTTCGAGTTTTAAAGAAATGGGATTTTCTTTTCATTTATTTCAGGAACTGCAACAGTTAGGGGAAGCCATTGGTACCGAAAGCAAAGGGCTGCCTGAAAGTGTCATAGCACTCTTGCCAACTTCAACTTACAAAATTGGGATATTCTCAAGAAAGGAAAAACATGACGAGTATGTTTTTTAGCTGATTAGGATATTGATTTTTCCTTTTTCTTGATCAACACTTTGTATGCTTGGAAGTGCAGTGGCAATACTGATTAGTTATAAGATTTGAAGAATATGTTTTGTAGTTATTTGTTGCATCCAATGACACTGCTACTAAGGTGTTTATCTATGTTTGTACTGTATTACTTATGCTGTTTAAGTAACCAATCATTTCGCCACTCACTGTTTTGTATTTATGCAGATGTGTGATCTGCTGTATGGCATACAAGTACCGAGATAGGCTTACTAAATTACCCTGTGCACATCAGTACCATCAAGCTTGTGTCGCTAAATGGTTACAGATCAATAAGGTAAGTTACCTAGACACCTAGTCTTTAGCTTTTTACTATGTCTCCCTCCGTTCCAAACTATAGGTCGTATTGAATTCTCTAGATGCATAGAGTATATCTAAATGCATAACAAATGCTATGTATCTAGAACAACCAATATAATTTTGGTTGAAGAGAGTAGTACATAGGTTGGTGGTACAACTTCAATCCTTCTAGGAATTGTTGTAGTTCCTGGTCAGTTCACCTGTGTTGGAATTATTTATTAGGACAACTGCAGATTTGGTGCCCAAGGGGGCTGGTGCCCCTCGTTAGCTAAAATATTGTGTTGCAATGTTTCAAAAAATCATCACAAATCATGTATGTAGTACACACAAAGTTAAGTATAGCCGCAACAATTCAGTTTGAAATTCATCCTAGGTGTCAAGGAACTAAATAGACAAGCAGTCAACAAGGCACTTCATCATGTGCTGACAGTGACACTTCGGTTTTTTTAATCTCAACATCAAAGATGAAATTTAAACCAGTAAATTGTTGCGGCTGCGCTTAACTTTAGGTGTACTACAGAAATGATTTTTTGTAATAATTTTTGAAACATTGCAACATTTCCTTTTAGCTAACAAGGGCACCATATAATTTTCCTATTAGGATTTAGGAGTATGAAAGCTACCATGCCTCATAACATGTCATCGTTTTTGTATGACACATCAAATTTTCTTGCCAACTATATTATATATCTTGAGCAATGACCCGAAGTTAAACGTGATGTAGAAATCTTACAAGTTACATCTTCGTTTCATAGTATTTGAACGGTCCGCATGCCTAAAACTAAGAGGCAGTGAGGCACAGTAGCTAAGTAATATTTTTTACAGAATCAAATTTTCATGAGGGTAGGTGTGCATGCGGACATTCATAGGGGTGAGTGTCGCAACTATATTAGACATTCTTTATATACGGATTGATCATTTGGTATTTTTTTTTCAATTGAAACTCAGCACCTCAAACCCCTGCCATTTTCAGACCAAATGTCTGCTTCTGCATTTTCAAATTTGCAACCATGTTAATTTTTTCACATCTTATCCTAAGAAAGCATGATCTCTGCTAAGCCTTTAGTGGCATGCATGACGCTGCAGGTATGCCCTGTTTGCAATAAGGAGGTTTTCAGCTAGTAAAATCAAACAGTGTAGATTCGTCTGATGGCCTGCTCCAGCAAGGCTGCGTAGATGTGCATTATATGTATAAGCATGCTGCACTATTGCTGACGGGTAATGCACTAATGCACCGCATTGCTCAAGGATCATAGCACGACCAAATTAGTGATATCTCGAGCAAATGCTGTAAGATCTCTGCTTTTGAACTTGGTGTGCCACACAGTATTTCGTATCATGTATACTGGTCGTTCATTTCACTATTTCAGTACTTGGCTCCAGTTCATTCAGCATACTGTCTGGAACGTTGCAATTTCTATTAAAACAGTGACAAATATGGAAATTTAGGCACTGATGGTTTTTAAAAAGCAACAGCCATTGTGTTTAGCAAATGATCAGAATGTTGGAATGTTCTGATTTCCTCACCGCCAACCAATTTGGACTATGGTTGCAGCAGCAATTTATCTTCATGGATGGAATTCAAACTTATGTGTCAGTATATGATTTGAAAATGATCGTATTCCATGAGCAAGCAGCCCATGCATTGCGTGTTTCTACGCTACGTTACAAGGCAATGCTGCTTATAATACTTCAGGAGACAGTCCATGCCAAGAAACCACGCGCGTCACGCTCATCTGAAATTTGATGCAATGAACGTAACTGACGCAACTACTATGCACAATGGAAATTGGAATTTCAAAGTACGAAGCTAATTGTAGCTAGCTTTGATTGGTCAGTTTATTGAGACAATCCTGACACTGCTCTTGACAAAATGTCAAAATGTCATGGGGCTGCTGGACTGCAGATAAGACTATCGCGATATGTTTCAAAATTCAAGATGACGAAAGCGGTCATTGTCCATGTGTGGCCCTCAGACCCTCTAGTTTCATCATTCATGTGCAGTCAATGGAGTACTCCGTAGACAGTAGTAGGTGACGTTTGGAACCTTTTCAATTTAAGTGGTGACCGATAGCAAGATCTTGTGGAACTTAGGTTTGTATAACCAATTACACCAAGAGATGGTGATGGCTCAAGATCCGGTCCAATTAAAATCGTAATGAAAAATGACTGTATCCAACCCAATCTAAAACATCTCCTTTTAAGTTCAAGCAATGCAATAACACTTCCAACCAACATCCATTTAGGGCTAATTTAGAAACTCAAACCCCCCTGGATTCCCTGACTTTTTTAGAGGTGGCAAATCCATGGAGAAATTATTTGAATACCAATTTAGTTAATTATGGAGGATTTTCATCCCGAGGTTTTCCTCCCCTTACTTCCAAATTAGCCCTTAAATGGTCGTGCGGAGGGAATGTTTTAAATAATAAAGCCATGCCCCGGAAGTGGATAGAGCTGCCCGACCCACAGGTGACTGGGTCCCTCTGCTGACTCGGATCCACGCCCACGGGCCCTCCGTTATCGTCGATGCGAAACGTGGAGGGGAGCAAGAGAGATGCCTTTCTCAAATTCTCTCCCTAAACACTCGCACTTGCATTCCTTTTCAAGGATAAGAAGTATCTGTCCAAAAATACTTACTTATATATATACAAAATAATTAAATGAAGAGGAGTGAACACTGGGCGGGCAAGATGATACATGGCCATTTTCCAATTAAACATGAACTCAATAGCAGAAAACTAAGCCGAGACTTATCCGAAAGATGAGAAAACTGAAAACTAAATTCGAAGAGAAGTTGGCAGTAGCCGGTCGACGGACGCATGCGGCCGCACGCACGCGTGTACGCTGCTCCAGCCTCATCACTTATCAGCTCCGGAGTACGAGGCGATGACTGACAGTGTCATCGTGATCTACCCGAAGCGGGAGCGCCACTTGCCGCGTGCGACGTGCCACACCCTTCCTGATTGAAATCGAGCGAGTAGAGCAGAGCAGAGCAGAGGCGTCTCGCAGTCTCGCTGACCGCGGAACCGATCCTTCCGTATTCATTCGAAGCCCCTGGATATGGATTGGACCTCGTCGCTAATCTGATGTCCTGCAGATGAATCGAAACGACGCGCAAGATCCAACACCTCCTCTGGCTCTGTGCGTTGGATTGTTGATAACAACGCGACCAGGTGATATTTTAGAATCTAGACTATAGTAATCCCGTGCGTCAGGGGTGCCTCGCTTTCGAGCTCTTTTTCTCTAATGATGAGATATCATCTCGGGTGGTTTTGGCTTTTGGCTCTTCTGGTTGCAAAAGGGCAGCTTTGCTGTACTGTAGAAGAAAAGTGCAGCTGATGAGTTGATCCTGGCAGACATATACATGCCGATCGACGTGGATGGATACCTTCTTCTGATATGCTGTGGCTTTCAGGCTGGTCCGGTCCAGGAATTTCCATTACTGACTGTGACTTTTGTTATGCGGGCGTTAAACTATCAAATGACAGGATCTCCTGTACACAATTTTAACTAAATTTTCACAAAGGCTAGAAGTACTGCTGCTGGCTCTCCTCTTAAAAAGAAAAAAAAACGCTTTTCTAGCTCGTCATACTAGAACGGTAAGAGCGACAGATTTATTAAAGGAGCGAAATTTTCTGATACTGCCAGCTAGACGCTAAATCATTGTTTGTAGATGTTGTTCTTGAAGAGTACAGAATGGACATCTAACCTACATGGCGACAACGACCAATGATAAACGCAGTTTAAACTACTTGTATGGACTACGATAGCATACCAACTTATCTGCAATGGGTTATATTTCTTATGAGGATAAGGATTATCCATTCCATGATACTACGTAGTATGTTTTGCCAGCGCACTACGGGCACTGTACATACGAACCACCTTATGAAGCGAGATACCAGAGCCATAACGACACACAGGATCCCCCGCGCGCTCGCTGGCCGCTGCTACTCATCTTTAGCCAAAAAAAACAATACTGCCGGCTACCGCGAACGACGTGGCCATGCATGATTTCCCAAAGCAACAATATCCACTTGAGCCAGTTTCCTTGTCCAGAAGCAGAACCATCCACTGATCCACCCGAAAAGCGCGCCTATTGTTATACGAGGCCAGGGTCAGCAAGGCATCCGCCGCCTAGTTCTCTCCTCCGTCGCAACCCCCAAGATCCTTTTCTTCACCTCCACGTCTCGACCCCTCTTCCTCTTGACTCGCCTTCTTCTCCACCCACGCGTGTAGCTATCTGAGAGAGAGAGAGAGAGAGCACCCCATGCATGCTTGGCCCTTGGGGCTAGACTCAAGCATGCAAGTACTAGCTTGAATTGAAGAAGAACCGGCCGATCGGCGGTTCTCTCCAGGCATTGGAGCTGTTGTAATCCAAAACTTGGATGGGGGTGGGAGCGTCGAGCGTGGTGGCGCCGGAGGGGTACGGTCGAGGGTGGGGGCAGACGTCGCTGGGCGACATGCCGGAGAGCTGCGTCGCGGCGGTGCTGCTCTACCTCGACCCGGCTGAGATCTGCCAGGTGGCCTGCCTCAACAGGGCGTTCCGGGGCGCGGCCTCCGCTGACTGCATCTGGGCCGCCAAGTTGCCCGCCAACTACAGGTACCTCGCCGCACTCGCGGCCGCGGCCGACGACGACGACTGCGGCGGCTGCGGTGACGCGGCGGCCGAAGGCAATGCCAGTGGCAGGTGCTGCTCCTCTGCGCCGATCAAGAAGGAGATATACGCGCGCCTCTGCCGGCCCACCCCGTTCGACGGCGGCGCCAAGGTTTTTTTTTTCTTCTTCTTTAGTCTGTTTCAAAATTCAAACAATCAGAATGCTTTTGCTTTTGGTAGAGGATGGTTTTAGTGGTGGCTGTAAAAAAAAAAGAAGTTGCATTAGTAGAACCTGTTTGTCTTTTCATGTTTGATGTCTTTTTCAATAATATGTTTGTTCTAGGCCGGAGTATCTTTTTGTCTGCGATGGTCTAACTAAAAGCAGTTATTTGAGTAGGAATTTTGGATCGAGAAGAACAAGGGAGGTTTCTGCATGTCCATCTCCTCAAAGTCTATGTCGATCACGGGGAGGGGTGATAGGAGGTATTGGAGCCACCTATCCACAGAGGAATCAAGGTATTACTTCGTTTTTGTTTCCATATTCCCACAATAAGTGTATTCTGTATTCGTTAGGAGGTTAAGATCTCGTTCCATGCTGTCAGCATCGCGAGAAAATGAAATCATGGAATACTTTTATCATGCCATGCTTTTACATCATCTATTACTATATTTTGTTATATTGGAATCTCTTTGTTAATTGCTTCACTTTTGACTTTTGTTACGTTCCTCAATAAGACAATTATCTGATCTTATAATTCTTATTCTTTTTCCATGAGCATTTAATGTATTTCTTTTGTCAATGAACTGGTTGAAGATTTCTTTTCCGGGTAAACGGATCTTTCTTTCACATACCTACCCGAGTATGTTATATTTTTGTGATGATTGATGGTGTGTTGTTTCCAGTCGGATGCTTGGGGTGTTCAGACACATTTAGATGTCCTCTGTGCTGGACAACTTATCCAAATTGTCAGCAGCAACTTACAAATTAGGAATCCAGTATAGTACTGGATGTGATTGATATGTGTAGGACCATGATTTATTTTTTAGGCTGTGTCGCTATGTTATCTTTTGTGCTACTGTACATATATAAAATCCTGAAGCCAATCAGCCTGCTGCATACAACCAACAGTGTCATCAGAAAGGCTACTGATGGCTACTGATGCAAATTGAACATCCATAGTGTTTGTTGTGATGTGATTTGGTTTATTGTACTTACATGACTTGCCCGTTGAGTACATTTTGGTCCCCTCCTTATTGTGAGCTGGTTTGTTGTACTTGTGCAATGACCCTGATAGTTTTGCTTTCACAGACATCTTTACAAAAGGAAATTCACCTCGCATGTTGTGTTATTGTAGCTTTGATCCACCCGTAGTAGTTTGAGCTCTATCTCATTTTCATGTTCACCAATTGCTGAACTCACCGCATAAGAGATAACCAAGTGCCATCGTTTTTATTGCAGATTTCACAGTGTTGCCTATCTTCAGCAAATTTGGTGGCTCGAGGTAGGTGGGGAGATTGATTTCTGCTTTCCTGCTGGTTCATACAGCCTATTCTTCCGGCTCCATTTGGGCCTGCCGCACAAGCGGATGGGCCGACGAGGCTATGGCTCTGAGAATATCCACGGCTGGGACATCAGACCAACACGGTTCCAGCTTTCAACTTCAGATGACCAGCACACTTCATCCGAGTCTTACCTAATTAACCCTGGAAGATGGATCCTTTACCACGTTGGTGATTTCATCATATCGAGTTCAGAGGAGGTGACGGAACTCAAGTTCTCTATGATGCAGATTGATTGCACGCATACAAAAGGGGGCCTGTGTGTTGACTCAGTCTGCATATACCCAAAGGATCACGGATATGAGGAGGACTACGTATTCTGCGAGAAAATTTTGTAAGAGCGCTTGAATTCCTTGGCTAGCCTATTTATTATTCTTTTTGGGTCATTATGTAGAAAATGGTAGTGTGCATATTATTTTTCTGAGAGTTTTGCATGAACAATTCATTTTTTTTGTAAGGTATTATTCTGTATTTACTTTTTGTAGTGTTAGTCGAATAAGTAGGGAGGTCAAGAAAAGTAAATATAGTAAATATAGGTATAACGATGTATGATTGGAGCGCTTGACACGCGTGTGTAGAAACAGATGCATCATTACATGTACAGAGATCTTGGTGTTTATTTATATATCATTGAGACATGCTTCCAGAAAGTTTCATTGCATTCGCAAGTAATTGAGGCTGAAATTGTGTGTTGATCTGCATGTGACATTTCTAGCTTCCATGTCGCTGAACTACGGGCATTTGTCATGTATCACTGCATGCCTTTCCGATATTGCTGACCCTTTGAAGAGCATGTGTTCATGATGGCACTCCCAATGCTAAACTCTAAAATAGAGTCTAAGTCTATTTTATACCATTTATTTATGGTATTTTGTTGATGTGGCAGTATATTTATTGAAGAGAGATGATGAAAAAACAAGACTTCAAGTCTTATTTAGACTCCAAGTCTACAATATTCGAGGTAATAAATATGTTTAGACTCTGTGATAGAGTCTGCATTGAGAGTGCCCTGATAATTGCTTCTGTGTTGGATGCTTGGTCCGATGTCCGACCCAGCCAATCCTATTCGATTCTCTAGGATTGGAAAATTCAGGCCCACAACAACACCATAGCGGAGCGTGTGCCAATACACGGCACGACAGTAGGTAAAGGCATTGACTCAGACCGACAACAACGCCATAGCGGAGCGTGTGTGCCAATGCTTGGCACGATAGTAGGTAAACGCATCGACCCTGGCATGCAAGCGCAGAGTAGGCGGAGCGAAGCCCATGGACGCTGTCACTACGATCATGCCGAACAATGCATGAAAATGAATGATTGGCTTCTTGTCCTGCACCCGCCTCTCTTGCCAATGTACCGCCCTGTTCGTTTGGCTTATCAGCCACCGAAATAGTGTTTTTGTCTCACAGAAAAATAGCAAAAACAACATCAGTCGTGGCTTATCAGCCAAAAACAACCAAGAGAACAGTCTCCCTAGTAAATTGGACCTCGGGTCTGATAATGGCTAGTTGATACATACGGAGTTATAAGGTCGGCCTTCACTTCCTTCAATGAATGCTAGGGCTAAGGGTTATTGGAATAAGGATTCCAGCTGGTTAGGTTAAGGGAATATCTAGGGCTAAGGGTTATTGGAATAAGGATTCCGGCTGGTTAGGTTAAGGGAATATCTAGGTCTGCTTACTTCTTCAGATAACGAGTCTTCTTCTTCCAGGTTCCAAAGCGTAGGCCAAGGACCTAGACCTCAATCGGTCAATAGAAATACTCCAACTAGAAAGTAACAAGGAAGTCTAGTAGTAGGCAGATAATGGCTCTCCAACCAGAAAGTAACAAGGAAGTCTAGTAGTAGGCAGATAATGGCTGACTGCAGACTGCCTATGTGGAGCCCGCCATCTGCTGAGATGATGCCTCCCCTCACCTACCATTTGCTTAGGTGATGCCTCTCCACACCCGCCAATCCTCGTCGATAGCGAGTAACACGATAGCGAGTAACGCGCCGAGCACCCCGCCGTAGGGGCGTCCCTGAGGGCGTGCGACCCGTGCGACTGAACTAGGCCCTAAAAATCAAGGGCCCCAAAATTTACTAAGTATCCTAAGTATATATATAATAATTTTAGACTTTGCTTTAATTAGTAAATTAGTCATAGTTGTCTTCTTTGGCCCATAAACGTGGCCTAGTGGAGCACATAAGTCCATGATCCTAACATACTTTCTTCCTCTCAAGAAACAGTTTGTCATCGACTTTTTTTTTCACGTAACATCGTAAGGCCATAAGCCCTTCATTTTAATCTTTTGTGCATTGTATTTATACATAAATTGATCTAGTGTAATTTTTAAAACTTGCAAGTTTATGTCTTCTTCAAATTAGATTAGAAAATATCAATTGAGAAATCAAAAGAGAATATTTGCAATTATTTTCTTGTTTTAGCAATAGAAATTAGGCTTCCATTTATTTTCTGAACTGGGCCTCTTGTTTTCCCTAGACGCGCCTTATGTGGACTATTTTTCTCACCATTGCAATGAGAACCTAAGGGCATCCACAGTGGTAAGTCAACCCATCCATGCCACGTATAACCAGCTATGAGTCGATTTTTTCTTGCACGGCAGCAATGGTGGCGTCGCGGCCCCGGCTTCCGCGTGGTGATGACGGTGTGTGCCGCCCCGGCCTCCGGCGTGACGACGACGGCGGCTCCTTTCTTCTGCTGTCTGTCTGGTAGTTTGGCCGTCGGTGGACTATATCAACATATTTTTTTTAATTCTAATGAATCGGTTTTTATCTGCTTGCATTGACTTTTGACATACCCCATGAGTCGGTGGTTGTGTTACGAGTAGACCCCTGGTCTGCCACCTCATCCGATGGGTCGGTTTTCAAAAGCCACTGAAGAAGCGCTAACAATAAAACTTTCTAACCAAGACCACACTTTAGTATATTTAGATAGTATTTAGTACAATAAATCTTTTTATAATATTGGTATAATTTTAATAATTCAAGAAAACATGTTTTGTCTTTACAAGGAAAAATATTCGAGAATAATATTCTATAATTAGGAGCATAAATTCCAATGCACAATGTGTATGCAGTTAAGCTAAAATTATAAGAGCAAATTTCTTGATTGCCTTATGTCCGCGGACGGGCATGCGAGCGGGCCGCCATGATGCTGCCTAGGTCACAACTTCCGCCCGACACCGATCGAACGAGGCAGCGCGACTTGCCTCTGGTGCAACGTGCCTCTGGCTTTTATTTGTGTGGCCGGGGATGGAGCGATGGTGTATGCGGCTGATTTGGCTGGTAAGTTGACGTCGTTAAGTTTGAATTGACGGTAATGGCAGACAAGGAAACAAAGAATTAAACGAATGGCAATGAAGGAAACACATATTTTTGAATGATAATGAAGGGATTGTTATAACTTTAAGTGGCAATGAAGGAATTTTCTTAAATTATAATTATTTTCGTATCTTTGCGAGGTTATCATCAATTGCAAAAAAAAGTGAAAGATTGGAAGTCTAATTTTATATGAGACATGAAAGTTTGAGTGGCAGTCTACAAACAAGAGTGAACTCTATGAAGGATATGAGAGAAACAACATGAACGATGTGATGTATAACCTCGACAAGATGAAAATAAAGAGGCAAAGTGGGGTGGCCGGATTGATAGGTTAGATTGATATTGAGTTAAGCGACTGGGAGAAACAGGGAACTGGAGGAGCTTTCTCGCGAGGAACCTCGACTTTTGAGGCTTGCGACACGGGTGCCATTTCCAAAAACAGAAGGGAAATTTCACTAGCACATCCTAATAGCAGAATGGAAGTTTTGCATGTGGGGGCAACTTCCTTGTTGGTGGGAGGGGATTGGAATGTCCAATAAATTTCTCGTGGATGATTTCGCTCCCTGGTTAATTACCCAAGGTTGCCAAAGTAGCTCTAAGTAAGAGGTTCCTTCTTCCCCTTTATAGGTCACTATATAGAAGGAAGTTCTTTACCAAAATACCTTTAATGGTACATGTATATACTCGGGATATTCCCATACCTAGGTTGAACAAGCAGGGGCATCTTGGGCCTTCTCTTTCGTCAACCGCCTTGCTTCATGGGCCCCAATCTGCGCCCAACGAAGGCCCATTTTTCTGCTTTGGATCCACACGTTATAGGAAGACGGCCGAGGAAGTTGTCCCTTCGGTAGCCGGAGGTCTTCTTCGGGTTCCCCTTCTTTTCTGCTCCATTGTTTGCCTCCGCCTTGACAACCTCTGCATCCTCGTTCGGGGCCTTCGCTGTCCTTTCCATGCCTTCGCTCACTTGGAAGCTGCGAGCGAAGGTTCCTGCAAGATCCCTGCAAATTGCTTATCATGTGATTCACATCGTTAGCCTTCTCCGGTCAGAGCGGGGCATGGCCTTCGCAACTCATATATTTATGTCCCAACAATAGATGTGCTCACTGAAGCTATCTGTTTCTTCTTTTTTTTTTCATAGTGAAAGGATATAATGACTAGTTTTGTGTGGGAGCTTGTAAATAGATGTTAGCAAGAGCTTGGGCCACTCTCTTGCAAAACTGACTAAGGGCGTGTTTGTTTTCGCGGTTGAGGACCACGCGGTGCGGTACGGGGACCGCGGCCGTCCCACCGCGGCACGGAAACCGCCGATTCTTAGAGACACAGTTCATTTTTGCGATGTCCAGAACGTAGGCGGTAAAAAGAATCAGAAACACCGCGGCGCGTTTGGCGCGATTCTATGATTTCTTTGACCGCCACCGCAGATAACGCGAAAACAAACACGCCCTAAGCTAGTTTTTCTGGTCTTGGTGCAATTGTCAAGCAATCCTAGAACCTCGTCCAATCCAGGCGTACTGGCCCTCTGGATGCAGGACTGGATTTGTGTCAACACCTTGCTTATTGCAGTAATTGTGCTCGTCACTTTCACGCAATTATACTCGGATGGATATGATCTGTCAACAGTTCAGGTATCTTCAAGCCTTCAGGCTCTCTAAATTATAAATTTGATCTGCAACACTGGTTCTTAACTATTTTAGTATTGGCATGCAGGCAATTGCTGGTTCATATTTATAGCCTTATCTAATGTCGGCATATATCCTACAAATTTTATACACATATTGGTACAAAATGCATATGCATATATAGTACACAAACTGTTATTTTTCTAATCTACGGAGTGCTCCTATTTCGTGAGCTTCAGGCAGCAGTAATTCACCAAACCCATGACCCATCACATCTCATAGGCGCTATACCTTTGCGATTCAGAAACTAAGACAAAATCCTTGTGCCGATGCATGCATTCATGCATCACAAGTTCACGGGATTTACATGGTAACTGACTAAACTGTATTTTCATATGCCTGCGCACGGGATTTACGTGGTGGCGCCAGCCAGCTCGTGCCTTTGGGAAACGGGAACTCGCCGAGATCCAGGTCATATGGAAGCGTGGCAATCCAATTGCAAGCCTGTGTTTTCTAGCTGATAACGTAAAATTTTGTCCGTAAGCACTCATGGTCTCTAGACCATCTGTATTTCGTCAATGCAAGCGCGGCCTTGTTTTCGTAAACCATCTACGCGTAGTATAGTACATAGGAAACCGGATGGTGACGCGTCCATCATGCTGGCTGTCTGCCTGGAGTTGTTACCCGCTGGAAGTCAGGTCTCTTCCGTGTTTTGACTGAACTGGTATGCACGGTGAGTGCATTTTTGGTGGCGAATCGCGATGATTGCTTGGCTTCTTTACCGAGATGAACACCATGATGATGAGCCCTGCCAATGCACAGGGGCAGAGAGCCAGAGAGAGGAGTGGATCGATCTGTGCCTATGGATGGATCGTCAGGATGCGATGTGCCTCCCTGTCGTCTCTGCACTGGCCGGCCTTACGACGGACGGGTGGTGGCTGCTCGTGCTTTGCCCTGCCCCTGCCCCTGCCCCTGCTGCTGCTGCACTGCATGCCTGCGTCTGTCTGTCTATTGGTGGTCCAGTCCAATCCGATCGGTTTTGGGCAGGGTAGTTGGCTTGTTGCAGTGCAGGTTTCATGCATTGCTTGCCAATCTTCGTGCATGGCCTGGCTGCTGTACGCTGGGCCAGCGGCAAGTACGTGTCGACCTGTCGATCGCGGAGGCGCCCGGCCGGCCGGCGCTCTGGGCCTCCTCTCTGCCGAGCCGGCCGTAGTGGTGACCAGCGAGCGAACGGATTGCACTCTCACTCTGGGAACAGTGTGTGCAGGGGAAAGGCGAAGCGAGGCGAGGCTGGCCGGTCGAGATGCGGAGCAGCCTGGCGTCCATCTCGTCGCCATCGCAGCCGGCCTGGCGCTGGGCGCTGGCGCTGGCAATAGTGGTGTGTGGTGCTACTACTACTGCCTGCGCCTGGCCTGCATGCAGCTGCAGCCTTCCTTGAGGTTGAGGTCCAGTGCTGTGTGGCCGGGGCACTGTTGCCTTCAGCGCCAGCATGATCCAGGCACCACCACAATGCAATACAGTAGTGTGTAGTCCAACGATCATCACTCGGGGTCGGGGGGCGGCGTTGCTGATTTTCTGTGGCGTCCTTGGACCGGTCATCGATCGACAGCCTGTTATTGCAGTCAGGGTTTTGAAAGTCCGGATGGCCATATATTGTCATTGACTCGAATGAAGAAAGGCGCCTCCGATATGCCGTCCATGTCAAAAGGAGTTGCTTTCGTTAACGCTCGATTCGCGCGGCAAGTTGCACCGGTCGGTTCCACCGCGCCACGCCGTATCCCGCACGCGCGCGCGCGGAGATCGCTCCGGCGGTGACGAACGAACGACGACTCCACCGTTGGTGGCTTGTCATGGCATGGCATGGGGCGGGACGACGACTGGACCGGCGGTGCCGACATGCCGAGCACCGCGCCCATGTCGTCGGCACGCCATCCTGCAGGCGGGGCGGTGCATGCGCAGGGGAAAAACAAGCTTAAGGCGACTCGGTCTGCTCCTCGTCTCGTCTGCAGGCGACTCGAGAGGCTTCCCTGCGCGCCCGTTATTGAGGAGGAGTAGGGTCAGGCCAGGCATTGACATTGGTGCAGGCAGGTCAGAGTCCACAGGCACAGGCAGGCACAATTATCTGTCTTTTTTTTTTCTTGGGAGCGAGCTGTAAAGCCGGTTGGTTGGGGCCTTGGGGGATCCACCACCACCAAAGAGGAAGACTGTTACGGGTCAGGACTGTTACGGGTTACAGGGAGAGAGAGAGAGAGAGAGAGTACGGTTAGTAGATAAAAGTGGCAGGAGGACTGAGGGTGATGAGGGGCCGGGAAGAGGGTGACAGCGAGACGGCCTTGCCGCCAGTACACTCGATCACACTGCACCGTCCATCATGTCGTTTTTGCAACAACTTGCACCTCTAATCCGGAGGGAGGCACTAGCAGCAGCAGGCTGCACCGCTGCTGCAGTGGGACGGGCGACGTCCGTCCGGATCCAGCTCAAGGCGAGGTCCACTGCAGTACGTACAGTAGCTCGCAGTCGCATGCAGCAGGCCGCTGGATAAGCACCAAGACAAACGGGTTATGATTCCAGCCCGGGAGCAGGCAGGCAGGCACGTAGGGTTGGTTGGGTTGGTGCTGCAGGCCTGCAGAGAATCCTGCGCCTGCGCATGGGAAGTGGACCGGGGGAGCTGTTGCCCAACTGCCAGCAGCAGCTCGCCTGTTCCCTCAGGCCTCAGAACTGCCCATGCATGCAGGACAGAGGACACCACCCCTTGCTCCCCAGAAACGAAACAACAGGGGAAGAACACACCTGAAAATGGAAAAGGTGAAAACCTTAATTACTACTACTACTAGTCTACTACTACGGCTTTCAGCCTTTCACCGCCGCACGGTGATCTAAATATATTACTTTATACTTTAATACTACCATCTGTTTCGAATAATAGTGTGTTATTTTGTTTTTTTTAAAACATAGCGCACATAAGTATACGATAGGACTAGATACGTAATAAAAATTGTATATCTACAAATGCTAAAGTAACCTATAGTGCTAGTCTAGGAATCGAGAGGGTAAAAGAAAGAGAAACCATATAAGGTAACAAGCTGTTCATGTTATGAGCTACTATGTGCTAGTGAAATTTATATAATTAGATAAGCTTTAGATCTTCTACCACAACAAACTGAAGCAACACATTATCATCCATATTATTGACCAGTTGGTCTGCCCGGATGCATTGCACCCTATTGGCCAGATTCAACCCCACCGGAGATAGATTTATTGGCCAAAGAGGAGGCGCAGTTTATCTACGCGTTGAAAAAAATCTCCTGGTCTATCCCACGCTAAAGCACTAGTCTTAGGTCAGTCCAGTCTCACAGGTGTCAAGGCGCCGCTATGTATAGTTGGGGCAAGGGTTCAAGATTTTTCTCCATCTAGGTGAGAAGATTTTCTTAAAAAATATCCGAGGTCTGTCTTACCTCCGCAAATCGAGTTCTTATTATAGTAGCACTTTAATGGCAAAACTACATATCACACTCCGCTGAATTTTCTAGATTAGTTTATTTTCCTCTAACTCTGAGTCAAGGCAACCTTGTATCACCATCGGTGATTGCATTACTTTTCAACATTGTTTATCCAAATAGTCATTTAGCTCGTTTACACGCCATTTTAAACATTACATAGTGATATACAATTTTCTTGTTTATATCGTTTAGCAGTGGTTTTGAATGTCTAAGACTCCATTTAGTCCAAAAATCTGTTTAGGATAACATTGGTTTTCAATGGCAAACTAGTCCGATGGTGGTGGAAGGAACGCCATTTGCAAACTGTGGCATTGGATCACCGCAGGGTGGTGATACACGGGAACAAAGTCTCATATCTTAGAAATATTTGGAGATTGAAGACACAAGGGCGTTGGATCTCTACCTGAACAACGACATGTATAATTGAGAAGAAAAAACAGTGTAGATCAAAGAATAGCATCTCTAAAAGAGTATACTTACACTCCATGTCTTTCACACCTCAATGAAGCGTTGTTTCCTTTTTGTCCTTGAGGGTTTATTTAGCTCCACATCATTCCACCCCTATCCATATGGATTAGAGGGTATTGGAGTGGATAAATACTCCCTTTGATCCAAAAAGAATATAAATATCACTTCTCGAGAATCAAACATTCTCAAATTTAACTAGTTTTACTAAACAAAAATAGTATCAAAATTTTAATATCTAAATAGGTTTATTATGAAAATACTCATTACGTATATAGATTTGATCAAAGTTTTAAAAAAAAGTTAAAATTAATTGACTCATTGAAAATTAGATTTACGTTCTTTTTGGGAAAGACATAGTAGTTAATTTTCCCATCACAATGCCTGCTAATAGTGGTGTGTAGCCAAACAAGCCATAATGCTATATACTCATGCTCTCTCCTACACACGACCCGGCAATTATCTCTTGTACAAAATGCATATATAACCATAATACGTATCCCACGGTCATGCCCACATGAGTATATTCCATTATTAACGGCAAATGTAACTTTTGATGAATTCGTAGGATCGTCTAGGAGCGGATCCAGTGGAATAGGTCGAGTTCTTGTTGAACAAAGGTATGCGGTTCATGCGTAGAGAGGAGTAGAGAGCGAGAGAGAGAGGTGGAAAACAAACCGGATCCGTCAACCGGATGAGGTGCAGTGGCGGCGGTGGAATTGGAGTTGGAGCCGCCGTCCGCCATGGGCGCCGGTGTGGAGTCGGAGGTCGCGTCAGTCGTCATTCGTGCTCGCCGGCGCGTCGGTGGAGCTTTCCGCCGCTGGCAGCGCTCCCTCTAGATCGGTCTAGGGTTTAGGGAATGTCGGTGGGGATTTGGCGGCGCAGGTGAACCTCGTGAGACGTACTTGGCGCCCCGGCCCCCACCTTCCTTATATAGCACTGTGCGACGGGGGCCCACCAACCACAGGGTTGGACGCCCCCGATCAGGGCGTGACCTAGGACCCGTTAGTCCGTTGGACCTAACGGGAGGAGATCTAACTCTAACATGCCGACTTCAACAATCCCGGCCCCGTATCCATGGCATGACAAAACAGACAGCCGTGTACCATCATGCGGCGCGACCGTCACACAACACAAGTCGCCCGACGCCCGCGGTGGTCGTTGAACGGGCGCGGCGACCGTGATCCTCGTCCTGGCCTAGCTCGACGCCTACGACTACGAGTAGTAGTGGCCTTCTGGCCTTCTAGGAGCACGCGGACGCATGCGCGCGGCGCGTCACACAAGTCACCGCGCGCGGTCTGTGGCCGGCCGCGGCGACAGTGATCGCGTCCTGGCGGCCTGCTGGCCTAGCTAGTGGCGCTCTGGGAGCCCGGCCGGGTCGGAGGACGAAGGCCGGCCGGTGCGCGCAAGACGACGCCACCGTCTACCGACTTACCGATCGAGACCTACGCCCGGGCCGGTCGATCTGCATGCAGCAGCAAGACTTTGGCGCCGACCGCCGAACGGCTCCTGTACGGCGCCAGGACGCGATTTGCGTCGCGTGCTGGATCGGATCGATCGTTGTCACCATCTTTTTTTTGGTCCAGGAAATCGGGGGCACACGGCGGATGCTGCGTACGTAACCAGGGCGGAGGCCGACGTACGTGCGGGAGCCATCACGTACGCGTCTGTGTACACGGACCACGGTGTTATTCTACGCGGACGGACGCGTGTCAACCTGCCGCCGGGGTTGCGCCGTGGTGCGCTCGAGCAAGAGTACTAAGCACCGTGGGCTTCACGTCTGGCCAGGCTCTGCTTGCGAATTGGTTGCAAGAGGGCAGCAATTAAAATAATTGGCTTCCCGTACGTACGGTAATTTGATTATTTTTTCTCCATTGTAAAGTAATTCTGACTTTTATAGATACGTATCTTATATATTTTATATCTATAAACATAGCATATATCTAGATATATATATAGTAAAAATAATATATTTATAGCAACTAAATAAAATGATTCTATTTGCATAGAGTGGATTTGCTTTCCTTCTTATGACATAGCAGTGCTCCGGCTATTTTTTTCTGAAAAAACTAAAAACAACTTGTTTTTCATATAGAGTAGTGAGGTGTGAAATTCTACTGGCTGAGGAGCACCCACTATACCTACTTTACGACGACCACACGAGATTTATAACGATATTTTCTTAAAAAAAACACACACTCCAAATATAGATGCTCAATACACTGTATGGATGTACGTATTCACACTACGTCTATCAGACTATCACCATCTTAATGTGATAGAGAGGAAGGCGAGCACATATACCATACCACATTTTGTGCTTAAACCCCAGGTGAATGTGTTCCACCCTACAAAAACTAAGCCTTTTTTAGTATATATATAACATGGCATAGCATTAAGGAAATACGTAATAAAAAATATCTTTGTGGATATATACGGCTTTGGTTCAATATTCATGATTCTTAAACCATTTATATAAACTTTAGAGCAACTATTTTAGATATAACATACTCCCTCTCAGTGATGGAACTACACTAGTGCTACTAGGGCCCATGACCCTAGTCTTAGCCGTTAATTACAATGAGCAAATTATCATTTTTCTATAACTAAGTACAATTAACATCGATGCCTAATGTAATGGTCCTAGTCATTGGCTAATCTTGGGTCCGCGCGCCCATGTCCCTATGTTGCAAACTATAGCTCATTTTTTGATTTGTCATGAGTTCACACCCTATTCGTTTGACTTATCAGCCACCGAAACAGTGTTTTTGTCTCATAGAAAAATAGCCACAAACGGCATCAGTCGACTTATCAGCCACAGAAACGGTCAAACGAACAGGCCGTAAATTTCTCCGACTTTGACTAGCAGGTGCATGACAAAATCATCAATGTTTATCATATCAAATTATTTTCATTAAAGTATCCATTGGATATGTTTTAATAGTGCATTTATTTGAACTTCTATATGTATATTAACCTATTTCCTTAAGGCTTGGTCATAGGTTCAACTTGGGATAAAACCAAAGAAAATTGTAAAAAAAATTTGATCGGTACAACTTGGACACACACAACCCACACACTCCCATAATAATCATTGACTTGAAATAAAAGAACAACCGTAATATCATATACTAAGTTACGTTAGACTTGTCTTGTATTTTATGGTATATGATATCTTTTGAAAACTGTCATGATAATGATATATTGTATAATCAGGAGAGCCTACCTGCCTAAGCAACATTTTAGAATTAGTTTTTAGAAAAACATTATAAGATGCTAGAACGCCTTATTTCTCGAGCCGTGCCACCTGTATATAGTATGTCCATGGCAAAGTGTAGCAAGTTTTTTTTTCTTTCTTTCTTTCTAGATGCTCTTAGAAACACGTTGACACATGAGAACAAGCCAGATATATGGACCTGTGTGCAAGACCAATAAATGTTGCCCGAGTAGTCTTGTTTGAGGGAGATCTCATGGTCAAGTCTCTAAAAACCGTACGAAAACAAAAGGAGTACGCTAGAGCTAACCAATTGCCAGGAGTGCAGATGGATCCCGAGCCGACAGTGATGTGCAAGGTCTTTCGAGCCTCTGAAATGTGGGCACCGTAACCAAAAGCCTTTTCACTCAGCCACATCATTTGCGTCATGCAGTCAGCCTGACCATCGACAGTACTGCTCCCTTCGTCTCAAAAAATATAGTGACAAGTCAAGTTTTTTTAGGTTTGAACAGAAAATAATATTAACATTCATATTTTAAATAGATTTATAACGAAAATATATAATATAACTCATCTAATTATACTTAATCAGAATTATAAATATGCACTTCTTGTATAAATTTGGTCAAATTTATATTTATTAAACTCATCGGAGAGAGTTGATTTTTTTTTTGGTACAGAGACTACAGAGAGAGTACTAGTACACGTATTAGTATTGTCACTGTTGCTCCGTTGCTCAATTGCGGTGTCTCTTGACACGTCTGTTATGTTGCTTATAAATCATGCATGTCGGCTCCCATAAGTCACGCACATGCTGCTAAAACTGATTACGACGCAATACCATCCAGAACCGTATCTGTGTTGCTTTGGTTGCAATTCAGGAGCTGTTTGGTTCGGCCGCTCCGGCCCCGCATCGCTTCCCAGCGTCAACAATTTACGTTGCCACACGTTTGGTTGGTCCAGTCCGTAGCAGGTCACGCTGTAAACGGATCCACTCTAGGTGTTGTTTGGTTCGGCGGCTCCGGCCCCGCATGGCTTCCCAGCGTGAGCGGTTTATGTTGCCAAGTGTTTGGTTGGACCGATCCGTAGCGGGTCACGCCGTGAATAGATCCACTCTAGTATAAAACCGATCCCCCTCGGCTCCCAACGCTGCCCCGCCAAAAAAAATTAACGATGCCGCTGCCTTGCCCGTGCACGCCGCTCTCGCCCCGCTCACGCACTAACGTTTCCGTAGTCAACCAAACAAGTAACGTATTCAGTTCCCAGTAAGCATTAGCAGAGGCAGCTGATTCCCGTTACCATTACCATTCCTAGTACTGAACCAAACAACACCCTAATACAAAATCATTCCCCCTCGGCTCCCGACGGTATCAACTGCCCCGCCAAAAAATAAAGGAGGCTGCTGCCTTGCTCCGCCCCGCTCACGCACCAACCATTTACGTAGCCAACCAAACAAGTAGTCAAATTTTATTTTGTCCCGCCGTGCGTTTGCTTTGTTTGACATGCCATGCTTTGGTTCACACTTCACATAGCGCAGCTCACGTTCAAAAGGAATCGGTCTAAGACTTCACATTTCACAAGAATGGCAAGCAGGAAAGAACAAGAACAAACTAACGCCTCAAGGACTTCCGGGTATAAGTAGGCTGGCTACTGTTGCCAAACTGCTTCTACGGGACAAACACAAAGACAGCAATTAGCAACGGCTACAGTTCTTAGGTGTATTTTTTTTTCCTCGTGGAAATTAGCAACAGCTTTTGCCAGCTTCTGAAAACTGCACAAGCTTTCATCGTGGTTTATTTTAAATTTAAATTTCTGCAATTATTTAATTTAGAAATCTTTCAAGATGATATTTCGAGTATATAGATGCATACCATTCGTGTAGAAGAAATTTTGTTAATGTACATGCTGAGATGTGTTTTGTTGTTCGATCAATTGAAAGCAAGACCTTTCATATGCATATTAATCCAGCCAGACGCATTAGAATAAGTTTATAGAAGTTATTACACCTACATTTTGACCACGGTGTTTTTTACTTATTAACTCTTGCCCAAGACTCCAAGCAAGCATTTTCACACGTCCAATTCCAGATAGAGGCGGAACTGAAACTATATAAAAAACATTTAAAATAAGGTATGCAATTCTCAACTTCTCCATATTAAATTATAGTAAAATGAATTTAATGATGATACTTGACTTGTACCAAGTCACACATAAAAAAGTTGACCCTTGAGCAGCCAGCCCCTTGCTGTGTTCACGCGATGGCAGCAACCCCCCTGTAGCAGGGCATTGGAAATCACCTGTTCCTGCTCGTGTTTAGCGGTGAGCCCCGGCCCTACACGAGGGCGGATTAACCGCGTCATCTTAGAGTACATGTAACAAAAGAAAACTCTATTGGAGTTAACTGTCGTATAATTACTAAAGTATCTTTAACTACAAATAATTAAGTCCTTCTATGATGAATGGCTGCAAATTATAGATATACTAGATTGACTTACTATCGCTAGCACGTTTAAGGATTTAACCGTCAAGCTCTTTAAACATGACCATCAAAATATGGAAATTACATATGTTCACAACACATGGTTGGTGTATCATATTTATATCATGGAAAAAATATTACAACAAATAACTTTAACTATTTAAAGTTGTATATTTTAACCAAAGTCTCTAGACAGTCCTGTTTGGTTCAAAGTTTCTGCGGTTGATAAATGACTGGTAGTTTTTTTTCTGACTGTTTTGTTGTACGAAAAAAAATGTCATACCATGACTGATAAGTCATGTCGATAAGTTCAAGCGAACAGGGATCAAAGAGAGCACTAACTTTTTTTTACTACGTAAGAATGGCAAGACAATTGTAGGAATTTCAAAGAACTGCAAAACTTTACTATTATTTTTATTATTAGGACATCAAAACAAACATATTGGTCTTGCTCTTAGAAAAACTGGATTAAAAATCCTACAACGAGCGATGCGACTAAAATAAAAATTAAACTTACCGCTACCACTCGCTCAAGAGGCCACTTGGTTGACGTGTCGACCGGTCGACCCAAGGAATTTCATATTTTCGCAGGCATAAAGATTAAAGGAAGAGCATGAGAAACGTGGAAAGCATAGCGGCAAGAAATGTACTCTGGTTGAAATAAAACTGGAGAGTGCTGCTGTTTTGTTGGTTCATGTCGAAGCTATCAATGTGACAGCATTTCGCCGTAATATTTTTTTTTACTGCGGTAGGTATCCTTGCCCAAATTTTCATAATTTAGCCTTTTTTTTGAAATATTTTCACGTTTGGACCTCTGGAGAAACTAATTGCAGAAATGGACTCAAGGGCACGGCGCCGAGGTAACACAGCTCGGCGCCGTGCCCCACGGCGCCGAGCTTTGAGCCCGCATCCAGCGTGGCAGCCGACGTGGTTGGGGGCTCGGCGCCACACGGCACGGCGCCGAGCTCGGCGCCACGGGGCACGGCGCCGAGCTGCGTTCCTTATATTCCAGCCAGCTTTCTCACCCACCCGAGGTTTCATCCATTTGTTCTTCCTTGCTCTCGGGGTTTTCCTCTCCTCCACCCACCTAACCTCTTTGAATCGACATTTTGGACCTAGGAAACTTGGATTTCATCCACCGATCTTCGAGACCAAGGTATCCTTCTTCCCCTCCTCATTTTTTACGCATCGATTCAGTCTATATTAGGTGTATTTTGAAATCCTAGTTAGATTTTGACTTAGGGTTTGGGACGATTATTGATTTGTTATTTGCAGTTTGCAACCATAGGATGCCAAGGCGTGGGAAAACTACTAAAGCAAGGTATTCTCTGCTAGGTTTATTTTTTGTTCTAATTATTTCGGTTATTAGAACGATTTTTTTTCATTTGTAGGAAGGGCCCGTTGACCAGCATCACATTCGATCCAAAGCCTCTGCCCCAGCGGTGTTCCGGTTTCAATGTGCTTTTGCGGTGATCCTTGCAAGATAGAGATTTCTGAGGATCATGAAACCTATAGGGCAGCAACATTAGGGCAGATTCCAACCTCGTTTGGAGCGGATTGCGCATCGGGCACGACAACCACATCTTCCACATGCACCTCTAGATTGTGTAACGGAGGATCACATGATAACGGATCGTATTGTGGTGGTGACAAGCCATGAGGGGATGAATGACCAAGAGGAGTTGGCTCATTGGAGAGCTTCCGCACAATCAAATCCAAACATTGAAATTCACTCTTCATCACAGTATTGACATATGTCTCCCATTGAGCCTCTGATGAGATTGGGACTAACCGCCTAAATATTTGGCCTGATTTACCATGGTGAACTACTCCCTCAACTGATATGACATTTTCAATGGAATTGCAATGAAGCTCATCACGAGCCCTAGCAAACAACTCCAAAAAAAGCGGCCGCTCATCGAACATCAAAGGCACTCTTCCGATTCCTCCACTCTTCCTCCATGATACAGGGTCACTAGGTTATCCATCTAGTTGATATACACAACACGAAAGTTCTTATTATAGGTAAACTAAATTATCAATGACCTAACTATATATATATAATATATATATATACACATATATCTATTTAGCTATAAATTTAGCAAACTAACTATCTATCTATGAACTTATCAATCTATCTATGTAGCAAAATAACTATCTATTTATCTATCTATTTGTCTATCCATCTATTTAGCATACTATATATATATATATATATTTGTCTATCTATTTAGTTACAAATTTAACAAACCAACTATCTATCTATGATAAGTTAACTACCTATTTGTCTATCTATCATATAAATTTGTAACTAAAATTTCGAACTACAATTGCTAACTAAAAACACTAAACTAAAAACACTAAAAAAATTACCTAAAAAACGGATGGCGGCGGACGGCGGCCGGCGGACTCGGCGCCGAGACAGAGAGCGAGAGACTGAGCGTGCGCCGAGCTCGGCGCCGCGGGCTATATCCTAGCTCGGCGCCGTGCCCTATGGCGTCGAGCCCCAGCCACGTCGGATGCCAGCTGGATGCGGGCTAAAAGCTCAGCGCCGTGGGGCACGGCGCCAAGCTGTGTTACCTCGGCGTCAGGGGTACGGCGCCGACCCCCTGGGTCCATTTCTGGGAATAGTTCCTCCAGAGGTCCAAACATGAAAAAAAATAAAAAAAAAGGCTAGATTGTAAAAATTTGGGGTATCCTTGCCCTTACTAGGCCAGACGCAAGGTATTGGATTCCGATTTTCACTACCGTCCATTTGTCAGATGCCCAGAGATCGTTATGATAAAAAGGTTCAGGTCCAGGGCATCGGCTTTGTCGCGTCTCCTCTCTCTGCATCCACGATTGGGGACATGCTTGTCTCGTTTCTGTGATTCCACGGCAAGGCTAACAGATTTCTCAATCCTAGCAGCAATTGTCCGTCTACTGTTAAGGTGACACAGTGTGTACAGAGACAAGGCCACATGCGTACTGTAGTGCCAAATATATTCTCTCCCATCTCTTCTCTCTTTTGGTGCAAATGATTCGTCCCATGTCTGAAAAAATGGGTCTTTTTGGGCACATAATTTGATGCACACATCTGAAAAGATAAGCATTGACTTGGCAAAATGTATAATAGAGTACTGTATTACGTCGGTCCGATTCCCGCAAAATTCTTCCAAAGCACCTCAAAAGAACGGCCTTAACTTTGATGCTAACACATAGAAAATTCTCGCATATATTTATTCTCTGACCATGTTTTAATGTCTTGAAAGTGATTAAATGCTTATCATAATCGTCACGCCTTTGTTTTTCCTTCTGGATTTAATCAGAGTTTCTTTGTCTGCAAGCATGATTGGCTTGGATAATATAAACTATAAAACAGAGTGAGTGTCTATAATATTACTTGACAATTTTCTCAACGACTTCTCTTGTGTCAACGAATGAACAAATACTGTAGTAGCACTCCATCACTTCAAGTACTACTATCCTAATATATTCTATACTCTGTAGCTATGCACATTTAATGAATTTTTCAAGATCAAGTCTCGAGGCTGTCCTAACAAACTGTCATACTCCTTTTATATGACGCTTTGACTTTTTTTATTTATTTTACTATGTATCTAAACCTATTACTATATTTATATGTATAATAAAAAAATATATATATAGATTTAAAAAGCCAAATCGACATATAATGTAAAACAGAGAGGTAGAAGTATTTCCAGTGGAGCACAGTATTTCTATCGTAGAGTCGTCACCACGCCGGGACACGGTAACACCTCCTGCCGAGCATCCGTATGGCGGGGCCCACATGTCAGCACCTGGACCAGAATCATATGCATGCCGGTGAAGTACCCCATGTGGACCGCGCAGCGCTGAGTCCAAAGAAGTTTGTCACGTTCGGCCAGGACGAGGGCGCCTACCCGAGGCGCTCGGAAAGCGCATCCTCCACCGCCGACGAGCAGACACGCCAAAACGAGGGCGTTTTTGGCCGCTGCGTCCACGTCGCAGTCGCACCAGGCTAAAGACAGAGCAGCTGCGTTGCTTTGTTGCGCCGCGTAGGCCGTCGACAAGACATATATATGCGGCAAAATAAACGCGCACGGCGGTTCCGCCCCCTGCCTGTCAGCTTCTCGCGGCCGCGGGTTTCGCTCGCCAGCCAGCCAGCCTCGTGTCCAGCGGCCGTGCGCCAAAAACTAAGCTCTGCTGCCCACGACATATACGTGGGCTAAAAAACCCAAGTGCGTTCTCGAGTAACAACTGCCCTATGATGTTGCTGCTGCACTCCACTCCAATCCAATCCAAAGAATTAAAAAGCGCACTCCTGGCCTCGACCACTGCCGCCGCCTCAATATAATGGTCCGCATGGATATTGGCTTCGCGGCTTCGGCCAGGAGCAACGCAACAAAAGAGTACAGCGGGCGGAGGTTATGCACGTACTACTAGAGCTAGAGCACCCGCTCCCTTGTCTTTACACTGATGACGGGGCGAGCCAATTGCGCGTCCGCGCCGGCCGCGCGCGGCGGCAACCCCCGCCCGGCCGCCCCCAGATACAACAAGAAAAAGGACACGACGGACGGCATATGGCTTGGACCATCCATCCTCCTCTACGTACTCTCCCACACATGCAGCCACCTCGCCAAGGCAAAACAATGCCAGAGCCTTGGAGCTCCTCTTGTCCAACGCCGCAGCCCACAGCAGCAGCAGCGCACAGTACGTGGCACCGCCGCCCCCATGCCGGCTGGGCTGGTTGGTCACTGGCCGTGGCCGAGGCCGAGACAAGGCCAACGCTACTGGTACGTGCTGCCGCTACTGCTGCACTAGTCATGGAGGATGGACGGATCCGGCCGGACGAAACCTCTGGGGCTCGGTTATATATATATAATACGGCCACTTGTTGCCAAGATGCATTCCCCATCGCACGCAGTCCATGTCATGCTCATGCATGCCTAGCCTAGCCTAGCCGATGCGCACATACTACTGTACAGCAAATCGGCGCACAGATGCGACTTGCGAGGCAGAGACCTAGATTTCCTCAGGCATAACATGGCATGTTGCATGGTGGCCGGCCTCTCTCTCCGCCGTCTCCAATCGAGACGAGCAATGGCGCCATCCATTTGTGCAACTGTGTTACCCTACTATTGTTAGCGGCAGATCCTCTGAATGAGTGAAGGGGATACTAGGCTGGGTGAAGCTACATACATACTGCCGTGCCACCACAACTTGGCACGGAGAATATCGAGGCAGAAATGATAAGCCATTGCCTGTTTCGGAAACCAGAGTACCTAGTTTTTCGTATGGCTGGTTTTGAGCACGCAATTATTTTCCCAACTTAGTAAGCCTTGCGTATTTTTTATGGCGAGCTGCTCTAACGTATTAGGCCAGCACATGCACAGCACCTCGGTGCAAATTAAGCAAAGGGCAATCCAAGCTTGCTTTCTCTTAAGTGCCGCCGCAACTGCATGCCAGAGAAGAGAGCCAGAGCAACAATGACTGAAGATTCTGAGTGTTATGATTTCGCTATTAGCTAGCTTATATATACATACAAGGGACCAAAACGAATATGGCTTGTGACATTTGCCGACCAAAACCTCGCCCTGCACGGCCGCATATGACACTGTTTTTTACATAGAATTCAAGCATTGGTCTAAGGATCCAGCGCAAAACTCTATCAATCCGTGTCGTAGCGTTTGGCAAAGGTGTAAACTTTTGTACGCAAAAGTTCAGACGGCATAACAACAAAAGACGATAGTGCATAAAAACGGAGATCTCGTTGTTTACCCAACAAATGAGGTATATTGTATTCCACATATATTAGCTTCAAGACAACGAGAGGTCGACGGCGTGATGCCGTCGCGACAATTGTTGAAATACTGCAGTCTTATCTTAAAAAACACTAACATTTAAGCGAACAGAACAGATTAGTTGGTTGACCTTCCACACCCATGTTATTATACATATTTAAAAATACCACAGGCCGGTTGTTCATTTCTTTTCTTTTCTCTTGAGTCTGCACTCTGCAGCGAAAGCTTGCTGTGCCAACTCGCAGCTGGACACCATAAAAAAAATTAGTTGACCAAAAAAAGTCCAATGGCTCTCAGGTAAGTCGTCGTAATGATGTCCTGTAGCAAACTCAAAGCTCAAATATAAATAAGCAAATTCAAATTGATTCGATCTAAAACAACCCTACACTACTCGTTGAACTGCATCTACTTGATAGTAAGTTTTAACTTCAACGGTTCAACGGATCGCACTAGCAAAAACTACAAAAGTCAGCTCATCACGCCACAAGTTCCGAGGCAGGGTTTATAGTTTTTAATCCAAGCATAGGGTTATTTAAACATTAAAAGAAGAAGCAAACAGTTCAAATATTTGTTCAGGCCTCCATTTGTCAACCATAGGCAGGAAGGAGCCACAACTGAACAACCGTACTTGTTATATTTGGAATTCTGCAATGGACCGGCCAAAACGCAGTAAACAAAGAATCTGAACAATATCCTCTTACAATACTAGCTTAATTAATTTCGTTTACTTGAGCAGGTTGCAGGGGATTAATTATCCTAGTAATACTTTATGTCTATTTCTAAAAAGTCTCTCTCTATAAGCTGACTTGTTTATCCTAATACCGTTCTTTATTCAATGGAAAAGTCTAGTCAAATGAAACATCATAACTAATGGCCAAAAAAGTAACTTACTGTACACTTAAAGAAGAAACAAACCACTCATAAATATCAAAACTTCAATTTTTATTACCCAAGAACTGTGACGAGGCGAAATATTTTAATTAATGCTAAGTACTGAAGTTACAAAAATTATGTTTGTAACCGAAGCCGAATATAAAAGTACCACTGAACAGCCAACACGTATGTCCAGGACAAATAATATAGGGATACCATGTCATATGTTACGCAGAATAATTTTAGTATTCCGTTACAGGTGCATAATTTTGTACTCCGTACAATCCAGTGCGGGAAGAAATGAAATGAATTCTGGGCGGGCGGCTCGGCTGAAAGATACAGCAACAACCAAGACAAAACACAGAACCAATCCGATTCCGAGCGCTGTCAAGGACCGAGAAAAGCTAGTGAGAAGGGGTCTTCTTTGCCATCAGGCATCAGCCCATCACCCAGGCGGCCAAGGCATCTCTCGTCTCCCTTCGGCCTTCGCCTATAAAAAGGCACCCCGGGCTTCCCAGTCCCCCGCGCCGCGCGGCTCTCTCGAGTCTCGATTCCACCAACCAACCAACCAAGCATCCCAGCGTCCGAAGGGGAGACAAGCCGAGAAACGCTTTCCTCATCTCCCTCCTCCACAACAGAAGCTAACGTACGATCTCGTGTAAATTGCCTGGGAGTTTACCTGCGCCGCAAAGGTTTTTACTCCCTTTATTACCTCGCGAAACCGCACGCGCGGGCGGGCGGGCAACCAGAACCAGCAGAGCAGGGTATTCCTCTGTTTCTCCAGCAGCCAAGCCATGACGTCGTGCGCGGGAGACGCCACGGTGGCGTGCCGGGCGGATGACGCGCTGCCGCACGGGGACGCGGCAGCCTGCGTCATCGTCTACCCCTTGCTCGACAAGGCCGGGGACGGGGAGGTCCGCATCCCGGTGTCCGGAGACGAGGCGCCGGCCGTGCCAGTGCTCACGATGAACAAGTCGCCCGGGCGGTTCGCCACCGCGGTGAAGGAGGCGGTGTCCGTATCCCTGGGCGTGGCGTTCCCGATGACGCCGCTGGTGTCGTCCAGCGACGCGCATGGGGAGGCGCGGTCGATTCTCGGCCTCGCGCTCCCGATGATTCTGACGGGCCTCCTGCTGTACCTCCGCTCCATGATTTCGATGCTCTTCCTCGGTCGTCTCGGCGGCCTGGCCCTCGCCGGCGGGTCACTCGCCATCGGCTTCGCCAACATCACCGGCTACTCCGTGCTCTCAGGGCTCGCCATGGGCATGGAGCCCATATGCGGGCAGGCATTCGGCGCGGGCAACTTCTCGCTGCTGGGAATCACCATGCAGAGGACGGTGCTGCTGCTCATCGCCGCGGCCGTTCCCATCGGTGGCCTCTGGATGCACATGCGGCCTCTCCTCCTCCTCTGCGGCCAGGACACCGGCATCGCGGCGGTCGCCGAGACCTACATTCTGGCGTCGCTCCCGGACCTCGTCCTCCAGGCGTTCATCCACCCCGTGCGGATATACCTCCGGGCGCAGTCCATCAACCTGCCGCTCACCGTCTGCGCCGCGCTCGCCATTGCCATCCACCTCCCCATCAACTACGTCCTCGTCACCGTCCTCGGCCTCGGCATCAGGGGGGTGGCATTCGCCTCCGTGCTGGCGAACCTGAACCTCCTCCTCTTCCTCCTCGCCTACATCCTGTTCAAGGGCGTGCACAGGCGCACCGGCGGCTTCGTGCTCTCCCGCGAGAGCTTCCGCGGCTGGGGCGAGCTCGTCAGCCTGGCGCTGCCGAGCTGCGTCAGCGTCTGCCTCGAGTGGTGGTGGTACGAGATCATGATCCTGCTGTGCGGCCTGCTGCTGAACCCGCAGGCCACGGTGGCGTCCATGGGCATCCTCATCCAGACCACGTCGCTCATCTACATCTTCCCCTCCTCCCTCAGCTTCGGCGTGTCCACCCGCGTCAGCAACGAGCTGGGCGCGAACCGCCCCGACGAGGCCAGCCGCGCCGCCACGGTGGGGCTCATGCTCGGCTTCGCCTTCGGCGGCTTGGCCTCCGCGTTCGCGTTCGCGGTGCGGAACGTGTGGGCGAGCATGTTCACGGCCGACCCGGCGATCATCGCGCTCACCGCGTCGGTGCTGCCCATCCTCGGCCTGTGCGAGCTGGGGAACTGCCCGCAGACGACGGGCTGCGGCGTGCTGCGCGGCAGCGCCAGGCCCAAGGACGCCGCCAGCATCAACCTCCGGTCCTTCTACCTCGTGGGCACGCCGGTGGCGCTCGTCCTCGCCTTCTGGCTCCACTACGACTTCAAGGGCCTCTGGTTCGGGCTCCTGGCGGCGCAGGCCACCTGCATGGTGCGCATGCTGCTGGTCATCGGCCGCACGGACTGGGCGTGCGAGGCCAGGCGCTCGAAGCAGCTCACCGGAGCCAAGGACAGCGACGACAAGGCTGGCGGAGACGAGAAGTCGCGCCTGCTGCTTGGCGACACGGACATCGAGCAACCGAATGCTCACTCTGATCAGTGTTGATAGATAGCTACAGCGCGCAGCCGCATGCATGTGTGCTCTAATCTACTCTCTTCCCCCCTTTCCTATTTCCCCCCCATTTTCTGTGGTGGGGGAGGAGGGATCAGAGGCTGACAGAGTGACAATTTTGTTCACCACATTTGGTAATTAGCATGTAAAGATTTTGCTGATTATTATCACAGAAGAGATTCAACATACACAGTACTCCTATCTAGCGCTGACAGCCTGACACGAAAGATTCTTTTTTTTTTCTTTCACCGGCCGTTTTCTTTTTTTTTCTATTCGAAAATGAAAAAAAAAGAGAGAGAGCATTTTTTGTTGGTGAGGTGCCGAGGACCCGAGGTGGGAACAAAACACAAACCGTTCACGGCTTTCGTCGCAGCTTGCTCCGGCCTCCCGGCTCCGGTCAGTGTCTGGTGGTCCAGTGAGGCGAGCCGCGTGACGACCTGGTCACCGGCGCGGGCTAACGTCGGAGTAGTGTAGCACACAACACCGGGTCCAAGTCGCGTGGCGGTGTCAATCACCAAACCAATGCTGCTAGTGCTAGCGGGCCCGCCATGCAAGCAAAGGCAAATCTTGCGCCGCGCAGCCGTCGGCCGTCAAAACGACGGCACTTCCTTCCTCTCGTGCAAGCGGCGAAGAGGTAGCCGGAATTGTGCACGTGATTTTGCATAAAGAGGCCGAAGCCTGACCAGTAAAGACACGTGTGCATGCCTAACCTAGAAGAGCCAAACTCTGTTTCCACGAGAGGTCTCGTGACAGGGATCCTACCAACACGCACACACGCTCCCATTTTCAGGTATTTTCACCGCTCAGTAATTTCACACCCACTTGGCTGAATTGTTGCGAAAACCAATCGACCTCACGGCTGCTCACGCAGGCGGCCGCAGGGAGGAAGATTCCTCCTCCTGTGCGCGCGCCCGGCATCCAGGCCGGCAGGCAAGTAGCAGCGACGTGCAGGGCACATGTGGATCCACATCACCACATGTAGTACCGCGCATGGTCGGCCCCGTCCAGAAGCGCAGGCACAGCAGAGAGGTCCGAGATGCCTGCGGGCGGTGGGCGGTGGGCGTGTGCGGCGGATGCCATCGGCGTTAGCGGCGCCGGCAGGCAGTCCGCATAAAAAATGACTCGCCCGCTCAGCTCCACTCCATGGAGCCCCGAGAAGATGCACACTGTTTCGATACCCGAAAAGCCAGCACTAACGGTTAATCATAGTAGTACAGTGTATATATGGAGTATGGTACTACTCTGTACCGTACAAACCACTAACATGGTCATTGGAAACATAAATAGAAAGACGGACAAATACGTGAGTTGGAGGAGTTCTGTACTCCAGACTTCCAGAGACGCACGATACAATGCATCTGCGTACGGGAGTTGTGCGCCCATTGTGCGTGCCGTAACTGAAGAATTAACATTATCGTTGCATGCACTTCCGCCCAATCCGTCGGCCACATCTGGCTTGGAATAACGAATCATCTCTCCGTTCCAGTCAACGGTTCATCAGTCCGAGAGATGAAATAAACGGCACTTCACGTTCTGTCGATCAAGTCAATGGCTGTTACCAATTGGACTGTCAAGCTCATTCATGTCCCCTTGATAGCGGGCGACGCCTAGAGGTGTCTGAGCACCTCCAACAAACTAGCAACGTGCTCCTCTTCCTAGGTTCATTCATCACAGCTAGCTAGCTCCTTTAGTTACCTCTTGCCATCACTGGATACATATGCACGATGCATCATCCGATTGGACCGGCAGGTATGTCAAACGCCAAGGATTGATTACTCTTTTGCGTTTGTCAACTTCGGGACGTCGATTTGTTAATTGTGCTTCGACTCGTCAAATTTTTCTTTATCTAAAAAATGTCAAGTTCTTTTATTGCATTACGATTAAACTATTTACTGTACTTTCTCACGGTACATACATACATACACATTGATAAATTAATGCACACACTCAACTTCGCCAAATCTTAAGATTGAGTGATTGACGAATCACCATAAGCGTTTCATCGTCGTCTCGTCGACGGGCATGTAGCCTACTGAAAGAAAAAGCATGGATAAATCCTAAAATTAATCCAAAAACATATAAGCACAATGTCATATATAGGGATTTTATAAGGACAGTCTTAATGAGTTTCGTGACGTTATTTTTAAAACTGTCATGTCATATAGAATAAAATGAAACTTGAACAAAACATCCATCGTTAATAGAAAGTTTCATTATGTAGTTTTATAAACATTTAATTTCATGACTCACGGAGAGTTCCAGCTTGTTTCAACTTATTCTCTCTCACTGAACATGATTCAATCAGCCGAAATCAGCTGACTTTTCTACCAGCCAAACAAAGCCGACACTTGAAGATCACTCAACATCATCCTCGTTGGTTTGTTTCAGCTTTAGCACTGTCATGTCATTAAAAAATGTCTATGTGACAACACATTTGATACGAATGAAACTTAGGTGAAACTTTTACTAAGAGGAGACTAAGGTTAGTCTCAATGGAATTTCATATCTCAGTTTCTAACATATCTATATTTTAAAAACAGTACAGAAGAGTTTCATCCCCGTAAAACTATCTCTACTTTCATTAAACTTTAATACGTTGTCATATCATCATATTCAATACACATAAAACTTTGATAAAACACCATTGAGTCTGTCCTAAAAGATGATGCAGTGGTAAGTTATTGCAAAAAAAAAAGGGCCTTACATGCAGTGGCAAGGCACTACTATGTTTAGACGACCTTCGATATTCGCTTCAAATTAAAGACGCAGCCATTGTTATTTGACAATCTAATGTGTTAAATAGGGGAAAATTTTAATTTATAAAAAAATATAGACCGTACATTATCATGTTGCGATTCCAAAGTTCTCTTTATATAAATGATTTTCAACATCTATGCACTAGCAGGCTGTGTATAACTCGATTGATTAGATTTCGGGTGGTGGAACATATACATATTGTATATGTATCAGAGTTTAAGTATTTTTTTTTGATATTCGTGCTTTCCTGAGATTATTTTTATTTTAGAGACAATGTCCGGTTGACAGCGAATCAGCGAGAGCCTTAGGTGTCTCGGCGAATTTCAGAAAATTGCATTTATGTTCCGAACTAACGGCACTTTACTCTCATATACAGGCTGTAGGTATCCTTCAACTATACTCTATCCGTTTCAATTTATAATTCGTTTGATTTTTTACCTCAAATTTCACTACTTATTGTTAGGAATATGCCCTAGAGCAAATCATGAAGATGATTATATTCCGATTGTATCCATGATTAATAAAGTGTTATTTGAATATCTATTATAGACAAATAGTATTGATTGACGATTATTTGAATTGTTTGTGGAACTCAATTACTTGAATGGTTATTCTAAAAGTTGTCCCTGCTCGGCATTCTTGTAAGAGCACACTTGAATATTAGACCAGCACATGTATTAGTTGATGGCTATGTTTCACAAGTCATAGACATGGAGATGTCAAACTAATAATGTGGGCACATGTGAGACATGTAGGCTGGACTGACCCAACAAGAGAAAGTCTCTATTCATGTCATGTACGTTATGTCCTTAGACCTGAGATTGTGGTATGTACTCAAGATGTGAAACGATCTACTTAGAGACTATCAAACGCTACTCCGTTATTGGGTAGCTATAAAGGTGGTCGTTGGGTGGTCGGGAAACATGCTATGAGACATAGACAATCAAGATGGAATTTGCCCTCTCTTCGTGAGAGATATCACTGGATCACTCATGTGATTGGATCAACAAATGCATGGCCGTGCTTGGGTTAAGTGTTAACCCACGAGTTGAACCATATATCGAGTGGCAAAGGGAATAACTTGTACATGGTCATAGTGGTTCGTCTGATATGATCATAGCGTATGCATAGGAGTTGACACGTCTTGCTAGAGGCCGCTATCAACTATTGGTCGACTAAGAGTACTTGGGCCATGTCTATGTATGCGTGAGCCCATAGGGTCGCACGCTTAAAGGGCTGGAAGCCTAATATGGGCCTCCAACGTGGGAGCTCGTCAGGACACCTATATAAGCAAGGGGTGGGCGCAGGGCGAGATTGATCCACGCCTTTTGGCAGCCGCCGTCGCCTCCCCACGCTCGCGCCTTTTGCTCCTCGCGGACCTAGCAGTCCGGAGGCGCAATGCTTCCTCCCTGTACGTGTGGGATTCCTCGGAGGTGCTGCATCTGGAGCACAAGGACGAACCGCGCGAAGGGGACGTTGAGATGGACGACCACGCAACTGCACTGCCTGCTGCGACGCGCACGACTACATCGAGTCGTCTTCCGCTGCACCTGCGCGTCTAGTGGTAATCCCATAACATATAACTAACAGTAGATCCTGGTTTATGAGGTCGAAAAGTTTTGTTTTCCGGCTAGCGTAGCAACCTCGTAATCCAACACTTATCTTATTTAAAAATTTGTACAAACATAATTAAATTTAAATCATTTATGTCGACCATTTAAATAAGCAAGTCATACAAAAAAGTAATATTAGCATAAAAATTAGAATAAAATGAGTGGTACTTACAGTTAAAAAAACTCAAACGAACTATAATTTAAAACGTAGGGAGTATATAAATAGAACATTGCATATGACACGCATCAAGGGTAATATTTATTCGTCAGCTTGCAGGCGGGGCGGGTAATTACCGCAACCTGCAAGACCCGCCCCGCAATAAATGCTTTTGTGGCTTAGGCGGACCGGCTGCAATTAATAAGCGGGTCTGACTGTTAAGCCCGCCAAAGACCCGCTTCGTCCGCAAGAAACCGCATGGCAAAAAAATCACCATGCTGCTATCACGGACATCATGCTGTTGTGCTCCCCCGATTGTACGCATTAGCACTGCACTCCTACTTCTATCTCAGTTCATCTTAGCATGTGTATGATTACTATCCAGCAACAAGCTAACAACATGAACTAGCATGTGTCTCTTCAGATTTTTGGAAGTTTATTACTTGAATCTCTATACTTTGTAACTCAGCGTGTAGATGACTGGAAGTTTCAAACCTGCTCTCCCGATCAAGCAACAATATCAGTCATTGTCCTTCGTAAGTGACCACATGCTAGTTGCCACAGGCCCACGAAATACTAGCGGTTTTATACGGGTTAGCCACGAAGCCCGCGAAGACTCTTGTGGCTTCTGCGTACACTTGGCGGACATCCACAACCCACCCCGCCTGCAACCTGATTTAGTCGGATCAATTTTCAGCCTTCCCTCACAATAATTCTTATCTGCTGATTCGCAAAAAGGAAAAAAAATCTTATCTGCTCTGAATGTTGTACAGTTGTACACCGTATATTGTAAGGCCACTTGCCGGCATGGACGTACAAATCACGGCTTTCGTCCATACTACTGTAGTAGGAAATTAGTTTTTGCTTCTAGTTCACGTCGTCGACCTCCGATCAAGTCGCGACGTACGTCCATGCATATCTATCCTCACAGCTGGAGGCATGCGGGTGTCCATATCTCGTCTCAATCATGCATATATGGACAATGCTAAGATACATATTTTACATATTAGGAGATAATATCTCAAATTAATCTAAACCGTTGATTTTTTGAATTTTATGAATTACTTAATAAATTAAAAAATCTAGGAAAACAAAAATAAAACATGCCGATTCCTATTATAACGGGAGAAAAAATCATTCTATATCCGCTCAGATTCCCTAAGCCGTAATCACGGGAGAAGAAAAAAACCTGCCTATTCCTCTAGCGTGTACGTGTAAGTCAACTAATTTTTATTCTCTCCCGTGTACGAGCACTGCATCTTTTATATAAAAGCAATCATCTACCACACGTACACCTATACACTAAATAAAAACCGTCCAAAAGTAAATGCATGTTCAATGATTTACCACGTACACAAACACATGTGGTTACACGCTAGCAAATCTCAAAAGTGATTATTCCGTTCATTTACCACGACGTGCTAGCCGCGTAGACACATACTCCGTACTAACAAACACGTTAACCATGTGCACGCACTAGTCACATAACACACCCAGACACTATACCCACATATATGCCCGTACACCCATACAGTTCACGTAACACACCTACACACGCACACCCACACACACGTAAACCCACATACGTACATGTACGGTACACCCACACATGCACGTGTACACGTACACGCACTTATAAAATTAGGTAAGTCACATATAAAATTATATAGTAATAAAAATATATTAGTATAAAGTTATATATAGAATAAAAAAGATTAACCATATATTACACATGCATTAATCAAATATAAAATAGAGATTTTTATATTTTAAACTTTCCTCATTTATCTTATTTTATAAAATAAAAATTAATTAAATATTTATTTAATCTATTACCTATTTGGAGGTAATAGGTGATCGTGACCGTCCAATCAAAATAAATGAACGACTCACAGTTGTTTATATGTACCACAACAAAAGCATATATATATATATATATATAATATATATTTAATATATATATATATATATATATATATATATACATATATATACACACACACCAAGGTGGAGAAAACAAATGCGGCCGGGAGCCCTGCAGCTAGCTAGCCTTGCCGGCGACCTAGCTAATAAGTGCATGCATGACGGAATGGCGGCTGATTCGATCGTCGAGCGCGTTCAACCAACCAGGTCAGCGTGATGGCACTAGTCACGCACGTATGCGCTTCCAGTTTTCATGCCGTCAGGTTTTGGTCCCCTGGGGGGCCGCGGTTCCAGCTCACAATCACAACACAACCCCCGCGCCGCGCGCGTCGCTTCTTCTTTGTTTCTCCATTATACGGGTGAACGGGCGAAATTAAGTCCGGCGCCGCCACGACCGCCGCCCTGGATTTCCTGTCGCGATCACGGAGGCCGGCCGATCCACCACCGATCTGTAAAAGCGACGCCGATCGAGCGCAGTTGACCGTCTTCTCCGTTCTACGCATGCGGCATGCACCCAGACGCAGTGCACGCGCAGGGGCATACTCGCTCGCTCGTTGTTTGCGTCTGCGCGCGGGTCACCTGGTTTGGTTTGGTTTATCGCAAGTTTCAACTGGACAACACTTGAAGGAACGGCTACCTAGTGGAGTGATACGACCGCATGCACGAGCGTTCCTGGCCAGCCAGTCACATCGGTTCGCTTCCGGCGACCGGTTTCAGGTTCCGAGACGTATCGGCTGACTACGACGCCGCGACGGAGCAGACGCACGCACGCACACACGCACGGGAGAGCTCAGCCTGCGACTCGTCCAAGGCAGACAGACTGGTGCCTAAAACACGAACTGCGATTAATAACTATCGTGGTCAAATCTGGCACGGCAATCCGCTGCGATCCATCAGCCCCGGCCGCCGGCGAAGCGCTCTACTCCTCGATCGCCCCCGGTACGTTCCAGTTACGTGCCTTCCCTCCTTGTCGCGGGCGCGGCAGTCACGCACGACGCGTCGGCCTTCCCCTTTGAACAGGGCAGAGAGGAGAAAGGGAAATCGCGCACGCCGCCAGCCTGCCTACCTGCCTGCCTGACGGCGCTCGCCTCGCCTGGGCGGGCGGGCGGGTTTCGCACCGCGGCTGCCAAGCCCCGCGAAGAGCACCGAGGGCCGCGTGGATTTTTTCCTCGCCCCACCCCCGGCGCGCGGGGGCTGATCGTGACCGGGGGGGGAGCGTGTCTAGTGGCGGGGGAGCACGGGCGAATCCGACCCCGTGCACGGGGGCCGCGCCGCGAGTGGTGGGGGTGGCGGGTGCGGGGCACGCGGTCCAGGGGGAGGCAAAAGGCGGCCTGGTGTGTGGTGTCCGCGTCACGTCACGTCTCGACACTGCCAGCGGAAGCGAAGTGGATGGCTGCAGGCTCGGGGCCGCGCGAGCGCCGCGGTGTCGCGTCGTGCTGCACCGGTGGACTGGTGCCCCCACCAGGGCGAGGGCGGAGGAAGTCGTGACAGCAGGAAAGTTCGCAATCGGCCGTGGTTGGTACGTCCAGCCCGGGGCGGGGAGGGGCGGTAGGCGGCTGGCACGGCAGACGCGCGCGGTCGGTCGGTCATTGAAACGGGCGGGCCGCGGCCGCCACGCGCAACCTCGGCGGTCGTACTTGGTGCGGCGAAGCTGGACCGGTGAATTGGTTCCATCTGAAGAAACATTCAGCGCCATCGCGGGAGCATGCATGCACGCACGCCCGCCCTTCGTTTCTCTGCTGCTTCTTCTACCAAGCGCTTTCTTACCCGTCCGGAAAAGTCGTAAAAATAAAAAACCTAATCGGTCGTCGTGTCGGCGATCATCACATGCTTTGATCCACCGTCCCAGGTATGGACCAGTCTACAGACACAACGGTATGCGTGATCCTAATAGCACATAGCAGCGTTGTTATGTTTGCCATCCGCCGGTAGTGGGTAGGACCGTAGGAGTATATATACAAGTAATTTCTCCATTTCCAGTCTCAGAGCTATCTTATCTATTGTACGGTCACGCCCACGGCCCGATTGGTCCCTCGGCATGTGGGGTCAATTGTCTACGCCTAGGTTTCAGCGGAACGTACGTACGTAACGCCGACTTTGTACACCTCGAATGTTTACCGGACGACAAGATAGCTTTTCTTTCTCCGGATTTCTCATCCATTTTGATGATGGCGCACGTTCGCTGTTGGGCCGGCGAATATCAGGCCGCGCCCTAGACACGAAATAAAGTACAACAAAGCTTAGACCTGTGCAAAGATAAGATTTTATATAAGAATAAGCATAGGCACGATACTGTACGTCAGTTAGCCGCCTAAAAAATTCGTAATGTAGTACCATGGATAAGCCTTTCTTTATCAAATTATTATTAGCATTAGCACGGATGACTTATTTTAGCTTAGATAAGCCAATAAAACTACGTGATCGCTTCTCTTAGGGCTCTATCCTAGGACTGATTTGAGGCCTGGGCATGCATGGAATCAGAATCTCAAAAGATGAGGATAGAACGACGTGCTCATCGCAGCTGCTGCTGATTGGAGGAACCTGCTGGTTGACTCTCTGGGGTTTTTTTTTTCTTTTCATTTCAGTAGTCTAGCGGCGCAGCTTCCGAATGATTGGCACCCGCACGCCGAACATTAGCAATCGACAGTACTGTCAGTTCCTGTTGATGGTGGCGACACTCTATCGGCCAATCCATGCCTGATCCTTGTCAGTGGTATTGATAATGTGCGGTGCTATTATTGTATACGACTTGGTACTTGCTACTGTCATCCGTCCAATAATCTGTTTGTAGGCAGGGACCTCCGACCAGAGTGGACAAAGTCAAAACCGCAAACGTGGTGAGTGGTGTTCGGAAGCAGCGTAGCCGTAGAGTTTGGTAAAGCAGGGCCTTTCACAGCCTTTGGGCTCAGACCAAGCTGATCAAGTGCAGCAGTATCGTATGAGAAGGGCCTATTGGTTTGTGCTTGCTGATGTTGCGGCTGCAGCCGCACCAAATCCTGGACAGTGGACACGGTAGAAGCCAGTTTGGAACAACAGCTGCAGCACCAGGCACGACGACCCAATAATCTACATCGAGCGCATTCGAAGCTATTTTTGAGCAAAGCTAGGGCGATATAAGTAGAAAGATCTCACATCATCTTTACAAGATCCTATCTCACATCATCCTTTCCGAAGGGACTCATATCAAGAGTTGATTATTAAGTTCCACATAGATTAAGTGGGAAACATTAAGTAATTAAAGTACATGGTTCAAGTTTACTTCAATTTAGTATGGGATGTAGTTATCTTTACCTTGTCTTATATAGTTATATCATGATGTGAATGACTTAAGGTAACTTGAGTTAATAGTTTAACATGTAGTCTGAAGTTGCATCATTCTTGTAATTAAGACTAACATAACAGTTCAGATGTCATCACAAGGACAAGAAATCTACACTAGCATGAATGTCATCACAAGAACAAGTAACTTTACATGTTTAGTAATTCAGAAGTGACTTCAAGTTGGTCTTTGCTATACTAACTTCACTGAAGTTCCATAATTTTTCATTAGCAAATATAAATTATATTATAAAATACACTCATAATAAGCCACCATGATTAAACACACACAAGTATATATGTTAAATGAGTTTACATAACGGTTACATGAGCAAGCGACCTACATCATTGCAACATATATATTAGTTACTAATAGGAACGACTTAGTTTAATTAAGTGAAGCTAATTTCACTAAGTGATACTAATGGTGTTCACATGGTGATATCTCTCTTTTAATTTACCTCATTGGACACTCGTTTACTGACAATTAAGTACTATGAACTTCATAAAAGAAGTTGGGTGTGTGTGTGTGGCTTAGGTGTGGCATATTATAGCATACACGTTCAAGTTAAGTAAAGTTACAAGGCACCATCTACCAAACTCACACTAAACTTAACGTGACCTGCACACTACAACCATTTATGCACCTCTACATGTACTACTTAGCTCTTAGTATGAGGTACTTAGTTTATCATGATAAAGGCTATGTGCATGTGTTTATAGCAAGAAGACTTATGTGTAAATAGTTAACCCTATTGTTGAAAGCTTACATAATAGTACCACTAACTCTATTAACATGTATTCTTAAGTCACCATTATTCATAGCTAACCTAAGTAACATTATTTATATGTATGCTATCAAAGAGAGAGAGAGAAATACATCACTAGGCATGGTATTCAATATTGCAAATTGACCACTTAATTAAGCGTTAGTTGGATAACAAGCAATTGATTCTTGATAATTATAAATCTCATTTGGGGCTGCAATTTTTTATGAGTGATACATGTTAATCAAATATAGCTACTGAATAAATTTTGTAATTTCCCTACAATCAAATTAATTACTTTCATTTAATTAAGACCTAATGGTAACAATACATGTGATACATGATAATTCTATATCTCAACATTTTATTGTAACACCATAGTGATATTAAGTGTTACTTCATACTATAATGCCAATACTACAACTAGGTCATACATTTTCTATTTTCATTTTCCTTCCATTTCCTTTGATTATTTATTAAGCAATTACACACATCATCACATGATAAACTATAACGCCTTAGTCACACATCCAATGGGATCAATGGGATTTAAGTTTTTTTCACCGCTTACACACAGTATGAGAAAGCTACCATAAAATTTTCATAATTTTTGGAGCACGAAAACTAGCCTAATTAATCATAGGAAACCCTAGTTAAATATTTGCAGTAAATATTTCAATCTAAAATAGGGTGGTTTATAGTTTAATTGTGTATATATTGTTAATGAGTGTTCAAAAAATTTTCTTTGGTATTTTTTTTATTTACTACGAACTTTACAATTTGCAGCCGATTTAATAGAAAAAGATAAAATGCAGAAAAAAGGAAAAAGGGAGTTCCTGGGCCGATTCGACCCATAATGGCCCACGAGAAGCCCAGCGCGCGAACAGACCAGCCCAGATGGGGAGGCCCAGCTTGGGCGATGGCAGTTTTGCTAAACCCAATAAACGTTTCTATTTATGTTTTTCTATAAGTCCCTCAGGAGTCAGGAACCCCGAGCAGGGCACACGACCATCCAGGACCACGATGACGACGTGTGTTACCCGGTAAAGCACTTCCCTATACAAGATTTATGGATCTAGGTACGAATCGTGGCCTGAGGGCCCTGAGGTACTCGGAAACGGGTCTGACCACGGGAGCAGCGCGCGGTGGACGGTGGTGACGAGTTTGCAGCCACCGGCGAGTGTGCTCCGGCGTTGACAAAGGCCGGCCGAGGTGCGCCATAGTGGCGGTGTGGTGCGAGAGGTGTGCCGGTGATTATAGTTCGGACCGAAGAGCTCGGTAGTGGTGTGGCGGCACAGACGGGATCTAGACCGAAGCTGCCGGCGGTCGCAATGGTGTTCCGGTGGAGCTAAGGCATTACCGAGCGAACAGAAAGGTAGAGAACGGTGACGTGCTAACCGTGGTTTTATAGCTGGAGGTCCGGCGTTGGCTCGCGGCGGACAGCGACATCAATACTGTTCCCGGTAATTGGCTCACCCTCCGGAGAACCTATACAATATGCACATTATTCGTGAAATCAAAGAGAGACCGGGACAATTGAGAATAGAGAAAGAGAGATCTGAAAGGCGGGATCGCGACTCATCGCGTGGTTCGTGGCCGCCAAATGTCTGGGTGTCTCGGGGCTGATGTGTGGCGGCCGACGGAGACGAGATCGACTCGGTTGAGCGCGCTGGTGGATAGTTCTCGACGAGATCACTTTTGGTGCTGGCTAGTGGCCTCAACAACTCATGTATACATGAAATTGAACTATGATGGCTTGTGGACAACGAATTTGAATTTTGGGACACTTGGATGGGTGTCGTCGGCTTCTATAGCCAAACGGCATGGCGAAGAGTGAGGCTCGGTTTGGCGAAGAAAAGGCCAGAGAGCGTCCAGGGGAGGTTCCAACTAGGTAGCAGCAGCCACGGACATGGCATAACGACAATGTCGGTGCTTGGCTTGGCCAGCGCATGAGCACGGCCTGGATGACTCGTGGTGGTCGCGGCTTGGGGCTGTTGGAAAGTGATCTCGGCTAATTACCAAGATTAATGGCAAATTAATTAGTGATTGATTAGTGATTAATTTAATGGCCCACCTGCCATATATCCCACAAATCAAACCTGCTGCGATCGGCAGCAACCCTAAGATTTCTAGGGTTCGGCCCCCTAGCCCACAGCGCACTATATAAGAAGAGGCACCCCTGGTGTTTTCTTTCCATTCCATTCCCACCAAACCGATCAACTCAGGCGCTGGAGGGTTCAGGAAGGTCCGTCCCCATTCCAGGACAGTGCCGGTGGCGCCCCGAAGCTACCCGGCACGTCCAGTTCATCACCAGCAGAGGGTTCCCCAACCCTCAGCCGGTGATCTTCCTTCACCAACACCATCGCCGATGACTGCATCACCACCGGAGGCGCTGATGGTGACCGCCAACACTGGTCTAGCATTATAGCATTAATCTCTTTAGTATTTCCGCATTAGTTCAGTAGTGGTCATGTATAGTCTAAGAAATAAGGTCCTGTGTACATGTTAAACATGTTTTATGCTAAGATCAGATTCAACAATTGGTATCGGAGCCTGCTTAGATCTATCATGACCCTGTTAAGTGCTAGATCATGTTTTATGCCTCTATCAGATTAAATCCTTTTCGGCTTGAGTCAGATTAATTGCTAATCAGTTACGGTTAAGATTCCTTTTATCAGTGATGCATGTCTATGTTATCTAAATGCCGAATTAGATTAAGTTTAAGTTAATTAGGCCTTAATTAGATATGTGCTTAGTTAATGACTTGATTATACTAAGTAATTAGGGTTAGGGTTCTACTGTTAATCACAATCAGTCTCGGATTAAATCCTAATCTCTGCAAATTAGTTTTATTTCATGTTATTTAATTATTCAGTAAACAATCAGAAGAAGATGATTGGGCAAAACCCGAGAAAAGTCCAAAAAATCCCCAAATCCGGAACCCCAACTCTAAGTACCTCAGATTCATTTTTCAGATTGAGATGTCCTCACCTAAGCGGTTCGTATCCGGCTTCTAGGCCGGGTCGCCACTGCCGGAGCGAGTGGCTAGTACTCGGATTTGGCCGGGTCGCCACTGGGCGGGTCGTCGCCGATGCAGATCGGGTTGCGCGCGCGTGCAGGTGTGGCGTACCCGGCAACTTGGCCGGGTCGCCACCCCACACCGCCATGGACAACCGGTCGCCGTCGCCGCGCCGTCAGGCTAAGGGCAGCACCGTGACTAGCTCGTACCCAGCAACAGGCTGGGTCGCCACCACAGGCCGCCGCCGTGCGCAGCGCACCGCTGGGCACCGCGCAGCGCTGCACGCCTGCCGTCGCGCCATCAGAGGTCCTCCGCCGTGGGCTTACGCACCCGGCGAGGCGAGCTAGAAGAAGCCGCGCGCTGGCCGTAGCCGCACGCGCGCGTCGTCTAGCCGGCCGGCCGGTGCTGACCACACTGAGCCGTGCGTCTCAGCTCTCTCTCTGCTTGGCTGCGTTTGCGGCTGTCTGAATGGGAGAGTGTGGAGTGAGGAAGTTTCCATCCCTATTTTATATCAATTTCAGATTGACCATGGCCGTTGGATTTGTTTCAATGGCTCAGATTCGTTCTCCATTAGGGTTTGGAAAATGGGCCATTTGGGCTTCGTTTTGGCTACCGGCTGGAATTCCTGGGAGAGCCGAGTGGGCCTACGGAGCCAGCACTTAGCAAATTTCCAAGCGGGTTGCTGCTGAGTTCAGTTGCTTAAGAGAACTCGAATTGCGTTTCTTTTTCTCAGAATTTAAGTATCATTTATTATTTATTATCAGCACATTGTTTAAGCTTCCCAATTAAGTTTTGAGTTTATTAAGTGATTATTATTATTAATTAATGTTTTATAAGTGGCATGTTTATTAAGTTATTTTAAGGATACAAGTTTTATTTTTTAGAATATAAGTTTCCTCGGCTATTCGATATAAATTATTTATTTTAAGTGCTTTAGTTAACTATTGAGTTTTAATGTCATCATTATGTTTAGTTTTAAATTAAGTTTATTATCAGCAACTTATTGATTGTTTTAAGTATATAAAATAAGTTTAATGCCCTCATAATTATATATATTCCCATTTTAAATAAAATTTAATTATCTTTTTCGTTAAGTGATCCTTAAGTTAATTTTAAGTATGTTTTGGGAATATGTTGCTGATAATATTAAGTTTAAGAAAATTCTTTTTATTTAGTGCAATTTACTTAGTGAATTTTATGCACTATTTAAATAAGTTTTAAGTCTAAATTTTAGTTCCAGCATTAAATTTTATGCTTTCATGAGCATTTTCTATTTCATTGAAGTCTAAGGATAAGTTTTGCATGAATTTGAATTCAATTATATGTTTCATATATATTTTATCCACCACTGTATAATAAGATGGTCTCTGGTTAAATGGAACCAACGAGAAGTTTAATTGGAGATTACTCATAATTAATTTCTGACCAACGTTGATTTAATTATGAGTTATTAAGATGGATTTTATTTTGTTTTCTGCCCAACGGTGATGCAAAATTAAAGTCCTTAAGCATGTTGTTAATTCTGACCAACGTTGATTTAATTGCATGCTTTAAGTTCACCTTATATACAGCTTACTAACTGAGACATTATTTTTCTTCAAATTTTTCAGTAAATTATGCAGACTATATGAGTACCATAGAACCCTTAAGTTGCACTAATTTTTCTACTTGGAATAATCAGGTGCATGCCATTCTCAAGGAGCTAGACCTTGATTATGCGCTAAATGAGGAAAAACCACATGCTCCTTCTCCTATTTATGAGTATTATGTTGAGAGGATGAAGGAGTATATCCTAAAATTAGAAAAATGGGAGAAATCCAACATGATTGCTAAAATGATAATAAAATGCTCGCTCTCAGTTGACATGATGAAGAGGTTTCTTTCAAATGAAAGGAACATCGAGGGAATAAGTGCTAAGGAGCTTCACAACTCCATAGAAACGCACTTTAAAAAGGTTTTCCTCTTTGATAAGTTAGTTAATGCCCGTTATGATGGGACTAGTGGTCTGGGTAACCACGTTAAAAGCTTGTTTGATCTGGCTTATGAGCTAAAGGCACTTGGATTAAATATTTTTGATGATTTTATGGTAAGTTGCCTTATGAGTTCTATGCCGGAAAACCATAACGAACATGCTGAAAATGATAAGTTTTCAATAGTCTGCAAATTTTACAAGTTACCAAATTGGTGATAAGTATAAGCATGACTTCGAGAGATAGGTAACTAAGTTGTCTCATAAGTTTTACTTAAGTTATTTCCCCAACATATGGTGGATTAACTAAGGTGCAATAATGCATATCTTAATTTCTCCTCAGGTCTTGCCAAACCATAAGTTATAAGGGGAGAAAGGGGAGCAAAGTCTAAGGAGCCACTAATGGAATAAAGATGAAGTCGAGCCTTGGAGCTTCATATTAGATTTAATTTTAGTTTATTTATGATACTAAGTCATCTTTGTTTGAGATACTTCTTGTATTTTGAACAAATGTTATTGAGTTTGGAGTTTATCAATACTTCAAGATTTATTCCATTATGATTTATCTTATTAATTGGCAAAGAGATTTATTTCCTGAGTTTTCTTTATGATTGCTTTATCTATAAGTTAATCATTAGTTAAATGATGAGACCTTGTCGAAATTGTGGCACTATGGTTAAGCCACATTTCGAAGGGGAGAATGGATTGTCTCATCAAGAAAGAGATGCTTTATTCAAATATATTCTTAAATAAGGTTATAAAGCATGGGACTTGAGAAATAAAATCATATTAATTTTGTCTCTTAGCCCAATGTTGGTCTCTAATCGAAGTATGACTTGCTTTCACTATTTCTGGCCAAAGCTGATTAGTGTTTGCATGTTCATTGAGTTTCATGTTCTAGTTTATTCTAGCCAACGCTGATTAGAATAGTTCATAGAGCATGTTTTTTTGGAGACTTATATGCCTTATATTTGTCATTCTGGCCAACGCTGATCGATGAATATTTGATCATAAAAGTTTTACTGGGCAAAACCTTAGCAAGATATAAGTACAGTTAAGCTAAGGATAAGAAATTAACTGAGTTGTCCACATGGCACCCTGATTATGTTCCTAGAGAACACCAAAATCAGTGGGAGCAAAGTCCGAGGGATTGAGCTTCTATTGTTATAAGTATTTCACTGAGTTCAGATATGATGATTGTGTTCCTTGAGATGCAAAAAATCAGTGGGAGCTAGTGGGAGTTTACAAAGGAGAAAAATTAAATCTTAGAGAGATACATATTTTGTATCAATGATTCAAGAAAATATAAATATTTTAGTTGTGCCACAAGACATTAGTATACCTCCATTTAAATTACTACATTTTCTGTTGAGGATTTTCAAGAGTCAATTAGTGCGCCACAACAGATATATGTATCAACCAAGTTGATAATTAGGCACATAAGTAAACCTCTATTGTTACATCAAGAGAGGATTTTTGTTATTCTAAACTAAGGAATTTTATGAACTTAGGTCCATAAGTTTATGTAAAGTGTGGCTACCAATAAGTTTCCTAATGAAGTCAAAACAGTAGGCTATAAAAGGGTCTACAATTTTAAGTGTGATTTCAAAGGGAGTTTTGAAAGATTTAAACTAAGCTTGAAGCCCGCTATGGTTTAGAATTTCATTAAGAGGACAATTATGTATTATAAAAAAGGTGAAAAAGTTTATTGTCCTAATATTCTACATGGGTGAATTTTTCTAGTCGCCCAAAATATTTTTGGTGAAGCCTCTAAATTTTCTAGGCATTGAGATACACCAATATAGGACCAATGAGTACTAGGATTATTATCACAAAATGCATATCAAGTGAATGCATAAGTGGTAGACTTTGAATAAGTAATGCCATGCCTGTCTATTTTTGCATAGTGTGGTTGCATAATGCATTAAGTTTAATTACCCTAAATATATTTTAAGAATAAGTTAGTAACAGTTGAAGAGGAGGACGTTCCATATGCTTCAGTTGTTATTAACTTTACGGATGCTCAAAGTCAATACTAGTTTAGACTTGGTATCGGGATACTTGGCAAATTATTAATTTATTAATCCAGAATAGGTCCACTGGAAGGTGCTAAAGAATTTTAAGTTTAAGTTTTTGATAAGGCACCAAAAAAATTATCATGTCACTTATATGAATTAAGAATTATTTGATTGCGCCAATTCTCTTGAGTATGTATAAGAATGTGCACAATTAGATTATACCTACTCTTGCAGAAAAGGACAATTTCATTAAAAGCTCCAAACATAATTAGTATTAAGATGAGCTCAATTTTGTGGCATGTATAAGGATGAATACGACATGCCATGTGGCTTAGGAGATATTATCCCAAAATTAAGTATTTACATACTGCTATAGGCCTACAATTAAGTTGCAGTATTATTTCGAGTAACAACACATCTAATGTTGATGGCAAGCATATTGATAATATGTTGTGAAAGAAAGAACCCAGGATCAAATATTAAGTCTGAGAATTAAGAACTAAGTTGATGCTAGCACATCTACTTACTTGAGGCTTAACACTTATCCCATTTATGAGCGCGCAAATCATTTTGGGTTTTTATAGTGTAGTCTCTAACTTGATTCCTGGATATAGGGTCATATACTCCCAATAAGTAATAGGTGTTCTTACAAGGTATTACAATGAACTATGGGTAATGGGGTCCCAGTGGTGTTAATAACTACTGACGACGCATTGGTCTAGTCTTGTTGTGGTACCGAGTCTGAGCATAAGAGTAAGCGAACATTAGTTGCATAAGTGCATTAGCCGTTCGATCAAGTGGGAGAATGTTGGAAAGTGATCTCGGCTAATTACCAAGATTAATGGCAAATTAATTAGTGATTGATTTAATGGTCCACCTGCCATATATCCAACAAATCAAATCTGTCGCGATCGGCGGCAACCCTAAGATTTCTAGGGTCCGGCCCCCTAGCCCACAGCGCACTATATAAGAAGAGGCACCCCCTGGTGTTTTCTATCCATTCCATTCCCACCAAACCGATCAACTGAGGCGTTGGAGGGTTCAGGAAGGTCCGTCCCCGTTCCAGGCCAGTGCCGGTGGCGCCCCGAAGGTCGCCGCTACCCGGCACGTCCAGTTCATCACCAACAGAGGGTTCCCCAACCCTCAGCCGGTGATCTTCCTTCACCAACACCATCGCCGACTACTGCATCACCACCGGAGGCGCTGATGGTGACCGCCAACACTGGTCTAGCATTAATCTCTTTAGTATTTCCGCATTAGTTCAGTAGTGTTCATGTATAGTCTAAGAAATAAGGTCTTGTGTACATGTTAAACATGTTTTATTCTAAGATCAGATTCAACAGGGCCTCATGGCACTGGTCGGGGGCGTAGGGAAAGGGTGCCGGACCCCGGCGCGTGGCAAAGGTCAGCTGATGGTATGACGACTAACGAGGTCGCAGAGCTCGCCCGAGGCGTGGACGGGGCGTGTTATCGTTGAGTCATTTTGTCGAATAGCTGGCGGTTCAGACTGTAACCGACTTAGAATCCATTTTGTGGCATATTCCGTAGAGATTCTGGTGTGGTGGCCAAAACAAGATTTCTTAGTCTCATCCTTATCTACAATTTTGGTTAAGGGCTTAGGATCATTAGGGATCTGTATTAGTGGATAATTAGTGTTAAACTTGGTAATGTCAATATATAATTGGGTTTATGGACCAACGTTAGTTGTGACACTAATTGAAGGGCTAAACTAAGTTAAACTGAGGTCAAACTTGGTCAAGTGCTAGTTTATAGTTTAAACTCCAACTTTTGTGTTTGGAACAAAGTTTTTTGTTTTGTAAAATTTGGAGAACGGGTCATGTCAACGTTTTCAGTTGTTGAACTCGGAAAAATTCTAAGTCAATTTACACTTTGAATCAAATTCAAACCTTGGGTTCCACCTTTAACCATTTTCAAGCTCATTCCATATCTAATGATTTATACTATATCAAACTACATGGGTTATACTATATTTCATATTTTGGTGAAGTTTGGAGTGTTTAGTTAATTATCATATTTTAGTGAATTTTGGAGTGTTTAGTTAATTAATAATTTAACTAGCCTCTAAAGATACTATTAAGTTAATTATTTGAGAACTAGGGTTTTACTTGTTTAGACACCTTTTACATAATTAGGATTTGAGTCTTTAATAAAAGTTGTTTATTAACTTATTTAGAACCTTTTGGTCACATGATTGACTTTGGTGAAATATTACAATAGTATTTATTTTAATAAGTCTTATTTAGAGCTTATGGTGTTTAACCTTTTAATGTGATCTTATCTTTATTCTTTTCTTTCCCACTACTTTAAGTGATGAGTTGAGGTTGGTACTTTATGTGTGGAATGATTTGTCTTGTTTTTAAGTTTTTGGTCATTATTAATAATTAGTTACTCAATTTCTTAATTATCTCTTCTCCATTATAGAGTTTGCCTTTGTTTGAGAGAGTTTGACTTCTACATTCTTATCATCATATGGGCCTTACTTCTATTGGGAGTTACTTAACCCTAATTGCTTTTAGCTAAGTGGTGTAATGTTGATATGATACAACCACTACTTAAGCTATGTTTGACTAGTGTTGACCTGTAGGCTGTAATGTTCAAGTTAGACATTAACTTAGGAATTATGGTTATGGATTATAGACTATGGCATTTGCATACCATTTGAAAGCACCTTTGTCTAAAATGTGATCCAAGGCACATTTGGTCTTCATATATTTGTTGTTAAGCAAGATGAGTGTATTGGTGAGTTAGGTTTTAGTTGTGATACTAAAGATGAGTTGACCAACTTACATTGTTTTTCTGGTGTAGTAATTTTTTTGTTCCTTCGTATTTTTTAGTTCTTTCTTATACTAATCTTAACTTAACCATTCATTATTCAAGTTAATGATTGTCAGTTTAGTGTTAATGACTTTAATAATATCTAAGGTGTTACACTCAGCTTTGGGATGACCACATACTTCATTTTGTTCGTTTGTGTGAGGTTCATCTGTTGCCCTGAACGTCGCGGTGATACCCGTGCGCCGCCATCGCTAGACTTCAGAGTGGAACTCGATGGCTTCGTGCGTGCAATGCCTTGGCCCCTTTCCCAGTTCCCAATTGACACTATGCTACTGTTGTGACTCTAGTCCACCATCCTATTCACAAAGGGGAATTTTCTCGTGTATCAGTAAAGACATAGACAATGAAGTGACTCCTACTTGATTATATGTCCTGACTAGGCCTAGTTATACCAAATGTTATCCAAAAGATTATTATTGTTTTGGTCGAAAATAATGTGAAATACTCTAGTTTTTTATTATAAAAGTTGAAATTTAATCATGTCCTTTTGTGTTGTCCAGATAGAGCACACTCGTGATGGGTTGGAACCATTGGTTATTGCTGCAATTCCTACTATGAAGTATAATTGTGAGATTTTCAACTCTAAAGATGATGTCCAGTAAGTGTTAATTCCTTCATACGAACTAAATATTAGTTGTTATTATTGTGCTTCAATACAAATGTGCTCACATTGTCAATGGAGCATTTTCAAAACTATCATCATTGGAATTTTTTTGATTCACTTGAAATACGAATACTGAGCTAAGTAGTCTGTCACATGTGATCAATGTTGTAAACTACCTGGAGTAGCTTTAGACCCATGATCCTTGAGCTATCAATACATGGCATATAGTTGCAACTCTTGTGCACATATAAGATTTGTTACTTAATCGTTTTTTCCTTAGACCCTGGACCCATTTTTAAATTAATAGTTTGTTTCTATATCCCTTAATCATTTGAAGCTTAAGTTCCATCTAACAAAACATAGAAATTAAACATAAGAAACCTACATGCGTGTGGGCTGTGGGCATGCATTTATTGGAGATAATATTACACCTAATGTCGAGTTGAATTTGATCACCTTGCTGCTTCATGTTTTGGTACAGCTCCTGTAGTTTTTTAGCCTTACATATGCTTTGTTTGAAACACAACAGCATGCAAATTGAGAAGCTGACAAGAATTACCAGTTCATTTGGATTGGTGCATACTTGCAGCCGATTCAATTTAAAATCCACATAACTTTGCACCAATTTACAAACTTGAGTTTATTATTTATTGGATTATTAATGGCCGCACTTTCAGTCTTAGAGTACTCCAGAGTTGTTTTTATGTCCATTCATTAGGTACCAAGTAAGCAAAAATGATGATGTGGCATTGTAATTAAAGAAGAGAGGGAGGTTGGGAGAGAGAATGGTTTGTTAGATACTACCTCCGTCCTAAAAATATAGTCGCTATGGAAATCGTATTGGTCAAACTTTCTCAACTTTGACTAAATTTATAAAAAAATATGTGTAACATTTATATCTTCAAATAAGTTTATTATGAAAATATATTCAAAGATGTACCTAATGATAATAATTATGTACCATAAATATTAATATTTTATTAAATATAGTTGGTCAAAGTTAAAAAATATTGGCTTTTTGAGAAGCAAGAATAACTCTTTTTTTTGAGACAGAGAGTGTAAGAAACTATATCTGCATGGAACCAAGATATGAAAATAGTATATGCAATGGTAGGTATAATGGAGAAAAAAGACATATGATTGGACAAAAAAAGTCTAAAGAAACTATCCATAGGATTGTAGGAAGTATGATTTTTATATATAATGTCTGCATGATTTGATAGTCATAGAAAGTAGATGCGGTTTTTAGCATTAGGACTACCTTTAGTCACTGTGATTCCTACAATTCCTACAGTGATGTATAAATTATTATTATTAGTTTAAGACAACTATAGAGAGTTTAATGTTTGTTTGTTATAACAGGTGCTCAATATGTTTAGTCGAGTACAAGGAGAAAGTGATTCTATGAATCATATCAACATGCCACCACAACTTTCACCTTGCCTGCTTAGATTTATGGTTGCAAAAGCAGACGACTTGCTCAATATGTCGGGTCTCACTGAAAGTGCTGCACGCTGCCATGCCATTGGCACGTAGCATCCAGTAACTCTCGACCGACCTAGAGAATTCTGATAACCTAGCACCTCAGTGTTTCTACCTGCTCGTCAAGATCACATAGGTCAAAATAATAGCCAGGAGACACTCAAATTAGTAGAAGTGGTTATTGAAATTCGACGGTGAATACAACATTGATATGACTATAGGAAGAGAAGCGATGGAGGCAAACGTGGAACATTTCCTGTAGGTAGCGTCGACATTTTCTGTAGAACTGTGTCACCCGCAGCATTGTCACGGTATCATGATGTTTGTGTTAGCACCCTAGACCATCTAGTTCTAGATCTAGCGGTAGGACATTGGTATATGGAAGAAACATGTAGATCCAGAGAGGAGGAGAGTGGGTGGTACCATACCCTCGGGCTTGGCAGAGAAGCTCGAGCTGTCCATCGCTGGTTTGTTGGAGAGGATCTGCGCACGGACAACGACGTTTGGGGAAGGGAGACGTCTCCGGTGTTGAGGACGTCAGTGATGCCGGTGGTGAAGAACCTAACGTAGAGTACTAGGGAAGACGACGATGATGTCGGTGGTTCTTCCCGCTGCTGGCAGTGCCCCCTTTCTTGATCGGATTAGGGTTTTGGATGTTGGGGTTTCTTGTGGCTCAGATCAACCTCGTGAGTTGAGCCTCAGCTCCCCCCTTTTCTTTATATGGTGCTGTGCGACGGGGCCCACCAACCATTAGGGTTGGGCGCCCCCGATCAGGGTGCGAGATCAAGGCCCAAGAGACCGTTGGGTCCTCTTAGACAGGAGATCGATCCTAACAGTTTGATCTCCCAATTTCTTTGCAGATGAAAAAGTTCACGGACATTTCATCTAGTATAGTATAGGACATCATCATGTTATATTATTGAGAGGCTGGCCTTTGAGTTCATTTTGATGTGATGATGAATGTTGTAAATACACATTATTTGTATGAATACTGGACAGCCTAATGGGACAGAGCTGCAGAAATGCATTCCTCGTTGAAAGATAATATAATTGGTGGAATATTGGATATATTACATTGGGCTTCATGGGCTGATTATACAGGGTACATAGGACTAACACCTCATATGGATACACAATATGGTACTATTTATTACTCTAACATCCCCGCACTCACAGTGGGGGCGCTACAGATGGTAAGATTGGAGAAGAAGCTGACAAGCTAACATCCTCCCGCAGTCATAATAGTCGATGCGTCACGTATGCTGTGGCTGGAGAAGAAGCAAATGAGTCCTCATGCAAGATAGTAGCCATTTGTGCCAATGTCGAGGTAGCCGAGTGTGAGGGCGCAATAGCCATGGTCGGAGAAGTCGTGTCGAAGATTTATGAGGTCAACGTAGTTGTGATCGAGTTGCCGTGTCGATGGAGCTGCAGGCGTAGACGCACAAGGGGCGCCATGGTGATGACGGAGACACGCCAAGGCAGTCATCATGGAAGAGGGCGATGCCGAAGTAGACGCAGCCAGGACCGTCACCGCCGAAGATGTGGACGAAAGGCGACGATGCAATCAAGTCAGGCGAGGTGGGAACGGGAGGATCGATGCCGAAGTCTATGCAGTCAAGCTACCTGTGTGCTGAGACGTTGGATGGATTTACCAGACCCAACAGCGCGTCGGGGACGAAAGCACACATCGGTGTTGCCAATACCAAGCGTACAAGGGAGAGACCCCAACCACGATGATATGATGTGGTTGTGCTGGACGAAGAAGAAGCGGTACGGTAGCGGGCGTGTCAGCGAGTTGAGCTCAGCAATGACGCGAGGGGTGGTCGGCGAGCATGGCTCGGCAACGGCACAGGTAGCAGCAGCTCGATGACGAAGACCCAATCAGCAGGGCGAAGACCTTGTGAAGACGGACGGCGCAACGAAGATTGCACAACACAGACGTCGATGCATAGGGGACGACGATGTAGATGTAACGCTGAAGTGAACACACGGACGCCTATAACCCTGTTGCTCAGAGAAGATGCACGTAGGATACCAAGTTGTAGGCGCGAGGTTGACAGACGGTGGGCGACTCAATCCCGATCAATGATTGAGCAAATTAAAAAGATATGGCAGCATGGGAGCGGGTGTACTCAGCCTAATCAAGCCACGCGGGGCGCAAAATGGGTCGTGGATGTGTAGGGTCGAAGACACCGATGCAGATAGGGTCGACGTGACGGAGATAGACAGATCCGCCCGATAGCAGCGACACGCCGGATCGAACTGCCTCCATGGGAACTCAGGATGGAGACGTGTGGCTGGGCCTGGCCGCCACCACGGCGGCAGGACAAGGCGAGTTCCATTTGCCTCCATGCGAAGAAAATTAGGAAGGTGTTGACGACGATAGCCCGACGACGAACCCGGGAACGAGGCGACGACGACAATTGGAGATCCCGATCTACTGCGTGACGACAACGATGCTAGCCAGATCAATAGGATCGGGCTCTTAAACAGGGGCGCTGCCCTCCGGGGGTGCACGGCGGAAGCGGCGACGGCTAGGGTTAGGATCTAAACCTAGACGAATGATACCATGAAAGATAATATAATTAGTGTAATATTAGATATATTACATTGGACCTCATGAGCTGATTATATAGGATACATAGACTAACATCTTATATGGCTAGATAATATATTACTGTTCCTATTACTCTAAGATTCGTGATTCGTAAACCGGATGACGCACAATCACTGCATCCCTAAAGGTGGCTGTAAATCTCAAAATAAAAGAGAGAGAGGGGTTGTAAGTTACTGTTCCTTTCGTCGTCTTGTAGCAAACGCTCACAGCATCTTTTTCCCGAGAAATTATTCCTAAATCAAGTAACGAGGTGTAGGACGGCCAGAGACTTGAAACCAAAGTTGACTACGTACGTAGGAGTCCATTTTTGTTGGAGTACTTAACTACTTATCATATCAGACAGAGGTCATCTGCTTGGCTGCTAGTAGGACCGGATGCACAGACAGATTGGGGTAGCTATCTGTGCAACTGTCGTGACGTGCCGTCCATGATCAGTAACCCCGTCATCTTTCCAGATTCTGCTCACTGTGCAATTACGCGCTAGTACATCTTTCAGCCTGTTGTCTGCCCGTCACTAATCACTTATCACCCCCTTTGCTTCGTCGTTGATAGCGGTTACAGTCGCCGCACAGTTCACTCGGCGAGGATTCAGATCCAGCCGTAACCGTGTGGTCCGACGCCGGACGGCCGGAGCTGAGCAGCTGACAACCCTGTCCGTCTGTCCGAGTAACGCAGAGAGACGGCGCTACCACATTAGGCCCTTGTTTAGATAAAAAAAAATTGGAATTTTGAAACTGTAACACTTTCGTTTGTATGTGATAATTATTGTCTAATTATGAAATAACTAGACTTAAAAGATTCGTCTCGCAAATTATAGATGAACTATGTAATTAATTATATTTTTTATCTATATTTAATACTACATACATTCGTTCAAAGATTCAATGTAATGGAGATGTGACAGAAAATTTGGAATTTTGAAGGGATCTAATCGGGGCCTAGCTCCACCCCGTCGCTTTCTTTCACCAATCGCCTCACGGGATACTAGGAACGCAGCCGTCGCACTCGCCGCTTTCCATCGTCAAGAAGTCCCTGTCGCGCGCCTGGGCTTCACATGGCAGATTCCGCAGGCCAGCGGCTGGACACGCGGGCGTCACGCTCGACGAGCTCAACCCGATTCGACGTGCAGCACGCACGCGCTCAAAAGTGGAGGGATCATTGCTGCCGCTAGGCGCAGTCAAGTTGGCGTAGCGGGAGATTCCTCGGCGTCTAGTAGTAGCCAGGTATATATTGGACACATATCGTTCTCATCAGAAAAGATATTCTGATGCATATGCTTCACGAAAATGTTTCGGGGATGCACCACGATTTTGGGACGCATTACGGTAGCGAGACACGTAAGCATGGTGGCACGTGTGCTCTGCTCTCTTATGACACCATGCGAGTGGTAGCTGCATCATCAGATAGGGATCGATCGGAGGAGCAATAGATGCTCATATCACTGAACATAAGGACGACATGTTTGGTTCCAGCTATATATAAGTTCTAGAGACTTCATTTTTGTACTCCCTCTGTCCACGAAAGAATGGATTTCTGGATTTGTCCTAAGTCAAATTTTTTTAACTTTGACTAAAATTTTAGAATAAAGTATTAAAAAATATGATATCAAACTAGTATCATTAGATTTAGCTAAGAACATATTTTAACATGGTGCTCATTTTAAGTCATAAATGTTGTTATATTTTTCTATAAAATTAGTTAAAGTTAAAAAAATTTAACTGACACAGATTTTAGAAATTGATTCTTTCGTGGACGGAGGAATGGACGGAGGAAGTATTTAACAGAGGTACAGTAGCTCAAGCAAGAGCCATCTCTCGAAAATCATTCTAAAACTAGTCTGTCTGTAAAAGTATAGGAGTATTTATTAGAGCAGTTATTATTTTCAGCCATCTCTACGAATAGATTTCTAGAGACAGAGACATCTAGAGTTTGTAGGGACTGCCACATCTAGAGTTGTCTCCAAAAAAGTTGATTTATAAAACGGCTAGATCTAAGGCCCTCTCTAAAAATACATGCTAACATAGTGATTTTTTTTTCTAAACAGCCTCAAATAGAGAAACGATAAAAACAAAGATATATATATCGAATAGTTATACGACTCTATATTACTGATAAAGTTTTAATTTAAAATCATCCAGTCAGGGACAATTATCTTTAGTTTCTCATATTTATTTTTTTCCCAAACGATCTCGGATAGAGAAATGATCAAAATCAAAGTTGTACATCATAACTACAACTTTATAGTTGAAATTTTTTTTATTTAAATTTTTAAGGTCCTAAACAATCATTTGAAAAATGGATAAAGACAATACAAAGAGAATAAAAATGCATTATAGACACAACTCTCTTTGGGTATAGTGGTTGGAGGAGTACCATGCGAGACTTGAGGTCGCGATTTAATCTCTCGCGCTTTCTCATTACAGATTTATGATTTTTAGACAATGATTAGCAGAGACAACGCATATTTCAAACTTTCCAGCGCGCCACCTTTAGGGGGTGTTTAGATCCAAAACCAAAATGCAAAATGGTACTGTAGCATTTTCGTTTGTATTTGATAATTATTGTCCAATTATGAAGTAACTAGGCTCAAAAGATTCGTCTCTCCAATTCCAGATGAACTGTGTAATTAATTATTATTTTAATCTACATTTAATCATCCATGCATGTGTCCAAAGATTTGATGTGATGGGGAATCTTGAAATATTTTGGATTTTGGAGTGGAACTAAACACCCCCTATAAATATTCCTATACATGTTGGTGGACATGATTTTGACCTGACAAGTACACATTCCTAAGTTATACTTTTATCTTTAGTATAGTTGTCTTCGCTCTGCATAGTCAACCACAACAAGAACACGACAAAGTTGGTGGGGCTATCTTCGGGTCATGTACGGACGCATCTGAAAAAGGATTTTTGTTTTTATATATATGAGAGAAATATAAGCATGGAATGTTGTACGCGTTCCAGCGTTCCATGCTAGTAGTCCACAATTTTATCGGGGCACTTTGCATTGGCTGGCCCCATCGTAGTTTGTTTTAATTTTACGAATGTTATATAGTCATAGCCGTTAATGAAATTTGACTCGTTGAGGCTGAAAAATTTTACCGTGTAAATACGACAAGCAAAAAAAAGACCTGCACTGTCTAGCAGTTTAGGTATAGATATCTATATTAGCACGATAATCTTTGTAATCTCCGGACCGGAGTCTGGATCGGACATTGTAATCTCCGGACAGCAATCATGTGCTAGCACGAACAAATGCAACAACGACACCCAGCAGAGCCAACGCAACGAGACCTAGCACGAGCCAATACATCATTATTCCATCCATGAGGCAACCGTCAATTAGAGCACTCAATTGGATCGATGTATATATATCCTACGCGACCACAACTGAACATCATGCCCATCAGCAGCTATCTAGCAAATCATCATCATCTCGATCGATTCATGCAGCTCTATTATTTGACCATAAAAATCGCGAGTGAAACGTGCCCCAGCAGAGGCTAGCTGGATCTGTATCTGGCTCTGCCTCCACGACGACGGCGACGGTAGATTCGCAGGTGTGAGACCGACCCGAACTCAGCTCGCTCTCGCGCGTCGTCCGTCCAGTGCGCGGCCTGGTCCCGGGGCCATGCGGATGCGGCCGGCGGGTGCCAGAGCTTTCGTCCCAAATGGTGCGCGTACGTATCCCGCGAGAGTAGGGTTTCGATCGGACAAGGCTCAGGTCAAGGTCATCCACTACATGCTCTGGACAAGGAGGCCGTACGGTACTGCGACTGAGACGGGCCATTGTCGCGTCCTACTATTCCTACGTTTGTCGTTGTGCCCACAGTTTGATTTTCAGTTTTTTCATGGCACCCGGCCGGCCGTTCGCTAAGCTCAAACGTCACTGGCGACAAGTACTCGCAGCGTCGCACGTCAAGGTCGAGTGCGAGAGCTCCATGCCGCGCCGGGCCCAGGCTAGGCCCCTCCGCAGCAGACCATGCGATGATAAAATCCGATGAAGCTTTTATTACATCTTCCATGGTCTAGGACAGAGCTCAAATCACATAATATCCACATGGCTTCATGATTATACTGTACCTAGCTAAAAGGTTTCTCCCTGGCATATATTAGCGAGACATTAATTCACTTTATTTCAGTTTACGAAGTTAACGGTGCATAGATCCAACAAAGAAGCAGTTTGACTAAAAGGAAGCCCTTTTCATCTAGGACAACGCTAACCGTGATTGGTCATGCGCGCAACCCTCTTCCTCCCATTACATGATGGCTGCCTGGCGCCCATTCCCCCCCCCCAGCCAACGACTGCCTCGCTGCCAGCTGCACCGCTCCTCGCCGCGAACATGGCCGCAGAGCTTCGACGAGACCCTACTGCTCATGGCGACCTACTTCCTCTTCTCCCTCTTCCACCGCTGCCATAATCATGGGCACCCCCACCCCGACCTAGCCCAGCACCTCCCATGTCGCTCGCTCCGGTAGTGTCACCAACATCTCTGCCTCGTTGTCGTCTCTCCCATTCCCACCTCCTGGTCAGCCTGCCTCCCCCAAGCCCCTTCTAAGTCTGCGGGAGTTAAAGAAGAGAGGGAGAACCTCGACCCACCGTCACCATTGCCTAAACCCTAACCACCGCCGCCTTCTTCTTCGTCTCCAGCGCAAGCACAAGTTGAAGAAAGAGCATGGGAGGGAGAGGGAGACACTTGTGAGCGTGCTCATCAAGGGTAGATCAATAGTTATTTATTGGGGTCCGATGATCCAGATGACTTCCTAGAAATTCCATTGCAACATTGCTATTTTATAAAAGAGAAATGACACCTATATATAAGCATGATCATTACACCATCTCTATTCTGGCTGTCTGGGGCATACCTGCATACCCTGCATAAGTGCGCGCAAGTAAGTACACGATTACACGAGGTCTTCTGATAGATTGTTCTAAAATTTAAGTCCAGACAAGGCCGCTTTATTTTTAGGATTTGAACTGATCAACAGATTGGAACACTGATACACGATAATACCGGAAAGGTTCATATACATGGATATACCTGAAATTAACACCCACATATACCCAGAAAAAAGAATTATTTGCAATCGAAAGCCAGAACTTGCAGGGCTCTTCCTATAGATTTCAAAATAACAGCGGCAATCTAATGACACGACATGTTATGATAAATAAAAAGAAATTCTAGTCCCATCAGTAAATTGCACATGAAGTGTCCTTCGTCCTACGTACATACAACTCCAAATCTCCAATAGTGGTGCACGCTTTTGCAGAACTGCAGTGTGCTGGCTAGAATTTTGGGGGTACTTTAATTTGGATTTCAAATTTTTAAGTACTGTCAGCGTGACATGACACATTGGATCGAGCAAAAAAATCTATCCCTGATGCCTTAGATCGAGCAGAGAAATCATAAAAGTTGGTCACAATATAGGATATGCTTGAATCCTAATGCTCTAAACTTTAGAACTCTACAAACTTTTGAGTACTTTAGTTTACTTTAGAGCTCTAATGTGAGAGATAGACTAAAGTTTAAAGCTATTTTTAGATCATCTACGTTTGGAGTTGGTAGTTGTAAAGTTTAGAACTCTAAAGCTTAGAGCAAAGAATCCAAATAGACTAAGTTTGTATAATTGACAACAATTAATAGTCAGACCTACGACTTGCACAACCGTAGGAAACACTAAAGATAACTGGCCAACAAAACAATAATGAACAAAGCATCTAGATCTAAGGAACTGTGCCCTTCACTTTTAGATTTTACAGTAAGTCCGTTTGCCTGAATTACCTCTTATCTAGGACTTCAGTGCAATTCCCCTTATTTGGTTCTCTGCATAAATCTATGTGCATACTAGTACTACACTAAAAGCAGACCCATGCTGCTTTTAGTTCTAAAGTTTAATTAAAACTCTAAAACATAGAGCAAAGAATCCAAATAATCCAAATAGACTAAGTTTGTATAATTGACAACAATAGTCAGACCTGCGACTTGCACAACTGTAGGAAACACTAAAAGATAACTGGCCAAAACAATAATGGACAAATCATCTAGATTCTAGAGAACTGTGCCCTTCACTTTTAGATTTTACAGTAAGTCCGTTTGCCTGAATGACTTCAGTGCAATTCCCCTTATTTGGTTCTCTGCATAAATCTATATGCACCCTAGAAAAGCAGACCCATGCTGCATCCCACAAAACGGTCTATTTTTTTTATCCAACTATGCACACACAGCATATATGCAGCACATGGCACATGCAAAACCACACTTATACGGACAACCAATCACAACTAATTATATATACTTGTCCGATTAATGTGTCGCAAGATATATTGCAAGTGCAGCCTTATGTAGCCAACACTCATACTTCAATTGAATTATATATACAAGTACACTCTTACTTTTACTAGCATACTGCACCCTGTCCTTGTCCACTGTGAGAAGTAGTACTCGATTCGAGCAAACCTTTTTAAAGGTTGCTCTAGGCGAATCATACTGTGTTGCCTTTTTCAATGGAATTCAAGAGGGACCGGACATGCCTTTTTCAATGGAATCCAAGAGGGACCGGGCATATAACCAATCTATTATCCCATCCTCACGGACTGGTTGAATAGTCTTATGTGAGACTTATGCACTAGTCCGTAGCTTATCATTAAAGATCATGATTCAATTTAATCTATGATCATATCTTTGACAAATAATATCTATATTTTTATTTGTTAGTACTATCTCCCTACATGGATAGGTACCGAAATTCATTTGTTCGTGTAGTTTATTAGGACTATATTCTTTCTCCTATCCATTTTGCTAGAAAAAAATGCGTGTTGTTCATTTCTTCGGAAAAAAGTGGGAGAAACACGAATTAAGCGAGTCCATATATAGCTGAAGTTGAATCATTTAGCTGCGGCCAGGGGAGGATCGGAGCGCGGAAGTTTGGAAATGTTATTGGGGAGCAAATCGCGGGATCCTCAAAAGCAGAAGGGGAAAAGAGAGAGATCGAGGGGGTGAAATGGGAGGGGACACGGATCCACTTCGCTAGCTTTTAGTCAATCCATCCGAGGAAAAAGAAAAAATTACTAAAATTGCACGAATCTGAGAAAGCTTTGAGAGCGACGCGATTATGTCCCAGACGCCCGAAAATAACGCGCCTGTGGGCTGTGGCTGTTTTTACCTGGGCATTGTTGTTCGCTTCCGGGGCACCAGCTCATTGCAAGCGAAGCGGCGCCATGGCCTCTTCTTCTCTCTCGCTTCCCGCCCGCCTCGCCGCCTCCTTAAATAGCAGCGTTCCTCCTCGTGCGCTTCCCTGCATGCACGCGCCGCAGCCACGGCAACCGATCTATTCATCTCCACACACACGTGCAGATATATAGCACTAGTGTATAGGCTGCCACCTGATACTAGTATCAGTATGTGCCCTGGGTGATTGGGTGTAGATACCCGATCGATCGGAGTAGGGGAGAGAGCTGCAGCCCTAAACGCTGCCCAATGTCTGGCCGCGGCGGGCCGGCCTCGCCGCGGTCGGGGAAGCACCCCTTCTACCGCGGCATCCGGAGCCGCAGCGGCAAGTGGGTGTCGGAGATCCGGGAGCCGAGGAAGACGCGCCGCATCTGGCTCGGCACGTTCCCGACGGCCGAGATGGCCGCCGTGGCGTACGACGTGGCGGCGCGCGCGCTGCGCGGGCCCGACGCGGCGCTCAACTTCCCGCAGCTGGACGCGTCGCGCCCCGCGCCGGCGTCCACGTCCGCGGACGACATCCGCGCCGCGGCCGCGGAGGCCGCCGCGTCGCTGCAGCAGCAGCAGCAGCCCGCCGATCACCAGTCGGCCGGTGCTCCTGGACGCGGCATTGCTCCCGCGGCGGCCGGCGGGGCAGCGCAGCAGCAGCAGCCCGGTGGGAGCAGCGCCGGCGCCGCCACGGCACAGCAGGAAGCAGGCGGCAGCAGCAGTACCTACTTCCTGGACGAGGAGGCGCTGTTCGAGACGCCGCAGTACCTGCGCAACATGGCCGCGGGGATGATGATGAGCCCCCCGAGGTTCGGCCGCAACAACTCGTCGGACGACTCGCCGGACCACCCGGCGTCGTCAGGTGCCGGGGACAGCCTCTGGAGCTACCGTGATCCGTAGATCGATACCGGCCGGATTGCATGCCGGTAATGTATCGGAGAAAATAACAATAATGGATGTGGATGTGGATGTGGATGTGGTGATGAAACTGATAAGCTCTACTACTTACTACTACAACTATTTGCTACCTGCAGCCGCTGCCACTTGTACTGAACCTGGAAGCTGGGAGTGATATGGATATGGCCGTGGAGATAAAAGGAGCGAGGTACACATACAGGTGCCCATCCGTTGGAGTGCCATTTTTTCTGTCCAGTCCAGGTCCAGGTCCAGCCGCCATATGTGCAGTGGGGATAGCTTCTCGGCGCCCTCCGCCGGAAGATGAAGTGTATCTTTCCTTCTTCTCCTTTTACCGCTCGATATGTGTGTGTTTGTCACAAGCTAAGGCCTCCTTTTTACACGATTTCGCTTGGCTCTATATACCTACCTCACTGCAGTTTGACCGTTGCAGTACATATACGAATCTGCAAGGGCGTTATATATATATATATACATGCATATATACATATGTATACGTATGGTTACCTTGGAATGCCAAGTAGAAAGTAGGTACGTCATGAGGATGCCTGCCGTGTTGTATTTATTGTAAGCTGGTATTGTGCAAATTAATCGGTATTTTGGCGGTCGATCAGCTATAAAATGTGCGCGCAGCGCATCGTTACGTTCCTCCTTTAGCACTTCACTAAACACGATCTCTTCTTGTACAGTTCTCAGTTTATAAGTGTGTCAGTGTGTAGGCCTTTCGCTTTCAAGTGATTGGTCGGTGAGAAATTTTAAAAATATATATTGAAAAGAAAAGTGGTTGGAAGTATGCATATATAATTAATTAATTCAGCTGTTTGTCGTCATTCTACGTACTACTGCTGCTTCTTGAGATATCTCTTCATCCAATCAGATCACCTATAGACGACAACTGTGTTTGCTTTTTCGTACACCCATAGAAAGTGGTAGATTTCATGTGCTATCGAACAAACTAAAGTTTCAGTATGGATGAATTTGTATTTGTATTTTTGAGTGGTTGTTAAAAATGGTTTATGTATTTGCAATTATATACAAGTAGAATGTTTATATTGATTAATTATACTATTATATTCAGTGTGTACTATGTTTCTATTATGTTTATGTATGTTTATTACAGTTTAAATGATTACAAGGTTACCGGGGGCTCCTCATCTTCTACCTCCTTGTTGTCCATGGAACCCCTATGGAGCTTCCCTAAATTTTGTGGCCATAGATGAAGAGGAAGAAGGAGAAAGAAGACGAGAAAGAAGAGAAGGAGGGAGAAAGGGGAAGTTGAGCACCCCCTCTCATGAGTTCTTGGATCCGACCTTGGATGTTACATACATATGTCCGATTCGATTTAGAATCAACAATTTTGATAAAATTTTTCCTTCTCCTGATGTTGATCCCGACACATGGTATAACTACTTCGGTCGTTGGCTGGCATTTCCCTTTATATTTGCCTCTCTTGCTCCTAATCTTTTCTTGCTGCAGTATATATACCTTTCTGCTTCAAATTGCAGTAGTTGATATAACGGTGGACCGGTTTATCTTCCTCTGTCATTCATGTCTGGCACCTGGTGCATGTTATGAATTCTAGCCTAGCAACATTACAAATCATGAATTTTAAAAAAAAGTGTGTGAAAATTATTCATAATTTAGCACTATTTTAGACAAATCATATAAGGTGCAGTAAATCTGATATTACCGAAACACTTTAGTATAAGGTCGGTCCCAACCAGCACTTTACATACTAAAGTGGTACAGTAATATCAAATTTACCACAACATTCTTATTTTGGTTAAATAGTTGGTACCTTAATTAATGGTCATAGAAATCATCATAATTAGTTTCTAGGTAGGACCGCCTTTAATAAAGAAGAACCATATATATAAAAACAACATCACACAAAAAAACAGCTCGTGGAACAAAAGAGTGTGCCTGATCTAACAATAGCTTGTAGGACTTGTCTTAATATCTTCACCATGCGTTTCATTTAGGTTGAGATGCAATAGTTCCCATTTTTTACATTCTAGAAACAAAATATTTACATTAACTGGCCAAGGGCTGTTTGAGACACAACAAGACCGATTTATTGAATATATCATTGGAGCCTTATAGGACTAGAATATCATGCGGTCTGAAAAAACGTCTAAATCATAGCACCTCCATTCGACGAAGAGTATTGTTTCAAATTTGTTTTAAGTTAAAAATGTCTCAACTTTGACAAACTTATAAAAGATACTAAAACTTATGATATCAATTAATATTATCAGATTCATTATGATATATATTTTTTTATAGTATAGATATAAATCTGGTCATATGTAAGATAGTTTTTTTTTTGCGAATAAATATTTTAGATAGTTTGATTTAAGTTGAATCAAAACTAACTAAACATCATTATTTGGGGGAGACGGTGGTAGTACTAAAAGTAATGGTGCACACTTATTGCCGGTGGTGGCAAATTAAAAGAGATACTCATCACCTGCCAAATTTCCCCTTTTAGGATGGTATATAGTGCTAGATTGTGATGCTATTTCATGTCTGCGTAGTTCATTGATAATATTGATCTTTGGTTTATCATTAGGGAAAATCAAAATGCGTACGTACGTACGTCCCTATCTTTTTTTGTTACAAAAGTTAATTAAGTTGTACTACCAATAAGCTGTACTTTCGAAGTTGAACCGTGCAAGTTTGTGAAAATGAGGAAAAATACCAAACCAAAGTACGAGTAACGTACCCGTAAAAAAAGAAGAAGAGAGTACGAGTACTACGTACTCCTACGTACAAAGAACTTGTTGGGAGTAGGTAGTAGCAAACCAGCGAACAGGCAAAACAGGCAACAGCTAGTCGCCGGCAGGCCCCCTCAAGAAGCAACACGTGTGTGTGCCTTCCAGCGGGCAGCTGATCGGGGAGGGGCAACCGACGACGAGACGACAAAAGCCACTCCCACCTTTACGCTGCCAGGGCGGTCCGGGGTCGCGCACCCGCATGGGACTCCGCGCACTTCCACTTCCGCAGCCGGTGGTCAGCATCTGGGCTGGCCCGTACTCCTCCTCCTACTCCGCACTGCGCCACTGACCGCGCACGCGCTCCCAGCTTTGCCTGCTCCGGCCGCTGCTTCTGCTCTGCTTGGAGTTGGTCGACGAGACGAGCACAGCCAAAGCGCGGCTTGGCCCTACTACGCCTGGCGGATCGACAGGCCGGGCCGTGGCGGGCGCGGTCGAAACGAACCGAACCGAATCATGGCGTCACGGACGTAGGGTTCGCATCGTGCAGTTCGTGCCCGCCCGCCGTGCATTTGTCCCTCAGCCACAGGGGAATCTGGCCCACACCGTGCCGTGGCCAAGGTCCTCTAACCTGTCTTGGATTATTTTCGGCACTGTTCCGACAACATCAGCAAGGCCGGGCGCGAGGTGCATAATTGACCCGACACAGACAGATCAAACAAATGGTGCGCTCTGGCTCTGTTAGTTGCTGTAGATCGGCTGCCGAACTTTTGAATATACTGTACTCCGTATCTTTTACCTTTCGAAACTCAAGTCCAAGCTCGAGCAGCTCAGCGTGCCACGTCATTCAAAAAAAAAATATCTGCCGTCCGATCATATGACAGGTATATCGTGCGGTTAAAATTGGCGCTATCGTGGGCTGCCATGAGCTCCAGAAGATTCTTCTCAAGTCTCGTCGTCTCTCGTGCCCTTCATCTTCCAGTTAAACACGCATGTAAAGAGAAGGCTCTTGAGTCAAGCAGGCAAGCACTCATCGGTGAAAAATGCCCTTCCATCTTCCAGCCAATCACGCATAAAGCACAGGCAACAGCGATGCGCGCATCCCATAGAAGAAAGTGATGTAAGCAACAGGTGCTTTCGATGGGCGCAGGAAGGGAGCGCGAGAGAGGCCAGTTGGAGTACCCACCGGCAGCCTGGTGACGAGCGCCTGGGTGATGGCCGGAAACCGTCGCCGTCAGCCTCATCCACCACGCGCCGCTGCGCAAGAGACGGCCTGCCACCGCCCTGGTAACGCGCGACCGCACCCTGCCTCGCGTGGGAGAGTCGTGTTAGCAGCAGGGGCAGGAAAATAGAAGAATCGGAGTTAGGGCGGAGCAGCACAGCAATGGGCGAGGAACAGATGAATTCTCGATTCAGTTTAGGAATATTCGATTACAGACTTGATGTCCTTCAGCAATACACACACGCAACTTATACTCGCCCATTGAATATGTCCTTCAGAGACGTATTGAGTGATTTGTTGGCTGCTATTTCCGCTCTCACCACCTCCGTCCGTAGATGGTTTAGACGACACTACACTCAATCAGTTGTTTGTGATTCTTGAGGGATCCTTTACCTCAGTGATTTATCTAAAGGCGAATGAATGATTTGTGTTTAAAAATATCTCATAATTTGACAAACTAAGACGAATAAGTAACATAGAATAGTTGAACAGATGCCTTTTTCTTAAAAGCATCATAGTTGAAGTGTCTATGCAAAGGCTCGAAACTGACTACAAAGTGCAGACTTGCTAAACTAATGCATCGTTGGTTCACAAAACTACACCTCATCTCATTTGTAGAAATTAGCAAATTAGGGCCATATAAAAATACTAATCTTATAGGTTTGTGACCTGTGCATCTGCATTACATATTATTATAAAAAATCTCTGTCAATCCATGATGCTCCATATCTTCTGTAAGCACAAAATTACTATAACCTTGAGAAAATATTTTGACCATTAACCAATGCAGTTTTCTTTTACTTATTTCTTCCTTTGCTCCTTGAGTCTTTTAACAGTCGTCCCTCACTGCTGATTAGCTAAATGTAACCACATGTGTTTACTAGCTTCCATTTTTTAGTTCTTTATTAGTACAAGTTATTTGCACGATTCCACTTAATTAGCCACCATGTTTTCTTTAAGCCAAATAACTTTGCAAAATATAGTTATAAAAAAAACTTTGCAAAATACATATTCTAAAAGCATATAAAAAAATTTAACAAGGATGCATTTTTCTTACATAGAGTTCCAAAACTGCATAAAACATATTATATGTTACCATCTGATACCTGATCGATGCTAGCTTATTACAATTCATGGATCTCACTTCATTATCCATAGTAAGAAGGCAACTTGACTGTTTTCATGCACTGTGGCCTCGTATTCATAGTTCTTTATGTTGCCTACTGGAGGAATTGTCTGTATGCTCCCTTCCCACTAGATTTACTGTTTTAATTTTTTGGGATGTGTCCTCTGCAAGGCAAAGAACATGCATGAATATGACTGACTTTGGTGGTTGCGCCTACAATAGAACTACATATAATCTCTTAGCTCCATTCCGCCATGGACAATGGGCATTTCTTTTCTCCCCTCCCCCGTCTCCCCTTTTGTTATTAAGATGCTAATACTTGGGCCACAGGAAAGATAAAAAAAATACTAATGATACTTTGCATGTGCTGATATTGAGGATATCTTACATTCATGGACATGATTTATATTAGCGCTGGAATTCCTAATAAATAATTACAAAAAGCTTTATGGCACAAGTTTTGTCGCCAGAGTTGATGTTTTTGTTGATTGGCTACTTTTAAATTAATAAAGTAGCAGTTGGGTCTGAATCCAAGTTTACACTAAACAGTTTTTTTAGTGGCCTAATGGAAGTGGTGCTTGTATCAGATTGTAGTCCTTTGCCTCAAACACTAAAAATCAAGATCAAGTGAAGCCTCAATGCATATTCAAATGAAGTAGCAATAGAAGGTTAATATAAAAAAATCTAGGCTGGTGCACTCAAAGAGGGCGCGGCAAAGCCGCGCTGAGTTTTCTAGTTTGTTAATATAGCTAGGTTTGGACGACGCTACGTGTGTGTGTCCACAAGAAGATGGACGGTCTTTCAGCCGGGAGCGGAATCTACATTACGAGTGGCTAGCAAGGATAACACTGTGGCACTGTAGGTGGGTGGTGGGCCATAATTTCTCGCACTTTCCACGGCCCCACCCCAGTCCCGTGGACGGCGGGCCCATCCGGATTCCCGAGCACTGAGATGCAGATGTATCTAGCTCGTGGACCTATTCAAAGCCGGCGCTGTCATCATCAGCTGAAAACTGTAAGGCCAGGCCAACAAGACCCACACGCCCGGAGCAGCAGAGAGAGCAACTACCCATACGGCGGCTCCGACACAGATCACGCGCTCTGCGAGTCCAACTCACACGGGTCCACGTCAGTCCGTCCGCTTTAAAGCCCAGCTAAATCTCCATCCTTCTTCCTTCCCCTTGGGGCTTCTTTCTCAACGGGAAGCCGAAGCCAGCCCCAAAGGCAACAAAGCCCAGCCCACCATCGTGGCTGCTTGGGTGACCGAGTCCGCCGCCTCCCCGCCCGCCCCCATGGCTGCGCGTTGCGCGCGTCCCTATCCGCCTCCGCGCGGCCTCCAGCTGGTCCGACAGCCCAGCGCCCGCGCCCCACGCCCCCCACCCAACCAGAACCCCGAGCCCAACCCGCCACCCCACCATCTCGCGCGGACCCGGCTCGCGCGCATCGGGACATCGCCCTTTCGCCTGGCTGGCGCCCCTTGTGTCTCGCCGCGTTGCAGCAGTGCACTCGCCCGTGTCCGTACCTCCCCGTCCCCGTCCCCGTCCCCGTCCCGACTAACCCATCCAGCATTCCAGCTATCCATCCGTGCCAGAGCCATATAAATATAAACCGTCGCCCGCCGCTTTCCCTCCCAAATTCGAACCAGCAGACCAGGCCACACAAATCCAAGACGCCTCGAGTGAGCTGATCACTGATCAATGGACTGGGCGTACTACGGAAGCGGCGGCTACTCGACGCCGTCTCCTCCGGAGGGCGGCATCAGCGGCGGCGGGTACGAGGACGCGGCCGACGCCTCCTACATGACGGTGTCCTCGGCGCCGCCGAAGCGGCGCGCGGGGCGGACCAAGTTCAAGGAGACGAGGCACCCGGTGTACAAGGGCGTGCGCAGCAGGAACCCCGGGCGGTGGGTGTGCGAGGTGCGGGAGCCGCACGGCAGGCAGCGGCTCTGGCTCGGCACCTTCGAGACCGCCGAGATGGCGGCGCGCGCGCACGACGTCGCCGCGCTCGCGCTGCGCGGCCGCGCCGCGTGCCTCAACTTCGCCGACTCGCCGCGCAGGCTCCGCGTGCCCGCGCAAGGCGCGGGACATGACGAGATTCGCCGCGCCGCGGTGGAGGCGGCCGAGCTGTTCCGCCCGCAGCACAATGCCGGTGGTTCCGAGGCGGCGGCGGTCGCCGCGCCTTGCGAACAGGGGAGTGGCGGCGGCCTCAGTGGCGACTTCGCCTACTACCCGATGGACGATGGGCTTGAGTTCGAAATGCATGGGTATATTGACATGGCGCAGGGATGCTCATCGATCCACCGCAGCCCACCGCGTGGATCGAGGACGAGTACGAATGCGAGGTCAGTCTTTGGAGCTACTAGTGCTGATCGGGCGCCATTTGGACCGAGTACCAACGATCGATCCTGTGTACTGTACTGTACAGCTTATGGTATGGTGATGTCGGTACGGTTTCCCTGCTCTTCTGACGAAATACAATGCAGTCAGAAAGGAGCAGAGGAGTGTGCTTAGGTTTTCAGTGACTGCTTCTGCACATGTGGCACTGGAGTTACACACGGCCAAGGTAGCCTTGGCGCCAGATATGACACTTGGTGCGGGCGCCCTCTTAGTCTTATACTTATATAAGTAAGATATATAAGAATCACATGGTGTAATAAACAGCAGAGCCTGCTGAGTGTTTGAACCTGCAGCTGCAGCGATGTTAATGAATTTGCCGTGTGGTTGGCTCAAGATTTTTAGTGGAATCTACCTGAAAACGTATGCTCTATGGATGAATGTCCGCTCCAGGATCGAGCAAAATATAAGGAACGGAAAAGGGAGGCAAAGACTCACCCCTGTATGTTTCAGCATTTAGAATTTGTGCAGCTCAGTCTATTACTGACAGCAAAGGATTTTGCTGCCACATCTGTAGCCCGGATAATGGATGGATCCTCGAGTTTGAATTTGCTTGCAGGTCATGGTTCTACGGTCGGATTTCTGCAAGGTCTCTTTTTCAAGTGATCTTGTTTGCGGTGCTATTTTAGCATTCCAATTCCAAGAGCCTTTCCTATTGGACTGTACTTCAGTTTCAGATTTCCTTCCCGAAAGGTAGCCGACGTCGGACGAGGTGACGCACGATTGTCGCTTTCGCAGCATATTGCTCAGATCAGATGTTTGCAAGGTTGAATCGATGAGAGCTTGCGCCGTTGTTCAAAAGTTTCTCGCGAGTTCTCAGGCCTCACTCCAGATATACTCCCTCATCCCTAAATAAGTGTCGCCGATGATGTTCGTGCCACAAGTGTGACTTGATTTGTAGAAAATACGTGCAACATTTGTATCTCCAAATAAATTTATTAAAAAACTAGATTCAAAGATCTTTCTAACGATACCAATTATGTAGTATAAATATTAATATTTTTTAATATATATTTAGTTAAAAAAGTTTTTTAAGAACCACAAATGATAGTTATTTAGGAACGGAGGGAGTATTGCAGTATTTTCACAGTACACGTGCAGGCAGGCAGGCAGCTGAATAGGACTTGTCTCTTCTTTCTTTCTTTCTTTTTTTTTTTCCGATTTGAATAGGACTTGTCTGTCCCCTCTCCATGCCACTTCTAAGTTCTAACTTCAGAAGGACGCTTCCTGGGGCAGACTTCAGAAAGATTGTCCGCCCGGATGCAGAGGATGAAGACTTCAGAAAGAATGACTGGTTTTTAAGGCTCCACGTGACTGCCGAAGTGCCGAACTGACGAGGATAGGTAGACAGATACAGTGTGTGCTCCTCCTTCATCTTCTGAATATTCACTGTGGTTATCATCTGACAGTTTGATCTTCTATTATTTGAACGGGGTATCTCGAGAATTTTCTGCATCAACTATTGAATAGACACTTCCCAGGACTTTTGGGGCAAACCGGTCCTACCTTTGTCTTTTGGGTCAATGAAAAACATCCACCAGGACTAATCTGATGTTTTTTACTTCTCCACTCATGTAAATGAAGCTACCTTTTGCAGCATATACATCTCTCTAAATTTGCACTTTATGGAGAATAAGGCGCCAACGACAACATCGACCAGGACTAATGTGCTATTTTAGCATTCCAAGAGTCTTTCAATATTTTAGTTGGTGGCTCTATTTCATATGCAATGCTTTACTCAATAAAGTAAACATATTCACATTAAGACATACTATCACACAGCAAAAACGATTTATTAACCTTCTCTTGGACCTCCAATCACCACAGGGATAGTTGGCTAGAGGAAACGTTCAACTAGTAGTACTCAGAATTCTTCAGAAAACTTATAAGATCCACCATCTGGTACCCAACAAGGATTTTGTTGAATTTAAGCAAGTGTGAGTATCATCATACTCAACAAGCATAACATGAGCTTATGCAAGGCTCAAAGGCTTTGACATGGCTATATTGTGATAAACATTTTTAGTTAGTCAAATTTTACTTAATTAAACCTGAGAAACTATATTCTGTTTGAACCCCAAAGGATAAATAATCAAAGATAGCAACATAAATTAATATAAGTCAAACCACCCATAGCAACATCTATCAGCCAATGTGATATCAACATACGTCCATTGGGAAATCTAACTCCTGACACTTACATGCAAAACCATGCATCCCAGCTAAGTAAACACATACAAGCTCATATGTGATGTTTCAACTATAGTTGGGCATGCAGGCCGAGCCTAGCGGCTCGGCCCAAAGCCCGTCATTTTGGCACGACACGAGCCCGGTATTGTGTGGGCCCGGGCTGGCCTGGCCCAATGTGCGGGCCGTGCCTGGGCCAGCACGACACGGCCCGCTAAATCTTTTAGGCCCAACAGAGGCCCGCTAGTATATGAAATTCCAATATATAATAGTTCTAAATCCAAACATACCTTTATCTCGCATTGCAGCCCAAGATCAAAATGAGTCAAATTCGCAAAAATAAATAAAAATAAAATCAAAATGGGTCAAATTTGTAGGAAAAAAACATAAAAATAGGTCAAATGAGCTATGGGCTGTCACAGACCGTTTTTTTGCCGTGCCTCACGGGCTGACCCGGCACAAAAAACGGCCCAAGGGCCCATGCTTGAAGGCCAGACCCACAGGCCTGTGAGGCACGGCCAGCCGGCACGATGCCCAACTATAGTTTCAACCTTGCTAATGTTGGGAAAATAGGGTTGGCGCCTCTTGTCTCGTCCTGATTCACTTTGTGCTAGAGTACTCCGGTGACGATATTACCACGATATTGATTTTATGCGTGCCACCAGGGAAGAGGCATGCAAGTAGTACCTGGCGTGCGATCATGGCTGGGAGAGAGGCATTGCAGCTGGGTCTGATCAAGATGATTGGCGATGAGGATTGAGGAATCGACAAAAATTTTGGGAGATCGATGGATTGCCAATTACTTCGATGGTCGGCCGTTCTATTACTCCACAGTAGGATCAGCACTTGACCTATGTATCCGATCGAGCTGATAGCGACCAGTGGGAGCTAGAAAGACAAACTCATCCGTGATGCTGCCGATTGATGCTGAGGCCATCCTTCGGCAACCTATGGCAAGGAATGAGCATGATTTCTTTGCTTGGAACCCAGAGAAGTTTGGGGTATACACAGTTAAATCAGCCGACAAACTCTTATTCGAGAGGAAGTAAATAATTCATGAGCATCAAGCAAGTGCATCAGAAGAAGGGGTTTGCAAGGAAGTTTGGAAAGTTGAAGTCCCACCCAAAGTATGTGTTTTCTTGTGGAGGGTGTTCTTTTTTTTGAGGGAACTGGAGGGGCCAGACCCCTACATGAATTTATTGAAAGCGAAAAGGATACAGCCTAAGAAAAGATCCAAAAAGAAAATAAAGGAAAAAACGAAACAAAGGAGAGGAGGAAAAAGAAATAGAAAAACAAAACAAGGGAGCCCATCAGAGATCTAAGTTCAAGGTGGCTAACCATGAACCAAAGCTTGACTGAAAACTATGCTTAACTCTGAAGTGTACCAATTTGAGCTCCTCCAAGAGAGACCTACAACAGTTCTGAACATTTGGCTGAATCCCATTGAAGATGAGCCCATTTAGGGCTGTCCAAATTGACCAACATAATAAGATGACTGCTGACATAAAAAAACCTTGAAGATAGCTGTGTTCTGAACATTGTGACCATTTCTGGAAAAGTCCCATTGCTTGGGATGAAGACACCCAGTAAGATCCAACACTGTCGGGCAAAAGCACAGTTCAAGAACAAATGCTCAAAGGTTTCTTCATATGGTCTATTACAGAGAACACAATTATAGCTGTCAATGGTCATATGCTTCCATCTTAGAATGTTTCTGGTACTCAACCTGTCTTTGAGTAGTAACCAGAAAAACATCTTGTGCTTGGGTTGATAAGGACTAGTCAAATCCATTTGAATGCAGAGTGTACTTTAGGGTGCTCAATCAATTCTTTGTAAACTCTTGAAGAATAGAAATTGTTGGAGCCCCAAGTGTAGCTCCATTTATCATTCCCCTGTGATAGGTGGAGCTGAGACAAATCATTTTCCAAATTTTGCAACTGAAACAAGGCTTCATGGGAGACCGGCAAGTGGAAGAGGTCAGAGAACGCATTTGTAGCAGCCACAACATGAACTGAGAAAAACTTGTTCTTGGCAAATAGCTCAGGGGCTGAGACTGTAGGATTCACAAGTCTCCAGTTGTCAGTCCAGAAGAGACAAGAACTTCCACTTTCAATGAACACCAAAGTGAATATTTTGAATTTGAACAGTAGCTTCAGGTTGTCCTTCCACCAGAAAGACCCTTTCTTTGTGTGGTTTGACAGTTTCCCATGTTTGTAATGTTTCTCCCAAATCAGGTGCACCCAGGACAAATCTAGCTTATTAAAAAAATTGTGTAGATTTTTTTAGCATCAAAGCCTCATTTTGCTTTCTGATGTCTATGACTCCTAGCCCACCATCTTTTTTAAGCACCCTACCAGAGGCAGTGCTTCCTGAACTTGTCTATTTGCTTGATGACTGCCTTAGGGAGTTCTAGGGAGCACAAGTAGAAGGTGGGCAAAGCAGAAAATACAGCGTGAGTAAGTTCCAATCTTCCGGCTTAGTTTGAAAGAGAGAATACCCATGAGAGTCTCCTCTCACATCTTGTGTAGTATGTGGGCTATAGCCTGTTCGTTTCGGGCTATTTTCGGTTGATAAGCCGGCTGATGTGTTTTTGGCTGTTTTTCTGAGACAAAAACACTGTTTCGGTGGCTGGGCTGATAAGCCAAGTGAACAGGCTTTTGTCGATGACTAGAAACAAGCGACGTCATTGAGAGCAATCCATGGATGTTTATCAGGCAGCACTATGGACGCGAGACATGGCTTTTGATTTGTGTCAGCTGCTACATTTTCCACAACGATGACCCAGGAGAACGTACTATGCCTAAGTGGCTACCACCGGAACCGAGGTGGATGAAGCTCAACACCGTTGCAGCATTTGAGAAAGAGGGTAGTAAGGGGGCGACAGCTTGTGTTCTTCGCGATCACCAAGGAGATGCCAAAATGGATTATGGTACGATAGAAGCTTCGATGTGTGCACTACTACACCATGGAAACGTTTGCTTGCAGGGATGGATTGAAGTTTGCAGGGGTGCATCGCCTTGTTCGGCTGATCGTTTCTACGATTGATAAACCGACTAGTGTTGCTTTTAGCTGATTTATTTTAAGATAAAAACACTACTATAACTGATAAGCCAAACGAACAGGACATAGTGTCCAGATAGTGCTAATAGAAACTGACTGTCTACAATTAGTCCAGCTGTGGAAGGACACAACGGTCCTTCGTGTCCTTCGTTGAAGCAATTCTCAGCGTCCTGTTTGGCCGATTGTTCCTGCGGCTAATAAGTCTGACTGATGTCGTTTTTTATTGTTTTATTATGAGAGAAAAACACTATACCATGTCTGAGAAGTTCAAACAAATAAGAAACAGGGTGTTAGATCTTAGCCTTGCCTTTCAAGAGTTTTCTTTTTTTTACATTAGTAGACCATGTAATAAAGTAGCTCATTGTTTAGCTACACAAAAGTCACGAGTTCGCGCCGCATGGAGGTGGCATGCAACTGCAGCGTGTGTTAGTGACTTGGTGTCGGCTCCGGCCAGTTGATTTTAATACAAGGCAGGCAAGTCACAGGGGAAAAAAAGTTAAAACACATACAGGTCACAATCTAATAGGACTGAGTTCCATGTTATATTACAGAAACCAAACAAAATACATAGTAGGAAGTACCTTAGGCATCACCGCCGGACTGACGGATGGAGGGTTCTCATATACATAAACAAGATTGGCAACAAGCTGTACATATACTCCCTGACAATCAGCATATGTAGAGCGAAGTTCTAAATCTCTCCAATTCAACACCATGCTAACCTAAAGCAAAGACTCGTGATTGTTGATCTTTCACTGCAAAAACATTGTCTCCGTTCCTTTCATTCACTCAAACCATCAGCGCCCGGCTAGGTTGTGCTGCTAGTTTCTTCACTGGCTTATCGTCTTCAGATTCTGACCAAGCTCGTCTCTTCCGTTCTATTGCAGATTGAGGATGACCCTGCGGCAGAAAAGTAGGTTGGTTGTTATAAGCAAAAAGACAAGTGCTAAATCTGACAGGAAATTTGACTCTGCAGATCCAATGGAAATTGAAATTCAATTTTCCAAAGGTAAATAAATGAACATATGTGATAAAATGTACATAGACAATCATGAATGTAATTGTTTACGAAAAACAACACAGTCCTAACCATGTCATCCTCAGCATCAGAATCGTCAAGGCCAGCAGCCGCAAGAAGGTGATCCAGGACTCTCTCTGAATTGTCAGCACCATTATACCTCGCCACGTCTGCATAGTCACCATCTGCTTCTGGTTCATCTTTGTATTCATCTTCTTCGTCTTCCCCATACTGCATCTTTGTCTTTTGATCCTTCCTCCTCTTTTCATTTCCAACCTCTTCATCTTCGGCCTTAGATCTATCTTTTCTCTTGCCAGGGGTGTGGCTGGATGTTTTCCATTGTTCCTGAAAAAAAAAACAATGTCAGAAGAGACCTTGTGCAGTAATGCTCGTATTTGCAGCACTACAAAAGAAAGGAAGGAATCCTGAGCACATGACCTACATGAAAATTGAATGATGCCAAGTTGGCAAGGAACAGTTCTTTTAGATATTTTAGTTGGTGGTTCATGTTATATTTTATATAAGTTTCCCGTTTTTGTTGGTGTCTCATTGTCATCAGAAAACAATAGCTCTTCAGTATGTGTCGATAGAACTGCAGCCTGCAGGTGGCAGATTTTTTCACTAAAGCAGAAACTCCAGAACAGCATAAACTTCACCAGAAAAAACTCAAAGTTTCAGATCCTCTCCTTTGACCACGAGTTAGGGGAGGGGGGTTGCAACTGTATAAAAGGCCATGATATTTGCATCTCCACTGATGGAGATCCTATCTTCGAAACGTCCAAGGTTAGTAACAACGATAAGGTGCAACCATTAATGAGATCGAATAGCAATTTTTTACATCAGTATTTTTTAATTGTTTCCTCTGGTTTATACACAAGGGGATACATATAAAATACCTTCACACGCTCGAAGTGTTCCTCCTGTTGTTTTAATTGCTTTAGCTCATCCTCTTCCCTCCTCCTTTCTAACTGTTACAAACACCACATTAACAACAGACCTAAAATACTTTGGCAAATAAGATCATTGAAGTTCATGCAAGAATTTAAGAAAGATATAAACCTGAAATTTTCTCTGTTCTTCTGCCCTTCGGCGAGCTTCCTCTGCCAAAGCAATCTGACGGGCAACTTCCATTTTTTGCTTATTCTGCTGTTCAGCTTGCTCAGCTGCATCACGGTGAACCTTAGCAGCATCAAGTAAATGTTTACAGTACTCAACGTGAGTTTCTATTTTCCTCTCATCAAAACCATGGGAGTGGTACGTTGATGCAACGGACAACAGACTGAAAACTCTAATGGCATTCTGAAGTTCAGTGACTGTGGCACGAACCTATAAAAATGGAAAAATCGAAAGAGAATCATTGAATGCTTCTGATGAATAAATTAAATATTTATCGTCAAAATCAATTCTACGATGATAAGAGCATCAGAAGAATGACAAATTTGATGAACTATAAGGCTATTTTTATTTCATTTATATGTTAGCACATCTCCAAGAGGCTCTCTACATGGCTCTTTAATGAACATTTAAATGCAAACACTGGAAATATGCAGCAGCTTGTGTACTGTGGTGTATTCCATGTCACATTCAATATCATAGCATATAAAACTGGGGAAGCAGCTTTATCATGGTAATGTCCTGTTCAGATGCAAGGATGTATTCCAGCTTCTTTGATAAAAAAAAAGTACGGGTACGGTTTTGTAAGATACTTTGGTTTTGGAAAACTACATGCTTGGAAGCAACAAATCAAATACTTTTGGAAAGTACAGTAGATAAAACTGTAACCTGTCTAGAATTTTAGAAACTCCACTCTGGACCTCCTTTTTCTAAACCATGTTTTTACTCACCTGGGCTTTCTAAAACTACTACTCCCTCCGTCCTAAAAAAGAGTATCATTTTTGCTATGAATCTGTACAATGAAGCAAAAACGACACTCTTTTTTTAGGATGGAGGAAGTATTTGTGAATACCTTGGTTTCTAAAAACTATGAGATCAAACAGGCCCTATCAAGTCATGTTGTAGTGGTATTATTGCAAGCATTTCGTAATAAATATAAAAAGAGGCAAGGGAAAAAGAGAAACAATATTGACCTCATCAACTGTTTGTTTTGTCTTTTGCAGGGTTGACGCCGAGAATTTCTGCATTGACACTCCTACATTAAACCGTAACAAGTAATTTGATGGAGCCAAATGTATAGCTCTCAGCAAAGTTTTCCTGCAGTCTTGCCATCGCTCAGCCTCGTAGTGTGTTCGGGCAAGGTATAACAGGATGGTTGCATCTGTATTGTGAAAGAACTTCCGCAGACAATTTTGATACTACAAGAAAGAACAAGCCACTGGTATAGAAAACGTTTTCACAGGCTGTGGTAGAGGCATTTATACAGACGGCCAAGTCCACCGTCTGTACTAGCCCACAGTACAGGCGGCGGGCTGTGAGCCGCCTGTGAAAAATAGGTTTTCACAGGCGGCTCACTTTGTTAGGCGCATGTGAAAACCCATTTTTTGCCGCCTGTGTAATATTATTTTTTATTTCAAATTTTAATATTTACCTCCACACTGTACTATATTTGTCATATAATATATATATATATATATATATATATATATATAAGATATGCAAACATGAACCATAAAATTGCATCATACATACAACACATATAAATATTACAGATGTGTACACATGAAATCAAACATCAAACATAAAATTACATATAATACACGTCATTTCATGTTATGAGTTCAACCATTTGGTGTTTACATGTCATTTCGTTTCAAGTTTAGACCTGCTAGGTCTGTCAGCGCTCTAAATCTTTCACTTGCTAAATCACCGGCTTTATAAAAATATGATCCGGTACTTGGAATTATTTCTCTCATAATAAAACTGCACAAGTCTGCTACTATATTTTCCATAGTTTTTGGAGTGAATGGCACGTCCTTTCCTTTGCTTCTCGGCTGGAAACAAAGTTTAAAAGCATCAGACACATGTCCAATATTAATATTTCCAACTTTAATGAGAAAACTTCATACATAGATATTTTTTACCATATTTTTGTCTCTGACGTATCGTCCCCGCTGCCTTATGAACTCACACACATAGTATCCACAGTAGACCGATCCAGGTGGTTGCTTGTGGCACTATATAATTAATGAGCAAAAGATTAAACTAAAATTGTCATGCCTTGTGTATTATTTATATGATGATATGTGTTCGGATAACTTACCGGATAATGGTGTTGTATCGTCAATGGCACACTAGGATCTGAGCGGGCGGCGTCGACCAGTCCTTTTTGCTTCTTATAAAACCGCCATGCCCTGTAGATATCGAATATAAAACACTATAGTTATTTAGAAACTCTAATTCATATAAGTACGGATGTGGTTGCATGTTGGCTCACCTTTCTAAATGAATCAAGAATGTTTGATACGACTGAGGAGGATAATGTAAGGAGTCTAGGACAAACACCTTCCCTTCGAATGGATAAATATAAAAAACAATCCAATGGTCACTGCATGAATAAACGAGTGAGCGACACATGTACTTAGGGTTAACACGATAATTTGAAGTACGTATACGAGGTCACGCTTACCCAAAGTTGTAGGGTGCCAATATAAAATCCCTATACTTATATCTCAGCATTGCTCTACCGAGATAGAGGGCATATTTGTTCTCGTATTTTCGTTGCAATTCCTTTACAGCTTCTGCAACTTGTTCTGGTGTTTTGTCCTTCTCTATCTTTGCTCTATCTTCATTTGTAAGTACAAATTTGTGCATATTTTCTTGTAACCTGATTGGACTCAGGTAACCGACCATCGATCCTGTAGCACACGATCTCTGCTTGTGGTCTTGCAAACTACATACAACATCCACATATTAGAGTTTATCACATTCCAAATTTAATAATAACAATGTGTGTGCATGAGTGATACTTACAGGCACCAGATTGTAATGAGTTGGACGTCAAGTTTCCTATAGTTCAACAGCAGGTGCATGTCCTCGAAGATAACAAATGCCTCGCTTTTATCCTTGCCAGTAGCAAACACGTTTGCTGGTATGTCAACACTAACTGCATGCAGGCCAACATTCACTGCTCTCATGTACCAGTCATGAAACCTTTTTATTGTCCATGGACCCTTTTCAAGCACCGTCCATTGCAGCATAGGCCTTCCGGGCACATAGTTACTGGGGACATTGACATAATCATCAACCGTTGGCTTTCTTATATCCTTAAGGGTCAATGGTGTATTTGATGGCGGTTTGCTCTACCTCCTTCTCTAGTGTTGTGTCCTTCTTGGCTGGCGGAGTCTGCTGCTCAGGCATGTTCTTGGCTAGCCCCTCGAGCTCATCCAGCGAGAATGACATATCATGTATTGGGGATGACGACGATGGCTCATAAATATACGGGGATGCTGGGGCATGCATTGGCGATGCTGGCTGTTGACTTGTTTCGGCCTCTTGGGATGCTTGATGCACTGGTGGAGATGGTGCCGTTGGTGGATCAATCAACCTTACGTACCGTCTCGGCCATTGTATGAAGTTCTTGATTGCTTGTCCAAGCTTCTCTATACCCTCAGAGGTCGGGATGTCGATGAAGTCGTCTTCATATCCACTCTCGACCGTCAACACTTCCACCCTGCAGTATGCATCTTGCATCTCGACACCATGGAACATACGTCCAGGGATGGCATTGCCTGTGGCCACTTGCTTTGTATGCTGATTCCTAAGGCCATATCCAATTAACAATGAGCAAGGCCAAGGTTTGTCAATATCGTCAACTGGATAATGGTCCTGATTTGATGTTGACGCTATACTGCTTGGAAAGGGCATAGATTGTGTGGCCATCTCCTGGCTACCCAAGGGTTGAGCTGGGACATGCTGCATATATGAAGGAGCTTGTGATGACATCTGTTGAGCAGACACTGCTCTCGCCAACCGCTTCATCACTTTAGGATCAGGGTTTTTAACGAAGTCTTCCATCAAATCCCTAAATTTTTGGCAGCCTGCTGCTCAAAAAAATCCTTCATGTGCTCCTTATGTCGTTCTCTTTTCTTATACATGCCTTTCCACTCTTCACCAAACCCTTCTTTCCAGGTGGTTCTGGATGAGACGCCCCGTACACGACCTGGATGCTCGGGGTTACCTACAACATGATATTTAATGTCAGTGTCGATTTCTATTTTACTCGAACAAAATGGAAAATATAATTTTGTTACCTAGAGCATGGGAAAGGCTGTCCCTCTCCCTCTGTGACTTGAAGGCACCTGTCTTTTCCAGGTTTGTTGCTTCCAAAACCTTCTCGGCAACTGGCTTGATCTCATCAGGACAGGAGATCTCATCGCTCTCAGTGTTTGCCTTCCGAGCGCGAAGCCAATTCGCACTTCGTTCTGGCACTATATCTGTCAATGCCAACTTGCCCTCTCTCCTTTTTGCTTTGTCTTCTGCCCTCCATTTAGGAATCTTGGTCTTGTAAACGCCAGTGCCAAGGTGGTGGTGGTACTTGTTCTTCTTCGCAAGTCTTGAGGCGGCTTGGCTCTTAGCCTTGGAGTCGTCGGAGTTTTTTATGACACTAAAACGTGCCCACTGTTCTGCTGTGATAGGGTACCGCTTCGTTGGGTCCCGCCCCTTCCGCAGCCACTTTTTATTCATATCGTGCCTATAGCCCCGGAATGATATTGCTAACTGCTTCATGACATGACCCTTGACCAAACCTTCTGTTCCCTCCGGGAAAATAAACTTAGTGCACAATCGAGTCCAACAATTCTTCCTCTTTCCTTTAGGCACCATACTCCAATCACTCCAGGTGATATCAAATTCTTCCTTTACTAACCATCCAATGGCGGCCCTAAATTTGGGTAGCGCTTCTAGAGGTGCTAAGGGCTCTCCGCTCGGGCTAATCTCTGTAATCCTATAAACTTCTTCTGGAAATCTATTCCTTCCTCTATCTCCTCGTGCCCGATCACTCTTTTTCTGTGTACTTCTTCGCTCGGAGGATGTCCCGGTCGTTTGAGGCGCCGTGTCCTTATGAACATCTTGTGACTCTACCTCCATTTCGGCAAGAACTTGAGAGAACACCTCCTGTCAATTCAATTGTTAGGTACATACATACACATGCATTATTCTCTCGTATAGACAATCTACGAGCATATATGCCTCATCATCATTTGGCTCATCTTCAGGCTCGTAATTAGGGTCACGTTCCAACTCAAGATGAGCCTTCTTAGATCTAGGGGATTCACGTGGTGATAAGCTCGGGTTCCTATAAGGTTAGGATCCAGAGGAGTCAGATCCCGGTGTACCTATCTGGGCATCGGCCTGCTCAGCATTTGATGGAGTACTCATCTGCATGAAATATAAGTATAACCACAGAATATAAGTATAAACATGGAATACAAGTATTAACATGGATTACATAGCCTAATCAATTAGCGAACCTATTATTAACAAACCTAATTAACTAACACTAATTTGCAAACCCTAAATAATGAATATTAAATAGGAAACCCTATTTAACAAACTAATTATTATTTCACAAACCCTAATTATGCATGAAATATAAGTATTAACATGGAAAAAACATAGATAAATTATGGAAAAAACCCTAACAAAAAACATAGTACATACCATTAATTACTAACTAAACTAATTCACAAACCCTAAATAAAGGGAATAAATAACCGTTAATTACTTACTAAATTAACTAACAAACCTATTATTAATAAACACTAACTAAATTAACTAATTACTAAATAAACTAACTAAATTAACTAATTACTAAATTAACTAAATTAACTAACACTAACTAAATTAACTAACTAAATTAACTAATTACTAAATTAACTAAATTAACTAACACTAACTAAATTAACTAACTAAACTAACTAATAAACACTAACTAAATTAACTAACTAAATTAACTAATTACTAAATTAACTAAATTAACTAACACTAAATTAAAAAAAAAGGCAAGGCGGCCTGCCAGGCCTAGCAGGCCCAGCAGGCGCTCGGAGGGGCGTGCGCGCGGCGGCGCACATGGCAGCCGCCGTCGCACCGATCGGAGCCGCCTCGGAGCGGAGCTCGGCGGTGGCGGGTGTGCACGGTCTACCTCTCGGCATTCCGGCGAGGTCGCGGCGGCGGCTCGCTGCGGCGGTGCGGAGGTCCCTCGGCGGCGGCGTGGAGGCGTGCCGGCGGAGTGGAGGTCCCTCGGCGGCGTGGCGGCGACAGCTCACGACGGTGGCGGTCTGGTGAGCGGTGGAGCAGCAGCGGCGGATTTCGGCAGCCTGACGGCGTCCAATTTCTGAACTCGCGCCTCCGGGACTTAGAAATTTTCGCGGGCCACACGCGGGAATTTATATTGGAGCACATTAGTACAGGCGGGCCATATTGACCACCGCCTGTAAAAATATTTTCACAGGCGGGCGTCATTGACCGCCACCTGTACTAATATATTAGTACAGGCGGCTGTTAATGAAGGCCGCATGTACTACTAATACATTAGTACAGGCGGCCCTCATTAACAGCCGCATGTACTAATGTTTTTTTTATTTTCAGGTTATTTATTCCCTTTATTTAGTTAGTTAATTTAGTTAGTGTTTATTAATAATAGGTTTGTTAGTTAATTTAGTAAGTAATTAAAAGTTATTTATTCCCTTTATTTAGTTTAGTTAGTAATTAATGGTATGTTAATTAGGGTTAGTTATTATTTTATGTACTTAATTAGGGTTTGTGGATTAATTTAGTTAGTAAATAATGGTTTTTTAATTAGGGTTATTTATTATTTCATGTACTTAGTGGATTAATTTAGTTAGTAATTAAAGGCTTGTTTAATAGGGTTAGTTATTATTTCATGTACCTAGGGTTCGTGAATTAATTAAGTTTTTAATTAAAGGTTTGTTAATTAGGGTTAGTTAATATTTCATGTAACTAGGGTTAGTAAATAATATAGAATCCAAAGGTATACAAGAAGTGATACATTAGTTACATGATAAACAATCTAGCGTGCTACAGTCCTTCCTTGTCCATCATGGCGCACCCAGGGCAAAGAGGTTTGCGGGATATTTTTCTCCACATTTTTGATCTTTTCTTCAAAGTTTATAAAAAGAGACATCTCGCTGAACTGGTTAACATCCTCTAAATCCATTACACCATCAACTCCTACAATTTGTTGCTTTCCAGGGATTGCTACGTGCTTTGGCTTTTGGGTACTTTTCTTTTCATTCGTAGATAGAATTTGTTCCACATAGAACACCTGTGCAACACGGTTAGCAAGGATCCACGAATCATCTTTGTAACCTACTTTACTTAGATCAAGAACTCTTTGGCCATAGTTATCCATAGTGACATGTTTATCTTGAACCCATCGACATTGGAACACTGGAATCTGCAGGCGTGGACTATATTCAACCTCCCATATGTCATCAATGAATCCAAAGTATGTAGTTTCTTCACCAGTTGTATCATCTACAACCTCACATCGAATGCCACTATTCTGTGCCATGCGCTTGGTGTCCCTAAAACTGGTGGAAAATGTGAAGCCACTAATGTCATAGCTCTGCCATGATATGACCTGGCTTGATGGTCCAGATGCTAAAATCTTGATGGTTTCTGATTCATCTGTCATGTCCAAATTCTTTAGCCATGCGGTGAACCGACGCTTGTGTTCCTTGTGTACCCAATCATTTGTGCATCCTGGATTCTCCTCACGAAGCTCTTTCATGTGCTGCTTGGTGAATGGGTCCATTATTATGAGTTGTTGTAGTATGCTGTAATGTACCTCTAAGACTATGTTGTAATCTGGCGGGATGAATGATTTCCGTCCCATCCTCCCTCGTCCACCAAGCCTTCTCTCATGTCGCAACGGAGGCAAACCAATTGATACCTGGTCTTTTAGGAGATTATTACATAATGGTCCTCCAGACTCAATGGCCACTTCTGTAGTGTATGCCTCTATCATGGAACCCTTCGGATGAGCACGATTTGACATATAGCCATTCAATATTGACATGAAACGCTCATACGTCCACATTTCATGGAAATACATGGGGCCCAATACCTCAATTTGAGGCACCAAATGAACAATAAGGTGTACCATGATATCAAAGAACGATGGGGGAAAGCACATCTCCAACTGGCTCAATGTCTCTGCAGCAAATTTCTGTAGGGACTCTAACTCATCACGGATAATTGCCTTCTCAGATATCTTATTGAAGAAGTAGCACAACCGTGTGATTGCCATATTTAAGAACACTGGATTTATAGCCCTGATGGCAATAGGAAGAAAAGTGGTCAGCATTACATGACAATCGTGTGAGTTGTAGTTGGTGAGTGTAAGGTCTTTCATCGAAACAAGACTCCTTATGTTGGAGCAGAAACCAGATGGAACTTTTAAATTCTTCAACCACACACATATTGCATGTTTCTCCTCTCTGTTCAGGTTATAGCTTGCTGCCGGTAGATGGTACTTCCCATTCTCTAGGAGTACAGGGTGAAGTTTTTTTCTGATCTTTAAATGTTGCATGTCCAAACGTGAATTGAGACCTTCCTTTGTCTTGCTCTTTATGTCTAGCAAAGTTCCAACTACGCTGTCAAACACATTCTTCTGAACATGCATACCATCGATCGCATGTCGTACGTCTAAGTCTTTCCAGTACGATAAATACTTAAAGAAAATAGACTTCTTCTTGAATGTGTCCCCCTCATTTGCCTTCACAACCTTTCTTGATTTCCCATCTTTGGTATTTTTTTCCAAACACAAACTTGACATTCTCAACTATCTTATACACTCTGTGCCCTTTACTATAACCTGATAGAGCAGTAGATTTTGATTCATCCATATTGTCAAAGTACTTATTCATCTTTTGTAAGCGGTACTTATGGCCTGCCGGTAGCCACCTCCTATACCTCATGTACACTATCTTGTTAGATGGAGGAAGAGACACGTGCCATGTTCCATCTATGCACTCTACACAACCAACCTTTCCCTTGAACTGGCTTGATAATGAGAAGAGAGCAGGATAATCATTAATTGTGACAATAATAATTGCTCTCAGTGTGAATGTCTCTTTGTGGAACACATCGATCATTTTCACACCCACTTCCCATAGTATTTGCATCTCTTGCATTAAGGGCTCTAGAAATACATCCATATTAACTCCAGGTTGTGTAGGTCGAGAAATAAGAATGGTTAGCAAAAGATATTTTCTTTTTTGACACAACCATGAAGGAAGGTTGTATATTGTCATGATCACTGGCCATGTGCTATGCGTGCTGCTCCTCTCGGCAAATGGATTCATTCCATCAGTACTCAGAGCAAACCTTACATTTCGTGGATCCTCGGCAAAGTCTGGATATTTCTTATCGAATTCTTGCCATTGCTTTGCATCGGCTGGATGTCGTAACTTTCCATCATCTTTCCTTTCATCAGAAGCATGCCAGGTCATAAGTTCCGCATCATCAGGGTTTGCAAACAAACACCTCAAACGATCAACCACAGGGAGATACCATATCACCAATGCAGGAATTCTTCTCAACGCATAATAGTCCACTTCGATATTGCTAGTGGGCTTTGAACGTTTGTCTTGTTGAGTCTTTGTTTGCGTCTTCTTTCGCTTCCTCCCTGAAGAAACAGAGGCTGCATTCTCTTCCTCTTGATAATCTTTATTCGTCTTGTACCTACTAGCACCATAGTTTGGACAACTGTCTAAGTCTTTATACTGATCACCTCGATATAGAATACAATGATTTCTACATGCGTGGATCTTCTCAACACCCATCGTAAGTGGACTGACTAGCTTCTTTGCATAGTACGTGTTAGCAGGCACTTTGTTCTCCTTAGGAAGAAGGTCTCCAAGTACACGCAATAAATCATTGAAACTAGCATCGGACCAACCATATGTAGCCTTAATCGTCAAAAACTGAAGAACAACCCGTAGTGTCGACCACTCTTTGGTACAACCTTTCGACTCGTCGTACAAAGGCTCTTCTGCTGCCTTCTTCAAGGCTTCCATTCGCTTCATGAAGAATATTGATGGATCCGCACAACGGTTTATTATTGCCTCTAAGAAATCTACATCTTCAATGGCATCAGTGTTAACATGCTGAGTTTCATTAACATCGAACGTAGAATTATGAGTTTGATTGACATCTGGCATAGCATGATGGGTTTCATTAATATCTGGCATAGCATCACATTCATTGAGATATGGCATTGGACCCTCCACATTGATGTTACTTGCAGTGTTGTCAGTTGTCCGCATATAAGGTGTAGAACTACCCTCACCATGTTTTGTCCAAATCAAGTAGTCCTCCACAAATCCTCTGCAAACCAGATGAGAAGTGATTGCTTCCACATTGTCAAATACCACAATATTTTTACAGTCTGCGCATGGACAACATATGTGCTTCGCCTTTGTTCTCTGAGCATGTATCTTCAGGGCATCAATAAATTTTTGGACCTCCACTACATAAGATGGGTCTAATCTTGTTAAGTTGTACATCCATAATGACCTCTCCATATTTATCTGTAATTAGTTAGGAAAATATTGTATGTCACTCTAAAAACAAAACGAAAATAATCCCTCATAACTAAGATTCTATCCTCCATCAATCAAATAGATATGAAAACCTACCTCTTACAGAATTTACAAAATAAAAAATTTAAATAATTATTTAAACTCATTTTTATAATTATAAGAATTAATTAAACGGAGATGGCATCTTGATTAACAAACCCTAAGTATAAGCAAAAATAACAAACCCTAATTAACAAACCCTAAGTACATGAAATACTAACTAACCCTAATTAATAAACCATTAATTACTAACTAAATTAATTAACTAACCCTAAGTACATGAAATATCTAACCCTAAATAATAAACCATCAATTACTAACAAAAATTATTGAAAAACCTAAGGTACATGAAATAATAACTAACCCTATTTAACAAACCTTAAGTATAGACAATAATAACTAACCCTAATTAACAAAACATTAACTACTAAATTAATTCATAAACCCTAAGTACGTAGATTAAAAAACTAAATTAATTCACAGTTTATAATTACAGGAAATAAGTATAACAATTGACAAGACTTTATAAAGTGTTAATCATTATTCTATTACATAGATCTACTCACAAGAATTCTAAAAAGTATTTATTTTTTATAATCCGAGCAAGATACAATTTACTATGAATTTACAAAAAAAATAGCTAAAACTCTCTCTCTTGCCCTAGCTATGAACCCTAACCCTAGATTTAGAGCATCTCCAATACAAGAATTGAACCAAAGAATCACTAAAAAAATGACGGCAACAACACTAACTAACCTTTTGGAAGTTTCTCACCAAAGAAATGAAGTTCAAAACCTCCCCCCCTTGGAATCGCCACTTCTCTGTCCGCCACTGTGCACACAGCACACGAGTAACTGTTCTTGTCTGGAGGTGGACGAAGGAAATTTATAGCAGCATTAACACAGGCGGTTGGTAAGGAGGACCGCCTGTGTAAAACAATTTACACAGACGGCTCTCCTATCTCTACCGCCTGTGTAAATACCTGTATTTACACAGACGGTTTATAATGTCAGACGCCTGTGTAAATGGCTACACAGGCGGCTGACATTGTAAACCGCCTGTGTAAATACAGTATTTACACAGGCGGTAGAGATAGGAGAGCCGCCTGTGTAAATTGTTTTACACAGGCGGTTCTCTTGCTGGGCTGGGCCCACCCTATTTTTTATACTGACGTCATGAAATTGTGAACCGCCTGTGAAAAAAAAACAACGTGCCAGCAAAAATGATTTCTGTAGTAGTGAGCAATGTCACCTCGCATTGTTGTGTGTCTATGCATGAATTAGTGACTTCACCACAGCTCATGTATGAGCCAGATTAATCCATACATCAGGCAGAGATAGGGGGCAGGCAAACAAGAGATTACCATTTTAACTGCTTGTTGAAAATGGCCCTGAGCAAAATATGTATGAGCCAGATTGATCCATACATCAGGCATGTGTACAAAGATACTTCCTGATGCAGCTTCATGCACCTAATTCATTTCAAATTGCTAATTTAATTAATCAAAGTTCATGTACAGCAGCAAATTAGAACAATGAATTTTATATCCTCTTCCTGACCTATGTGAACAACTCCTTAGCAACATCCCATTTGGCCTTCTCAGCATATAAAATGCCAATACCATTTGCGGCAAACATGTTACTACGGTGCTGCTTTAGTACTTGCTGGCAAATGTACAAGTGCAACTTTATTATAACAAAACCATTAAGGGAAAGAAAGCAAGGGGAACTTTGTACATAAAACCCCATTACAAAGTAAATAAAATGTACAGTGCACTACAAGTCTACAACTGTAAACGCATAGAAGATAGATTTAGACCCCCAGAGTGAGCAAAAGTATAGTACTGTAGATAGTAGTGTGGTGGGGTGTGGGCAAAGCCTCCTATCATTCGGCTCCAAATTTCTGATGACGCGGCGGACACATGCCGCTTCCACAATCTAGTCGAACCAGCGAGCAGCGCGCGTGCATTAGTATAAGCTTTGCTCCGAGCCAGGTGTCACCGCGCGCCGAGCGCCGGCTTCGCATGCGCTTCATGCTCCTCAGCTCATGCAGTTGACGTACGCAGTGGCGCACGCCTGAGCCGTACAGCCGCTCGGTACAAAGTAGTATATTATACTACTGCTATATCAGTATGTATAAAAATAAAATCTAGTGCGCGAAATGTGGAGAATGTTAGTTATCCGTTATCCTCAAATAAAAGTTGAGTAGAGTGTTTCTGTGTTTGATCCTTCGTACTCCCATTTGTGTGCGCGTACCTGCCACAGTCTCTCATGGTTCGATCTGCGGCAAAACTAGAAGACCAACGAAACAAGTCCACCCCCCCCCCCCCCCCCCCCCCCCCTCTCATCGATCGACTACTTCAGCTTCTCGGTCCCTCCACGGTAGCAGACGGAGCTGTGTAATGTTAAGCACCGCCAAATGGAGCCTCGATGAATCGTAGTGAAATGTTTGTCTAGATTAATTATTGTCCTCCGTTAAGCCATAGCATGTTTTTCTTAAATTCTAAGTTACGGATCTCCGGTCAAAAAAAGTTGGTTTATCACTACGGTGAAATAATATACGGAGTAGTTATCATACCCATATCCCCCTTTTTTTTTGCATTTCTATCACATTTTGTGATAATTCTTTTTAAAAGTGATATGCCATGTTTTTGTCTTTGAACATAAGTCACTGACATCATTTGGAAATTTCTCAATTTCTTGATAGACTTTGCTATTTTTATCAACGTGGGCTGGGCTTAATGGTCGTCTGATGTCCACCAACTTACGCAAATGTTATTGTTCATTTCCGGTTTTGCTTCGTTGGTGTTCCTACCACACTATCCAATGCCGTAAAAACTGAGTAAAACCCACTTCAATATTTGCCAAATCATCCAGTATTAACCGGAAAGTGTACTTCTAAAGACATTCCAAAATTTCAACAAAGAAATCGATGGACTAGTATTATACACTACTACAGAAACGGCAATCACTGCCGCCCATCACTGCCGGTTTTGTTTGGGCCGACAGTGATGCCCCTTCACTGTCGGTTCTTCCTCTGACAGACCCCTAATTATTGGGGTTAGGGACTGAACCGGCAGTGAAACACCACATCACTGTCGGTTCGTGGCTTGAACCGGCAGTGATGACTCTCGGCCCTATCACTGTTGGTTCAAGCCACCAACCGGCAGTGATTTGGTGTTTCACTGCCGGTTCGTGGCTGGAACCGGCAGTGAAACGTTGTACAATATAAGGCACGTGAGCTCCTCTCCCTCCTCTACCCCAACAGTGAAGAATAGTGCGTGAGGAGCTCCATCTCTTCATTGTTACGGCTGGTGAATTTCTTGATCTCCATTGTTAGCTCCTCTTCACTCTTGGATCCTCATGTCTTCTTGCTCTTGGTTAGTAACAAGCATAATTCTTTAGAATTATTGGTTTACATTGTGTCAATTTGTGTTAGAGCTATGCTAGTTTTCATGATGAAGAATAGGGATGTTGCAATTTGTGTCAATTTTTTGTACCTTTTAGATCCAAAAGTATTTAGAAAAATTATAGCACTTTGTTTTTATTGAATAATTATTGTATAATCATTGAGTAGCTAGGTTCGAAAGATTTCTCTCGAAAATTATGGATAAAAATTATAATTAGTTATATTTATTACTTACATTTAATACTCTATGCATGTATTAAAGATTTGATGGGATGCAGAATAGATTCGGTATTTATTACTTAGATTTAATACTCCATGCATGCATTTAATACTTACATTTAATACTCCATGCTTCCATTGTTATCTATTTGTTCTCTTTATTTTTATAGCACGACCAAATTCAAATTATATCGAAGAATATTGTTCAAAAATGCTTCTATTAATATGTTCCTATGTTTCCTCTGCTCTGCCCATCTTATTTTATCAGTGCAAACATGGCTCGAGGTTGGATGTACGATCTGTCACATACAGACCCACGGTACTTGACGGGCATCGACAATTTCATCAAGCGAGCTAGAGCCAATGCTGAGGACTCACATCTTGTATTTTGTCTATGCAAAGACTGCAAGAATACGAGAAAATAGGGTGACGTGGAGCATATACGTTTGCACTTAATCACAAGGGGGTTCATGAGAAACTACACGATTTGGACTTTGCATGGGGAGGTTGGTCAAAATGTTAATGATGATGTGCTCATGCCTAGTGTAGCATTATTGCCTGTTCATAATTACACAAAAGATGTGCCTACCAATGATGATGTGTTTGTGAATACATTAGCTGACGACACTGAGGAAAATGATGGTATTTCACAGCTTCTACATGATGTGCATGGGGGATTCCTTAGTGCTTCACAGTTGAAAAAACTAGAGATGATGAGAAAGGATACAAAAACACCATTGTTTTCGGGCTGCCCAATAAGCAAACTGGAAGCCAACATCATGCTATTGGAGTTCAAATCAACGAATGGGTTGAGTGATAAAGGTTTCGATAACTTGTTAGTTATACTACATAAACTATTCCCGGAGGCCAAGTTAGCAGAAAAGACTTACCTTGCAAAGCAAATGATTTGCCCAATTGGCCTCGAGGTTGAGAAAATCCACGCGTGTTCCAACGACTGCATATTGTACCGTGGAGAGAAATACAAAGACTTGGATGCATGTCCCAAGTGTAAAACTCCCCGATACAAGCAAGGGCCATCAAATGATGGAAGCAAGACCAGAGGAGGGCCAGTAAAGTCCGCGTGGTATTTTCTTATAGCTCCACGAGTGCATAGGTTATTTGCAAATGAGAAGTCAGCCAAGTTGTTGCGTTGGCACGGCGAAGAGCGAAAGAAAGATTCAATGATGAGACACCCCGCCGATGGGTCGGACTGGAGGACTATCAACACTATGTTCTATAAGAACATCGGTGGAGAGGTAAGACATCTGTGGTTTGCTTTGAGCACGGATGGGATGAACCCGTTTGACCAGGTGAGAACCAATCATAGCACTTGGACAGTGACGCTATGTATATACAACCTTCCACCCTGGCTTTGTATGAAACGGTCATACGTCCAGATGCCATTACTAATCCAAGGACCAAAACAACTTGGTAATGATATTGATGTGCTTCTAGAACTAGTGATCGATGAACTACTACAGATGTGGGAGACGGGTGTGAAGGATGTTTGGGATGAGTACAAGAAAGAACATGTCACGGTAAAGGTTGTACTTATCGCTACAATCACCGACCTACCAGGGCGAGGTTCCTTATCTGGAGAGAAGACAAAAGGATACACTGGGTGTGTCGAGTGCTTGGACGAGACTGATGCTACACATCTACTAGAAAACAGGAAGATGGTCTACATGGGACACCGTAGGTTCCTACGTTGTGATCACCCTTACCATAGGAATACAAAAGATTTTAATGGGACTACTGAGAAACGTGGACCTCCAAAGTATCGAGACGGGAAATAGATGCTTCAACAATTAAGCAAACTCACAAATGTTGTCCTTGGGAAGGGGGACGGGGCAGTAGCAGCGCCAACCGATAGTATCTGGAAGAAAAAATCAATCTTCTGGAAACTACCTTATTGACCACTTTTGAGTGTACGTCACTGTCTTGATCCAATGCACATAACTAAAAACGTGTGTGGTAACACACTTAACACGTTGATGAACACCGGGGGAACAAGCAAGGATTCTCTTGCGACACGCTTAGTCATGCAACACCTGGGCCTCAGAAAGGAGTTACACCCAGTAACTCTTGAGAATGGCCACTTGAAACTTCCGGTGGCATCATGGACACTGAAAAAGGAGGAAAAAGAAATGCTTATTTCTTTCTTCAATGATCTCAATGTACCGAGTGACTACTGTGGGAACCCGAATAGGCTAGTTAACATGAGAGAACTTAAGTTTAACTATGGTTCTATGAAGGCCCATGACTGTCATGTCATAATGACTCAGCTGCTCCTAGTTGCCCTGCGAGGTATCCTCCCTGACAAGGTCCGCGCTCCAATCATAAAGTTGTGTTCGTTCTTCAACGCGATCTCTGAAAAGGTTATTGAAGTGGGCAGGTTAGACCACCTGAAGCAGGAGATAGCCGAGATTATATGCAGGCTTGAGATGCATTTCCCACCGACTTACTTTGACATTTCAGTGCATCTACTTGTTCATCTTGTGGATCAAATAAAAGCCCTTGGCCCAATGTACCTACACCAGATGTTTCCTTTCGAGAGGCTGATGAAAGTTTTCAGGCGGTATGTTAGGAATAAATTCAGACCAGAAGGGAGCATGGTAGAAGGATGGTCAATAGAGGAGGCTATTGAGTTCTCCACATATTATCTGGACATCAAGCGGGTTGGAGTTCTAGTATCTCATCACGATGGAAGACTAGGGGGCAAAGGAACAATAGGTGAGAAAGCTGTCAAAATGGACAAAGTCGTCTCCTTCAGACAAGCACACTTCGCTGTTCTCCAGCAGGCCGACGGTGTGATGGCATACATTGATGAGCACAAGCAGTTTCTGCAAATTAAGCACATAGGGAGGTCACAGGCTTGGCTTGAGAAAAAACATAAGGAGGAATTCAGTGACTGGTTTCGACGCTAAAGGCTAGGAAAGGTGACGGGATGTCAGCTAGATCTCTTAGCCCCCAGACCTTCGACTACACTAATGAAGTACCAAGGATATCAAATAAATGGTTTTACATTTAACACAAAAAAACAGGACAGAAAGAGCACGAACCAAAGCAGTGGTGTTTGTTTCGACGCCCACGATGAGTACGGCACGGTGGTTGCAACATACTATGGTTTCATAGATGAGATATGGGAGCTAGACTATGGACATCAGTTGAAAGTTTCTCTTTTCCATTGTCTGTGGGTCCGGCTGAATGAAATCAACACCGACAAGGATGGGTTCACTACCGTTGATCTATCCAAGACCGCATACAGAGATGACCCCTTCGTCCTTGCAAAGGATGTTTTGCAAATCTTCTATGCAAGGGATAACAATACAAATGGAAGATGACATGTAGTATTGCAAGGCAAAAGGAAGATTGTAGGTGTCGACGGAGTGACAGACGAAGAAGAGTACAAAGGTTATGAAGAAATGACTCCTTTTGGGGCGGACGTTACCCTACATGTCCTTGAAGAGGGTGACGAACCTGCTTACCTCCGGAGTGATCATGATGAGGCCATCATCGTGCCTGCACCGTGAATTGTTAGAGTATCATAAACTATGTAATCCTTAATGAAATGTTGTTTTAGTAATTTGAGATCATATGGAGTTCTAGAGATTGTTGAGTTGTACCACGTTGTTGATTGATGTATGCCATGTCAAAAGGGATTCCAAAACTATAAATAATTAGACCTTGAGTGTATAAGCAATAATGTAGAGCTCCTCAAAACTAGCAAAAGTTATGTTGGAAGATTTTCAACTTCTATTCAAATTTTTGGAGTAATTACAAAGGGGGTATTTGAATTTTAAACCCTTATTCAAATTCAAACTAGAATTTAAAAACTATAAAGAATTAGACCTTGAGTGTATAAGCAATAATGTAGAGCTCCTCAAAACTAGCAAAAGCTATGTTGGAAGATTTTCAACTTCTATTCAAATTTTTGGAGTAATTACAAAGGGGGTAATTGAATTTTAAACCCTTATTCAAATTCAAAATAGAATTCAAAAAATATAAAGAATTTTAATATGCTACTTCAGCAAAAGTTGTAGAGAATTAAAAATTATGCAATTTCTATGTTTGGAGTTTTTCAAGTTCTAGTAAAAAATCAGGAGTAATTTGAATTCTAAAGCAAAAGGTAGAATTTAAAAAAATACACACATCACTGCCGGTTATAGAGGAACCGGCAGTGATGTGCCCCTATCACTGCCGGTTCTAATAACCAACCGGCAGTGATGCGCCATCATCACTGCCGGTTAAAAAGAACCGGCACTGATGCGCCCTCATCACTGCCGGTTCTTATTACAAACCGGCAGTGATAGGGAACATCACTGCCGGTCTGTAACAAGAACCGACAGTGATGAGCTACCCTATTTAAAGAACTGGCGCGCGTCCGAAAATTTCAGACGCGCGCCAGTTCCACACTTAGCAATTTCGACGCCGCCCGAGCTCGCCATTGCATGCCGCCGCCGCCCCCTCGACCTCGACGACCTCCCCACCCACGGTCGAGCTCGGCGCCGGTGTAGCCCGCCGCCGCCGCCGCCGCTACCCACAGACGTCGCACGCTCTCGACACCGCCCGAGAGCTCACCACTGCACGACGCCGCCGCCTCACTCCACGACGGCGGCAGGAGGCTCCTCCACGACCTCGACACCGCCGCTGCCTCCCTCCACGACGCCGCGAGGAAGCTCGAGCTGCTCTGCTCGACTCCGGTAGAGCTCCAGTGCACGCCGCAGCAACCTCGCCGGGAACCCCACCGCGACGGACCCAGAGCTACCTCGCCAGGACTCGCCACTGACCTTTCTGCCACCCATGACCTCCCCCACGATGGCACATGAGCTCAGAATTCGGCCCCCGACCCTCCACGGTGAGCTCCAATCGCCATGCCTGCAACCTGTTCGACGAAATGCCACAGTGGGGGAAACTGCTACCTAGTTGCTGTTAGGCATGCATGGATAGCTAGCTTAGAGATTATAGTGATAGATAGATAGATTAGAGAGATTAGAGAGATTAGAGATATATACTTATAGAGAGAGAGATTAGAGAGATAGTACTTACAGATAGGTAGAGATATATAGGTACTTATATACTTAGAGACACATGACTTACATATAGAGAGATATAACATGACTTATATATAGACAAAGTGATAGCTAGATGGTTCATCCTTGTATATTTGAGAGAGATAGAGATAGAGAGATAGGTAGTGTCTTTCATCCTTATATGTCATCCTTGTATATATAGAGAGAGATAGAAAGATATGCTTGTATATATGATTCACTTATGCTTGTGGAGATGCATGACTTACCCATAGAAATAGATAGAGAGAGAGAGATATAGACAGATAGAGAGAAAGATAGCTTTGTATATATGATTCATTTATGCTTGTGGAGATGCTTGTATATACGATGTCACTTATAGATATTGATGCTTGTAAACTCTTTGGTCACTTATAGATATATAGATAGATAGAGATAGAGAGATACAAATATAGAAACTATCATATCTTGTGGCTATGGCTTTATATTGTGACTAATCTCTATATACTTGTCTATGGCTTTATATTGTGACTAATCTCTATATACTTGTCTATTTTGGAAGATTTTCAACTTCTATTCAAATTTTTAGATAGATATAGAGAGATAGAGAGATATAGAGAGATATAGAGAGATAGATAGAGATATAGAGAGATAGAGAGATATGGAGAGATATAGAGAGATAAAGAGATGTATAGCATGACTTGTAGGTAGTTCACTTATGTATACCTAAATGAACCCGCTCGACTTATGTATGGCTTTTGAGTCTATCTATCTACCTATGAGCTAATACCAATAATCGAAATTCATGTCCAGAAACATGACAATTAAGCGCGGATTCACCACCCGTCGCCCTGCGACCGAAGCCGATGACCAAGGAACTAGTGGTGGCGGTGCTGAACGTGACCAAGGAGCCGATGACAACCAGCAAGGGGGTCAAAGACCTTGGAGCCCTAGCCATATGCTAAACCTAGAAGAGGTCCAAGGAGACGAGGTAATAACTTAGGTCATACCTAAAACACGGTAGATATAGCCATAAAAGTTTGATGGGGACTTATTTATAAATTTTGAAGCAGGTTCCGCCAAAAGGTCCAAGTACTGGTGAGAGTTCCAGAAGGACTAAGCGTGGTGCAACAAAGCTCCCTCAGACAACTAGACACTGGCACATCTCTCAGTTCGATCAACTAGGGGAGCCGGTGGAGCCACTTAAAGCATTGGGCCCATACAAGAGTACCATCGGGGCACTTGTAAGAGACTTCATCCCGATCAAATACAGGAAGTGGAATGGAAGTGAGCAAGACCCGTGGAGGGTTCCAGAAGTTGAGAAGGAACTAGTTTGGAACAAGCTCAGAGGGTATTTCACTTTCCCTAATGATTGTGATGAAGCGACAGTCAAGAAGAGGGCCAAGGAAATCATGGGTCACTCCTTCAAGAATTTCAAGGGAAAGTTGCACAAGCTCATCAAGGAGGAAAAAGAACCAAATTTTGCGAGAGGTGAATTCAGTAAGCAGAGGGACTTCTGGGAGGAGTTCAAGGCTTACAAGCTATCCGATGAGGCCAAGGCATCAAGCGAAAGAAACAAAGCAAACTCGCTTAGGTCAAATAATCCTCACCGCCTAGGATCGCGTGGGTACGTAAGGAAGATTCCGGATTGGGATGCCCAAGTCGAAGCACTAGAGCAGAGCGGCGTTACGCCTCAGACAAGCGATTGGTAGCCCAGATCAGTGAACTACCTACTCGCAAGGGGGGCACAATACAATCCTGACGGGAGCCTTTCCGCCAGGGCTGAACCCGTCACCGATATCCTCCAGAAGATTTCCACGATCACTGAGGAAGTGCATAGAGGGGCCCGCAGGTCGGATAGAGAAAATGACGTGCTCACGCAAGCACTTGGAAACAAGGAGCACCCCGGTTGCACTAGAGGAGCCGAGGTAATTCCTTGAGAGTAAGCATTTGAAAGTGAATCCGCTTCCTATAGGAGTCAGGCAAGGGCTAGAACGCAAAGAGAAGAGGAGTTCCAAAGGATGCGACAGGAGCTAGAACAGAGCATTGAAGCACGGATAGCTGCTCAAGTGGCGAGCGCTATGAAATCCATGTGTTCGAGTCAAGGGCCGCATGTAATCTTGACTTTGAATAGCCCAGTGCCCGGCAAGGGCCACAGTAGCTGTGGCTCAACCCCTATGCTTGACGATGAAGAGGTCAATGCTCCTCATCCGGTGGACGACATCAAAGGACCTATGAATGTCAGGTTGTACATTCGATAGCAGTGGACCAAAGACAAGGTGGTGGTCGGACAAGCATTTCCTAGAGGAGAGAACATCATTCATGGCAAGCGAGTGCCACTCGGGTATGCCAGGGTCAACATTGATAAGATATTGGACAAGAAGTACAATAAGATACATATTGATTTCCTAGTGGAGGAAGATAGGCCGCGTCTAGTTCACAACTTGGGCACTCATGTCGCCTGGCGCAAACGCTTCATCAAGCTAGATAACCAGCCATCTTCGGATGATGATGATGACAGTGAATCATCCTGGTCGCCTCCGCCAAGAGGTTTCTCTCCTCGTCAAGATCCACCGACACCTCCTCCACCGCCAAAGGAGAATACTCCTTCTCCACCGCCAAAGGAGAAGACTCCTCCACCGCCAAAGGAGAAGACTCCTCCTCCACCAGCTTCAAAGTCCCCAGGACTGGGATCTTGACGGCCTAGCTCTAGATCAGGTTTGACTTCGCAACAGAGGAGGTCGTCAGCTTCAGTTGGTAAAGATCCCAAGATGACTAGTAAAAGGCGGCAGCCAGTGCCGACTAAGGACGATATTCTACGAGCTCAGATTGCAGAAAAGGCCGCCAAACTTGCCTTGTATGAACGATTGGCTTATATACCTGAGAAACAGAGCCAATTTGAAAGGCAAAGCAAAAATCCGGGTAACCAAGAAAGAGCTAGAGAAATACACACCTGTCAGCAGCTAGAGATACAAAACTTGGCCGCAGACCTGGATATAAGCATGGAGGATGCCGAGAATCTCTATTTTGAAAAAACCGAATTTGAAAAGGCCGAAGTTGCATACAAGTTTGAACTAGGCAAGCCTATGGTTGCCAGCCAAGAAGAGTATAGAAATTTGCCAACAAACATGCGACAGTTGTATGATTACTACATCATAGATAGTAACAACAACAAAGACAAGAATGCAACCTTTGAAGTATGCATCCCTCCATGTTTTATTTTTAATCATCCTGAAGAAGTTGTGCATACTATTCATTATGAAGACCTCTTTCAACTCTTTCAACGACGCTCGCTAGATGTGCAGATTATGATGTTATGGACTATGTAAGTACCATACCCTAACAACGTTATAATAAACTACGTGATCTGCATTTGAATATATCCATGCATGTTTATTTTGCAGGTCTGTAGCAAAATTTTGCCTTAAAAAATGAAATAGCAATTTTGACTTCTTGGACTCCATCTTGGTAAATGAGACAACATGCAAAGCCGGTCTCCAAGATCCGTATGTCTCAGCGAGTTTGAAGATAAAGTTTGAAAGAATGTTCTTAGTCGGCAAAACAAACGCACTGCTAACCTACAATTGCGAGTATGTGTTCTCGACCCTTACTTAAGTGTTTTTTTCTTGATATATCATTCAATAACATGAACTTTGTGATTGTAGCAATCATTACGTCCTCGTAGATATAAGTCTTAAAAATTCAACTATCGAGGTGTGGGACTAAAAAAAGAAGCCACTTAAACTTATCGAACCCCTAGTCAAAGTGCTAAATATGTAAGTGAACCCAATATCACCACACTTTTCAATCACATATGATTTTATAATTAATAATATCCTGAGCCTTCACACTTCATTTACATTGTCACATAGAATGAAGACGTTACCTGATTGGAGAAATGTGGAGCCTAAGATGCAAAAGAAATGGAGAGAACCATTCAGAGCGGAGTATATGAAGAAGGTCAAGGCCCTAGATCAACCAATAGGGAACAACGAATGCGGGTTCTATGTGATGTGGGCAATGCTTTGCTACTTTGGCGCAAAACTAGGAATAGGAGATGGCATGGTACGTACGCGTCGCATTTTAATTCTATTGTTTTGTCTTACGTATGTGCATCTCAATATCATCTTGTATCAATTTACAGCGCAAAGATCAGGGCCACAATAGGTTGGTGGATTTTGAGATAAGAGGATTTCAAGAGGAGATAGCAGCTCTTATTCTGGACGATATAGTGTATAGAAAAGGATGTCTATCCATTGTGAAGAGTAAGGACTTCAAGAAGAACTATGGAAAAGACCGCCTCGAAAGGCTATTGTAATGCGACAATTAATTCGATACTTTAAGTTTTGTTTGATGTTTTGTAATAATTATTATAAATGTGTGATGGTTTGTATTGTCGCTAGTCCACAACCACCTTCAATTCACATCGATATCAAATGGTTCGATAGCAAACACCTCCACGATCTCCCACCCCACCACCTCTACCATAAACCCTAAACCAGAAACCCCAAATGAAAATAAAACAATTAAAAAAATGCAATTTTAAAAAATAATATCACTGCCGGTTGGGGTGCCAAACCGACAGTGATGGCGCAAGCACGGCAGTGATGGCTCAAACATCACTGCCGGTTGGTAACACGAACCGGCAGTGATGCTTGCGCCATTACTGCCGGTTTGGCATAACCGGCAGTGATGGCTTGGGCTCATCACTGCCGATTCGCCAGTGCCGGTTCAAAAACCGCCACTGTAAGGGGGTTTTGAACCGGTACTGATTGCCGTTTCTGTAGTAGTGATATATACGAAACATATACATCTGCATAGACTATGTACTGTGGATTTTTGGGAATGAAAAACCTCTACCGCGCCAGCGTTTCTGGATGTGAAAGTAGGGAGCTTCTGAATTTTCAGCGCTGTTTCCAACCACTGAATTTTTAGCTTCATTGAGGTGGTTCATAGCATGTCTCTACAAGTTTATACACAGATTCCTAGCCATAAGAACAATAGTAGTACAGGGGACCAGAACGTGCGACGTCTCCACAAATAGACGCTAGCGCCGACGTGACAATGGCAGCCAAAAAAGAAAAAAGAAAAGAAATTCCATGGCACCGGACATCTCCATGTACGAACTGTGCCTCCGACCCCAGACCACTATATACTGGAAATGCAGGACAAACAATGCAACATCTACGCCCGCGCCATCCAACTCTATTCCCTTCTGGAGGTCTGGTCGTCGGTTCCCACAAGGCCACAACCATCCCCGTACCGACAAGGCGACAATGAAATCAACCAAAGCGACCAAAAACAAAAAAACCACGGGCGAATCCGTCAGATGGTCCGGCCGATTCGCGCGAGCTCCTTTTCCAGCTCGTCCAGGCCACCAACCTCCTCTAGCTCCTGCAACCACAGCCACATAAGCGGCTCAGACGTCAGCGGAAGGCAACAAACAGTCACAGGCAAGGCGAGGACAAACGAAGGGGAACCACTCGCTGGCTCACCTTTGGTCCCAGGAAGAGCCCATACGGGACGCCCTCGAACTTGTCCATGATGTGAACTTTATGGATGCTTTTAATAGCATGATTAATGTGACTGCTCTAAGAGAACTCTAAAGATCTGGCAGTAGATTTACTTGGTCTAACAAGCGGATTCCTCCGATTATGTGTGTTTTGGATAGAGTGTTGGCTTCAAATGCTTGGGAAGATAAGTTCAATTTGACATCAGTATTGACTGCACCCAGACTTGGTTCTGATCATAATCCTCTTGTGGTTGATACTGATGGAGCTGCTAGTATTCAAACCAAGGTCTTTTACTTTAGATATAGCTCTCACTGGGCCAAACAGGATGGTTTTTGTGATTGCGTGAAAAAGAAGTGCCCAGCTAGACTCAAATTGCACATCTTAGATCATTGGCATATTGTCTCAGGCAAGTTGAGAAAAGCAATTAGAGGTTGGGGCCAAAATGTGGACAGTGTCTAGAAAAAGAACAAACAGTCAATTATGAATCAAATTACAATATTAGAGGAGGAAAGTGAAATTAGAGATTTGACTCATTTAGAATGGGAAAAGAGGTACAGTCTTGAAAGAGAGTTATTGAAAATTCTTGAAGATGAGGAAATACAATGGCAAAGAAGAGGAGGTGAAAAATGGTTGTTAGAGGGAGACATGAACACTGGTTACTTTCACAAGTGTGCTAATGGGAGAAAAAGGAAAACACATATTGCCTCATTAGTGCATGAAGAGCTTACTTTTGATACACATGATCAACTGAAGGCTCACATTACTGATTACTATAAACAGCTGTTTGGGAAAGTTGAGAATGCTGACATACATTTAGAGGAGGGGATTTGGGTGCATGATCAGAGGTTATCTAGGTTAGAAAATGAGATACTCATTAGTCCCTTCAGCTTAGAGGAGTTAGATTTTGCTCTTAAAGAGATGAAGAACAACACAGCTCCAGGCCCGGATGGATTCAGTGTGGAGTTTTTCAAAACCTTCTGGCACCTTATTAGAGCTGATATCAAAGAAATGTTGGACAGGCTTCATAATGGACAATTAGAGTTGTGGAGGCTCAATTATGGAGTTATTATCTTATTACCTAAGGTTAAGCCTGCTACAACCATAAAGCAGTTTAGACCCATCTGTTTGTTTAATGTTATATACAAAATTATAACAAAGGTTCTGGCTATCAGACTGACAAAAGTGGTGAACAAAGTAATCAGTCCTTTTCAGACTGCATTCATTCCAGGAAGGAACATTTTAGAGGGTGTGGTGATTATCCAAGAAGTGCTTCATGAGCTAAGATCAACCAAACAATCTGGAATTATCCTGAAATTAGACTTTGAGAAAGCTTATGACAAGGTTAGCTGGGAGTTTTTAGAAGAAGTTATGAAAAGGAAAGGTTTTGATGATTTGTGGATCAAATGGATTAACAGTGCTGTGAGGGGAGGTAGAATTTGTATTGATATACATTGGCGGATGCACGTGGGGGGCTGGGGGGCTGCAGCCCCCCACGTGGCCTGGAATTTTGTTTAATAGGTTTTGTATTTTTGATTTTGAACATTTTGAATTAATATTAAATTATGAATTTTAGCTACATCTAGCTTAGGGTCTGTTTAGATCCAAAAACTTACAAAGTTTTGGACCGTAGCATTTCGTTTGTACTTTGTAATTATTGTCCAACTATATATATAGTAACTAGGCTCAAAAGATTGATCTCATAAATTACAGATAAAATGTGCAATTAGTTATCTTTTTTACCTATATTTAATGTTTCATGCATACGTCCAAATATTCAATGTGACAGGGAATCTTGTAAGATTTTAGAATTTTGAAGCGATCTAAGCCCTTGTTTAGATCCAAAATTTTTAAACGGTAGTGTTTCGTTTGTAGTGTTTCATTTGTATTTGATAATTATTGTCTGATTATAGAGTAACTAGACTCAAAAGATTTGTCTCGGAAACTACAGGCAAACGGTATACAGCCTGTTCGCTTGACTTATCAGCCGGCTTATCAGCCACCGAAACAGTGTTTTTATCTCACAGGCCACCGAAACAACGTTTTTATCTCACAGAAAAACAACCAAAAACAGCATCAGCCGCGAATTATCAGCCAAAAAACAGCCAAGCGAACAGGCTGATAATTAGTTATTTTTTTACCTATATCTAATACTTTATGCATGTGTCCAGTGATTCAATATGACACGGAATCTCGTAAAGTTTTTGAATTTTGAAGGGAAATAATCAGAGCCTAAATAAGGGGCTATTAGTGTATGTGTTCAACGAGCAAATTTTTTTTAGCTTATGTTATTTAGCCCCTCACTTGATCCGTTTCTGGATCCGCCACTGTTGACATAAATGGAGAAAGAGGGGAATTTTTTAGAAGTTTTAAAGGTGTAAGACAGGGTGATCCGCTCTCCCCCTTGTTGTTTAATATTGTAGCTAATGCTCTCTCAATTATGCTGGTCAGAGCCAATGATGCATGTCTGATCCAAGGGTTAGTGCCGAATTTGATTGAAAGAGGGCTTATACATCTTCAATATGTGATTTTCTTGAAGTTTTCCTCTGAAAATTTGGCAAATATTAGAACCATTCTCTTATGTTTTGAGGCCATGTCAGGTTTGAAGATTAACTTTGAGAAGAGTGAGATTTTTACAATAGGCCTTACTGATGATAAAAAACAAGAAACAGTTAGAATTTTGAAGTGTAAACTAGGCTGTTTTCCAATGAAATACCTAGGGATGCCTGTCAGTGATTCTAAAGTTTCCAAAGCACAACTTAGATATGTGAGTGACAAAACTGAGAAAAGACTTGGTATCTGGCAATGTGATTACCTTTCTTCTGGAGGCAAATCAACCCTTATTGACTCCTGCTTATCAAACATACCTATGTACACAATGGGTGTGTATCAACTTTATGAAGGCAATTTTCAGGTGCTTGACACTATCAGATCAAGGTTTTTTTTTGGCAAGGGACAGGAAAAAAAAAAGAAAATATCATATGATTAAGTGGGATGCCCTCACTATACCAAAAGATGCTGGTGGATTAGGCTTTATGGATGTTAGAGTGATGAATACTTGCATGTTGGCCAAATGGATTGATAAGTTAGAAAGATATGATAAGAGTTTGTGCTGTTCTCTGCTTAGAAGGAAATATCTGGGCCCGAACAATATCTTCCAAATTAAGAATAGAAAAGGCTCTCAATTCTGGAAATCTTTGCTGGACATTAGAGAGTGGTATCAGAAAGGTAGAGTAATCCAGGTTGTCAGTGGAAGACAAACCAGATTTTGGTATGACTGTTGGCTTGGAAATTGCCCTTTGAAAATCATGTTTCCTAACCTGTTTCAAATTACAGTCCAGCCTGATATAGATGTATCTCAATCTAAGGTTGATGCCCAATGGAATATTACCTTTAGAAGGCATCTGAATGAGGATCTGAGGGAAGAATGGACTCACTTGCAAGGGTTGCTGGCAGATATTAACTTAGAGGTTGGCAGAGATAGAGTATTGTGGGCATTGGAACAATCCAAGAAATACTCAACATCTTCTTTGTACAAATTTATTACATTTAGAGGTGTTAAAGACCAGCAGATGATCAACGTTTGGAAATGCAACATACCTCTGAAAGTCAGAATTTTTATGTGGATGGCTACTCATGATAGAATTCAATCAGGTGTACAACTCAAGAAAAAACAATGGAGTGGGTCAGAGAAGTGTGTATCCTGTGAGGTGTTAGAATCTGCAGATCATATCCTTTTTCAATGCCCAATTGCAGTGTTCCTCTGGACGTTCCTGAGAACTGCTTTGGGATGGCTATCTTCCCCAACATGCTGCTTTGATTTTTTCTTAGAGTTTGCGGAGGATTGTAGAGGTGCCAAGCGCAAGGTTACATTGTTCATTTGCGCAGGGGCGATGTGGATCATCTGGAAGACGAGGAACGACATGGCTATCAACAAGAAAGTTCTTTCTTCGCCTAGAGGAATCATTTTCAAGACCATGATGCTGATCAAGACCTGGAGGCCCCTTCTGAAGGCGAAGCTTGAACCTACTGCGGAAGAATTGTTCAACCTGTTGGCGACCAACACTTAACATAGTTTACTTCTTCCGCTAGCTTTGGTGGTTGCTGTTTCGTTCTACCAGTCTGTGGTTAAGAGGATGTTTTGTAATCTTTCTGCTTTCCTTTGAAAACCTGGAGGTAGTGTTTAGAGGTAGATGGTGGATGTTGATCAGGTCTCTGTTTTTATGCTGGATTGTAAATTGGTAACCCCAGTCACAGTGACCGTTGGTTCAGTATGCTTTCTAATAAAGCAGGTAGTAACCTTTAGTTAAAAAAAAGGGCGGTAAAAATATCAGCAAAGGTCGGTATCTTACTGGAGTACTCGTACGGTAGATGGATGTTACAGAAGTTTCTAGACGGTTGAGGAGAGTGCTACAGTACAAAGCACGAGCGAGAGGTCGGTAGCTGGCCTCGTCGCCGTCGTGCGTGCGTACCTTGTGAGCGGCAGCCACTCGGCGGAAGTAGGGCACGTTGGCGATGGGGCCCACCGGGAAGCGGCGGTGGACCAGGCCGTCGTGGACGAACATGTAGGCCATGCCGAACATCGTAATCCCGAGGTCCTGTGAGAGGAGGACACGTGGAGGGTGAGATCACAGTCGGATCCGGGCTGACGCCACCGTGGCTACCGTACCAGGCACCAGCTCAGAGAGGGTGGGTCCAACCAGCTAACTAACCAGACAGACACACAACGAGAGACGGACGTGGCACTGGTGGCTTACCGCGCCGAAGCATAGGCCGGGCACGAGGCCGCGGTGGAAGAAGCCGTAGGCGAGGAGGGAGATGGCCGGCACGGCGTTGACGATGGCGAACACGTCGTTGAGCTCGAAGGGGCCGTCGCGCGGCCGGTGGTGCGACTCGTGCATGTGCCACAGGGAGGCGTGCCACAGCGCCCGGTGCGCCCACCGCGCCCAGAACTCCATCCCGACCTGCACGCACGCGCAAAAGCCAAATCAGCCCCGATTTGCTTGCGTATCAGAAAGAACATTGGAGTTTATTTAGAGGAAAAGGAGCTCCGCGTACCGCCGCGCCGACGGAGAGCGCAAACGTGCTCAGCATCTCGCTCATCGGCACCTCGCCGCCCTGCAGTGCACGGAACGGAGGCGTAAAATTCCAGCATTGTGGCACACTCGCGGCCACGTCCTGGCCACATACTTCTACTCTACTCCTAGCACTAGCAAACACTACTACACTGCTAGCAACGAGGTAAAAACAACAGGTGAAAAAAAATAACAAGGCAAGCAGTAGAAAGTAAATATAAAGTTACCTCCATTTGCCAGCTGAAGCGATAGTACACGGCGGCGACGGCCATGGACGTGACCCCGAGGCTGGACATCATGGCGGCCACCAGGTACGTCCGCCGCTCGGACCGCTTCCGCGCCTTCTTCTCCGCGATGCGCCGCGCAGCCGTGGCCCTGGCCTCCTCGTCCAGCGCCGTCTCCGGCACCGGCACCGGCACGGAAGCAGCTGCAGCCGGGACCGGGGCCGGGGCCGCCGTGTGCTCCTCCGTGTCCTGCGGCGCGAAGCACGTGACGGTCCCGAGCCCGCGGCGGCGCGGGGCCCTGGTGGTGAGCGGCGAGAACGGCAGGGCGCGCCTGGCGAGGGGAGGCGCCCTGCGGCGCGCCGCGGCCGCGAGCAGCGGGTTCTTGGCGACGAAGCCCGTCATCGCGGCGCCGGACAGACCGGCGGCCATGGGCCCGTGCTTGCACTTTCCGGGGATGGAAGAATGGACAGGAACAGGACAGGGACCGAGAGTGAGCGGGAGTGTCAAGTGCGTGTGTGTGTGTGACAGGACTACAGGAGGGGAAGGCAGAGGAGACCTGGCCAGGTGCACGCTACTTAAGACCTCGAGTCTCCCAGAGGCTCGCTTTGCGACGCGTCCGCGGAGACGGAGTGGCGGTTCTCAGTCCATGTCACTGGTAAATCTGAGCTCCGGCCGACTGCCGACTGCCAACCGATTTTGATCCAAAGTCCCGAACGGACGGAGTCGCCTATTTAGCATCAAAAACTGTTTGTCCATGCATTCAAGTACGCAGCGACCTGTGTGACTGATCTGTCGACTGTCGCACGTCGTTGAATGCCACTTGAGCTAACAGTATAATCCCTTTCTATGTTACGCGCGATAGATTCAGCCAGTTTGTTAATTTTGCGTGTATATAATATAAGCATGTCGAGACGTCGAGTTAAAATCATTTGCAAACTCGGGCTGCCGTGAAATTTGTCCTGATAATCCAACGAACGTATTGTAAGCAGTGGGCAAGAAGAAGTCGGACAACTCAAGTTGTATTGCTCAGAGGTTTACGCCTATATACATGTACATCACGGTAGTAGACTAATTGACTAGCTACAAACAAGGAGAGCCTTAGAACGTGGAGAGCAGGGACGGAAACTGCTTGCTAACACCCCCCTCAGTGTGAGCGTCGTTGCCGGCGACGCACAAACTGTTCCGGAACTCCTTGAAGCTCGCTGTCGGTAGACCTTTGGTCATAACATCGGCGAACTGCTGTGTCGTGAGTACATGTAGAACCTTGCATTGGCCAACCGTGACCTTCTCCCTCACGAAGTGTACATCAAGCTCTATGTGCTTGGTTCGCTTGTGATGCACTGGATTGGAGCTCATGTAGCAAGCGGAGACGTTGTCACAGAAGACGACCGTGGCCTTGGACAAGGGACAATCAAGCTCGCTGAGCAGCTGCCTGATCCTCCAGGTGCATTCAGCCACAACGTTGGCAACCCCTCGGTATTCGGCTTCGGCACTGGATCGGGAAACTGTGGTTTGCCGTTTGGAGGACCACGAGATTAACGAGTCCCCCATGAACACACAAAAGCCCGAGGTGGAGCGTCGTGTGTCGGGGCATCCGGCCCAATCAGCGTCCGAGTATGCGAGGAGGTCGGACTGTGCTGACCGTCGGAGATGCAGTCCGAGCGTCGTGGTGCCGCGGATGTATCGGAGAATCTGCTTGACGAGGCCTTGATGTGCTGAAGTCGGAGCGTGCATGTGGAGACATCCTTGCTGGACGGCGTACTGGAGGTCGGGTCGAGTCATAGTCAGGTACTGAAGCGCGCCGACGATGCTCCGGTAGTCAGAGGCGTCTGCCGTGGACAAGGGAGTTCTGTCAGTGGTGGAGAGCTTCCCGGACGTGTCAACTGGGGTCTCACAGGCACGGCAGTCAGCCATGCCAGCACGGTCCAGTAGGTCGATCGTGTACTGCTGTTGTTGGAGATGGAAACCGGCCGGGCGCCGCTACAACTGAATGCCGAGGAAGAAGTGCACTGGCCCCATGTCTTTGAGTGCGAACTCAGCGTTGATGGTGCGAATGACTCGGCGCAGGATGTCGTTGGAGGAGGCCGTGAGGACGATGTCGTCGACGTAGAGGAGCAAGTATACAGTCTCCTTCCCTTGGCGAAGTACGAAGAGGGAGCTGTCGGAGCGGGTGGGCTGAAATCCCATGGAGCCGAGGAAGCTGGCTAGGCGCATGTACCACACACGAGGCGCTTGTTTGAGGCCGTAGAGGCTCTTGGAGAGGCGACACACCAGATCAGGGTTGGCAGTGAACCCAACCGGCTGACGAGCATATACCTGTTCGTCGAGGACGCCATGAAGAAAGGCGTTGTTGACGTCGAGTTGGTGCACCGGCCAGTCACGCTGAGGAGCGAGATGGAGCACCGTGCGTACTGTTGCCGGTTTGACAACGGGACAGTACGTCTCGCCATAGTCGATGCCCGCGCGTTGAGTGAAGTCGTGCACCACCCATCGCGCCTTGTATCGATCGAAGCTCCCGTCTTCCTTGAATTTGTGACGAAATATCCATTTGCCGCTGACAACGTGCGCTCCCGATGGACGAGGAACGAGTTCCCAGGTGTTGTTGGCGATCAAGGCATAAAATTCTGACTGCATAGCCTTGGTCCAGTTGGGGTCCTTGAGTGCCTGATGCACCGTGCGTGGGATGGGGGATATGTTCGTCGTGGTAGCCGTGGCAGCATAGCGTGGGTTTGGCTTGAAGGTCCCAACGCGAGCCCTGGTCACCATTGGGTGTGGTGCGGGGGCGTAGGCGGTCGTCGACGCGGAGCGTGCTGCAGATGGTTCGGGCGCCGTGGCCGACGGTGGTGATCACGATCCAGTCGTGGATGACGTCGAGGGCGTGCATGGCAGGGAGATGCTTGGGACTGGAGTTGGCGATCGCGGCGTCGAGGGGGAAGACGGCACCGGCGACGCTGTCTGCGGTGACTCGGTGGGTGCTCGCGTTGCCGCCCGTGGTGCTGAGGGCGGTGGAGGTGGCGGCATGTCCGCAACAGCGACGGCGCCAAGATCCGGTCGCCATGTATCATAGGCACAGCTGGCTGGGGAGATGCTGGACGGGCCCGTGCGATACAGAAAGACCCCTTTGTCAAAGTAGACATGATGGGAGGTGATAACTTTCCGTGTCGATAGGTTGTAGCACCCGTAGCCGCGATGATCCTGCAAGTAGCCAAGAAATACACATGCCACAGATCGTGGGTGTGACACCCTGTGTCAAGCTTTGCATTAGGATCATCATTAGCCACTAAGCATAAGCATTTCATTGCATTCATGTTTATTTATGCTATCATTTCATGTGTGTATTTTTAATGTTTTTGAAAACTAGAAATAGATAGGTGTTTGGTGTTCTAATTCTTGATCAACCTGTTTAGCTAACTTTGCTATGCTTAGAGTAAAGTATGGTTTGCTTTATGATTAATTACCCTGTTTAATTAAGCTTAGTTTAATTGTTAAAGAATAAAAGTAATTCTTTTCCCTAATAAGTTTAATTAGCTTTAAATCCACAACCCTTAAATTAATGGTTTTCAAAAATTATGACCTACATGAAAAAGGTAGAGAATAATATTCTAAACAACTTTGGTTTAAGTGTCAAAACTTAGTTTGGAGTTTTTGAAACTATTTTGAAGCTAATTCGATTTGAATCAAATAAAAGAAAATGGAAAAAGGGAATCAGAGCTGAACAGGCCGAGTTAACCGTTTTCGGCCCACGCGGCCCAACTCGCGCTCGCCCCGCCGGCCCGCTCACGCCCGCGCGTTCCCGCGCACGCACAGCGCACGTGCGACGCACGCGCCGCTCACGCGCGAGCGCCCGCGCCGACCGCGGCTGCGCCGTACGCCGGCGTCGCCTGCCGCGTGGCGGTCGATTCCTGCACCGCGCCGAACGATCAGAGCCGCTCACGTGCCGCACCGCGCACTGCCCCCTGCGCTGACCAAAACGCCGCACACGCCACCGTCTCTGTCGCGCAGAGCGCAGCGCCGCGCCGCGCCTGCACCTTGCTGTCGCGTCGCCGCTGCTCCGGCAGACCCGACCGGACCTCGCCCTGTCCCGCTCGCCATCAAAGCGCGAAGCAGCGCTAACGGCGCTAGAACCGAGCCTGCACCGCGCGAAGCCGCTGACTCCCCTGCTTCGCCGCCGCAGAGCTGCCAGCACCGCTGCCGCACACCGCGCCGTCGCATCACATTGATGCCGCCGCGGTGCTGCGTCCGACCAGCCGCTTGCCCCGTCTCGCTCGCGATCGAGTACGGATCAGCCCTAACGGCGCTAGGACCAAGTAGCGCACTGCCCCACGCGCTGCCATCACTGCCCGCGCGCCGCAGACACGCCTGCCCCGCTGCCGACCGTCGCGTCGTCGTGTCACGAACCCCACCGGCCGCACCGGTCGGCCATGACCGCGTCAGCAGGAGCGCCTACACCTCCGCAACCCCTCGCAACCGCGAACACACCCGCTCACTTGCTCTCTCGCCCGCACTGCCTCTGCTCTCGCCGCGCTGCGCACCGAGAGTACCGCAGCGCCCCCTTTTCAAATTCACCACCATCCGAGCACCTCGGCTCGATCCATCTCGCACTCGCACTCGCCTTCGCCTCGCACACGCCCTGCTCGCCTCTCTTTAGCCAGCCGAACTCCACCGTTGCCGGACCGCCGTCGCCGTTCCTTGGCTCGGAGTTTCCACCGCAACGACCAAACCGCGTTCCACCCTCTCCGACCCGCCTCCGTCGCCTCCATCTTCGTGGAAGCTTCACCGGAGGTAGTAGAGGTGAGAACACCCTTCCGCTAGCTCTCTCTCACCCTGGAACGACACAGCGCTGTTGGACGTGCACCATTGCCACCGCCACGGAGCTCGCACGTGGCCGGAGCTCCTCCGGCTCACCCAGCGCTTGCGTTGCACTCCCCACACCACCGTGGTGCTCACGCGCACACGCTTTCTGGGCAACACACCGCCGGTAATCACCCCGCCGCTTCGCACCGCCGCATCCCACCGCCACCGCACGCCGCCGACTCACTACAGGGTCGCGCCGGTTCAACCAACCCCACCAGTCGATGCGCGACGTCACCACGAGTCCAGCGCATCCAACCACGCTGCCGGCGAGCTCACCGCCGGCGAGAACGCGCCGGTCAGCGCAGTCCTCTGCTTCCTGCTCACTGGCATGTGGACCCGAGTTCACCACGGGGTCCCACCTGTCAGCTCGGCCTCCCGCGTTGAAAGTCCTTGTGTGATTTTGGTAATTGAGTGACAACTTAGGTGAACTAATATGTGTTGAAGTGATATATACACAGGAGATTAGTTCACAGGTGATTGTATGATGAAGGAGCTTAATGCACATGAAACATGACATGGAGTCATGTGACCAAGGTGGAGAAGATCAAGATGAGGCTTGGCTTGATGGACCGGTTGCAAGTGTGAAGGGCAAGCAGGTGATGCTTGGCACCGATGGACCAAGGCAACAGTGAAGAGCAAGTGACGTCAGGATCGATGAACCAATACAGTCATGTGATGATATGGAGTGGATCATATCATTTGACAAGTAGTTGGTGCATGTGTTGCATCAACATTGGAGATGGAGATGGAATGGAATGCGTAAGGCAAAGGTATAACCTATAGGGCATTTCATTTCACCGGTCATTGGTGTGTAGAGAAGTATATGACCGGGTTTAGGATAGATAGCCGTACTATCAAGAGGAGCAAACTTGTTTGCATATCGGTTATCTAGTGCCACTTGAGCGATCTAACTTTGCGATGTATTAGGATCGAGTGGCGCGGTGAGAACAAGTGAAAATGCTTTGAAAATGATTGTGAAAATGCCAACACACATGCACAAGGTGGTGATCATATTTGTGTTGGCACTTGTAAAGAAAAGGAAGAAGTTGGGAGGAGTATCGGCTGAGTTTCGAGCTCCGGACGCTAGGGTGCCTGAGGTCCGGACCATTGGAGAATGCGTCCGGAGGCAAACCCTAGGTCCTGCTGCGGTTGTGTACTCCGGACGGTGGTCCGGACGCTGGGACTTGGTTGGTCCGGACAAACGACTGTGTGTTCGGTCACCCCCCCCACTGACTGTGCAGAGCAAACAGAGGAGGTTCGGACGCTGTTCGTCGTCCGGACGGTGAACTCCGGACGCGGGTCCGGAGGTTTTGTGCTCTCGGGGAGCTCTCTGCATAGTTCCAGACGCGGGTGCGTGTTGGTCCGGACTGGTGTCCGGACGCGTCTAGAGGACACATGGCGACATTCGGTGAGCACGGGAAGTAGCCGTTTCAAACGGCTAGGAGGTCCGGACGCACGCGGTATGGTCCGGACCCCCTATGGAGGTGCGTCCGGACCCTCTGCAGGAAGCACAATGAAGGGGGAAAACGACTAGTTTCGTGGGCTAGCCTATATATACTTGTTGGCCGGCCTCTTGGGCTGGTTGAGCACCTTGGGGTTGTGTTACCCTTAGTTGTGCTTGGTTGGGAGCCCTCTAACTCACACACACTTGATAGCGTTCATCTGATTGTGTGAGAGAGCGATTCCTAGTGCGTTGCTTTGAGAGATAGCTTCGTGTGGCACTAGGTGATCGTGTTGCAAGCCGGTGGTGCTTGTTACTATTGGAGGTTGCCACCTCCTAGACGGCTTGGTGATCGTGGCTCCATCGAAGCACGCAAGAAGCTTGTGCGTGGCTCCGGAGAAGAGCTTGTGAGGGGTGTTGTGCTCGCCCCGCGGGAGATCACGAAGAGCAACTTTAGTTGAGCGTGTCATTGAGTGCCCTCATCTTGTGTTGGTTGTACGGCACCCGATTGCGGGTTTGGCGTGTGATGCCAATTAGCGTGTGAACCTCCAAGTGAGTGAGCCGACACAACAGGGACTAGCTTGGTGGCGACCAAGTGAACCTTGGGAGAAAAATCACCGTGTCAACCTCGTGTACATCTTTTGGGTGGTTTGCTTTCTCCGATTCACTAGCTTACATTTCTTGTTCATATCTTGTGCTAGTGTTTCTTAGTTGCTCTTGTAACTAGATTTGCTTGTGTAGCTTGTCTAGTTATCTTCTAGCTTGTGTAGCATAGAAGTAGCTCTTGAGTGGCTTATTGGCTTGTGTAGCCTTGTAAGTCACATTGCTTAGTTTGTGTAGCTAAGTAAGTTGAGATCTTTAATTGACTTGTGTAGTCTTTCTTGAGAGAATTGCTAGTGAGCTTAGGTGCTTTGTGCTTTGCTTACTAGTATGTGTAGGAGCTCCCGGTGTGCTTCGAGTACTAGTTGCTTAGGTTTGTGTGACCTTGCAACCTAGACTTGTTTAGGTGAGCTTCCTAGCTTTGCACCTTAGTGAGCCCAATTAGGATCTTTTGCTAGGTGTTAAAGTTATAGATAGAGGGGTGTAGTCTTGGCTAGACCGATAGTTTTAATTCCGCATTTGTTTCGGTTTTCCGTTGCGTGTAAGTTTTTAGAAAGGACTATTCACCCCCTCTAGTCCGCCATCTCGACCCTACACGTGGTATCAAAGCTTGGTCTCTCATTTGTGGTCTTGACCGACCCGAGAGGATGACGACTTATGGGCTAGATGTTGATTGTCCACACATTTTTGATGGCACTCACTTTGCACGGTGGAAAAATTGGATGATATGTAATTTCAAATTTATTTGCTCTCAAATGTGGTGGATCGTAGATGTAGGCTTTTCTCATGTGTGTGATGAAGAGAACCTAACCCAAGCACAAGAGAAATTCCTAGATCTCGAAATCCAAGCTACTAACATCATGTATAGATCTTTGAGTAGATGCATATTTGGAGAGATCATGGACATGAAGACACCTCATGAGATTTGGTCCTATCTCATTGAAAAATATGGGACGGTCTCAAGTGATGGTGATGAGTTAGTGGCACATGAGGATGTTGAGCATGACCACAACTTTGTGATTGTGGAAGATTGCTCCACCTCATGGTCAAGTGAAGATGATGATGATCAATCTACTACAAGTTCACTTGACAAGATGGAAGAAGATGATGCCACAAGTGTTGCAAATGATGATGCTACTCCATGCACACTTGGTGGTGACAAAGATGGTTCATGCTCCGTTGATGATGATTCTACTACAAGCTCTCCCACATCACCACATTGCTCTATGTCACAAGGTGACACAAAGGTATCAAATAGCAATGTTGTTGATCATGTTGATTCATATGATGAGCTTGTAAATAAACTTGCTAGCATGACCATGTCTTTAGTGAATGAGAAAACTAAAACCTTGTCTTTGGAAAGAGAAATCTCTTCACTAAAGAAAACTTGTGAACAACAAAAGAACATAATTCACACTTCTATGTCTTCACAAAAAGAGCTTAATGTGACTCATGAGGAACTTGTTGATTCTCATGAAGAATTAATTGAAATGCATGCTTCACTAATCAAAGCTTCAACAAAGAAAATCTCAACTCTAAAAGGTTCATGTGAAGAACATAAGCGCTTACTTGATGTTCTTAAAACTTCACATGAAGAACTAAAGCTAGATCATGAGCAACTTCGGGTGTCTCATGAGGCTTTGGTTCACAAACATGGTGATCTAATAAATGAGTTGATGAACCTTAAAAATGATGAAAGCTCATCACATGGGTCAAATGATCAACTACATATTATTACTAACCCTTGTGATGTAGGGAAGAAGCATGTATCCACCTCTTGTGACGATCTACTTGATATTCCATGTTCTTCACATATAGATGCTTGTTCTACTTCTATGTCTTGTGAGACTAACCTTTTGAAGGAGAAAAATGAGCTCAAAAGTGAATTGAAGAATATGAGCAACAAGTTGGAGAGGTGCTACAACTCCAAAGTAACCTTTGAGCATATGTTGACAAACACAAGAAGCTATTGTGACAAGAGTGGAGTTGGATTCAACAAGACCAAGGGCAAGAAAAAGATGAAGAAGTAAGAACAAAAGAAGCTATCTCACTTCATGTGCTTCATATGCCGTGATATGGGACATCTTGCAAATGGTTTCCCAAACAAAGAGAAGCTCAAGTTGAAGAAAGAAGAAGAGAGGCTAAAGCATGTCAAGTGCTTCAAGTGTCACATTTGGGGTCATCTCACCTCAATGTGCCCTACCAAGCAATTGGTGAAGCAACAAGTGAAGCCTCAAGCTATGCCACAAGTCACACCCCAAGTGCAAGACAAGATCAACCATAAAGATGATGATTTGGGGATGATGAAGAAGAAGAAGACTAGAAGAGGTGGCAAAGAAAGATCAAGTCATCTAACTCCTATTCAAGATGACATGATGATGAGCAAGAATCAAGAGAAGAAAGATTTAGCTCACATCAAGTGATTCAAATGTGAAGATATGTGACACTTTTCCTCGAGGTGTCCTACCAAGCTTGAGATGAAGATTCAAGCAAAAGAGAAGAGGCAAGACAATGAGAAGCACAACATGAGCAAGGAAGAAAAGGCTCAAGCAAAGAGAGTGTGCTACTCATGTCGGGAAAGGGGACACATGGCTCATTCATGTCCCCTAGGTATGACTTCTAAGCCGATTTCCATTGATGATGATCATTTGCTTAGAAAGGATGGTAATGGTACCTCTATGGTTGCTATTGCAAATCATCCCGCTATTCATACTAAGGCATTGCCTAAGTATGTTGCTCCTAACTTGAGAGGACCCAAATTAGTTTGGGTACCATCAACAAGTGGATGAATGTGTGTAGGTACCATTGGCATTGGAGACTTGATTCAAGTGATTGCATCTAATCCATCATATGATTGAGTCAAGTAATGAATCTTAGTGCTATCCTCATCCCAATGCCAAGTCAAAAGAAGATGAAGTCCAAGTGCTACGACATACAAGTGCATGATCAAGTTGTGGTGGTTGATTGGACAAATTGAAGGCTTGCAAATTCAAGTTGAAGCTTGCTAATGGATTGATCATGATCTACTAAGGTGTATTTCTTGTTTATCAAGTTCATTTGGGTGTGTATAAGTTGCTTGAATTGGATATACACATAGTGCATATGAGTTGATTGAATTGGATATATATGTGCACTAGTTGCTTGCTATTTGGATGGTTTAATTCTTAGTGATCAAATTGAGTTGATTTGAATGGATATTATCAAGAGACTATATTTAGTAAGTGTATTGAATGGATATATGTCTTGAGATAGTATTCAAACAAGTTGATTTCAAGTTTGATTCAATTTGAAGAAGCATAGCTCAATTTGTCAATTCTTATCAATATTCAAAATCTGAGCTAGCTGTGATTATAGACATGTTTGAAAGATCAAATCTATTTGGATTGGCTTGAAATTTGGTACACATGCTCTACACTTATAGTATGAGTTGATGTGAAAATTTCATGGATATTGGATAAGGGATACTTCGGTTTTGGAGTGGATCTTGTCTACACATGTGCAACAGTTTTCAGCATGTACCTAGGTGGAAATATGTGAAATCTGGTAGAAATCTAATAGTCCAATGAAGCTCAAATTTTTATGGCTGCTAGATGACTTAGTAAAGCACATCTCCACCAAATTTCATGGTCATTGGATATGTACTTTGGGAGATATGATATATTCTTTAAAGAGTACAGAATCTGCTAGAAAAGTGACAAATATTGGATTGTTCTAGAGTCACTTGGATTGAAAGGTCCTCAAGTTGGAATCATGTTTATAAGTGATTGAGGCACCTATGTTTGATTTTGGTGTGAGCTAGAAGCATGACAAGCAATGAGTACAAGGACATTTGATTGTGGAGTGCATGACACAGTTTTGGTACTCAAGATGAAGATCAAGATCAAACTAAAGAAGAAGATAAAGTTTAAGTTCTAGTGGTAATTGGAGATCATTGGATAGAAAGAAAAGGTCTTAAACAAGATGGTTTGGACTCATATTGGATTCATGATTCATTCATCAAATGGAGTTCAACATTTGAATCAATCAAATAAAGTTATCTTCAAGTGAGTATGAAGGATGATTCTTAGAGATAGGTCACTTCTCCCTAAGTGTAGGGGCTTGCCACCGTTGTGTAGGTGAAACCAAGTGTGGTACATGGAAGTGGTGATCTAGGGGTCATTTGGATGCTTAGTTGAAGAAATCAATAGGATTGATCAAAAGAAAGCAAGCAACACCCAAAAGAGAGCAATTCATCGATCTACAAGTGATACATCATTTTGTATTCTCTCATGCAAGCATTGATCAAGAAAGAAGCAAGTTAATCACAACAAGAAAGTGCACTTGATCTTTAGTGGGACTCAAATTCATATGGGTGAAGATTAACATTCCAAGTGTATTCATTGGTCTTCACCATGATCTTAATAGACTTCACATTGCTAATTGGAGATGAAATCTATATGACTATCCTCTACTCCAACATAGCAAAGGTGAAATTGTTTGACATATGCATACATTATTGCTTAGGACTTGTTTAGTGCATATAGTCATACATAGTGATCATTCATTGAAAATCAAATGAATTTTATGCTTATAGCCTACCACTATAGCTTGATTGAGTTGATTGATCTAGTGGTAGTATATGAGTTTGTTAAATAAGCTAGTAAACCCAAGTACTTGATCTATTTTGGATTGCATTCAAGTGACAAGTACAACCTCTATAAGATAACCGCTTAATGTGTGTGAACAAGCTTAGAGAGGGTTTAAACCGGACTTGAAAGCTTATGCTATTCATCTTAGTTCAAGTCCAACATAGAAGCTCATGAAGAAGAATCTAGTTCAAGCACAAGACAACAATATAAATGGATATCAAGATGCAACCTACAAGTGATATCTAGACTTATGCCAATCTTTCAAATAGTATCAACTTTCATATTGGTAGTTCTAGCATACATGAGATGTTCCACAACTAGTTGATTCAAGCAATATCCTTCATGTGGTATATCACAAGTGATATCCTACAAGTTAACAAGTGATCCTCAACTTTAAGTGATCAAATCAAAGTTCTCTTGCTTGCAAAGCTTAGTTGGATGACAATTGCTTTGACCAAAGGGGAGTTGCCCTACTCAATGATATAATGGTCAATGATCTTACATGAAGAGTCATTCAATATATATGTGGTGGTGTCCATCAAAAAGTATCAATCATCTACCCTAGTGCAACCTTTGCATCAATAAAGAAGTGTTACCTTTTATGGAAATTGATGACAAAGGGGGAGAGATTAGTGAACAAAGATATATTAGTCGAATGGACATGCACTAAAGGAAAGAGACATGGACATGAACAAGGGAACAAGATCAAAGGATCAAAGTCTTGGACTAAGAGATGAGATGCACACAAGTAGGGGGAGCAAGCTCATGAACTTGATTGATTGCATTTGATATGTGCATATTCATGTGCTTGCCTTGCATATTGCATAAGTATTATCTTTATATGCATGCTTATGTGGTGTATGCTAGTTATAGGACTTATATGATGATTTGCTAACTAGCATGCATAGGATGGTAAGCTAGATATTTTGTTCCTACTCATGGTATCTAGAAATCTTGCTTCTAATGTTGATCTCACGGGGTTTCTAGTGTTGTTTTTGTGATATCTAGCTAACCATGGTGCTAAGGATGAACTTCAAAAGTGCAACTACATGGGTATCTGTAACACCCCAGGTGTTAATTTCCAGATAATCAAAATTAGGTTCTCTTTTAAACTTCGTTTTTGGATCAAACCCTGATTTCAATTTCTAAGTCTTGGGAAAACTGCAGCAAGTTGCCTTCTTGTGATGATTTTCTTGTGCAGTTTCATGAGGTAACTCTTTTGGGTTCTTTAATATGAGTATAGTACTATTCATGATAGAAACAATGAAACAAGTTTCACAGATTTTGGAGCTCATTTCAATCTTTAAATTTGAATTCAAAAACAACAAAAATTAACTTTTCCTGGGTTTTGTTGGATTCCAAATTTTTAGTTTTACATACCAAACTTTGCATGTTCAAATTTATCAAACCTTTTTGAATCTATCAAAATCCTTTTTATCGTGGTGTTCTACTTTTGTTGCCCTGCATGTCGGTGCTTTCGGTTGTTTAATTGGATTTACGGTTTTGAATTTAGAAGCAATTAAAGTGAGTGGCAATCTTGTAATTATTTTTAAAAATTTGGGCAATATCAGTTTGGAGGCCGGCCATTGCCAGCACACGCCGATGCGTGTCTCCTTCCCGTTGTGCACGCTCGCTGGGGGCGAGGTGTTCTCCTCTGCGTGGCCGGTGGGGAAGGGAAAAATGGGGAGCTGGCTCCCAGCTCTGCTCCTTCTCCCTCTCATTCTCTCCTCCCTCCTCTGTTCCCTCCCTCCCTCTCGGCTCCCATCGGCAGAAGGCCGACGCCCAGCAGCGCTGCAGCGGCTCCCCTGCCCGACCTCCTCCTCCATCGCCCCTCCCTCCATGGCTGTTTCTGCTGCTGCTTCTCCCTCCCTCCTCCACCTTCCTACAAGCCCTAGCAACCATCCTCCCTCCTTTCTTGTCCCTAGAAGAAGCTCAGCCATGGATTCCCCATGGAAATTCACCGTCAAAAGGTAGAAGAAGGACCAAAATGCGAATAGAAGCTTTTTATCTATTTCACTTTGCATATTTTCTTAGACTCATGTAATTGCAAATAGGGGTCTGGTTAATTTCTTGATAAGTTAGGATTTCTGTTGCAAAAGAAAAATTCCGTAATTATTTTTCTCAGATTTTTGCCGATCTTTGAAAATCCATGGTAATTCATAGAAAAATTGTATGAATATGTTTTTGGAATTTTTGGAATCCTCATGAAGTTCTCTATGCAATAGATCCATAATATCTCGTAGTTTAGTTCATAGATTTCGCTGTAAAAATCATTTTGTGCAAGCATGTCATTTCTGTTAAGATGTTTTTGTAATTTTTGTAGCCACTGTTATACTTGTCAAATAAATCTGAAAAATTTATTAGATGTTTAAAAGTTTATTCTTAATGTCTGGTTAAAATTACATGATTTTAGGCTTGATGGTTGTAGAGTTATAAAAATGGCAAAATGACTGTTTGACTGTTTAAGACTGCTGCAGTGATTTTTGTTGAGAAATTTATTACATGGTCAAAATGATGTTTTCTGTGGATGAGTTGAATAGAAAAGTGATAGATAATTTTATGATATATCTTGTGTTAAAATTTCATGATTTTACATCTGATAGTTTAGGAGTAATGAATTTTGCAAGTTGAATGCAGTTGCTGTTCACTCTCTGGACAGAGCTGATAAGAATGACTTGTTTGAGAAATTTATATTTAGGTTCATGCTTTGGCACTGTGCAAACATTTGAAGCATATTTAATAAGCTTTCTAAAAAGTTAATATTCATATTTTTAGGTGTTGTAGATATCAGGTTATGGTTGTTTTAAGTTAAGTATGAAAATCTGTTGTTTTGTTAAGATGTTTGCAATAGAACTTTTGTCTTTTTCATAGAAGTTTATATACTTGCTGAAATGACACGAATTTTGTACAGTAGACTAATAAAAGTTTATGTATGCCTCTGTAATTTTGGTAGAATTTATTATGCATGTTTGATATGTGTTCATAATTATACCTAATCATCTAAATAAATTAAGAAAGTGTATGCAAAGAATTTATTTAGCAATGGACACTATGTTTTATAGTGTTCATTAGTCATGTATGACATGTTGGTAAAGTTAGTTTTGTCTAATTATATGTTTGCAACATAAGTTAACTTTTATTTATTGTAATTGGAAGTTTCTGGACAGTTCTAGGGGCAATGTAAATGACCCCATATTAATGATGTTTTCTGAGAATCTTGTGAATACCAAAGTTGTAGATAACTTATGTATCTAGCTGCTGTTAAAATTTGGTGGCATTTGGCCTATTATTTTATGATTTATGCATGTTGCAATTTGGTAATCAGAAATGGCTGCTCCCTGTTTTTCATAATCAGATTCTGTAACTTTGCATTTTAGACTTATTTAACTTGTGAATCATGTTGTGCTAGTATGGAATGAAATGTAGATAATTTTATAAGCTTTCCAGAATGCTTAGACTGATAGAGTCAGATGATTCCCTGTCATCTGCGAGAATAGGTGATAACATAATTGCTTCGGCAATGGTTCAATTTTTGAGAAGAATAGCGGATTGCTGCGGCAAAGGGCTATGTCTTATAAAGGAAATGATGGATGATGGAAGTAATAATCGGGACCGGGTGGACACGGTGTTTGGGAGCCACCAGATATGGATATCTGGTGAGCGGGTTCTTTCCGCCTGTGTCATTAGAAACCGTCTGTTGTTAAAGTCCATGAGTTGTGACTTTGGAGTACTTATCATATACCTTTGGGGAAGCTGGACTCTGGCTAATCCAGTCTAAAGGACGGTTAACCCGCACTGGGAGTGGAGAGATGGCGAGAGTAGTGTGTACCCTCCAAGTTCGAGAAACTGGATGGAGGTGTACTGTGCTCTCGGGTGGCGGGCCCCCATTCTCGGATGGAGGATACAGGGAAAGGTAGTCATATGCGTGCTTTAGTGCTGTATATGGCGTGTGATAGGGAAGCCTCAGCTAGGTTTAACCGGTTTGAATCGTCGTGTTCCTCGGATATGGAAACATAACCCTGTTTTTATCAACGTAGTTAATGAAACTTAAACTGGATACTTGATGTTTCCTTTTGAGATGGTTGTTGCCTCGGGATCGATCAAAACATTCAGATCGGTACTTGAGTAACTTTTATGAGAAACTAAATCAATTTAAATTCTTTTTATAAATTCTCATTTATGCAAATTTTTTGATTCTTGTAAAACCCCACCTTAAATCCTATGACTTGCATACCTTTTGTCCACCAAATATTTTTTTTGTCGGGTAAGACTTGTTGAGTACTCCCGTACTCAGGGTTTGTTAACCCTTGTTGCAGATGAAGTTCCCAGAGCGGTGGGTACAACTTCGTGTTGTATGACCGCAGTTGTCATTGAAGATCAATACTGGTATAACTCTTGGGCAGAGTACCTGATTTGATTGTCTTCTAATCTTTACCACCAGCTTGATGTAGTAATGACACATATGTTATATTTCTAAACTAATGGTTTGTAATATGACTTATGTCTTCCGCTACTTTGATGTAAATTAAATTATTGTATTAGTTCTACAAATATGTAATGAGGATCCTGCTCGGAAAGAGGTGGATGACCTGTTGCAAAATGGCGACACCTGACGGACCAATTAAGACTTGGATCATTTGTTGGGATTAAGTCGGGGTGGACGTTAATCCTGGCAAGCGGGCCCTGTTTTTAAGAGGTTCTGTCACAGTATCTTCAAAGATTTATCCTATATCCCTTAGCATCACTTAGTAGTGCTAGCACTCCCACAATGTCTATTCATGCATATGTGCAAAGCTTAATTCAAACCATTGTGAGCACACATGTAGGGGGAGCTAACACTACAAAGTCGGAATTTATGGCATTTATCCAATTCTTGGCATAGAGCTTAAATGATGGATAAATGGCATAATGTCCAAAAATGATCTTATTTTACATATCTTTGTAGAGTTGTCATCAATTACCAAAAAGGGGGAGATTGAAAGTCCTTGTGTGATTTTGGTAATTGAGTGACAACTTAGGTGAACTAATATGTGTTGAAGTGATATATACACAGGAGATTAGTTCACAAGTGATTATGTGATGAAGGATCTTAATGCACATGAAACATGACATGGAGTCATGTGACCAAGGTGGAGAAGATCAATATGAGGCTTGGCTTGATGGACCGGTTGCAAGTGTGAAGGGCAAGCGGGTGATGCTTGGTGCCGATGGACCAAGGCAACGGTGAAGAGCAAGTGAGGTCAAGATCGATAAACCAATATGGTCATGTGATGATATGGAGTGGATCATATCATTTGACAAGTAGTTGGTGCATGTGTTGCATCAACATTGGAGATGGAGATGGAATGAAATGCACAAGGCAAAGGTATAACCTATAGGGCATTTCATTTCACCGGTCATTGGTGTGTAGAGAAGTATATGACCGGATTTAGGATAGATAGCCGTACTATCAAGAGGAGCAAACTTGTTTGCATATCGGTTATCTAGTGCCACTTGAGCGATCTAACTTTGCGATGTATTAGGATCGAGTGGCACGGTGAGAACAAGTGAAAATGCTTGCAAAATGATTGTGAAAATGCTAACACACATGCACAAGGTGGCGATCACATTTGTGTTGGCACTTGTAAAGTAAAGGAAGAAGTTGGGAGGAGTATCGGCTGAGTTTCGAGCTCCGGATGCTAGGGTGCCTGAGGTCCGGACCATTGGAGAATGCGTCCAGAGGCAAAACCTAGGTCCTGCTGCGGTTGTGTACTCCGGACGGTGGTCCGGACGCTGGGACTTGGGTGGTCCGGACAAACGGGTGTGCGTCCGGTCACCCCCCCACTAACTATGCAGAGCAAACAGAGGTGGTCCAGACGTTGTTCGTCGTCCGGACGGTGAACTCCGGACGTGGGTCCAGAGGGTTTGTTCTCTCGGGGAGCTCTCTGCATAGCTCTGGACGTGGGTGCGCGTTGGTCTGGACTGGTGTTCGGATGCATCCGAAGGACACGTGGCAACGTTCGGTGAGCGCGGGAAGTAGCCGTTTCAAACGGCTAGGAGGTCCGGACGCGCGCGGTATGGTCCGGACCCCTGTGGAGGTGCGTCCGGACCCTCTGCAGGAAGCACAATGAAGGGGGAAAACGACTAGTTTCGTGGGCTAGCCTATATATACTTGTTGGCCGGCCTCTTGGGCTGGTTGAGCACCTTGGGGTTGTGTTACCCTTAGTTGTGCTTGGTTGGGAGCCCTCTAACTCACACACACTTGATAGAGTTCATCCGATTGTGTCAGAGAGCGATTCCTAGTGTGTTGCTTTGAGAGATAGCTTCGTGTGGCACTAGGTGATCGTGTTGCAAGCCGGTGGTGCTTGTTACTCTTGGAGGTTGACACCTCCTAGACGGCTTGGTGATCGTGGCTCCGTCGAAGCACGCAAGAAGCTTGTGCGTGGCTCCGGAGAAGAGCTTGTGAGGGATGTTGTGCTCGCCCCGCAGGAGATCGCGAAGAGCAACTTTAGTTGAGCGTGTCTTTGAGTGCCCTCATTTTGTGTTGGTTGTGTGGCACCTGATTGCGGGTTTGGCGTGTGATGCCAATTAGCATGTGAACCTCCAAGTGAGTGAGCCGACACAACAGGGACTAGCTTGGTGACGACCAAGTGAACCTCGGGAGAAAAATCACCGTGTCAACCTCGTGTACATCTTCGGTGGTTTGTTTTCTCCGATTCACTAGCTTACATTTCTTGTTCATATCTTGTGCTAGTGTTTCTTAGTTGCTCTTGTAACTAGATTTGCTTGTGTAGCTTGTCTAGTTACCTTCTAGCTTGTGTAGCATAGAAGTAGCTCTTGAGTGGCTTATTGGCTTGTGTAGCATTATAAGTCACATTGCTTAGTTTGTGTAGCTAAGTAAGTTGAGCTCTTTAGTTGACTTGTGTAGTCTTGCTAGAGAGGATTGCTAGTGAGCTTAGGTGCTTTGTGCTTTGCTTACTAGTATGTGTAGGAGCTCCCGGTGTGCTTAGAGTACTAGTTTCTTAGGTTTGTGTGACCTTGCAACCTAGACTTGTTTAGGTGAGCTTCCTAGCTTTGCACCTTAGTGAGCCCAATTAGGATCTTTTTCTAGGTGTTAAAGTTATAGATAGAGGGGTGTAGTCTTGGCTAGACCGATAGTTTTAATTTCGAATTTGTTTTGGTTTTCCGCTGCGTGTAAGTTTTTAGAAATGACTATTCACCCCCCTCTAGTCCGCCATCTCGATCCTACACGCGTGCACTGGGCCGAGCCCAATACTGTTCATCCATGGGTCAAATTCTGAAATGCATTTCCTTTTTCCTATTTTCAGTAAATCGGTTAATGCTTGGTTATTTTATATCCAAAGTTTGGTAAATCCTAAAAATGGTGAAATAAATTGCGTTAGACTCTATAAATGATGATCTTTCTGTTAAAAATATAAAAGCATTTTTTGGAGAATGTCTTCAGTATTAGTGTTTAAATAATCCTTTTTTGTACTTATCAAAGTTAATTATGTTCGTGCATGAAATGGTCAAATAAAAATGTGAGTTTTTTATGCTAGCTCTGCTATCCTGTGTAGAAGCTAGGAAAAATATAACATGCCATGTACCTGTGTAAGTTTTAATGGTTATCTATTAAAATGTGTTTCTGCTGTTTTCTTAGATTATTTCCATTGGTAAATCTGTGCATGCATAAATCATGAAACTTTTTGTGTAGTCTCTGTATGTCATGCTCTGTCGAAGAAAAACATAACATGCGGTATGTTTAATGGCAGAAAAGATACTTGCAGTTCAAGTGTCCTTTTCTAGGGTTTTCTTTGGAAAATATATAGAGTATATTATGTTTGTGCTGATCATGGAACTTTCTTGATAAATATGTTTCGGAGTAAAGAACTTGTTAAAAATAAAATATAGCATGTTTCACCCTGTTAGCCAGTAGGTCTAGTTCAAAGTGCTTTTTCTGCATTTAAATTCATCTTTTTGTATCTGCTAGCTGGTAGCTTTGATATGGGTAAGTTTTATGAAGTGGTATCCTTTGAGCATGCTCTGTCCTCTGTAATTTTTGTAGATTTTTTTGAGCAGTTTGGAATAGGCTTGTTGTGTAAAGTGGCTTTGTGATAATTAATTGGTAAAATGCTTAAGGCCACCTTTAGTGTTTTAATTCTTGCTCCAGCATCATCCCTGCACCATCAAGTTTGCTTATATGCATTGCAATCATTTAGGATCAGTGGAGGAACTTCAGGTGCCACCTCCAGAAGCAGAAGTCCAGGAGGTGCAGGAGCTGAACGAGGTGCACCACGAGCTCGACACTAACCTCCCTGAGTGCCCTGATCACCAGCCCTCCACCTTCAATCAAGGCAAGCCTCGGAGCATTCTTAAGCCTCCCAGCAGTTTTATAATTAACCTACTTGAGTATTTTATACTGTGATGCATTAGGTGATAGGAGTTAATTGTATCCTAATTGCTGCATTACCTTCGTTGATTATTGTTTTACCTACCTTGTTAACCTGTTAAATAAAAGTAAAAGCAACCGCTCAGCCTGCTTAGAATAAATGGTTACATTTATATTTATGTTCGTATTATCCCATGGGGATAGTACCGATCACGGTTGGCTATATTTGCTATCGTGGGAAAGAACCAATAGTAGTAATGAAATGCGGTCAACTGGAAGGCAAGGGCACCAAGTGGTTTAGACTTGGGGGCAGTCCATCCGTTGGATCGTATAGGTTTGTATATGATGGTGTCCCTCTTACATCTTTGAATGCTCCCTTTCACATAGGGGCCGTTGTGAGTATCGACCCCGAAGCCGAGTAAACACTGTCCGGGCCGGCGCTCAATCTGCTATGAGCACCCTCTAGTTTGTAGATATGACCTGCCCCGTGGTGGCCAACTGATTTCTACAATTGGGTGGACCAATGCGAGCCCGCGACGTACTACTTGGACAGTGTTGAGCAGTAACCCAATGCATGGACCCGACGGGGGAAGTGTGGGCGTATGTTAAAGGTAATCTTGCCAGCTGGTTGTATATCGATTCGAGTCGCCGCCTCCCACCGGATAGTGGGGGATTATTCTGAGCTTCACCACGGTACAACTCCATGTGACATCGTAATGGTTCCACTAAAATGTTGATGAAGGAATTGGATATATATATTATTATATTGATTGTTTAGATCAAGTATGTGCTCTAGTATAGGTGCAAACTTAGAGATAATGATAGGATGGGAAAATGGCTGCTCTCAAATCTTTAAATTCATATTGTTCGCGTTTCTGCAAAAGCAAGTTTACCCAGATCCACATAAATAGCCATGCATACCTTTGGAGTCTTTATTTTCAGTTAGACGGGTAAGTCTAGCTGAGCACATTCCCATACTCAGGGTTTATCCCGTTTGTTGCAGATGGCCAAGTATATTTTGGCTATTATAAGCATTGTCTCTATCCTGTCGAAGGAGAAGAGGAGTAGGCTTTGGGCAAGGTCTTCTACGAGCTCATCTTTTGCTGTTGTCGGACATGGTCTCGTGGGCACCCCTATCTATTAATGATATTCGCGTGGAGTAAGACTTTGGGTTCAAGTTTCAAAACAATGTTTTATTTGACCACGTGTGTTGTGGCGGGAATACTACTTTTATTTGGGACAAAGTGTTGTAATAACTTTATTTCGTACTTCAAGTATTTTCGTTTAATTGTTGGTTCGTTCGAATGTGTATACCTGAGTTTGCGCGATCTAGGTTGGATATACGGTTGTTAGAAATCCCTCGAGATTTCTGGACTACCGGGATTATATGGGCTCAACTGCTTTAAGTGGCAGTTAAATCGGCTACTTTGGCACTTGATCTCTTATAATTTGGACGGTTCTGTCACAGTGGGCACAGTTTGTTAGGGGTTGTGGCTGCTGTGTTGGGGTAACAAAGGCACCCGAACACGCGCAGGGAGGTGTAATCAGGTTCGACGCAGTATAAGAAAGAATAGGGGGTGGATAGAGATTGTGGCTTGCATGGTTTCCGGTTGTGTAGGTAAGTGGAGGTATGCAACGCCTCGACCCAGAACGCCAAAGGAAGTGCAACGTGCAGAAGCAGTGCGCGAACGCCGTCGTTCAAGGTGCGCAGAACGCGTTCGGCGGTGCCATTCTGTTGGGAGGTGTAGGGGCATGAAAGCCTGAATGAGATGCCATTTGTAGTGTAGAACTGTCGAGAGTGGAGTTGTCAAACTCACCTCCATTGTCAGCTTGAATAGCACGAACTGTACGCCCAAATTGAGTATGAGCAAGAGCATGAAATGCCATGATGTGCTTGACAACCTCGGATTTGTGGCGCAAGGGGAATGTCTAGACATAATGAGTAAAATCATCAAGGAGCACAAGATAGTACTATAAACCAGTGAAACTTGCGACTGGGGATGTCCAAACATCACTATGAATTAATTCAAATGGGGCAACAGTTCTATGCTGAGACAAAGAAAATGGGAGACGAACATGTTTTGCTACTCGACAAGCATGGCAAGTGTGAGTGAGATCTTTATTACAAGAGAAAGCAAACGACTGAAGAAGACGACGAAACGACTCGGTCCCAGGATGGCCAAGTCGTTGGTGCCACAGGTTGGCGGAGAGGGCGGTGAGGCAGTGGTTGGTCGCTGAAGTCTTTGGATGCAGTGGATAGAGGTCACCCTGGCTATCACTGCTGAGAATCACCTCCCTGGTGTGTCGATCCTTGATAGAGAAACCAGAAGCGTCAAATTCAACAGTGATGGGATTGTCTCGCGTAAGAGCGCGAACTGAAACTAAGTTCTTGATTAAAGAGGGAGCTACAAGAACATTGTGGAGAGAGGGAATTGGAAGAGGTGGGTATGGAGGAGGATCCAGTGTGAGTAATGGGAAGGGAGGTGCCATTACCAATGATGATCTGTGTAGAAGAAGAATGTGGAGAAAGAGAGGAGAGTGTCCCGGTGCCTTGAGACATATGGGAGGAGGCGCCGGTGTCGAAGAACCACTTGCCGGCGAGCTGAGGCTGGTTCAGCGACATGTTGTTGAGGGTGGCGAGGAGGTGTGGATCCAGCGTAGAGGAAGAGCCGGCGACGTGGGCTTGTGGCGACGAAGCAAGAGGCCGAGCGCCTAGTACGCCAGCTGTTGGCGCGCGTGGTGCCTGGAACGGCCATGCCTGGACCATGCCGGTCCACGGATTCACCGAAGGCCAGAAGCCCGGTGGTGGAGCATGTGGGGAAGGAGCGCCTTTCTTCTTCTTTTTCTTGGCGCCGGTGGATGGGCGTCCGCCGATGTTGGAGGTCGGTGAAGCGGGCGGGCGTACAGGGGCGCCCTGAGAGCTGAACGCACTCGGGCCAGCGTGCGCGACGAGCGCGGCCGCAACTTGGATGTGTGCGGGCGCGGGCGCGGGTGTCCCAGTGTTTGCAGACTGGGCGATCAGCACCGCCGCGGCCTGCATCTTCTCAGACTCGGCGATGCGCTGCTCTTCGAGTTGCAGCATGGATCGGGTCTTGAGGAATGACGGCAGGCGACGACGGAGGGTGATGTGGGGGATGGCGTGATGGAGTTGGGGGTTGAGGCCACGGACGATATTATAGATCAAGTCCTTGTTGTTCACCAGAGCGCCGAGGCCGGCGAGCCGATCCGCCATAACCTTCATGCGAGAGCAGTAGTCGAGAACGGAGAGGTCGCCTTGATAGAAATTGCGGAACTCGGCACCAAGGTAGACGGCACGCGTGTCCTTGTTGTCGCGGAAGAGGTTGCGGAGGGCGCGCCAGAGGGAGTGCGCGGTATCGGCGTCCTCCGACACCATGGAGAGGAGCTCGCGGGAGATGCGGTTGTAGAACCAGGAGACGATGGCACAATTGTTCTGCACCCAGTCGTTGTCGCCCTTCGCCGGGGAGCCGTCGACGTAGTCGCGGAGTCCATACTGGCCGAAGAGGGCGGAGAAGGAGCGCGTCCAGGCAACGTAGTTCGATTCGTTGAAATCGAGTACGATCGGCACACGGTTGAGGATGTTGATGCCGTGAACCACCGATGGCGCGGCTGGCTCAGTCAGGACGCGGAGTGTGTGAGGAAGCAGGGACTCAGCGTCGGAGCTGTCGTCGGAAGTCACAGAGGAAGAGGAAGAAGAGCTCATGGCGACGCCGGGAGAGGAGCAGCGAAAGTTTAGGATCGAGGAACGGCTAATACCATGTAAGCAGTGGGCAAGAAGAAGTTGGACAACTCAAGTTATATTGCTCAGAGGCTTACGCCTATATACATGTACATCACGGTAGTAGACTAATTGACTAGCTACAAACAAGGAGAGCCTCAGAACGTGGAGAGCAGGGACGGAAACTGCTTGCTAACACGTATTCCTCTCAAAGACCACACGTTGTGTGACGGCTGACTAATCGTCGCATGTCAGTTGCCAGGCACATGATGTACCAAGTGCAGATTACCAGCATCCAGCAGGCTAGCAGCCCACTAGCCCAGCACGACACTCCAAACGCACGGTCAGGGCCTGCAAGATCCGCTCACTTTGTAGTTTTTTACCGTGTACAGTGCCATCGTCTGTGAGGTTTTGTGTGGCCGAAGGCGGCGACACGCTATCGCCTCCCCGGCCCTTCCCTCCTCGTCGCCTCCCGTGGACGGCCGGCCGGACGGCAACCCACGACCAGGACCACGACACGAGGGCTCTCGCCGTTGGGTCAGCCGGATCCTGTCCCCAGCCCTTCGAAGGTTTCCGCCGCCACGAATTGGGTCGGAAAAGGTGCGGGACAACGAAGAAAATCAGGAGGAAAAAAAAAAGGACTCGGGACAGAATCAGACTGGACGGTGCAGAACGAAGGGCGGTCGCGCTTTGTGAATTGCGATGGAGATCCTTCCCCTGCTCTTCTCTGACGCTGACACGGAATGCTCTTTTGCTGTATGCATCAAATCAAATAATAATGCGACTAGCAATTCGTCATCAGCTGAGATTTGGTAATCATAACTATGAGCAGTCCACATCTAGACACATTCGACAATTCGAAACAAATGAAGGGGAAGATGTGGCTCCGTCGCAATGAATTTAGTCAGTGGGCCTAAGATTTATGGCTGTGTGGATGTGGTTGTAACACGGAAGAATTAGAAATCAAGCCTCGAAAACAAAACTGTTTAGGAATCAGATTTTTTTTTTTCAAATTTGGGAATCTGCCTCTAAAACAAAAATTTCTTAGGAATCTGACCTTCTGTCAGTTTGGAGGCCTAACGATGTTAATTTTGAGGGTACAATGACTATTTTACCCCGATAAAAAAAAAACAAAAAAAATAATTTAGCTTATTTATTGTATATTTAAAGTGTATATATATATACTCCCTCCATCCCATAATATCTGATATCTAGCATTCAAATTTTTTCCCATAATATTTGCACACTAGTCTCATTTTAGGCTGTCAGATGGACCAGCCGATGGGACCAGAGAAAAAACAATCCATTTGTCAAGCCGATGGGACCAGCCGGTAGGGGCGTCAACTACCCAGTAAATGTCGGATCTCGTCGATGCAACGGCGGCGGCGTCCAGAATAATTCTCCTGCCATCGGCGGCATCCACCGCATATATACTCCCTCTTGCCTTTTATCATGTATCTAGATAATATACTCTTAGAAAACGTATATAGTACTGTATGTCCATATACTCCTCAAATTATCTTTGAATTTTTATTACTGATGATTTTATTTGGGTACTATGCGACTATTACTTTTTGTTAAGAAATGTATACAAACTTTCTTCTCACAAAAAGTATGCACGTGAATACATGCTCTCGTTGTTTTGTATAACTTTATACGTGAATGATGCACGTATACTCCGATCGTGTGGTTTAGTATATGCACTTATACTATTTAAATCTTGACGTATATATGCTTCCAAAAATTATGTATAAATAGTATAAATACTCTATTCTAAAAAGTATGCAAATATACTCCATTTAAAAAAAGTATGTATAAATACTCTATTTAAAAAAGTATGTATAAATACTCTATTTTAAAAAGTATGTAAAGATACTTTATTCCAAAAATTTTATATGAATACTATGATTTAATGTACATACACATATACTACTCCAAGCCAAATCTTTAGAGCTTGCCACTTTAGAAGCTAGCTAATCGAACTAATAAGAATATACGACTCGTGAACTACCACGCACGTATACGTATGAACTCATACCCTTTTATTATCTTATTATAAATATATAAGTATACATCCATATTAGATCATTTGCTAGGAATAATCACGTCGTATTTGTTTTCAAAATAAAGAAGCGTCGTCCAAAAGAATCCATGCACTTTACGCGTGGCAAATCACGTGTTTAGCGGAACTACTGCCTCGCTAGCGGGTCTGACGTAGCAGGTTATTAATCCGTTTGAGCTAACTGGCTGCCGAGTCCTTCTAGTTACCCAGAGGAGTACATACACGCACGAGTATAAAAAATACACACACACACACACACACACACATATATATATATATATATATATATATATATTATATATATATATATATATATATATATATATATATATATATATATATACTCTAAATATATAATAAATAAGTCAAACTCTATTTTTTTATCAAGGTAAAATGGTCATTGTACTCCCAAAGTTAACACCGTTAGGCCTTCAAATTGACAGAAGGCCGGATTCCTAAGGAATTTTTGTTTTGGGTCAGATTTCTAAATTCGAAATAAAAAAGACCTGATTCCTAAATAATTTTATTTTCAAGGCCTGATTCCTAATTCTCCCTCGTATCATCCCATTCCCACCACCAAGGCACCAAGTTTTGTACTCAATCACCTTCATCGGACTGGGCTAGGACCGAGACACTGCCGTTTGGCCCAAGATAGGTCCAGTGTACTTAAAAAAACATGTAAATGATTCCCATCCTAGGATCCTAGCAGCAAAGTTGGCCTTGTTAGATAAGTGATGAATTAGTTTCTCTCTCTCAAAAAAAAAGATGACTGAATTTAGTTTATATACTTCCACGTAAATCAATTTCTAGAATCACCTATTTTATCCAACTTTACATAAAAGGTAAGATATATGACACTAAGCAAATATGTTATAAAAAAATATATTTCATGATATATCTAACAATATTAATTCGGTGTTATAAATATTGGTGCTATTTTCTATATATTTGTTTAAAATTAAAATAGTTTGACTTAGGACAAGTCTAAAAATTAATTTAATCTAGACGGTTGCTAAAAATGTTTTTCTTGTCTTTAGTCTCATGTAAAAACACTGTTACACATCAGGTTTAAATGTTTAATACATTCGTCTTGCAAATTAGTCTCCGTTTGTGCAATTAATTTAATAATTAATTTATTTTTAATAACCTAAATTAGTGTCTAAACATCCGATGTGATAGGGACTAAAGTTCAAAGGGTGTATCCAAACACCCCTACCGACCTAGAGATCAAGCAGCGGGTCGGTCCAATGACAGAAGTAGTGAGGGGAGGGGGATGATCTCCCATGGTAGCGTAGCGAACCCGGCCACACTAGCCTTTTCGATCAGCAAAGGCAACCTCCTCACCTTATCATCCTAGCTGAGGGGGACCATGACAGGCCCGACCGACACTAAGGAGCTGTCTGATACCTGATAAAGCAAATCTTGGCTTTCGCTCCTCTTACAACGGACCTAGGTGAGGGAGAACATGTCAAGTATATGCCTAGGATCATACGACAAAACTTGGACCTAGGCAAGGGAGAACATATCAAGTATATGCCTGGGATCATACAACAAAATTTAGAAATCGAATTTGACTACCTCTACAAGATAGACCTCAATAGAAAACAACCTCCTCGATCGTTATTTGGATTTGGGCATCGATCCCATGGTGCTTGTTGTGCAATGGCGCTCCAGAAAATAACCTTTATTTGTGTCTCCACTATCTAGTTTGTAAAGTTTCAATCTAGGAAGTAATTGTTGCAATACATAATGTTTCAAAAAATCAAATATAAAGTTATATAGAAAGATAATAAAAGTGAATGTGTATGGAGTACGTAGCATCCATATGCCATTGAGTAATGGAGATAATAACAAACGTTATCATATATAAATCTAAGATTTAAATTATTTTTAACCAATCGGTTATATATCTCAGTAATGAAAAGAGGGGCGATGGTGAGAAAAATATAAATTTATATAAAATTAATTAGTATATAAAGAAAGGTTTATTAATCTTTAGATTCGCAATACTTGCTACCGCAAAATTCAAACCATCCCATTAGTGTATTAAATAACAGATGAATAGATGACCCGATAATATATTTGTTCTCACAAAACACCACTCTTTATTTGCTACCACCACATGCCTTTTCTAATATTCTTTGTCGACGAGCCTCCATCAGACCCAAGAAGGATTTCGTAACTTTAATGCCTTCATCAGTCGTCGGGAACACCAACTGCAAAATCAAATACATTGAGCGGACATCAGCAAAGCAAAGAAATGTACATATCAGTATGTTGGAGTTGCACATGTATATATGCATATCCACGCACACGCACCTCAGCTAGCTTCCTAGTTTTCGGGTTCCAAATGTTATATTCGAGGTCATCTATCTGGCAACTAAAGTCACGGTGAATGTTATCCACGTCATTGTTGAATGCGTGCTCTAATAAGCCCTCTCTTGGGTGAGTGTGGTTGAGAGCTTCAAGAGCGTCTTCAAGCATGATGTGGCTTATAGAACCCAACCCTCTGAGGGCGTCGATAAACCTCAGCACAGTGTCTCTATCAAATGTTCTGTTGTAACAGTCCTTTGAGACATTGAGAAAGATATCCACGTACGTTGCAAGTGTCATATGCACTGTGTCTATGCAAATCTTACCATACAGACATGTGGGAGTCAGGCTAACACTATCCTGAAAATTCATCGTGATAAAAAAATCACCAGCAAGAGAAAAAAGTGTGTGTGAGGTTGATGCAATATTTTCACAAAAAAAGTTGATACGATGTTGTGACCAGTTAATGAACTTACCACGAGTTGGGAAGCCATAATGACAGCTTCTGCTGCTAAAACACAGACACGAGCCGACGTATATAACGCTTCATGGTGCTGCCAAACCATTTAAGGACGTAAAAGATTGGTTGCTTAAAAAAAGGATAATATCATGGAAAAGTACTTGTAGAAACATATCGTTTTCAAAACAAAACGCCCCGTACAAAACTTCCTTATTTACCTTATTTTTATAAAATAAAAATTCAATAAATACTATTACCTCTTAAGAGGTAATAGATGATCGTGACCGTTGGATCAGAATAAATGGCATTCCGAAGTACCATAGCAAAAGCCTAAAAACCATATTTTTAACATTGACCAAATTTATAGAGAAAAGTATCCAATTTTTGGGACCAAGTAGGTATACAATACCAAATATAATTAATGATAAATCTAATGAGACAGTGTCTATACAACATCTAAGTGTTCTAAAGGATTCCACGCTTGATTTTTCAGCCATCCAGTATTGAGATCTATGTCTCGAACTAGAATTAATAACTTGTCTATAAAAAAAATCAAGTTTATGAAAGGATCTATCATTCTTTGTTTGTTACACCATTACTAATCAAGATTTACACATGAAAAGTGACTATAAATCATGTGGAAATCAACTATAATTCAATATAAACCACTGTAACTGAGGTGTGAAAAAAGCAGGTGTCAAGAAGCTATAAAATGTTTGAATCTTCTTCTCTTACACTCCTCATGGAAAACACCAAATATTATACCACACATTTAAAACATACAAAAAAACAAGAATTGGAGCCCTCTAAAACACTCAGGTGTAGTTTAGCTTCTCTCGATGATATAAGAAATATTAGTTTTTTTTATATAAATTTAATAAATTTGATAAAGCTAACTTTAGAAAAGAAAAACTATAATTACGCTTTTTCAGAACCAAGGGAAGCAGCACGTACCAGGAAACCCTCGTCAATGCCGTAGAGTTTATTGGAGCGTCTCACGATGGTTTTGAGCTCCTTAACGAAGTGATTAGGTTGGAGCACTTTCACCTTGTGGCCGTGGTTCATCTGCGCCCGGACCACCAGGCACCGCGGGCGAAGGGCAACCGTCTCGCCCGGTCGACGTTGCAGCTTCAGCCGCCGGAAGATTGGCGCAGGCCGACTCACTTGGCAGATGGTGGTGGGCAGCTTGTTTGGCGGCCTCACCACTGTCATGGACGCCGAGGAGAGCGCCGGCGATGGCGAGATGAGGCAACGCATCTCGATCTAACACCACCGGAAGACGTTCACCCCTTGTTTGGTCGACCACGTACGCCGTCGATAATATAGCTGGCTCCAAATCAATCACATATCTATACGTAATGATATATAATATCTAAATTTGGCAACCCGATTCTCAACCTAACATATACAATATTTTTTCCATAAAAAACTAGTACTACGTGCATGCTAGCTAGGCTAGAAACTTGTCCTCGGCACATGATGTACGGCGGCCTCTGTTGAATCCTGCTCCTATATCGGAAGACGGACCGATCGGGATTTCTGCCAAAAACATGTACACATTCACATGCAATTGGAATAATCCGTAGGGAACCTCGTGCACCGTCGTGCCGGATAGAAATTATAACTTCTTATGCTGAATTTCTCACCAACAAATGGACCTCCGATCCGAATATTTTTTTTCCATATGACTGGAATTGTAATTATAGTAAGTAAATGGTGGTCAAAATTTTCAAGACAAAATTCCCTATCTAGCATAAAAAACAAGCTCTTCCATACTTAGCACAAAAAGTTCAAAACTTCCCTATTTACACAAGTAAAAAATTTCTTTCCTACGTGACACTTTTGTCAGTTCAGACAAATAACAGTATCTCACAGTCAATACTCCAAAGTGTTCTCAAAATCCTTTTCTAATCACTGATTAAGTCTATGTAGACTTCCATATAAGCAAAAATCCTACGTGATATTGTATGAGACAGAGTACGAGACCGCTGGCGTGTAACAATGTACCTGTCCTTAGGATAACGAGCCGAGCTGAGCTAGCTCAGTATCCTAATAAGCCAAGCCTAAACGAGCCGAGCTGGCTCGTTATCCAGTCTTAGATGTATCTTAATTCACTGGTTTGGTGCCACCTCAATAAAAAAAAAGAAAGGTTCCACTTCAACACCGGTGGATTGATGCGGATATGACTACATCCAAACAATATTTAAATCAATTTATGGACACCGATTTTATCCAACTTTACATAAAAGATAAGATATAAATATATTTCATGATATATCTAATTATACTAATTTGGTGTTATAAATATTGGTGTTATTTTCTATAGATTAGTTTAAAATTTATAATTAAATAGTTTGACTTAGGATAACTCTAAAAATTAATTTAATTTAGACGGTTACTAAAACATTTTTCCTGTCTTCAGTCTCATGGTAAAACACCGTGTAACACATAAGACAAAAAGAGATGAGTGATTGTACATAGCTTCTTACCGATCAACCGACAACTTAACCAGTGTGGTAGACTTCTCAATCTACCAAAATTGAGACTCTATACCGTCGGTGGACCTACCACTAAAAGTCTTGTGTTTTCATATGATGATATATATTTTGTTGATTTTAGCAAGCGTACTAGCAAACGTGTCTGTACGTTGCAACGAGAGAAATACTACATACATATTTAAGTTTTCTCCTTTTAAAAATTTGATAGTCATAATTTATTTTGTGACGACATCCAAAATATAAGCAAATATTGGGAATAATATGACAATATATAATTGTGATTATATGAAATTAAATTAAGGTCATGATAGTTTTTTTCTCATAATGCTAAGCATAAACATATTTACTCATACACATAAGTATATCGCAAGGAAATATGTCTGTGCGTTGCAACGGGAACCCAAATAATAAAAGATTCATACTTCAGCCTCGTTTGCTCGGACTCCTACTTGCTCCAACTTCTCTGACGTATCAACTATGTTCGCAGTAGTCGTTTTTATTCGTCTTCTCTCCTTCTCTCACAGAGTCGGTGAGAGCAAAGAGTGTTATATATGAGTTTCGTTGCACCCAAGAATCGACGTTTAGGTTCCATTTGGTACGACTCTGGCCAGCTAAACAATTTCAGTTGTTGTTTCAGCTATGGATAGATTATACTTTGGAGCTGAATCTGTTTTTTATATCGTTTGACAAAATACCTTCATGAGATGAAAAGAAAGGATAAAAATACCTTCACGAGGTGAAAAGAAAGGATAAAAATAACAAAAATACCTTTATTTTTGTTTTCTATTTTCTTTTTTCTTTTCCAACCTTATCTGGTTCTCATGTTCCATCCGTACGGGGCCGCACGCGCACATGCACGTCTTCATCCTCGGCACCGACGGCACCGCGTCCTCCCCCACGCTCCTCCGCCCGGCAGCCTCGCGTCAAACGGAGCCGCGCCGCCCGCTAACGATGGCTCGGTCTCGCGCGGCCCGCGTCAGACGACCTCGCGGTGGCACTGGCTTCGCGCGCCCGCAATCTTGGCGGGGCAAAAACGGCCATCGCCCTGCGCTGTTTGACTTAGGATAACTCTAAAAATTAATTTAATTTAGACGGTTACTAAAACATTTTTCCTGTCTTCAGTCTCATGGTAAAACACCGTGTTACACATAAGACAAAAAGAGATGAGTGATTGTACATAGCTTCTTACCCATCAACCGACAACTTAACCAGTGTGGTAGACTTCTCAATCTACCAAAATTGAGACTATACCGTCGGTGGACCTACCACTAAAAGTCTTGTGTTTTCATATGATGATATATATTTTGTTGATTTTAGCAAGCGTATTATCGGTTATGGTAGACCGACAAGCCATAAAAAAAGAAAACCCTTGGCATCAGAAGGTCGTTCCTTGATGTTCATTTTGGCATAATCACTTTGAATAGATTTTTGTGTCCTTTTTTGTTTTAAAGGAGAAAGTTATAGAAATTGCAAATATGCTAAAATTTATATGAAAATTTCAACCGGTGCAATTGGTTATACCTTGTCCTCCTCTTCCATTTGCTCATGCTCCGGCTCTTACTAATGACAAAACAAAAGAGCATTTTACATCTTTGCGATAAGAAGGTTCAGTGCCACATAGAACAACTGGCATGGAACCTATGGTTTGCTAAGTAGTAGTTTATATTTATGATTATGTAAAATCCTTATGTTCCAAACAAAACAAAACCTCTCAAGAGACAAGTGGGCTTCCACCAAATGATCGAAACTCATTTCAATTTTGACCAGTTTTTTGTTCTTAGTAGTAATTAACAAGATATTTTCAAAACGACCTTAGACTTTCTGAAATAGAGTACCTCTCTCTCTCTCTCTCTCTCTCTCTCTCAAACTGTATCTAGTTGCATGGATTTAATTTATTTAGTTTTGGAAAATTTAAATTAAACAAAAAAAAGTTTGGTTTTGTTTGCATTCCTTTTAGCTTCATAGCATATATGTTATTTCATACCATATAACCCAAGAAAAACTAAATATCTCACCAACAAATTATTAGAACCTAGGAGCATATAAAACATAAAAACCGTACATGGAGTATTACTACTTTTGGGAGGGACAAATAATCTACTAATGATCATAGTTTAGATTGATTAACTACATGTAATTAAGTATCACTTATTTCCTGTGGCTGTGACCCAAGAGAGTGGTAGCTTTTTTAAAATACCCATTCAGTTTTCCATATATATAGGACTTATACCTGGACAGCAACAAAGTTACATAAAATATTTGTGACCAAAATAAAGACGAACATGCATAAATATACACACGAGGTAGAAAGCATAACACAGACTGTCGAAACACAAGAACTCAAGAAGGCATATATCACTACCGGATTCGCCTGATTTGCCGAGTGACTCTCGGCAAAGGCTTTGCCGAGAGGGGTGAAAGGATCAAGATGCCCAAGAGGGGGTGAATTGAGCTTCTTTTAAAATTCTAAAGCAATATTAAAATCTAACAATGCCAATCACCCCCTAGTGCCTACCGGGAAGTGTGTCCTAACTAGAAAGCGGTAGCAATCCAAGATATTGAAAGACAACCTATGCAATTCTAGTGGAAACGGTAAAAACAAGGCGGAATGTAAATGCAAGTAAGTAAAGAGCTAGGGAAAGAGAATTGTTGACACACGATGTTTTCCTGAGGTATCGAGGAGTCGACACTCCCCCGTAGTCCTCGTTGGAGCACCTCGGAAGGTATAACTCCCCCTCAATCCCGCGCAAGGGATGAGTGCTCTCTACGGGCTGATTCTTCGCCACTCCAGCTCGGTGAATCGCCCACAACCGATCACAGAAGCTTGGAGAAGGGCCGCCAACAATCTTCCGACGATCACCTTCCTCCGATTACCACCAAACCATCTAGGTGTTGTCGAACACCAAGAGTAACAAGCACAAGACCTTCACTTGACCAACTCAAGCCTAGGAAGGTGGATGGATGCACACAAGTCACTCCTAATCACTCTAGGAGGGAAGAACAAGATGGAATCTCTCAAATCTCTCCCTCACTAGGCACTTGGCTCTCCAAGAACTCTTACAAGGGTTCCTCAGGTGTAACAATGGCCAAGAGAGCTCACTTGGACGAAGAGGGCAACTATAAATAGTACCCACCTCCAAAACTAGCCGTTTCTTGCTTTTTCCCTTTTCTGCGTAGGCGTCGGACTAGTCCGGAGACTAGACCGTCGGACTAACACGAGTGGTCCGAAGCCTTTCCTCAGTTCAAACTCCAACTGAAACAAGCACCGTCGGACTACTTGCCATAGTCCAACGCCCTGGTCCGACGCTCTGGTCCGGACCCAGAGTGCTTACTGGATAGAAACTTCATTTGAGACATGAGCCTCTGGACCACTTGCCTTGGTCCGGAGCCCTGGTCCGACGCTCAGGTTCGAAGCCAGGGAGCTTACTGGATTGGAACACTTCTCTGCCTAGAAGCGTCGGACTAGCCGTCGGCCAAGCCATCGGACTAGTCCGGAGCCTTCTCTCTGGCTCACTTCCTCTGACAAGGGCCGTCGGACCTTTCGCCTATGGTCCGATGCCTTCCAGACAGGTGGTCCGGAGCCCACTTCCACTAAGCTGGTGCCTAAGGCAGGACCGTCGGACTACTTTGCATGGTCCGTCGCCTCCTTGGCAAACTGGTCCGGAGCTCTTTTCTCCCCCTTTTTCAACTCTTTTCACTAAGTCTCTCAAAGGGATTTTGCTCCTACCATCTCAAGGGTTATTAGCAGAGTCTCTAGGACTAGTTGTGACAAGTGTGCATACACCAACATTCTCAAACTCTCCTAGGTCAAGCTACTAACCTCATACCCCCTTTATAGTACGGTCAAAGGAAAAACAAAGTCCTAGCTATACTTAGTGCCCTTCTCAACCTCATGGCACTAAGGACTAGCCTAGTCTTCACCTTGAATCACCATCCTTTGAAACCGAAACGAATTCCATTCTTAGGGGCATGAATATCCATTAAGCCCATTCATCTAGCATCACTTATGACCTAACTCAAATGACTTTGCCTCTGCAAAACACACGTTAGTCATAGTGACCTAGCATTGTCGTTAATAGCCTAAACACAAGGGACCATGATTCTTCAATCTCCCCCTTTTAGGTGATTGACGACAATACAAGCTCGAGTATAGAATATGAGTGAATTTTGATAAAGAGAAACATGACTTGACATGAGATAGGCATGGGTTAGTGATAAGAATGACATATACATGCCTAAACCATTCAAGCCATGACAAGCACAAAAGATATGAATAGAGAAAAGTACTTGATTTCAAAGGATATTCTATAGCCAAAAGATCAGAGATTAGCGCGGAAGCAATAGCATAACCAAGTGACAAGATATATATAAAGGTCCACACACATGTCACACAACCATCAAGTCTCAACCATCACACACATATCATACAATGCATAAAGACGGTAACATGATGCATGATGCGATAGAGTAAAATACACATCAAAAGAACAAGTCCTACTAGCTCCCCTTGAAGCAAGCCCATACTCAACTCTCCCTCTCCCCCTTTGGCATCGAAGCACCAAAGTCTAAGAGTCGGGAGGTGGAGTGGAAATAGCAGCAGCACGGTCAAGTATACGAAACTCGTCAAGGTCATCGTCATCATCCTTTGAGTCCTCCCCCTAAGTCTTTGGAGCTGGAAGCGGAGCGGTCTGGGGAGACACTAGACGAGAAGCTGATGGGCCTGCCAACTCTGCTGCCGAAGAGTCTAGAACTCTAGCTGGGGCAGGAGTAGGAGTAGGAGTAGGATCCTCTGCCACTGTCTCTGCTGGAGCCTCTGGAGCTGCAGAGTCCGGTCGTGCCTCAAGCACTGACTCGACTGGAGTCTCAAGTACCGGTGGCAGCTCAGGCTGAATAGGCGACGAAGTAACAACTGTGGCATCAGTCAAGATAGCACCGGGAGGAGTAGACATTGCAGGAACCCGGCTGTTGTGTGTGGCCTCAGACGAAGCAACTGAAGAGCGGTGTTGACCCACTGTCGGTGTAACCATGTCTGTCTGAAGCTCAGCTGCTCTCTGCTCGCCAGTGGGGGACGGCTGCCCGGTAATGTCGCTGAACGACGCTGAAAGGTCACGAGCAGTCAATCCAAGTGTAGCTGACAACGGCGTGAAGCCGGTAGTGAGTGGAGTGAACTGCTGCGACGGGCCTAGAGTGTCCAACCACTGGGTGACCTGTGTAGCCGGAGATTGAAACGGGGTGGTCAATCTGGCACCCTGAAGTCCACTGGACTGTACGGCGGGGGTGGGAGTGACAGTGTGTCTGGCTGACACTGAAGGGGCCACTGACGGGCCAACTGACTGCTGGGAGCCCACAATGGGGCCAAGAGCTGGAAACTGGGCCGCTGAGGGGCCAGCTGACTGTGACTGGCTCATCATCTGGATCTGTGGCGCTGCAGGGAACTCGAGTGGAGGAGCACCAGTCCACTTCATCATATGGGCCATGAAGGCCATGTTCTGATCCTGAATCTGCTAAGACTGAATCTGCAAGCGCTGCGACTCAAGCTGCATGGCGAGTGTTGACGCAAAAAGCTGTCGGATCTGCAAACACGTCGGGCTTATACCCAAAATCGATATCCGAGGTGTGTCAGTCGATTTGACCACTTAATCAACAAGGACTATAACTAGAATAAGATCTGAACGAGATAACGGCGATGCGCCCGGATGTCAAGGCTCAAACTTGATCAGGATAACTAGAGTAGAGCTGAATGAGACGACAGCGATGCGCCCGGACGTCAAGGCTCAAGTTGCTCAAACGCGGAACTTGCAAGGGTTGACGGAGATCGAGGAGATGTAGCCCGTCGAAACTTGAAGAACTCATAGATAAACTAGAACTAATGCGATAAAAGGGTAAATTGCTGGAAAAGTAGATAGATAAAAAATAATAGATTTGTTTGATATGATTGGATATACATTTTTACACCACCCCTCGGTACATATTTATACCCCGGCTAGGGGAGTTGTAAGCAAACACGACTCTAACTTTCCTAAACAAAAACTCCTATTTTAAAGGAAATAAATGACTCGTGCAAGAGTCGGACTCAAAATAACCTATAATAATACTGGCGTAAAGCACCAGTTTCCATATCTGTCTCCTTTACGATGAAACCTTCTATCGGCAGACTTCTTCCAATCTACAACCTTCTTCTATTGCCATCGGTAGCTCTCTGCTGATGCCAGCCACGTCATCCTACTTCCGTTGGCAGCATCTACCATTCATCGACAGCTTTCTGTCTTCATCGGCAATGTTCCCTCTATCAGCAACAGACTTTGGCTCTCATCGGCAATGCTTCCTTTCCTTCATCGGCAACGTCTTGCCTCCATCAGCAACATTGCTGCCTTCATCACATCGGTAATGAGCTTCGGTTCTCATCGGCAATGTTCTTTCTGCCTTCATCGGCAACATCTTCTCTACTCTCATCGGCAATCTGACCGGTAATATCCCGATGCCGATAAGGAACGACAGCTAGCCTTTTGTTGATCGGCACAATCCTTAGATCATATTGACACGTGCCAAAAAATGGTGTCAACAACGAGCATCTGCTGCTGCATCTCGAAGTGTCTCTCCTGAGTCTGTCTCTACATCTCATCCTGCCTCTGCTAGACCTGTGTAACTACAGAGACTAGAGACCCCTGCTGCTCCTGAATACGATCAAGGATCTTCAGCATCATAGTCTCAGAAGCAGAACCAGAACCGCCAGCCTCAGTGTCATGAGCCCGTGGGGGCATAGGTGGAACTGGCTGGAAGTCTGCGTCTGAGCTATCAGAGGAGGTGTCAACAGGGTCATCAGCCTGCTCAGTCTCTAAGTCCTGGAGCTCCTGCTGCTCAATGCCTCTGATAGAATCATCCTGAGCATCCACATCATCTCTATCAGCAGGTGCAGTCCTGAGTCTGACTAGGCGAAGCACACGGTTCCCAAACCGACTGTCTATAGATGATAAGACCTTGTACGGTGGGAAGGAAGTCGGGGACTGGTCAAGCAAAGCGCAGACTCCGGGGTTGGATCCCCCAAGCCTCAAAACTATGATAGAGCAAATCCAATGAGCATAGGGAAACTGCCATCGAGACGAGGGCTGAAGGATCAAGAACGGCGACCAGAGGGGGGGGGGGTGAATGGGAGCCTCAAATTTCTCTCGAAATATTCGGGCCACTCTTCCCAAAAGCAACCCTAGAAAGCAAGCTTACTCCACCAGCAAGATCACGACCCTAGAGAGGGTGGATACCTTTGGTGGTGACCAAGAGGTACAACGGATCTTCCGGATACCAAAGACTCAAAACCGAGACACCGAAAGTGAGGCTCTCAAACCCTACAGAGAAGAGAAGAGGGCTCACCCAAAAATACTTATGAGAACTGGTCTCACAAGTGTTTCATCAAGTTCCTTACGTGATTACGAAACCAACGCAACAAACATAACTCAATTCGGAGTCTGGACGGGGGAGAAACGAGCACATGACTACTTCAGTCAGTGACCACAGGACCAGTGACGAGTGGTCCGAAGCTAAGGTCCGGAGCTAGGTGTTTCCCTACAGATTTTTGGCCAGACCACTCACTATGGTCCGGTGCTATGGTCCGGAGGGTAGTCCGACGGAAAAATCATCCAACTCAGAGAGCTCCCAACCTCCGGACTAGTGGTCCGATGGTACCACAGGACTAAGCCAAGTGGTCCGGAGGTATGGTCCAGTGCTAGGGGCTGTTCTGCTGGAATTTGGGCAGACCACCGGACCAATGGGCTATGGTCCGGAGCCTGTGCAAAGAGGTCCGACGCCTGGTCCGACGCTCACGAACAGAGTGCAGAAAACCCACGAAAACCGATTTCACTCCGCTAAATCTTCCCAAAACTCAACCAAATGAACTCCAACTGCAACCAAACTTTGTAGGCATGATCCTTGTATAGTTGGAGAGCTATCCCGAAGAAATCATCGCTCAATTTGTCTTAGAGCAATGGGGGGAGAAGAGATTTGGGGAAAAGCTCAAGAACGAAGAACACCGCAAAGAAATCGCCCGATCTACGTACTCGTGAGGTTTGAGGAGAAACCCTTCGGTGCAAAGATGCTCCTCGCGATTATGAACAACTTGGTTCAAATGGATTTGCAAGAGCTACTCCCTACAAAGAGATTTCATCTCGGGAACAAAGAGGGAGCAAAAGCAAAACGCGAAGAACACAAGCAAAAACGAGAGACGCGATCAAGTAATCAAAGCCGCCATGGCTTACGGAGGGTAAGGCCTCCGATTCCCACCGAAAACAAAGTGCAAATCCTTACAAAGGTTGGAGAGATCAACCTAGGGACCTCATGAACTAGAGAGAGGTTAGAGAGAGAGAGAGTTGGGGCAAATGAAAGGTGTTCAAGAGGTGGAATGAGGGATACCCCTTCACCCCCTACTTATCGGGCTTTGGCTATTTCCCAAAGATCCCCTAGATACATTGAGTGAACTAGCTAGCCTAAGCATTGCAGTCTAGGCTCCGAAAAAAAATCTCCCACATTTTGAATGGACGGCCCCGCTTCCTGCCAGGAGTTGCCGTCGCCTCGATGCAACCTCCAGGATTTCGCCACGTGCCATCCCGCGTTTTGAGGTCCAAACTCGGAAACCGTCCTCGAATGGTTTTTAGGCCCAAACCACCAAACCGCTCGACTCGAGCCACCTTGTCCTCGCCCGATCGAACTCCGAGTCCCATGAGCCTTCGCTCGACCCGCTCGTCCGCCGTCTTGACTTGGTCAACTCGGTCTACCTCCATGTCTTCTCGCACTCGCCGGTGCCAAGTACTAGCCACCACAGCTAGTCCACCGGCCCCCATGGTCCCTCAATCCGAGCCCTGCTTCCGCCCTTCACCGCTCTCAGTCCATCGGCACGACAAGCCTTTACTCGACCTTCTCCACGCCATTGACCACTGTCACTAGGCATAGTACCTGCACACCACAAGCCGATAGACAGGCACACATTTGCTTTCGCAAAGGGTTAGAATAAACCGCTCAAACTGAAACACTCAAGTGTTGGTCAATCACTCATCATCAAAGTTGAACATTCATGGGTACTTATCTACCATGTGTTCGCAATCTCCCCCTTGATGAGTGCATTGTCAACACAAGTGCATTTCAGATTTGAGCCACAAGGTAAAGCTCTCCAAATGACCAAAAAACTAAGAAAGCCAAAACGGGGTCACTTGAGAGAAGCAAAACGAGTCCAAAACTTGGTTCCCAAAGACATGGGCAACGGCTCAACGCAACCAAGCAAGACAAAGCTAGCCCTCAAGAAGAGGCAGAAAACCGGGCTCAACACCGCTAGCAAGCTCAAAATACCAATTGAAGCACTAAGGGAGCTCAAAGATACCAATTAAAGCTCATAATGCTCAAGAAGCCAATCAAAACCTGTCGAAGCCAACAAAGCAAGCTAGACCCTCCAGAAGAGGCAACGGCTCAACACATCTAGCAAAAGTTCCCTCTGAGCAAGATACCAATTGAACACCTTAAGGCAACAAAAAGAAGCACAAAAACTCCCCCTTGACCAAAGACGCTCTAAACCAAAGAGATGCACTCTATCTGCTTCTTGGAAGTAGATGGCTAAGAATGGAATGAAATGCACATCTCTTCCCCTTTACCAAAGTAGGTAGGAGTGAAATGCATGCTTTCTCCCCCTTGTTGACACATGTATCTCATCAAAGTTCAAAACTCAAGAACCGGCCACAAATACCATGATATGCAAAATGAGTGCAACGAGCTTCATACATAGAGCAAAGACAATGAATAGATGCTCCAAGTGATGTGATCCTGTGAGAATAGGAAAAGCTCTACGTGCCCAACAAAGACTCAGGTTGAGCTAAAGATCACTTTAGAAGCCAAAATAGAGAAGATTACATGTGTGAGCAAGGAATGGGTATCACCTCCTAGAGACAACTAAACATGGCAAACAAGATAGGATCTATCTCAAAGCAATCTCATGTATAGCAAGTAGAACTATCCCTAGAAAAGTTCATATAACAAGCCAATGACCCAACTAAAAGAATTTTTCAAATTTCAGAGTTTCGTAGCCAATTTCAGTTTTAGGCACATTTAGGTTGTATGCGAGTGGTTGTAAGCAAAGTGATGCCACTGCTTACCAACCGGGCGAAGTCAAAGGACTTAACACACCGGTTTTGGTCATACACGACACCGCTCAAGTTCCACCCATATGGGAAGCAGTCTCGAACACACGGTGAAGTGCTCACAATGCAGACCCAACTCGATCTTTCTAATTCACAAAACAGAGAGCAATTTCATTTTAGTTCAATTTTAATCATGGTGCTTAATGGAAGTGAATGAAACAATGAAGAGTCATAGTTACAAGCTATATACAAGGTAGCCAAGAAGGATCTTCAAAAGCCTACACATGCTAGTGCCATTTCAGAGGTGACATGGGGAATTAAATTCAGTTTTAAAGCTTTTCTAACTTAGCTCTATTGCATATCAAGAGATCAAACAGAGTCCAAGTTAGGCAACACCATAGACACATAAAGCACCTCAAACAGAGCATAGATTCATTATATCGGCTATAGGTATGAAGCTTAAAATGAACTATGTCACAAATGCAAATGAGATGCAAGATGCAATGACACCAATTAACACTAAGAAGACACCAAAGAAAAGAAAGAAAAGACAAATAAAAACCAAAAAGAACTATGATACACAAAGATCTTCCCTCAACTAAAAAGGAAATCAAACACCCAACTCACCCCAAAGGCGCGAAAACGCAGCTTGATCCAAAGGTTTTGTGAGAATATCCGCAAGCTGGTTTTGGGTCTCGACATGCCGGAGGTCAATGTCGCCCTTCTCGTAGTGATCACACAAGAAGTGAAAGTGAACCTCAATGTGCTTGATCTTAGAGTGAAGCACAGGATTTTTGGCCACACTAATTGCACTCGTGCTATCGCAAAGCAGAGGCACCTTAGTAAGCACAAGACCAAAATCTTTCAAAGTGGCAATCATCCAAATCAGCTGCGAGCAACAGCTAGCCGCGGCAACGTACTTAGCTTCGCACATCGACTGTGCCACGCTAGACTGTTTGCGCGAAGACCAAGACACCAAAGAAGACCCGAGAAACTGGCAAGTCCTAGAAGTGGACTTCCGATCAAGACGACAACCGGCAAAGTCGGCATCAGAATAACCACAAAGCACAAGAGAGGAAGCGGTGGAAAACCAAAGACTAAATTCGGGAGTGAAGCGCAAGTACCTCATGATGCGTTTCACCCCCTGCTTGTGCGAAGTCCGTGGGGATGCCTGAAAGCGAGCACACAAGCAGACGGCGAACTGAATGTCCAGCCGAGTCACTGTCAAGTATAAAAGCGACCCGATCATGCTTCGGTACTCCATCTGATCCACAGCCTCTCCTTCCTCGTCCGCATCCAAGGCAGTCATAGTTGACATGGGCGTGGCGAGGGGCTTTTCCTCACCCATATCAAACTTCTTCAGGATATCCTTCGTCTACTTGCCTTGGTGCACAAACATCCCTTCCCGGGTTTGCTTGATTTGCAACCCGAGAAAGAAAGTAAACTCTCCCATCATGCTCATCTCAAATTCCCTGCTCATAAGATCTGCAAACTTAACAACAAGAGCATGAGAAGAACCACCAAAGATGATATCATCCACGTATATTTGGACTAGAAGAGTGTCTTTGCCTTGCTTGAGGAGAAACAATGTTTTATCGACCGATCCCATTTTAAAAACCTTAGCGAGCAAGAAGGTTCGCAATCTATCATACCATGCTCTAGGGGCTTGTTTCAAACCATAAAAAGCTTTGTGAAGTTTAAAAACATGGTTTGGAAACTTGGGATTTTCAAAACCGGGAGGTTGTTTAACATAAACTTCCTCCTCTATGTAGCCATTTAAGAAAGCACTTTTAACGTCCATTTGAAAAAGTTTAAAACCCTTAGAAGCCGCAAAAGCTAGAAGGATTCTAATGGCTTCTAAATGAGCTACGGGAGCAAAGGTTTCCTCATAGTCTATTCCCTCCTTTTGACAAAAGCCTTGAGCTACCAACCTAGCCTTGTTGCGCACTACCACCCCATCCTCACTTTGTTTATTTTTGAAAACCCATTTGGTACCTATGGGGTGGCAACTAGGTGGTGGAGGAACTAAGACCCAAACACGGTTTCTCTCAAAGTTTTCTAACTCCTCATGCATGGCATTGACCCAATCCGGATCCATCAAAGCGTGTCCAACATCCCGGGGCTCAAAAGAAGTGACAAAAGCCGAATGAGCAAAGTGAGAGAGATAGGACCTAGACCGTGTGACTCGACGGTGCAGGGTAGGTGGGAGAGAAGTGGGAGGGGCTATAAATAAACCCTCAGAAAACTGCCTCGGGCTGACAACTTAAGTTGGCAACGGACGCTCTGTCGACTAGGCGACGGACGGTCCGTCGCATGCCCCAACGGCTAGTTCTGTTCATAGTTTGGGCGACGGACGCTCCGATGCCTAGGCGACGGATGCTCCGACGCCCTGCCCAATGGCTAGTTCTGACACACTATTCCCAGCGACGGACGCTACGTCACTGGGGCGACGGACGCTCATCCCAGCGTCCGACGCTGCACTCTGGCTCGGGCTGAAAAACACCCTCTCTGGAAGGTCGACGGACGCTCTTCCCAGCGTCCGACACCTGGCCGATGGACAGCGTCCGTCGGACCCTGAAATGCTTAGCCAGAAAACATCACCACTGGAAGGTCGACGCCCAGAAAACAGTTCTATCAACTTCGTTTTTCGTCGCAATGAAAATGGAAGTTGTTCTAGGCTATCTTATGGTCACCATAGGCTTGCTTAGAGCTAAGGAAGTCAAGTGTGCACCACACCTAAGTCATGAAGCTTTCCTAAGTCAAGCTACTAGTCTCAACCCCTCTTAATAGTACGGTCAAAGATAAAAAGAGAAGCCCTATCTATTTCTAAGTGCCCTTCATCAGCTTATGGCACTTAGCCTATCATTCTAGGGTCTTCATCATGTCTCCTTGAAATCCGAAATGATATCCATCTTGGGGGCTAAGTGATGACCATTAATGCCCATTCTTGTTGATCACTATGGCTAAGCTACGCATAGCCTCTGAAAACACACATTAGCCATAATAATCTCTAATTGTCGTTAATCACCGAAACCAACTAGGGCAATGATTCTTCAATCTCCCCCTTTTTGGTGATTGATGACAATAAAACCTCGAGTATGGATAAGAGTTATGGTTTAGACTTTAAGATGACTTGGAATGGTTGAGCAAGGGTTAGTGAATTTGTAATGAAGCATACTTGCTCACCCAAGCCAAATCACAAATCATGGTACTCATAGATATGAATGTAAAAGAAGTACCTCATGATATTCTCAAAAGATGTATCGGAGTATAGCACGGAAGCTCAATTATCATTTAAGCATAGAGATATATCATGAAACATGAGACAACTCACAAGATATATTAGTGATAATCAAGAGTTTGTCACATCCAACCATATAAACATCAACCAAAGTATTCATCACATCACACATATAAACAAATGCATAAAAGTAGACATGATGAAAGAGTACGGGGAAAATAAGCATACAAAGATCCAAATCCCTCCCCCTATCTCTATACTCGACCCTCTCTCCCCCTTTGGCGTCTAGCACCAAAAACTAAGCGTCTGGGGCTGGAGAAGAAGGTGGAGGAGCTGCAGCCTTGCGATCGAGCATGATGAAGTCCTGAAGGTCTGACTCATCTGACTCATCATCTGCCTCGGCCTCTGCAGGTGTAGGTGCAGCTGGAGTGACATCTAGAGTTGCTGTCTCAACTAACTCCCCCTGAGGCTCAGCTGGTGCCTCTGACGGGCCTGCCTCTGTAGTAGCGGGCCTAGGAACCCGACGAGTGAAGACTCGAGGCGAAGGGGACGGTGTCACTGATAGAGCAACAAGTGACACTGCTGCTGCAACCTCTGCGGGCTGAGTCTGAGCTGGAGAGGAGACTACCACTGTAACTGCCTCATCTGCTAGTGATATAGCATTTATCTTAACTGTAGCTGGAGGAGTGGTGACTGTCTGCGCGGACTGCTCGGGTGCGATCTCCGACGAGGCAACTAAAGAGAGGTGAGTGCCCGTCGCCGGAGGATCCACTGCAATCACTGGAGCTGGTGAGACTAGCTGAGCTGCTCCTGGGGAGTCTTCTCCCGTGATCTCCATGTAAGAGGCTGACAGATCTCGTGAGGCCTTGACTATGGTAGTTCCCCGGATAGGAGTGAATCCTGTCCGAAACTCACCGGGCGAAGCTATCCAAGAGGACACCTGGGTCCTCGGAGTCTGGTACTCGGGAGAGGTTGGTGGCTAGAACAGAGGAGTAGCCAGTGCCTGACTCTGCTGTCCTCTGGACGGTAACGCTGGAGTCGGAACCACTACTACTGGAGGCTACTGTGGAGGTGAGGTGAACTGCTGCTGCTGCGAGACTCCAGGCAACTGAAACTGAGGAGTGGAAGTCTGCCCGGAGCTGGAGGCTAGAAGACGCTCAAGTAACAACGTCTGTGTCTTCTGAATCTCTGCCTGCTGCAGCTAATAGGCTAAGAACTAGCGCTAGAACTCATCCTGCCTAGCCTGTGTCTGGGCCTGAGCAGCCAGCTGCTGCTCTGTGAGCCTCCGTAAGTCGGCAGCCTGTCGCCTCTGCTCCTCTGCCTGACATGACTGCTCCTCCTGCATCCTCGACAGAATAGTAAGCAATGTGGCCTCAGAGGTGCTAGAACCTGGAGCTGCTGCGGCTGTGCCTAACCCTCCTGCCTCATGGTCATGAGGCACCGGCGCGTATTCATGCACTGGCTGGTAGTCCTCATCGGAAATGTCAGAGTCTAGGTACTCTCTATAGACTGTCTCGGCAGCTGTATCTATCTCAGCATCTAGATCTGCCTGAGCAATCTGCTCAACTGTAGCGTCTGTGACCTCTGCTGACTGAGGTGGCACACCAGCCTGCCTGGTGCCTGGTCTGTAAGCTCTGCTGGGGCGAGGCAGGCTTCCATGCATCACGAGCTGACTCATCGAATATACAGGAAACTCATTCGCTAACCTCGTGAGAGTGACCCTCATAGCCCCTGATCTGGTCTTGGCAACTATCAGATAAGATATCCAGTGAGCAAACTGCAGCTGCCAGTAACCCCTGAACCCAACGGCTATGATATCCTCAAGCTCGCTAACAATAAGATCCCATAGGTCAAACTTCTCCTTCCGGACGACATGAGAAAGGAGTCAAAGCTGTAAACGTGTAATAGTATCCCGAGCTCCAATCCGAGGGAGAATGGTACGCCTGAGTACCTCGTGGAGGATCCGAGCAAGTGGAGTGAGGTCACGTGGTGTACGGCTCGAACCCTCAGTGAACGGCTGCTGAAAGCATGGCCTCACGAAGTCTGTAGATGGCACTATACCATCGTGAGGTCGGCGAGGGGCCTCCTGATCCCCATAGCACAAACTGTGAATCCTCGTAGGAGAGGACTCTAGGTGGAAAAGCTCTCTGAACCGTGCTGCTGTAAGCCTGAAGTCACGTCCCTGGAATCCAAAGTGTAGGAACTCGTGATCAGGGGAGATCCATAGAGATGCGTAAAACTGATATACCCATTCCTTCTGATACGCTCCTGATCGTCCCATCAGATCTGATAGACCCTGAATGTACTGAAGGTGTTGTACGATCTCTGGACCACCGATCCCCTCTATATGGACAGATGGGCACACCCTGTGAGCCCTAAGAGGAGCGTCAGTGTCGACGTAAGCTCTGTAGAAGTCCTTGTGTACCGTGGTATAGAAGTCTCGTCCGGCACGGGGGTCCCTCTGAGGTGGGAACCAAGACTGAAAGTCCACAAAGAGGAGTAACTGGACCTGCTTCGCTGTAAGTGCTCTGACCTGGTGCCTCACTGGATCTGGGAGCTGAGGTCCTGGAGGACTAGGTGGTGCACCAGAGCCTCTGGATCGGGTAACTAGGCGGCTCATCAACTGACCAATCAAAGTATGGCCCGCGGCCTTTGTCGGCTCAGTCTCTGGGACTGGCTCTGTCTGGTCTGCCTCAGTAGCCTCGGCGGGCTCTGTCTCAGGACGCATAGGGGACTCACGACGCGCTCCACGGCGAGGCGAGAGCCTCAAACTGGCGCGACGTCCTCCTCGCTCCGCTATCTCAGCGGCCTCTGCCACTGCAAGCACTGCTGCCGAATCTGGATCCATGAGTGGCCTCTTGCGCTTCCGTGACACGACCTTCTGCTTGCCCTTTCCCCGGTCAGTGGGTGGACGCAGTGGAGGTGGAGGGTCACCACCACTGCCAGGAACGGGACCTGCATTCTTTGTTCTAGCCATTTCCGGACTCTGCTAACCAAACCCTGACAAACAAATCCTCAAAAGATCACAAGCTTACAAACCACTGCCCACTGATATTGAAAACCTGACAATCCACAGACTCACAAACTGCAAGAGTGGCACGCCGACCCTGGACTGTCCTTGCGAGGCTTTGCCTCGATCCATACTCACGGGCTTTGCCCCGAGTTCACTGTCACTGCTCAACTGACCCTGCTCGTTAGATAGATAGGAGTATAACCATAAGCATATAACTATAGGGGAGTGGGTCTATAGAAGCATGAAATTAGGTAAGGAAAGATCGAGAAATCAACTACCATACCTTGAACCCTGACCAAAACAAGAGAGAAGGAGAGATCCCTCGATCGATTATCCGCAATCTGCAATCCGCAATCTTGACAAGACAATGCAGGATGATGGTTTAGGGTGGTGAGAGAGAATGGCAAGGTGATTTGCAATCTAGAGGGAAAATCACAGGAGTTGAGTTTCATCTTGACACGCGACTAAGATCGATCAACCTCCATAGAGCTTGGAGGAGAGCTCCTCGGCAAGCAGAGTCCTGCACGACTGGAAATACGCAGGGGAGCGGCGGCGGTGCAAGGTAGAGAGGCTCTGGCGCGGCGGCAGTGCAAGGTGGAACAGCAGCGCAGGGGCAGGTGGCGGCGCAGGGAGGAGTGGCGTGGCAGGGAGGAGCGGCGGCGCTGGGAGGAGTGGCGCGGCGACGCAGGCGGCGACGGTTAGGGTTTGAGTAGCGGCGGCGGACGGAAATAGATCGAGCGTGAGAACAGAGGAAGAGCGGTGATTTTTAAAAAAAAATTGCGCCTTAAGTTCGCAACGGACGCTCCGACGCGGAGCGACGGACGCTCCATCGGACTGCGACGGACGCTCGGAGAGCGTCCGATGGCATCGTCCGTCGGGCTTCTAGAACAGATTTGAAATGCCCGATCGCATTGACCGCGTCGGACGCTCCGCGACGGACGCTGGGGGGAGCGTCCATCGCACTGTTAGCGGGCAACTTTAATCTCCGGACGATCGCGACGGACGCTGAGGCAATTGACACCGAGCGTTCGTCGGCAGCGTCCGACGCCTTTTAAATGGAATTTTTCAAATTTTGTTTTTGCGTCTTTCTCCCAACCAAGTTCCAATCCCAATAAGATCCAAATAACACTTGATTGGACTTGATATGAGAACCATCTCTCAAACTCTCATTTTCAAATAGTTTGCCATAGGCTTAATTTTAGTTTTAGCTCAAAATATTCGAATGGAAGCACCAAAGAGTCATCATATGGCCACAAGAGGGGTATATAAGTTTCTTGAGCTTGGAATGCTCCCCCTAAGTGGACGAACACAGAGGATGCTCAAAAACTTAACCGAAAAGGAATGGCAAACAACACACATGCAATTGCTATGCAATACAAAATTTAAATCTAGATTGCTTGCAAGTTTTTGATACCAGCTGTGACGGAACCGCCCAAATTATAAGAGATCAAGTGCTAATGTAGCTGACTTAACTACCATTTAAAACACTTGAGCCCATATAATCCCGGTAGTCCGGAAATCTCGAAGGATTTCTTACATCAACTCAGGATCGCGTACATTCAGGGATACACATTCGAACGAGCCACGAATCAACCGAAATACTTAAAGTACGAAATAAAGTTATTACAACACTTTGTTCCAAATCAAAGTAGTTCTTACGCCACAACACTTGCGGTCAAATAAAACATTGTTTGAAACTGAACTGGAAGTTTTAAAAGACAGGGGTGCCCACAACGTCAGGTCCGACAACAGCAAAAGATGAGCTTGTAGAAGACCTTGCCCAAGGCCTACTCCTCTTCTCCGTAGAAAGGATAGAGACAGTGCTTACAATAGCCGATGTATACTTGGCCATCTGCAACAAACGGGATAAACCCTGAGTACGGGAATGTACTCAGCTAGACTTACCCGTCTAACTAAAAATAAAGACTCCAAGGATATGCATGGCTGTATCTGGAGTTGGGTAAACTTTACTTTGCGGAAATGCTTAACTTAAAGAAGTTTACTTTAAAGATGCGGTGAGCAGTCATCTTTTATCCTACTAATTATCTCTAGGTTATTGCATCTATACTAGAGCACTCACTTGAACTACTCAAGCAATATAGTAACATATAACCAGTTCCTTCATCAACATTTTAGTAGAACCAATAAGATGTCACATGGAGTTGTACCATGGTGAAGCTCAGCATAATCCCCCATATCCAGTGGGGGGCGGCAATTCGAATCGATATACACCAGCTGGTAAGATTACCTTTAACACACGCCCATGCTTTACCCCGTCGGGTCAGCATCAGGTTACCGCTCAACAAAGTCCAGGTGGTAATCGACGCGGGCTCGCATTGGTCCACCCCAATTGTAGAAAATAGATGGCCACCACGGGGCACATCGTACCTACAGTCTAGAGGGGTGCTCACAGCAGATTGAGCTCCGGCCCGGACAGTGTTTACTCGGCTTCGGGGTCGATACTCACAACGGCCCCTATGCGAAAGGGCGCATTCAAAGATGTAAGAGGGCCACCATCGTGTACAAACCTACACGATCCAACGGACGGACTGCCCCCAAGTCTTGACCACTTAGTGCATTTGCCTTCCAGTTGACCGTATTTCATTACTACCATAGGTTCTTTCCACGATAGCGAATATAGCCAACCGTGATAGTATTACCCACAAGGGATAATACGAAACATAAAAAGAGAGGTAACCATTATTCTAAGCATGCTAAGCGGTTGCTTTTACTTTATTATTAACGGGGTAACAAGGTAGGTAAAACAAATATCAAGGAAGGTAATGCATCAATTTGGGATTCAAACAACTCCTATCACCTGATGCATCATAGTATAAAATACTCAAGTAGATTAATTGTAAAAACTGGGAGGCTTAAGAATGCTCCGGGGCTTTCCTTGAGAGAAGGTGGAGGGTTGGTGGTCAGGGCACTCAGGAAGGTTAGTGTCGAGCCCTTGGTACTCCTCGTACAACTCCTGTACCTCCTGGACTTCTGTCTCTGTGGGCTCCTGATGTTCCTCCACGGATCCTAAATGATTGCAATGCATAAATAAATAGCTGAAAGGTGCAGGGATGATGCTTGAACAGGATTTAACACAAAAATAGAGATTCTAAGCCTACACCAAAAGAACTGCCACAAAGCTACTAGGGCTAGAGCTACTGGCTAGCAGGACAAAACAGGCTATAACTTACTGTGAAACTAGCAACAAGACTTTACCAACTCTAGATATAACAAACAAGCAAGGCATACAACTAGAAACGAAGATAGGAAATGATTTCGGGACGGGCTCGAGGCATGCAGAGGCACTCGAGGCAACTGACGGCACGACCCTCGATTACTCGAGGTCCATCGACCGTCGAGCGGAAACAGAGAACGGTGCTGATCGACGTGTTCTTGCCGATGGTGAGGTCTTCGGCGGTGGGGTTGGTTGTGCTAGGCTCGGGATGATCTCGCGCATCCACTGGTGGTGTTGGTTGAACCGGCACGACCGTGAAGAGGGGTCGACGGTGTGCGGTGGCGGTGCAGCTTGGCGTTGTGACACGACGAAGTGAGCACCGGCGATGTGAAGCTCGGCGCTGTGGTGCGTGAGCATCGTGGTGATGTGGCGAGTGCGGCTCGAGGGCTAGCCGAGCCAGAGAGGCTCTGTGGAAACCTGTCCACGTGGAAGCTCCGCGGCGGCGGCAATGGCGCACGGCCAACGGTGCTATGACGACATGGGTCGAACTGAAGCTAACGGAACGGTGTTCTCACCTCGGCTATCTCTGGTGAAGCTTCCATGAAGATGGAGGCGTCGGAGACGAGACGGCGAACGGTGAACGCTGGTTGATCGGTGCGGTGGCGACTCGAAGTCGAAGAACGGCGAGAACGTTCCGGCGACTGGAGTCCACGGCTGGTGAAACAAAGGCGAGCAGCGTGGGTGCGGGGCAAAAGCGAAAGCTAAAACGAGAGGGATTGAGCAAAGGAGCTTGGGTGGCGGTGGATTTGAGAAAAGGGGCGCTTGTGGTGCTTGGAGCTCTCGGCGCAACGAAGAACAGAGAACTGCGAGCGATTGCGCGAATGCGGATGAGTGTGGATGAGTGCGGGAGGAGGTGGAGGTATAGGCACTCCTCCTTGCTTGGTCATGGCTGACCGGCGCTGCTAGAGGGGACGTGATGTGATGGCGCGGTGGTGGCAGCGGCGCTGGCGTGCTTACGGCGGGCGGCGCAGAGCAAGACTTGGTCGACGCGCCGTTAGAGCGGATTCGTGCTTGAATGCGAAAGAGACAAGGCGGGGCGCTGATCAGACGCGGCACTGCGGCGGCGTTACTACGAAACGACGGTGCGATGTGCGGCAGGGCGGCTGGCAGGTCTGCGGCGGCGAAGCAGAGCGTCAGCGGCGGAAAAGCGGAGCCGACTTGGTCCTAGCGCCGTTAACTCGGATTTGAGTGAGACAGCGCGAGCGGCGACAGCGATGTCGGCGCAGAGCCGAAGCGGCGGCGATGGCGTGTTCCACTTCCGGGGTCAGGCATCGGCGGCCACGCGGCGGATGACTCCGACGTACGGCTCAGCCGCGGTCGGGTGAGTGCGCGCGAGCGTGCGCGACACGTGCGTGCGGTCGAGCGTGCGGGAGAGGGGTCGATATCGAGGGTAGGGTCGATCGGCGGATCGAGCCTCCGACTCGGTCGAGCCTTCCGTGCGGGGTCGTTCGTCCAAGCCTCGGTCCGTAACTTCGAGGGGTCGAAGTCGAGGGATAGAAGTCGAGGGGTAGAACTCGAGGGTGGGGCGTCGATAGACTGACTAGTCGATCGAGCCTCTGGCTTGGTCGAGCCTCTAGCCCGGGGTCATTCGCTCAGACCCTCGGTCCGTCATCGAGCGGTGGGGTCGAGGTCGAGGGGTGGTTCTCGGCCTGTCTCGATTCTGATTTCCTTTTCCATTTTCTTTTATTAGATAAAACTAAGCAGGGTAACTAAACACAAACAAACCACACTTTTACTCTAAGCAAAGCAAGGTTTAACTAAACAGGTTAAACACAAGATTAAGCACAAAACACCTATTCAATTCTAGTTTCAAAGCATATAAACACACACATGAAATGACAACATATGCAAACATGAATGCAATTAAATGATGTGCTTAGTGGCTAATGATGATCCTAATGCAAGCTTGACACAGGGTGTCACAAAAGTGATGGCGAATAACTATGTGCTTGGTGCGAGAGTGTTGAACCGGGTTATTTGCAAGCTTTACGGCGCTTTCATTATCACACAAAAGTGGAACTTCTTTTAAAAACACGCCGTAATCAAAGAGTGTTTGGGTCATGTATAAGATTTGTGCACAACTTGCTCCCATGGCAATGTATTCCGCCTCGGCGGTTGACAATGCCACGCTATTTTGCTTCTTTGAGGACCAAGAAACAAGTGATCTTCCTAGCATGTGGCACCCGCCGGAGGTACTCTTCCTATCAACCTTACACCCGGCGTAATCCGAATCGGAATAGCCAACTAGTTGGAAGGGAGCTCCTTTGGGATACCAAAGACCCATGCTAGGGGTGTGCCTTAAGTACCTAAGGATTCTTTTAACCGCACAAAGATGCGACTCCTTAGGGTTTGCTTGAAACCTAGCACACATACACACACTAAACATGATATCCGGCCTAGATGCGGTGAGGTAAAGTAAACTACCGATCATAGAACGATAGAGAGTTTGGTCAATCAGTTTACCTCCCTCATCAAGATCGAGATGCCCATTAGTAGGCATTGGGGTCTTGATTGGTTTGCAATCCTCCATCTTGAAATTCTTGAGCACATCATAAGTGTACTTCTCTTGAGATATGAAGGTGGCCTCCCTCAATTGCTTCACTTGGAAGCCAAGGAAGAAGGTTAGCTCGCCAATCATCGACATCTCGAACTCCTTGGACATCAATGCACCAAATTCCTTGCTATGATCTTGGTTTGTTGACCCAAATATAATGTCATCGACATACACTTGGCAAACAAAGATCTCTCCATCTAGCACCTTGGTGAAGAGTGTGGTATCCACTTTCCCGATCTTGAAGCCCTTCTTGAGTAGGAAGTCCCTTAGCCTCTCATACCAAGCTCTTGGAGCTTGCTTCAGTCCATAGAGTGCCTTGGACAACCTATACACATGATTAGGACAATTTGGGTCTTCAAACCCGGGAGGTTGTGAGACAAAAACAAGTTCATTGATGAAACCATTTAGAAAGGCACTCTTCACATCCATTTGAAAAAGTTTCATTTTATGATGTGAAGCATATGCCAAAAGGATACGAATGGCTTCTAGTCTTGCAACCGGTGCAAAGGTCTCCCCAAAATCCAAGCCTTCAACTTGGGAGAACCCCTTTGCCACCAATCTTGCCTTGTTTCTCACAACCACGCCTTGATCATCTTGCTTGTTCCTAAACACCCACTTGGTGCCAATGATTCTTGCTCCTTTGGGCTTTTCTACTAGTGTCCACACTTCGTTCCGGGTGAAGTTGTTCAACTCTTCATGCATGGCATTTACCCAATCCGGATCCGCAAGTGCATCCTCCACACTAGAAGGCTCAACAAAGGAAACAAAGGAGTGATGTTCAACATAAGAAGCAAGTTTAGATCGAGTTGTTACCCCCCTTGATGGACTCCCTATGATGAGGTCTTGTGGATGAGCTTGAACCATAGGTGTAGATCTTCTATTAATTTCTTGGGGAGGAGGTTGTGGTGCACCAACATCACTAGCTTGAGCCTCGGCTTGATCTTGAGGGATGAAGGTATCTTCTTGTGCTTCCCTCACTTGTTCTTCATCAACTTGAGGCGTGTGAGGTGGAGAGGGTACTTGATTTGCATCATCTTCAACTTCTTCCACCTCTTGTGGGTTGATTGCACCAATGGGCATATTCTTCATAGCCTCCCTCAAGGGTTCATCACCTACATCATCAAGATTTTCATGCTCTTCTTGAGAGCCATTAGTTTCATCAAACTCCAAGTCATATGTTTCTTCAACTAGGCCGGAGGCTTTGTTAAATACTCGATATGCCTTGGATTTAAGAGAATAACCAAGTAAGAAACCAATGTCACATCTCCTTTGGAACTTGCCCAAGTGTTGGCGCTTCTTGTAGATATACACTTTGCATCCAAACACTCGGAAAAAGGATATATCCGGTTTCTTCCCATTCACAAGCTCATAGGGGGTCTTCTTGAGAAGCCTTTGGACAAAAAGTCGGTTGGCCGCATAGCATGCGGTGTTGATTGCTTCGGCCCAAAACTTCTCGGGGGTGTTGTATTCATCAAGCATTGATCTTGCAAGAGTAATGAGTGTCCGGTTCTTCCTCTCTACTACACCATTTTGTTGAGGAGTATAGGTGGCGGACACTTCATGCTTGATCCCAACTTCATCACAATAGTCTTCAATCTTGGTGTTTACAAACTCGGTCCCATTGTCACTTCTTATCTTCTTGATCTTCACATCAAACTCATTTTGGGCTCTAGTTGCAAACTTCTTGAATATTGATTGAGTCTCTCCCTTGTCTTGAAGAAAGAACACCCAAGTGTACCTAGAGTAGTCATTAACTACCACCAAGAAAAAGAGATTGCCACCAAGGCTAGCATAGGTGGTAGGTCCAAATAGATCCATGTGAAGTAGCTCTAGGACTCTTGAGGTTGACATGAAAGCTTAGGTTGGATGAGTGTTTGCCACTTGCTTGTCGGCTTGACATGCACTACAAAGTTTGTCCTTCTCAAACACAACATCCTTCACACCTCTAACCAACTATTTCTTGACAAGCTTCTTCAAAGTTGACATTCCCACATGAGCTAATCTTCTATGCCATAGCCAACCCAAAGAACTCTTGGAGAATAGACATGTTTGCAAACTAGCTTCATTTGAGGTGAAGTCCACTAGGTAGAGATTGTTGTGCCGAAACCCTTTGAATATCAATGATGAATCTTCAATCTTGGACACAACTACCTCATTTGGAGTGAAGAGACATTGGAAACCAAGATCACAGAGTTGTCCCACCGATAGCAAGTTGAAGCTGAAAGATTGTACTAGCAAGACATTTGATATTGATTGATCATTTGAGATTGCCACTTTGCCTAGGCCTTGCACTTTGCCTTTTGAATTGTCCCCAAAGGTAATCTTGTCTTGCCCTTCACAATTTTCCTCAAGTGTGGTGAACATCCGGGAGTCACCGGTCATATGTTGAGTGCATCCACTATCAATCACCCAATGACTTCCACCGGTCTTGTAGTTCACCTACACACAAGCAACTTGAAGTTAAGCGTGTTGTTTGGGAACCCACACTTGGCGAGGTCCCATAGCCTTATCCACCAACTCCTTAGCAACCCATAGCACTTTGGGCTTGTTCTTCATCTTAGGACCGAGAAACACAACTTGGGGTCTACCCTTGGAGTCCTTGTTGATGATGAAGTGTGCATCATGAGCGAAAGGCCTTATGTGCTTGGGCAAGGTCTTTGGAGGTGGAGTCTTGCATTGGGATTCAAAGTGACCCTCTTGACCACATCCATAGCACTTCTTGGGCTTGGGCTTTGGTGTGTCATAGTTGTTTCTCATGGCCTTGTTCTTGTAGTAGTTCTTGGCTTCTATCTTGACTTTGGCCTTCATGATTTGGTTCTCCTTGAACCCAATGCCGGTCTTGTCGGTCTTCATGATAGTGTTCATCAAGAGCTCACTTTGGAGGTTGTGGCCCTTGGTGAACTTCTCCAATCCACTTGCAAGCTTGATCTTCTCAACCTTGAGCTTTGCATTTTCCTCTTTGAGAGAGTTAATCAAGGTCATTGCATCTTTGTCATTTTGCTTGGCTGACTTGATAGTGAATGGCTTGCTTGCCTTGAGGTTGATTAGCTCTTCCTTGAGCTTGGAGTTTTTTTGCCTCATCTTCACATAGTCATCATGCTTTTCGGCCTCAACTACCTTCTTGCCCTTGCACTTAGCATTTTGCTCACTAGCAACTTCATCAAGTCCTCACAAGAAGTAGCTATATGACACTTAACAACCGGGTTAATAGCAACATGTGTAGCAAGATCATTTGTAAGCAATTCATTAGCTATCACAAGCATACCATGTTCATTCTTAACTTGGTTGTAGTCATCTTTTAGCAAGTTATATCTTGTATGGAGCTCTTGTGTTGACCTCTCAAGCTTATCATGTTTCTCATTAGCTTGCTTGAGTGAGGCTTTGAGCTCCCTAGTGCTAGATGAGAGAGTTTTGTTCTCAAGCTTCAAATCATCATTAGCACTAGACAAGTCATCAAGTTTAGCATGCAAGTTATCGTTGGCTTTCTCTAGTGATTCACTTTTAGCTTTATACTTCCTAATGAGCTTAGTATATTTGTTGCAAATTACAATTAGCTCATCATAAGAAGGTGCTTCAAACTCATCATCACTAGAGTTAGCCTCATCATCACTATCCTCTTTTTGTACCTTTTTGTCACCTTTAGCCATGAGGCATAGGTGTGTAGAGGATGAGCCCGGAGATGATGGAGGGGGTGGCGGTGGAGTAGATGACCCAATCACCAAGGTGGCCACCTTCTCTTCTTCACTTTCATCTTCGGATGAGTCACTTGTGTCTTCAATGTCGGTGAGCCAATCACCAACAATGTAGGCTTTGCCATTCTTCTTCTTCTTGTGGAAGTTGAAGTTCTTCTTCTTCTTGAATGGCTTGTCATCCTTCTTCTCCTCATCACTTGACTCATCTTTGTTGCCCTTGTTGTACTTGAACTTGTTGTTTGCTTTCTTGTTCTTGTACTTGTCTTTCTTCTCTTCGGGGCAAGCATGAGCCAAGTGTCCAAGTTTGCCACAATTGTAGCAATCCATCTTGAAGAGAGGCTTTCTCGAAGAGCTTGTGAAGAATTTCTTCTTCTTTGAGTCAAACTTGACTCCATTCTTGCTTAGCTTCTTCAACATCTTGGTTGTTTTCTTCACCATGAGAGCGAGGCCATCATCATCCTCATCATCGCTTGCACTCTCATACATGACTTGCATCTTGTACTTCTCCGAGGAGGATGCCTTGAGTGCCAAGTCCTTCTCCTCCTTCTCTTTTTCTTTCTTCTTGGAGGAGGAAGAAGAGCCACCATCACCAATCTTCATGTACATCTCATGGGCATTGAGTTTGCCCAAGATTTGTGTTGGTGTAGCGGCGGAGAGATCTCCTTGGTGAAGAACCGTGACGATGTGGCCATACTTCTCAATGGGCAAGACACAAAGGATCTTGCGCACCACATCGGTCGGTGCCATTTGGTTGAGACCGAGCCCATTCAATTCCTCTACAATAATGTTAAGTCGTGAGTACATTTCATTTGCATTTTCATTTGCATGCATTGAAAAAGAATTGAGCTTAGCCATGACCAAGTGATAGCGTTCTTCACGCTCACTCTTTGTGCCTTCGTGAAGATCACAAATAGTGGTCCACAACTCAAATGCGTCTTTGGCATTACGCACTCGGTTGAAGACATCCTTGCTTATGCCACGAAAAAGAATGTTCTTCGCCTTGGCATTGTGCTTATCAAAGTTTAGGTCCTCCGCGAAGAGAGTGCCTCCCTTTGTGGAGGCTTTCAGCACTCCCACGTCAACGGCCTCTAGATAGGCCTCCATACGAACTTTCCAATAAGGAAAGTCGTCTCCATCGAACATGGGAGGTGGTCCATCCCCATGGGACATCTTGCTCTAGGCGGTGAAGCCTAATTTAGAGCAAACCAGGCTCTGATACCAATTGAAAGGATCAAGATGCCCAAGAGGGGGGGGGGTGAATTGGGCTCTTTTTAATTTCTAAACAAGAATTAAACCTATAAAGAGCCAATTAACCCCCTAGTGCCTACTGCTTGTGTGTACTAGCTAGAAAGTGGTAGCAAGTCAATAGAAAGCGAAAACTTCCTACACAATTCTAGTATGAATTGAAAGACAAGTGCGGAAAGTAATGCGGTAATAAAGAGCTAGGGAAAGAGATGCTTGACACGGTGATGTTTTGCCGAGGTATCGAGGAGTCGACACTCCCCCCTAGTCCTCGTTGGAGCACCTCGCAAGGTATAGCTCCTCCTCAATCCCGCGCAAGGGATGAGTGCTCTCTATGGGCTGATTCTTCGCCACTCCGGCTCGGTGAATCACCCACAACCGATCACAAACGTCGATGGAGAAGGGCCGCCGACAATCCTCCGGCGATCACCTTCCTCCGAGCACCACCGGACCGTCTAGGTGATGTCGATCACCAAGAGTAACAAGCCTCGATCTTCGCTTGACTCACTCAAGCTTCACAACTAGAGGATGCACACTTGAACTCTTGGATGAACTAGAGGAGAGGATGGATGGATTCGCGAATCACTCTCTCTCTCTAGGGCTCGTGCTCTCTTCCCAACCTTCTCAACAAACTCAGCCACTCAAATGAGCAAAGGCCAGGTGGGAGAGAAGTGGGAGGGGCTATAAATAACCCCTCAAAAAACTGCCTCGGGCTGACAACTTAAGTTGGCGACGGACGCTCTGTCGACTAGGCGACGGACGGTCCGTCGCATGCCCCAACGGCTAGTTCTGTTCATAGTTTGGGCGACGGACGCTCCGATGCCTAGGCGACGGACGCTCCGACGCCCTGCCCAACGGCTAGTTCTGACACACTGTTCCCAGCGACGGACGCTACGTCACTGGGGCGACAGACGCTCATCCCAGCGTCCGACGCTGCACTCTGGCTCGGGCTGAAAAACATCCTCTCGGAAGGTCGACGGACGCTCTTCCCAGCGTCCGACGCCTGGCCGACGGACAGCGTCCGTCGGACCCTGAAATGCTTAGCCAGAAAACATCACCACTGGAAGGTCGATGGACGCTGTGGACTCAACCACCCAGCGTCCGGCGCCTTTGTCCGATGCGACGGACAGCGTCCGACGCCCAGAAAACAGTTCTATCAACTTCGTTTTTCGTCGCAATGAAAATGGAAGTTGTTCTAGGCTATCTTACGGTCACCATAGGCTTACTTAGAGCTAAGGAAGTCAAGTGTGCACCACACCTAAGTCATGAAGCTTTCCTAAGTCAAGCTACTAGTCTCAACCCCTCTTAATAGTACGGTCAAAGATAAAAAGAGAAGCCTTATCTATTTCTAAGTGCCCTTCATCACCTTATGGCACTTAGCCTATCATTCTAGGGTCTTCATCATGTCTCCTTGAAATCCGAAACGATATCCATCTTGGGGGCTAAGTGATGACCATTAATGCCCATTCTTGTTGATCACTATGGCTAAGCTACGCATAGCCTCTACAAAACACACGTTAGCCATAATAATCTCTAATTGTCGTTAATCACCGAAACCAACTAGGGCAATGATTCTTCAGAGGTGAGGAAAACTGGTGATCGAGTTGCAAAGTGAGCATTCTTGAATTCTGTGCCATTGTCACTGCGGATAGCTCTCATGGAATTCTTAGGTAGCTCATTTTGCAATCTCAAAATAAGATCTCGAACAAGTGGAAAAGCCTCATCCTTACTCTCCAAAAAGAACACCCAAGAGTATCTTGAGTAGTCATCAACGACTACAACCACATACCACTTACCTCCCTCCGACCTAACCCGAGCTAGACCAACTGTGTCCATGTGTAAGAGCTCGCCGGGTCGAGTGGTCATGACCTCAGTCACAGGAGGATGGGAAGCGGCAACCATCTTGCCATGCCTGCAAGGATGGCAAACCAAATCCTTCTCGAACTTTAGCTTTGGCAATCCTTGGATAAGGTCCATTGAGCTAAGCCTTGCAAGCAAGTCAAAACTCAAATGTCCCAATCTCCTATGCCACTTCCAAAGCTCGGAAGAAGAACCAGCAAGAAGACAACGAGAAGGTCCGGAAGAGATAGAAAAATCCACACGAAAAACCTTCTCGAAGGGTAAAATCCGGCAAACAAGCTCACCACGAGAGTCCAAAATCCGAGAAAGATTAGGCTTGAAACTCACTTCAAAATCGTCATCAAGGAGTTGCGAAACCGAAAGAAGGTTAAAATGCAAATTCGCAACCAAAGTAACATCCTTGAGGACAAAAGAAGAGTTCACTCGGATGGACCCTCGGGAGACAACCTTACCTTTGCTCTTGTCCCCGAATGTGATGTATTAGATGTGGTGCACGGGGTTGAGGCTGGAGAACCACTTGGCACTTCTGGTCATATGGCGTGAGCATCCTGAATCCACAAGCCAAGTCTCCTCCAGTCCTCCTTCCTACATCAATAAAAAGACATAGGGTGAGCAAACGGACCAACACTGGGGTTAGTAAACTATGAAGGATACCAGTGTTGTCCCAATTTCCCAAAGAATGGGTTAGGAGAAAAACCAAACATCTCCTATCCCATGGGAGGATAGCGATCACCACGATGGGGAAAACGTGGTCCGCTAGCGAAGGGAGGAGTGAAGCCACCGCCACGAGGCCCATAGTCATATGGGTCACGACCGGTACCCCACCAGGCATGATCACCACGTGGTCTAGCCTCCTAAGGCCTAGCACCTTGAGGCATTGTACCTCTAGGCCTAGTAGTGCACCTCCGAACTTCTGGTTCATGCACCCCAACTGGTGGGTGGTACATGTCCCGGTTGTTCAACTCAAATTGCCTCCGATCATCTCTCTTCCTCCTATAGCAAAACTCAGCCAAATGCCCATCCCGCTCACAATACTCACAATGGTACCTTACCGCACTCTTGGTAGGCACTCTCTTGTTGGGTTGGGTGGTTCTAGCTTTCTTAGGAAGAGGATCACTAGAGATGTTTGGCATTGTGTCAAGTGGGTTGCGAAGATGGTTCGGTTTGGCAATCCACACTTGCTTCTGTGGAGTGGTTTTGGGTGGCTCTTCAAACACACCATCTCTCACAGGAAACTCAGAGGGGTTGGTAGGCTTAGGTGGAGTGATCTTGGTAAGCTTGGGAGTTGTGGTGGGTTTCTCATTCTCGCTCAAACCACTACACTCACCGATCTTACTGAACATGCTATCGTCCTTCCCACCTATAGAAAAGCCTACTCCCGTGCTGCCAGCCCTTTTGCATTGGCTAAGCATCATCCCCAACTGCGGCTCTCGACAAGACACCCAGCTCAAGATGGACCTAAGATATGTGTTTTCTTCCTCGGTATGCATCTTGTCGTGTCTGCACGACGCGATCTCAAGCTCCAAAGCCTCAAAGCGATCTGACTCTCTGGTGCTATCTGAGCTGACCTTCTCTAACACAGCGATCCTAGCATCCTTCTATGCTAGCTCAGAACGCAAGCCTAAGCAAGACTTGCACGCACCTAGTAAGCTAGGCCTAGCCTTCAGCTCACTGACCTCCTCAAGTAGAGTGCCATACTTGTCCTAGAGAGTGATAAGACTAGACATGTGAATGACGCAAGCATCACACTCTACCTCCTCGGTAACCACCACTTGTGCCTTAGCAAACTCTAGCTCATGAAGCGTACTAAGGTACTTCGCCTTAAAATCGTTCCTCTCACAAGCGACACGCTTGAGCAAAGCATCCTAACTCATCAACGTGTCGTTCAGGGACTCAAGCTCGAGAGAGAGAGGGATGCGATGGTGGGTGGTACCTTAGGTGTGTCGGAGTCATAGTTTTAGTCGGGGCCATCCTTGCGCTTGTTGACCTTGCCTTCTTCAATGGCCATGGTGCAAAAGCCACCGTGCTTGGCGTCAGCATAGAAGCATAGGTCGTTGAACTTGTCCTCAACCTTTCCCTTCGACTCATCATCGCTTGAGGAAGCACCTCCATCGGAGGAGGCATCGATGTCGCTAAGGGAGGCGAGGAAGGCTCGGTGCTTGGCCTTCACCTTGTCGATCACCTTCTTGGAGGACCTTCGGTGGTAGACGCCCTTGGGCTTGTGCTTGTCCTCGAAGTGGTGCTCGCGCTTGTCCTTGCGCTTGGTGAAGTCGCCCGCAGCTTTCTTGGGGCAGTTTGCGATGAAGTGATCCTCATCACCGCAACGGTAGCACCCCTTGGCCGAGCCACCACGTCGTCGGTTCAAGAGGTTGTTGTGAAACCGTGAGAACCTAGTGATGACCAAAGCCAGCTCATCATCTCCGAGGGCCTCCACTTGTTCCTCTGTCATAGACATCAAAGACAAAGCGAACAAAGAGTGTGAAGGGTCAGAGGAAGAAGAAGACGTACCGCCGGGGCCAGAAACCAACGCCGTAGATGGTTTTGATGGGTTTTCAAGCTTGGCCCGGGTCTGGTAGTCAATCTCTGAGGACTTGAGCTTGCTGAACAGCTCGTCCACAGTCAGGGCATCATAGCCCGGTGACTCCTGAATGACAGCCGCCTTCATCTCCCACACCTTCCGATCAAGAGCATGCAAAAGCTTGATAGCCATCTCATGATCATCATAAGGAAAGTTGGCTCGATTAGCACGCATCTTGTTGACGATAGATTGGAAGCGGTGGAACATCCCATCAATAGATTCGCTGGCCAACTGAGAAAAGTTCTTGTACTCTCTACGGTATGTGTCGAAGAGTCTGGACTTGATCTGAGGGTTGCCCTCATGATATCTCAAGAGTGTTTGCCAGATCTCCCGTGCCGTAGTGAGACTCGAGACCCGCTCAAACTCCAGAAGAGACAAACAAGAGAAGAGAATGCTATGGGCTCTTGCGTTTGATGCATGCTGCGTAACCTGGGCATCGGTGATCCAAGCCTCAAGAACCACGTAGTTCTCATTCTCACAAATCTCCCAAAACTTTGTGTCAAGCCCTTGGAGGTAAGCCGACATGCGCACCTTCCAATAGGAAAAGTTGGTTCTGTCGAAGTATGGAGGTTTACCAGCACCTTTCTCCATGTCACCTTCATAGATCAAGAACCGTGTAAGGTGGATTGATCCTTTACTGGCTCTTATACCAATTGAAGGACCGAGAACGGCGACCAGAGGGGGGGTGAATGGGAGCCTCAAATTTCTCTCGAAATATTCGGGCCACTCTTCCCAAAAACAACCCTAGCAAGCAAGCTTACTCCACCAGCAAGATCACGACCCTAGAGAGGGTCGATACCTTTGGTGATGACCAAGAGGTACATCGGATCTTCCGGATACCAAAGACTCAAAACCAAGACACCGAAAGTGAGGCTCTCAAACCCTACAGAGAAGAGAAGAGGGCTCACCCAAAAATACTTATGAGAACTGGTCTCACAAGTGTTTCATCAAGTTCCCTACTTGATTACGAAACCAACGCAACAAACAGAACTCAATTCGGAGTCCGGATGGGGGAGAAACGAGCACAGGACTACTTCAGTCAGTGACCACAGGACCAGTGACGAGTGGTCCGAAGCTAAGGTCCGGAGCTAGGTGCTTCCCTGCAGATTTTTTGCCAGACCACAGGACCACTCGCTATGGTCTGGTGCTATGGTCCGGAGGGTAGTCCGACAGAAAAATCAGTCAACTCAGAGAGCTCCCAACCTCCGGACTAGTGGTCTGATGGTACCACAGGACTAAGCCAAGTGGTCTGGAGGTATGGTCCGGTGCTAGGGGCTATTCTGCTAGAATTTGGGCAGACCACCAGACCAATGGGATATGGTCCGGAGCCTGTGCAAAGAGGTCCGACGCATGGTCCAACGCTCATGAACAGAGCGCAGAAAACCCGCAAAAACCGATTTCACTCCGCTAAATCTTCCCAAAACTCAACCAATTGAACTCCAACTGCAACCAAACTTTGTAGGCATGATCCTTGTATAGTTGGGGAGCTATCTCGAAGAAATCATCGCTTAATTTGGCTTAGAGCAACGGGGGGAGAAGAGATTTAGGGAAAAGCTCAAGAACAAAGAACACCGCAAAGAAATCGCCCGATCTACGTACTCGTGAGGTTTGAGGAGAAACCCTTCGGTGCAAAGATGCTCCTCACGATTTCGAACAACTTGGTTCAAACAGATTTGCAAGAGCTACTCCCTACAAAGAGATTTCATCTTGGGAACAAAGAGAGAGCAAAAGCAAAACGCAAAGAACACAAGCAAAAACGAGAGACGCGATCAAGTAATCAAAGCCGCCATGGCTTACGGAGGGTAAGGCCTTCGATTCCCCTCGAAAACAAAGTGCAAATCCTTACAATGGTTGGAGAGATCAACCTAGGGACCTCATGAACTAGAGAGAGGTTAGAGAGAGAGAGTTGGGGCAAATGAAAGGTGTTCAAGAGGTGCAATGAGGGATACCCCTTCACCCCCTACTTATCAGGCTTTGGCTATTTCCCAAAGACCCCCCTAGATACATTGAGTGAACTACCTAGCCTAAGAGTTTCCGTCCAAGCTCCGAAAAATATCTCCCACATTTTGAATGGACGGCCCCGCTTCCTGCCAGGAGTTGCCGTCGCCTCGACGCAAGCTCCAGGATTCTGCCACGTGCCATCCCCGCTTCCACAGAAGCTCCGCCCAGGTTTTGAGGCCCAGACCCGCGAAACCTGCCACTGGTAGCTTTCGGCTCAACTACCGAACTCCGAGTTTTGAGGCCCAAACTCGGAAACCGTCCTCGGATGGTTTCGAGGCCCAAACCACCAAACCGCTCGACTCGAGCCACCTTGTCCTCGCCGGTCGGACTCCGAGTCCCATGAGCCTCCGCTCGACCCGCTCGTCCGCCGTCTTGATTTGGTCAACTCGGTCTACCTCCATGTATTCTCGCACTCGCCGGTGCCAAGTACTAGCCACCATAGCTAGTCCACCGGCGCCCATGGTCCCTTAGTCCGAGCCCCGCTTCCGGCCTTCACCGCTCTCAGTCTATCGGCACGGCAAGCCTCTACTCGACCTTCTCCATGCCATTGACCACTGTCACTAGGCATAGTACCTGCACACAACAAGCCGATAGACAGGCACACATTTTCTTTCGCAAAGGGTTAGAATAAACCGTTCAAACTGAAACACTCAAGTGTTGGTCAATCACTCATCATCAAAGCTGAACATTCATGGGTACTTATCTACCATGTGTTCGCAAGGGCCTGAAGTAGAAACTGCTGCATGTTGGTCAAACCCTCCTTGTAACCGGTGCTTGGCAGCAGTGTACGCTGTAGAACATTGTTCAAATGGCGAACTGTAGGACGTAGCTCTACCGGTGTACGTCGAGATCCTTCTGTGAAGGGTGGCCTAAAAAGAGGAGCTACCTCTTGGACTATCAAAGTGCATCCACCGCGAGCTCGGCGAGGCAAAGAAACGCCTATGTAGCAGTCAGTGTGAAGGCGGAGCTCGCTGATGGTCGGGGTCAGGTGGAGTACCTCTCTGAGTTGCGTCAAGTAGAGCCCGCGACGCTCTCCTCTGAAGGTGTACTGTATGAAGCTGTGGTCTGGCTCAATCCATACTGAAGCATAGAACTCTCGAACCCACCTCTCAATGTAATTCCCGGAATGACCAAGGAGGTCGACGAGTCCCAGAAGGTACGCGAGGAAGGGACGAATCTCCTCACCAGCAAGCTCAACAATGCTCTCCAAAGAGCAAACTCTATGAGGACAAATCTGAATGCATGAAAGTTGGGCTGCCCTGTAGAAATCCTCCATGAGAGGTGTGTGCCACCTGAGGGAACCTCTGGGGTCACGCTGATCCGGGCACCACTTCTTGAGTGCTACGAAACGGAGCTTCTTCACCTGCTTCGAAGTAAGATTCCTCAAATCAAGGTGAACTAAAGCTGCAGCTGAAGTAGGAGCTGCTGAGGCACTCTGAGGTGCACTGTCACCACGTGGTGGAGTGGACTGAGCAGCCTAGGAACGAGTGAGACGCCCCGAGGGAAGAGGTGCCAACAGCTCTCCAAGAGCCTCAGTGACAAGCTCTGGCTCCTCTGCTGTAACTGCCTCTGTCTCTGACTGAGCTGGAGGAGTAGAAGGAAGAACCCGCGGAGGGGTGCCGATATGAAAAGAACCTCGGCAACCACCTCGCTTTGTGCGGTCCGCAGCATTTGTAACTGCCTCAGCCTTCTCGGCCTCTGTCAACTTTCACTTTTTATTCTTCGGCTTCTCAACAAGATTTGCCTTCCCCTTCGCCTTTGGAGGACGCGGAGGGGGAGGCGTATCATCACCTAAATCTGCACGAGCACGATAACCACGAGCCATAGCTGATCAACAAGAGAATCACTGCCCAACTGACAAGAACCACTGCAAGAGAATACTGCAAGAAACCCACTGACACAAGCCAACTGCAAACCTATGAAACACTGATCAATCACAACTGTCAAGAGAGGCTTTGCCTCAATCCATACTCGCGAGCTTTGCTCTGAGTTTAACTACCACTGCCGCTGCTAGAAAGAATAGATAGATATATATAAGCATATAATCGCTAGAGATAAGATATCGTATGGAAGCAAGCACTAGATAAGAATAGAGTGAAAACTGCCAAGATACCTGAGGTAAGCGAGCGTATCTAATCAAAGCACATCAAGCTCCAAACCACACTCCACAAGGAAGATTTGCCAACTGAGAATTACAATTGACAAGATGATTTAGTGAATTGGAGATGAAAGAACTAAGGCATGAGTTGATCGATAGCTAGACAAATCGCTAAAACCATGATCAAAGACATACCCTAGAGGACAATGAAGTGAAGTCGATGATCAAAGTTGAGGAATCGATAAGGCAAATCGACGATTAATCCCCAAACCCTAGGTTTAGACAAACCCTAGAGAGAAAGCTTCTTTAGCTGGCAATGGCGCTGGGTTACCCTGAGGCACCTTTGGTGGAGCAAAATGCAGGAGGAGGAGGCAGGGGGAGGAGCTTGGACGCCGGCTAGGGGGCCCTCGGCGGCGAGGCGGTGGAGGCGGGCTTGGCAGCGGCAGCGGCGCTGCTGCTAGCAGGGGATGAGCGGAGCAGAGCAGGGCTGAGGTGGTGCTCCGGTAGAACTCCAGCGAGGAGCTCTCCAGCGGTGAGGAGGAGGGTGCGGGTGAATGGGCGAGCGGCGGTGATGCGACGGAGAGAGCGGGCGGTGCGGTGTACGGAATGGGCAAAAGTACATGCCAAAAGAGACTGCCAGCACGCGGGTTAAGCGCAAAATTTCCGAGCATCGGACCACTTGCCATGGTCGAGAGGGGAGTCCGACGGATTGAGGAGAAAATAGAAACCATGCAGTAAGCACCCGAGGTTCGGACCAGGCGCATCGGACTGACCGTTGGACCAAGGGAAGTGGTCCGGAGGTCAGTTGACTGAAATAATTGGCGCTGACCGAGGCTCTGGACCATTAGGATATAGTCCGAAGGATCGTTGGATGGGTTGTCCGACGGATTTTCTGTGTTGGAAGAATTTACACAGTGAGCTACCAGGCTTCGGACCAGGTAGCGTCGGACCAAGCAGAGTGGTCCGATGGGTGGTCCGACGCTTGATATGCTTTTGAATTTTCCTGTTTTTCTCTCCAATCTTTTCTCTTAGCCAAGTACCAACACAAAAGAGCAGGAAGAAACACTTGTTGGACCTGGCATAAGAACCATCTGTCAAACCCTCAATTTAGAAATAGTTTGCCATAGGCTAGAATTAGTTTTCATAGGAAAATAGTTCAATAAAGCTCGAAGGATCACCATAGGGGCACAAGAGGGGTATTAGCTGCAGCTAGAGCTTTGAATTGCTCCCCGTAAGTGACGAACCTAGAGGATGATCAAACTTAACCGAAAAGAAAGCAAGAAGCAACACACATGCAAATGCTATGCAAAACGGAATTTGAATCTAGGTTGCGTGCAAGTTTAAACCACGGCAAGGCTTCTTCACACGCTTGAGGGCGGTTATCCTGACCGCGTTAGCCAAACCTATGTGCATTACTATAGATTAAACATGGTTATATTACAAATGAATGCATGCTTCACACAATCTCATTTTTAGTGAAGTTTGAGTGATCAAGCACATTCAACTCGCTTCTCAACCTACAAAAGGTTGTTTCATCGAGTGGTTTAGTGAAGATATCTGCCAATTGATCTTCGCTCTTAACTCCAACTAGTGTAATGTCTTTCTTATCCACATGATCTCTAAGAAAGTGATGGCGAATATCTATGTGCTTGGTGCGAGAGTGTTGAACTGGGTTGTTTGCAAGCTTTACGGCGCTTTCATTATCACACAAGAGTGAAACATCTTTTAAAATTACGCCATAATCAAGAAGTGTTTGGGTCATGTATAAGATTTGTGCACAACTTTCTCCCATGGCTATGTATTCCACCTCGGCGGTTGACAATGCCACACTATTTTGTTTCTTAGAGGACCAAGAGATAAGTGATCTTCCAAGCAAGTGGCACCCGCTGGAGGTGCTCTTCCTATCAACCTTACACTCGGCATAATCCGAATCGGAATAGCCAACTAGTTGGAAGGGTGCTCCTTTGGGATACCAAAGACCAATGCTAGGGGTGTGCCTTATGTACCTAAGGATTCTTTTAACCGCACATAGATGCGACTCCTTAGGGCTTGCTTGAAACCTAGCACATATACACACACTAAACATGATATCTGACCTAGATGCGGTGAGGTAAAGTAAACTACCGATCATAGAGCGATAAAGAGTTTGGTCGATCGGTTTACCTCTCATCAAGGTCGAGGTGTCCATTAGTAGTTTTGGGGTTTTGATTGGCTTGCTATCTTCCATCTTGAATTTCTTGAGTAGATCTTGAGTGTACTTCTCTTGAGAGATGAAGGTTCCTTCTCTCATTTGCTTCACTTGAAAGCCAAGGAAGAAGGTAAGCTCCCCAATCATGGACATCTCGAACTACTTGGACATCAAGTCACCAAACTCCTTGCAATGGTCTTGGTTTGTTGACCCAAATATAATGTCATCGACATATACTTAGCAAACAAAGATCTCTCCATTAAGCTTCTTGGTAAATAGTGTTGTGTCGACGATCCCAATCTTGAAGCCATTCTTGAGTAGGAAGTCCCTTAGCCTCTTATACCAAGCTCTTGGAGCTTGCTTCAATCCGTAGAGTGCTTTGGACAACCTATAAACATGATTAGGCAAGTTTGGGTCTTCAAACCCGGGAGGTTGTGAGACATAGACAAGTTCATTGATGAAACCATTTAAGAAGGCGCTCTTCACATCCATTTGAAAGAGTTTCATTTTGTGACGTGAAGCATACGCCAAAAGGATATGAATGGCTTCTAGTCTTGCAACCGGTGCAAAGGTCTCCCCAAAATCCAAGCCTTCAACTTGGGAGAACCCCTTTGCCACCAATCTTGCCTTGTTCCTCACAACGACGCCTTGATCATCTTGCTTGTTCCTAAACACCCACTTGGTGCCAATGATTCTTGCACCCTTTGGCCTTTCTTCAAGTGTCCACACTTGGTTCCGGGTGAAGTTGTTGAGTTCTTCATGCATGGCATTCACCCAATCCGGATCTGCAAGTGCGTCCTCAACACTAGTAGGCTCAACAAAGGAAACAAACGAGTGATGTTCAACATAAGATGCAAGTCTAGAGCGAGTCATAACTCCCTTTGATGGACTTCCTATGATTTGTTCATGGGGGTGAGCTTGAAGGATAGGTGTTGATCTTCTATCATGAACTTGAGGAGGGGGATGTGGTGCTTCAACATTGCTAGCTTCGGCCTCGGCTTGATCTTGAGGGATGAAAGTATCTTAATTTGCTTCCCTCACTTGATCTTCTTCAATTTGAGGCGTGTTGGGTGGAGAAGGATCTTGATTAGCTTCATCTTCGCCTTCTTCCACCTCTTGTGGGTTGATAGCACCAATTGGCATATTCTTCATAGCCTCCCTCAAGGGTTCATCACCTACATCAATATCCTCAAGTGCTCCTTGGGAGCCATTAGTTTCATTCAACTAAGCCGGTGGATTTGTTAAATACACGGTATGCCTTGGATTTAAGCGAATATCCAACAAGGAAACCAATGTCACATCGCCGTTGGAATTTACCCAAGTGTTGGCGCTTCTTGTAGATGTACACTTTGCAACCAAACACCCGGAAGAATGAAATATTCGGCTTCTTCCCATTGACAAGCTCATAGGGGGTCTTCTTCAATAGTCTTTAGACGAAGAGAGGATTGGCCGCATAGCATGCGGTGTTGATTGCCTCCGCCCAAAACTTCTCCGGAGTGTTGTACTCATCAAGCATAGACCTTGATAGAGTTATGAGTGTCCGATTCTTCCTCTCTACAACACCATTTTGTTGTGGAGTATATGTGGAAGATACTTCATGCTTGATCCCCACTTCATCACAATAGTCCTCAATCTTTGTGTTGACAAACTCGATGCCATTGTCACTTCTAATCTTCTTGATCTTCACATCGAATTAATTTTAAGCTCTTGTAGCAAACTTCTTGAAGATGTCTTGTGTCTCTCCCTTGTCTTGAAGAAAGAACACCTAAGTGTACCTTGAGTAATCATCAACCACCACTAGGCAAAAGAGATTCCCTCCAAGACTAGCATAAGTAGTGGGGCCAAAAACATCCATGTGTAGCAACTCTAGGACTCTTGAGGTTGACATGAAAGCTTTGGTAGGATGATTGTTTGCCACTTGCTTGACACTACAAAGTTTATCCTTCTCAAACACCACATCCTTGATTCCTCTAACCATCTCCTTCTTGACAAGATTCTTCAAGGTTGACATGCCCACATGTGCTAATATTCTATGCCATATCCAACCCAAAGAATTCTTGGAGAATAGACAAATTTGCAAGCAAGCCTCATTGGATGTGAAGTCCACTAAGTACAAGTTGTTGTGCCGGAATCCCTTGAATATCAATGAAAATTCATCAATCTTGGTCACAACAACCTCACTAGGAGTGAAGAGACATTAGAATCCGAGATCACAAAGTTGACCGACCGAAAGTAAATTGAAGCTTAGAGATTGCACTAGCAAGACATTGGAAATAGTTTGCTCTTGGGAGATAGCCACTTTGCCTAAGCCTTAAACTTTGCTCTTTGAATTATCCCCAAAAGTGATCTTGTCTTGATTTGAGCAATCCTTGTCAAGTGTGGTGAACATCCGGGAGTCACCGGTCATATGTTGAGTGCATCTACTATCAATCACCCAATGACTTCCACCGGTCTTGTAGTTCACCTACACACAAGCAACTTGGAGTTAAGCTTGTTGTTTGGGAACCCACTCAAAGCGGGGCCCCATTGCCTTGGTAACCAACTCCTTTGCAGCCCAAAAAACTCTAGGCTTGTTCTTCATTGGTGGACCAAGAAACACTACTAGTGGTATACCCTTGTTGTCCTTCTTGATGACATAGTGAGCATCATGACCAAATGGCCTAGTGTGCTTGGGCAAGGTCTTGGGGGGTTGAGTCTTGCAATCATAAGAGAAATGACCCACTTGACCACACTCAAAGCATCTTCTTGGCTTGGGCTTTGAGTATTCTTGATTGTATCCATTGTACTTGTTCTTGAAGTAGTTCTTGGCCTCAATCTTGACCTTTGCCTTCATCACTTGGTTCTCCTTGAACTCAATGCCGGTCTTGTCATTCTTCATGACCGTGCTCATCAAGAGCTCACTTTGAAGGTTGTGGCCCTTGGTGAACTTCTCAAGGCCACTTGTAAGCTTGGTCTTGTCACTCTTGAGCTTGACAATTTTTTCTCTAAGAGAGGTGATCAAAGTGATAGCATCTTTGTCTTCTTCTTGAGCCGGCTTGATGACAATAGGCTTGTTAGACTTGAGAGTGATTAGCTCTTCCTTTAGCTTTGAATTGTCTTCTCTCATCTTGACATAGTCATCATACTTGTCGGCTTCAACAACTCTCTTGCCCTTGCACTTAGCACTTTGCTCAAGAGCCACATCATCAAGCAAGATATCACAAGAGGTAGCACTATCACACTTAGCACATGGGTTAGTAGCAACATGTGTAGCAAGGTCTTCATTAAGCAATTCATTTGCTACCGCTAGTGTACCGTGTTCTTGCTTGACATTGTTGTAGTCATCTTTTAGCAAGTTATACCTTGTGTTGAGCTCTTGTGTTGACCTCTCAAGCTTATCAGGTTTCTCATTAGCTTGCTTAAGAGAGACTTTGAGCTCCCTAGTGCTAGATGTGAGAGTGTTAATCTCAAGCTTCAAATCATCATTAGCACTAGTCAAGGTGTCAAGCTTATCATGCAAGTTTCCTTTGATCTCAAGTAGCTTGTTGTTTTTATTAGTGTACCTAATTATGATGTTGGAGTATTTGTTGCAAATTTTAATTAGCTCATCATAAGAAGGTGTTTCTTCATCATCACATTCACTAGCACTTGAGTCATCACTATCATCATCATCCTCTTTTTGTACCTTCTTGTCACCTTTAGCCATGGGCATAGGTGTGTAGAGGATGAGCCCGACGATGAGGAAGGAGGTGGCGGTGGAAGAGAAGAACCAATCACCAATGCGGCCACCTTCTGTAACACCCCAAAATTTGCATTGTTTTGAAAAGTGCTAAATTGATTTAATTATGCTTATAATGATATGCATTTAATATAATTAAAATATATATGTTTTGGTGAATTAAAAATTGTCATGTAGAAACATGTTGAGAATTCATGATGGTGCATTTATTGTTTTGTGATGAGTGGTTTTAAAAAGGATTCAAACTCAGTATTCGAAAATGTTTTGGAAAATCTTTTGAAAAATTGTTTCTAGAAAATGCAAAAGCATTTCCTCTTCTCTCCTCCCTCGTTTTCTCTATTTTGGCCTGCTTGGACCAGACGAGACTGGCCCTTACCCTTCCCCCTTCCAGCTCCTAGCTTGGCCCAACCAGGCCAATTTGGCCCAATAGCCGCAAGGCCAACTCTTGGCCCAGCCGCAGGTGGTACGCACCACCTCACCCCCTTCCTTTCTTCCTTGTGCGGCTGACTGCCCGACCCCACTCGTCAGCTTCTCCTCATCCCTTTCCTCTCGCCGTGTTGAAGTAGAGCACCGGCCCGAGCTCCTCCTCCATTTTTCTCTTGGACCGGATCGGCCAGAGGCGCCAAGCGAGAACGCTGCACCCTCCCCCTCTTTTCCCTTGTGCCGCTAATCCTCGGGACCTACGCGTCAACGCCCCTCCTCCTTTTCCTTGCGTCGAATTGAAACCGAGCAGAGCTCGAGTCGGCAACGAACACCAACAGAATCCCTCCCTTTCCTGATTTCCGCGGAATTCTTTCCTAATCCGCATGGGATTGTATCCCTTGATAACCCGCATAGCCCTACCGTCCCCCTATTCCCGTTTGTTAGCTCCTGCGCTTCGCCCTAGCTGTGCAGCGCCATTCCCGAGCACAGAACCCGCCGCCGCCATTGAAGCTTTGCCAAGCTCCTTCATCATCCGTGAGCCCTCCATCTTCAACAGGATAAGGTCCGGGTACCCTCGAATCCTTTACCGTGCTCAATTTCAACTGGAACCGCCCTCATACGCATGTCCTCGTTTGCAGGGAGCCCATGTCCGTCTTGCTGTGCCGCTAGCTTCCCGTGTGTTCCTCTGTCCGCGCGAATACCTTGGGTGAGTCTACGCCGTTCCCTCTCTCTCTCCCGGTGCCCTCGGTTTCTCTTCTGGTGGCCCATAGCGTCGTAGCCGCTCGCGCTGCCGAGCTCCGTGTCAGCGGCCATGGAGGACCACCCCGCCGCCCTCTGTTCCCGGCTAGTCGCTCCCTCTCTCCTTCCCTCAATCTATCGCTACCGTCAGATCCCAATCCAATGGCCGAAAACCGCTGATACCCCTTCGCCTCGGCATATTTGCTAAAGAGACCCTGGAAGATCTGATCCTCAACCCACCGCCCTATGGTGCCTTCCAGCTTTACGTTTTCTCCTCTGGAAAACGTAATCTTCATCGGATTTGTTTTATTTCGAAAATAAATGAAAAATGCTTATTTACACTTTTGCCACTCGATTTCAAAACCCCATAACTCTCTCATATTAAATCCGTTTTGATCCATTCAAGTTGCGTTAGATTCGTAATAAAATTATCTACATGTTAATACCACTGTTAGTTAATTTTTAAAAAGTTTAATTTCGTGGTTAGATTTAATTTAATATCTTTGTATAGGAAAACTTGTGTACATCATAACTTCGTCGTTTTAGCTCTGTTTTTCGTGCACGAAACGTCGATGTGATCGTAGCAATACGTAGATTAGTTTTTAAACTTTTCATCTTATTTTATTAATGTTGGTGTACTGTTCTAATCACAGCCTTGTTTGCTTCGTGTATGTTTGCCCGTCGGTTGTATGGTGTTGTTTGATGATCGATGTTTGATGTTGAGCCACCAGTTGAAGAGTCTGAGTTTTTATTCGATCAAGATGTAACACCCCAATTTATATTAATAAATTGGAAGCCAAATATATGTGAACCCAGGATGTCTTGATTCACATATACCTTACAAATTACAATATCATCACACGAACAACAATTATATTTATTACATCACATGGTGTTCATCACATCATAGCCAACGACATTGTTTATTACAGCGGAATACGTAGTAAAACGAAAACTCCCACCACAGGGACACCAACTGGGGGTACACCCTCCTCAGAAGTCATGGCCACCTCGGGGAACTCCTCATAGCCTCCAACATCTAGTACCCATCTGGGGTTTTTATACAAAAGGTGCTGACAACAAGCGTCAGCTCACCATGCTCAGCAAGTATATCTATGTGGATGCAAGCTCAAAAGGCTGACTCTGGCTTAAGCAGTAAGCAATTTTAGTTCATCAAGTTTTATTAAGTACATAACATATAAAAACATAAGTTTAACCATTTCTCAATGAAAAGCATAAGCATCAGATTTCCAAGTTAACATCATTTGCATTTTAATGTATAAAAACAGGTAATATAATTGGAAAGATCCAGACCGTTGTATCCGTGAGCATGACTATCATGATAGATTTTAGAACTCTGCAGAGTTTGTACAACTTTACCCTTGAGTCGTGTTACCCCTTTGTACGAGATCGCGAGCCTCTTAGCTCACTTCCAAGGTAAGCCGGCAGGGTTCACTACGAAGCCTTACACTAGCCACTCTAAGAAGTTAGTAGCCACGCGAATGGGCCCCCCTTCGAGACGACTCTCTAAAAAGACCGCAGCCTCCAAGGCACATCAAGATAGGCAAGAGAACCATTCTTAGCCTGAAGCACCCCTCTGCGCTACGAGTTGGTAACTACTAACAAGCTAGAGCAAACTAGCTTTACAGCTAAGATCAAAGACATGTAATCCTCAAGGTTGTATGGACTTCCTGGGTTGTCTGTCCCAAATACAAACCTTATAGAGAGGTACTGGAGCATATGGAAATAAAATATATCTCCAGCCCCCTCCTTGTCAATTTTAAAAGATTATCATAAACATTTGATCACAGGTTCCAATCTTCCATTAAACAAGTTCATAAAGTAAAGTTGAGCGTAGCATTACTTATACAACTAAACTTATCATGCTTAAACCCCCCCCCCATAGGTGACAAGGATGTGGTACAAGTGAAACTAAGTAAGTCTCTAATGTTTGAGCAAAAATAGACACATGCATTTACATTGTGATGATTATTTTGAGTTGCTAGGTAACAAGGAATAACATAGGCTATACTTGCCTTGCTCAAAGTCTTGGTCCTGGTACTGCTCCTGGAACTCCTGCTCCTCAAAAGCCTCACTCTCTACTCGCCGGAACAACATCAACAAGAATTCCATACAATAATCACATGCAAAGAAGTATAAACAACTATTAGAACAATATACCATACAATAAAAACATAAAGAGAAATATGTATAAAACTAATCTACATGTTACTAGGAACACATGAGCGTGAGAATCACTCTAATCGGACTTAAAACGAGAAAGTTATAAAGGAAACAAATTTTGTGGACTTTTTAGTAAATAGAAAAACATTTTTCTAAGGTACTATAACTGAAACCGAGGACTAAAACGTAATTAAAGTAAATCTAAAAGGGTTAGGTGGCAAGGCTATGGCTGCTGGACTTGCTGGTTTGAAAAACAGAAATAAAAAGGGTTAAAACATGAAAAACAGGGCTTAAAAAGAAAGGTTTTCGAACTGATTAGAACAGAGCCGCGATTAAAGAGAAACTCGGGGGCCTCAGCGCAAAAGCGCGGCTGCTGGCCGACAGGGAGCCACATGGCAGCTTGCGGTTGGCTGGGTCCACGCGCACAGTGTGAACCGCGTGGGGGGTGCGGGTTCACTGGTCCACGGTGGACCAAAGGGGATACCCCTTCGGTGCATCTGATCTGGGCCGTCCGTGCGCGGACGAACGGCGCAGGGAGGGCGCGCAGCGGGGGACGCCGAGATGGCGCGAGCGTGCACGGCATCGCGCGTTGGCCGGGGCTTGGCCTCGGCGGTGAGGGCGCTGGACGGCGCTGGAGGCGTGAAGCCACCGGAGCGATACGGGTGACGGCGCGGGTCCGCGTGGGAGGTTGGCGGGTCGATGGCGAGAACGCGGGCGGTGCGTCCGTGGCGGACGGCATGGACGAGCGCTCGGAGCTCCGCGACGGTGGCGCTACGGTTGTCTGCCGGTGAAGGCGAGGAGCCGAGGGCGTCGCGGAGTCGTCGGTGGACGCGGTGAGGGCCGTGGCGGAGCCGGTGGTGGCTCGGTGCGTCGTGGCCGCGGTGGAGCTCCATGGCAGAGCTCGGAGCTCGCGGCCGCGTGGGTGGGCGGTGCTACGACGCTGCAACAACAAGGGCGAGGTGCCAAAGAGACGCATACGGACGCGGCGGTCCCGAAAGCGGTCTCTACGCGGTGGTGGAGCCTTACCAGGCGAGGCGACGGCAGCGGCAGAGCGGGTGAGGGTAGGGGGAGAGAAGGGGGCCGCACAGGGTCCTATTTATAGGTCGAGGGGGGAAGCGGGGCTGGCACGAGTGCGCCACTTGTGCTGGCGGCACGGCTGAGTGGCCTTAAGGCCACTCCAGCGAGCGTTACCGGGAGAGAGGGGGCGGTGGTGCGGCCGTTTCCCCTCCATCCGGAGGAAGGGGAAGGGAGGGGACGCGGGTGAGGCTGGCAAGCGGGCCCGGGGAGTGGCAGTGGCAACGGGGCCATGCAGGTGGGAGTTGGCTGGGCCGCGCGAGGGAGAGGGCGAGCTGGGCCTCACGCTGAGTGAGGGGGCAGCTGGGCTAGCGTGGTGCTTGGCAGGCCGAGCGCGTGGGTGAGTGGGATGCAGGCCGAGCAGGCCGACTGCGGGCTGGGCCTGTGCAAGCTAGGTGCAGAGAGGGAGGGGGGTTTTGGGGATGGGCCAGCTCGGCTGGTCTGGGCCAGAAACAAAGAGGAAGGAGGGAGAGAGTGAAAAGAGCTTTTCTTTTTATTTTCAAAAAGAAACCAAACTCAAATTCAAACCATGTTTGAATTCAAGCCAAACAAATCTATCCTACACTCAAACATAAACCCTATGCACCAGCATGAATGCAACAAAAAGAGTTTTCAACCCTAGGTTGCTTTTACATTTATGAAATTAATTACTTGATTAATCTAAATGTCATGAAAATTGCATATAAGTAAATCAATTTCTATAGCTTTTTTCTGAAAACGATTTTTAGGGTGTTACAAACCTACCCCCCTTAAAAAGAATCTCGTCCTCGAGATTCGGATGATGAGAAGAGATTGGGATATTCTGATTTGAGATCCTCTTCCCTTTTACATGATTGACTTGTCCATCGCCTGAGACTAATGGATTGATTTTGAACTCAAAATTCTCTCCAGAAGTTGTTCTCAACTGTATGGTTCTAGAGGCACAGTGTATCACGCCAGCATGAGCAGTAAGCCAGTTCATTCCAAGAATCACATCGATACTTGTGATGTTCAGAACTATCAGATCTGTGAGAAACTCTACCCCCCTTATGTTAAGCTTAACATTAGGACAAAGTAATGTAGCTTTCATTTCACCTCTTGGTGAGTTTACTAACAGGGTATCCTTGAGGGTATTCATAAGTAGAGTGTGCTTCTTAACAAAAGATGTGGATATAAAAGAATGAGATGCTCCGGAATCGAACAAAACTGAAGCAAAATGAGAGTTGACTAGGAACGTACCAATCACAATTTCAGACGACTCCTTTGCAGATTCAGCAGTCACATGATGCACCTTTCCTCGGACATAATTCTGTTGTGCTTGCTTGATAGGGGTGTTGGGGAACACCTTCTGACCAGTGGACTGGCCTGGGGTCATCTTCTTGGGACAACTGTAAGAGAGATGTCCTGCTTCCCCACAAACGAAGCACTTGTTGTAGGTGTTCACATTGGGGGTGTTGGGGGTGCTATTCTTCATCGGGGTATTCACAACTTGTACCTGACGGGGAGCTTGGGTGTTGTACTAACCTTGTTGTGGCTATTGTGGGGTCCTCTGCTGGAACTGAGAATGGTGGGCGGCATTGGATTCCCCCTGGTACCTTTATTGTTGGTTCTGATTCTGGGGATTCTGGGAGAAACGGGGGCGACTGCCATTGCCCATTTGCAGATTCTGGTTCTAAAACTTCCATTTCTTCACCTCCATATCACGCCTCTTGCTCTCAATGACTAGAGCCTTGTCAACAAGAAGCTGGAAATTCGCAAAGGTATGCGAAAGCAGCTGGTACTGAATTCCATCATTTAGCCCTTCCATGAAGAGCTCATGTTTGTCCAGGTCTTCCTCCACATCATTTTGTGCATAGCGAGAGAGTTGAGTGAATTTATCTCTATATTCACTCACAGACATGCCTCCCTGCTTAAGACCGAGGAAGTCCTTCCTCTTGAGCCTCACCAATCCTGCAGACACATGGTGCGTACGGAAACCATCCTTGAACATCTGCCAAGAGATCTGATTAGCATTAGGGTGAGCATGCTGAAAAGATTCCCACCAATCAAGCGCTGCTCCCTGAAGCTGTCTGGAAGCATACATGACTTTCTCCCTGTCATTGCACTGGGAAATGTCTAGTTGGCACTCCACGGCACCAAGCCAGTCATCAGCTTGAAGGGGATCAGAGGTATTGTCAAAGGTAGGAGGGCGTCCTTTCAAGAATTCACCCCTCTTGTCATGAGCTGGTTGGTAAGGAGGGGGAGGTGGGTGGTTTTGCTGATTCTGCATATTTTGTGCCATATGTTGTAGAAGTTGTGTTTGCATTGTCAACAACTGCTCAATAGTTGCTGGCGGGGGTGGTGGAGGTGGTGGTCCACCGGATCCAGATCCCCTGGTGTCAACCATCTGTATTCCAAGGATTACATGAGACATATGCTTATTTTTTTGATCAATAGGCAAGATCAGAGATAACATGATACTCATGGAATAGATTGAGATCGAAAGAGGAGAACCCAACAAGATCTTTTATTAAACCATCATATAACATAAAACAAGATGGTTGTGGACAAGCCCCACAACACATCTCAATCATGGAAAGAGCCAAATCACTCATGAACATCATGACAAGCATCCATGCACATTATTAAGTCACGAGTTCACACATACTCGATGACTCCAACTGACTGACTGACTGACTAACTCGTATGCAACGATCTGTATCTCATGGGTAGGGTGGGTCCTAAGGGTCGACGGTGGTGCGGGTGCAGGAGCAGCTCGGGTGGTGCCTCTTGCGAGAGACAACGATAGCAGGGTCACGGGCCATCAATGGCGGCGGAGGCTCCCGTGGCTGAACTCCCTGGTCTCTCTGGCGCTCCATCTCCAGAAGACGAGACAGAAGTGTCTCCACTTCAATCCATAGGGTCTTCTAGTCCAGCATTACTCTGTTGAGCGCCGAGTTAAGCGAGACCACCAGTGAAACAGTCTCGCCCAACCGGGAACTCTCTCCATCCTGTAGCTTCGCTACTTTGCACCCGTTGCCTGAACCACAACAGCGTGGAAAGTAGCGGTCATCCTCCTCCTGGATGTCTAGAAACATCAGGTCACGGTGGTAGTACAGAGCCTGTCACGCAGCTTCCTCCGCTCCAGTCTCCCTGGTAAGAGTAGGAGTCATGGGGCGGTGAGAAGTACGGATCTCCCAAGTGTTCTCCAGGGCACTCCAAGTCTTCACATAGATCCTGGTGATCCAGTATTTGTTGTACTCTGGGTGGGAGTACTTGCGGCTGCGGTACTCAATCTTCACCGGAAATGGGACGTACTGCATCGTAGTCAGGTCGAAGAGCCGGGAGTGGTACTCATTGTTGTCAAAGTTGGTGGAGAAGGTCTCCCTGATCCACTTGGGGCGTGGAACCTCCTCAACCTCGTCACCCTGGGCGTGGTTGCGCACCTTCTCCTCATCCTGACCCTCCTGGTCAGAACCGTGGGTATCCTCAGACGAGTCACTCGAGTCTCCAGAGTTGTCGCTGGGGTCGCCGGCTGCGCCGGACGTAGCAATAGGGACGTACTCCTCCACTTCTTCCTTAACCTCAGGACCAACATGGGCTGAGCGGACTGGGATGCGTCCTCCGGTCGACTTCTGGGCCGTTGCCCTGGTGCGGGCATCTACACAAAGTTTATAATATGAGATGAGAAATTTTGTAAAGAACAAGTGAAGGAGTGACAAAATTTGCAAAATATCAAAAGTAATAAAATTTTCATGAATAAACCTAAGAGGATGTCCATTCTATCTAAGGGGAGCGTCCTACAGTCAGTTCAGCTTTGATACCAATTTGTAACACCCCAATTTATAATAATAAATTGGAAGCCAAATATATGTGAACCCAGGATGTCTTGATTCACATATACCTTACAAATTACAATATCATCACACGAACAACGATTATATTTATTACATCACATGGTGTTCATCACATCATAGCCAACGATATTGTTTATTACAGCGGAATACATAGTAAAACAAAAACTCCCACCACAGGGACACCAACTGGGGGTACACCCTCCTCAGAAGTGACGGCCATCCTCGAGGAACTCCTCATAACCTCCAACATCTGGTACCCATCTGGGATTTTTATACAAAAGGTGGTGACAGCAAGCGTCAGCTCACCATGCTCAGCAAGTATATCTATGGGGATGCAAGCTCAAAAGGCTGACTCTGGCTTAAGCAGTAAGCAATTTTAGTTGGTCAAGTTTTATTAAGGACATAACATATAAAAACATAAGTTTAACCCTTTCCCAATGAAAAGCATAAGCATCAAATTTCCATGTTAACATCATTTCCATTTTAATGTATAAAAACAGGTAATATAATTGGAAAGATCCAGACCGCTTGTATCCGTGAGCACGGCTATCATGATAGATTTTAGAACTCTGTAGAGTTTGTACAACTTTACCCTTGAGTCGTGTTACCCCTTTGCCCGAGATCGCGAGCCTCTTAGCTCACTTCCAAGGTAAGCCGGCAGGGTTCACTACGAAGCCTTACACTAGCCACTCTATCAAGTTAGTAGCCACGCGAATGGGGCCCCCCTTCGAGACGGCTCTCTAAAAAGACCGCAGCCTCCAAGGCACATCAATATAGGAAAGAGAACCATTCTTAGCCCGAAGCGCCCCTCTGCGCTACGAGTTGGTAACTACTAACAAGCTAGAGCAAACTAGCTTTACAGCTAGGATCAAAGACATGTAATCCTCAAGGTTGTATGGACTTCCTGGATTGTCTGTCCCAAATACAAACCATATAGAGAGGTACTGGAGCATATGGAAATAAAATGCATCTCCAGCCCCCTCCTTGTCAATTTTAAAAGATTATCATAAATATTTGATCACAGGTTCCAATCTTCCATTAAACAAGTTCATAAAGTAAAGTTGAGCGTAGCATCACTTATACAACTAAACTTATCATGCTTAAAACCCCCCCATAGGTGACAAGGATGTGGTACAAGTGAAACTAAGTAAGTCTCTAATGTTTGAGCAAAAATAGACACATGCATTTACATTGTGATGATTATTTTGAGTTGCTAGGTAACAAGGAATAACATAGGCTATACTTGCCTTGCTCAAAGTCTTGGTCCTGGTACTGCTTCTGGAACTCCTGCTCCTCAAAAGCCTTGCCCTCTACTCGTGGGAACAACATCAACAAGAATTCCATAAAATCATCACATGCAAAGAAGTATAAACAACTATTAGAACAATACACCATACAGTAGAAACATAAAGAGAAACATGTATAAAACTAATCTACACGTTACTAGGAACACATGAGCGCGAGAATCACTCTAATCGGACTTAAAACGAGAAAGTTATAAAGGAAACAAGTTTTGGGGACTTTTTAGTAAATAGAAAAACATTTTTCTAAGTTACTATAACTGAAACCGAGGACTAAAATGTAATTAAAGTAAATCTAAAAGGGTTAGGTGGCAAGGCTATGGCTGCTGGACTTGCTAGTTTGGAAAACAGAAAGAAAAAGGGTTAAAACATGAAAAAACAGGGCTTAAAAAGAAAGGTTTTCGAACTGATTAGAACAGAGCCACGATTAAATAGAAACTCGGAGGCCTCAGCGCAAAAGCACGGCTGCTGGTCGGCTGGTGGCCAACAGGGAGCCACGTGGCAGCTTGCGGTTGGCTGGGTCCACGCGCGCAGTGTGGAGCGCGTGCAGGGTGCACGGTGGACCAAACGGGATACCCCTTCGGTGCATCTGATCTGGGCCATCCGTGCATTGACGAATGGCACAGGGAGGGCGCGCAGCGGGGGACGCCGAGACGGCGCGAGCATGCGTGGCATCGTGCCATGGCCGGGGCTTGGCCTCGGCGGGGAGGGCGCTGGTGGCCTCTGGTGGCAGTGGCGAAGCCACCGGAGCGATGCGGGTGACGGCGCGGGTCCGCGTGGGAGGTTGGCGGGTCGATGGCAAGAACGCGGGTGGTGCGTCTATGGTAGACGCCATGGACGAGCGCTCGGAGCTCCACGACGGTGGCGCTACGGTTGTCCGCCGGCAAAGGTGAGGAGCCGAGGGCGTCGCGGAGTCGTCGGCGGACGCGGTCAAGGCCGTGGCAGAGCCGGTGGTGGCTCCGTGCGTCATGGCCGTGGTGGAGCTCCGTGGCAGAGCTCGGAGTTCGCGGCCACGCGGGTGGGCGGTGCTACGGCGCTGCAACGGCAAGGGCGAGGTGTCGAAGAGACACATACGGACGCGGCGGTCCCGACTACGGTCTCTACGCGGTGGTGGAGCCTTACCAGGCGAGGTGATGGCGGCGGCAGAGCGGGTGAGGGTAGGGGGAGAGAAGGGGGCTGCACGGGGTCCTATTTATATGTTGAGGGGGGGGAAGCGGGGGCGGCGCGAGTGCGCCACTTGTGCTGGCGGCGCGGCTGAGTGGCCTTTAAGGCCACTCCGGCGAGTGTTACCAGGAGAGAGGGGGCGGCGGTGCGGCCGTTTCCCCTCCAGCCGGAGGAAGGGGAAGGGAGGGGACGCGGGTGAGGCTGGCAAGTGGGCCCGGGGAGTGGCAGCGGCAGCGGGGCCATGCGGGTGGGACCTGGCTGGGCCGCGCGAGGGAGAGGGCGAGATGGGCCTCACGCTGAGTGAGGGGGCAGCTGGGCTGGCGTGGTGCTTGGCAGGCCGAGCGCGTGGGTGAGTGGGATGCAGGCCGAGCAGGCCGACTGCGAGCTGGGCCTGTGCAAGCTAGGTGCAGAGAGGGAGGGGAGTTTTGGGGATGGGCCAGCTCGGCAAATCCTCTGCCGATACAACGAGGCACATCAGCTGTAAGTCAGCCCATAGTTGTGGTGAATCCTCAAGCCGGAGTACCAACACATCAAAGTGGTCAATTTATTGACTACCCCAAGGCATAGGAGCAACAGACACCAGTCAGCTATCAGCCATCGGCTAGTTATATGCCGATGACTTATAATCCTGGATGGATTGCTCCGGCACCAATTCAACAACAGATAGTACAACCGGGATATCAATATTTGATGAACGTTCAGAATGAAACATCGGCCTATAGACCGATGAATATGATGCCACAGTTCTCCGTGAACGTTCAAAGTGCTCCATCGGCAATCCAGTCGGTGCACAATATTCAGCAAGCTGGTGCTGCACCTGCGCCATTTGGTCTGGCATATTTACCACCAAGGTATGAGGAGGTATATCGACCAGCTCAGCCGGTTAACGTCCCGCCAATGCATCGGCCAGATCAGGATGCATACTGGACTGATAAGATTGCCGAAGTGATGAAAGAACAATTCGGCATCAAACCTAAAGTTAATACGTACTCTTATCGGACGCCGTATCCTCCGGCATATGATTTGATTCCTCTTCCAAATCGGTACAAGGTGCCGGATTTCACAAAGTTTTCTGGCCAAGACGACACGTCAATGATGGAGCACATCAACCGCTTCATTATCCAATGTGGAGAAGCAGCCAGCAGAGACGAACTGTGGGTGAGATTGTTCTCGTCATCATTATCTGGATCGGCATTCACATGGTTCATTTCACTACCTCCAAATTTTGTGATCACTTGGGCCAATCTGGAGAAGCAGTTTCACAAATACTTCTTCGCTGGCGTGCATGAAAAGAAGATTACTGATTTGGTTAAGTTAAGGCAACGTAATGACGAATCGGTGGAGAGCTTCGTCCAAAGGCTGCGAGATGTAAAGAACAAGTGCTACAACTTGGTGCTTGATGATCGGCAATTGGCATATTTGGCCTTCCAGGGATTGCTGCCGCACATCAAGGACAAATATGCATCTCAAGAGTTCGAAAGTTTAAGCCATCTTGTGCAGAGAATTGCCGATCAAGATGTTAAGCCTTTCGAGCCCAGGAAGACTTGGAACAAAAAGGTGTCCTTTATTGGACAAGAAGAAGATTCTGAGTCAGATGAAGAGCTGAGTATCGGCGCTGCTGAGTGGGTGAAAGATAAGAAGCCGGTATCTTGTCCATTTGGTCAAAAAGAAACTAAGAAGTTCACCTTTGACATCACCAAGGCCGATAGGATGTTTGACCTATTGCTTCAAGAAGGGCGGATTAAGCTAGCGCCTAACCAGGTAATTCCTTCGGCCGAAGAGCTCAGAAGAATCAGGTATTACAAATGGCACAATGCGACTTCGCACAGTACCAATGATTGCAAAGTCTTTAGGCAGCAGTTGCAGTCAGAAATTGAGTCTGGGCGAATTAAATTTGAAAATTCTAAAGTCCAGAAGTCGATGAAGATTGATCAGCACCCGTTTCCCAATAATATGGTGGAGACTAGTGGAAAGACTAAGGTGTTGACATCGGAAGCTGTCAAGAAAAGCGCATCGGTGGACCCTGAACATCAGATAGCGGCGCATGAAGTAACAGGGAGGAGGTTCGCCAATGATAGAAAAGGCAAAAGAATTGCCGATGAAAACAGTGATGCTATGAGGTCTCATGGCGTCGTGATCACGCATAGGCGGCCACGACAAGATTATCGGCAATTGTAGGAACGATATCGGCGGTAGGAGGAAGAGAGGCACCAAGAGTGGCTTCGGCATAAAGATCATTGGAAGTGTCCTTTCTTTGTTCATTGCTGGGAAGAAGGCATCAAACTACCTACTGCTGATAATTGTCCTGAATGTAATGGGTACTACCCTGCCAATCTGCCAGAAAAGAAACCTTGTTTTGGCGATCGAGCATCAAACTTTAGCAGGTCGATCGGAGGAAAACGGTCAACACATGATCGGCTGGGGGTAGGCTTAGTGCACATGACAGGCTTGGCAAGCGTGTTGGCCAAGAGGAACTTGAAGAGGTGGCCAATGCAAGAGTACCTGATGAAGAGATATTCTCTAGAGATCCAAACATAAGGAGTGGTGCCGATACAAGCGGTGAAAACGGTACCAGCCTGTTTGGAAAACTAAGCTTCCTCAGTGGTGCCCCAAAGGTCTGACAAAAACTCAGAAAAGAAGGATCCAGCGTGAACGCCAAGGAGATTTATATTACAGTGGAAATCCTTCAAGGGAAAGTCTCCAGTCAAGCAGTGGAGGCCAGAGCGCAAGGATAGGGATTCATCGGCAGAAATCAATATGGTCATCATATTGCCGATGGAATTCATGGCACCTGTCGATACTGAGGAAGAAGCTGCTGATATGGCACAGTTGGTGTTAGATCCGATGGCAGCTGTTTTTGAAAAGCCTGCCGATGATGAAAGGCAGCACTTAAGGGCTCTGTTCGTCAAAGGCAAAGTAGACGGGCAGCCCGTGACAAGGATGCTGGTGGACGGTGGGGCGTCAATCAATATAATAAAATATGTCATGTTCAGGAAGCTTGGGAAAAGTGACCAAGACTTGGTGAAAACAGACATGAAGCTTAAAGATTTTGAAGGCAATGTATCACCAGCTATGGGAGCCGTATGCGTCGAGTTGACCATCGGCAGCAAGACTTTGCCGACAACGTTCTTCGTGATCAGTGGCAAAGGCACCTGCAACTTGCTCCTAGGAAGGGATTGGATCCATGCTAATTGATGCATTCCTTCCACGATGCACCAAAGCCTTATGCAGTGGATTGGAGATAAGATTGAGGTCGTCCGAAGTGAGACCGCGTCGATTGTTGCGTCGGCATAATCAGAAACCTATGAGCAAACCAGGTGCATATCAGGAGAATCCTGGGATACAGAGTTCCTCAAGGTCGCCGACTACAGAATTACACTGATCCAAACAGTCGGTCTTGAAGAAGAGTTTTAATGGATCGGTTCGCTGATGATGGAAAACTGGGGCAGGGGTTCACATCGGCCGATGATTTATTAGAAGTAGATATCAGTGATGGTAGTAAGCATAGGCCTACTTTTATTAGTGTTAAATTAGATTCCCAATGTAAACAATAATTGGTTGACTTATTAAAAGAGTATAAAAATTGTTTTGCTTGGGATTATTCAGATATGCCTGGTTTAGACCGATCAATAGTCGAACATCGGTTGCCTATTAAGTCTGGTTTCCAACCACATCGACAACCTGCGCGCCGATGCAATCCTATGGTATTGCTTGACATTAAAGCTAAGATTACGAAGTTAATTGAGGTTGTGTTTATTCGGCAATGTCGGTATGCCGAATGGATTTCTAATGTGGTTCCTGTGTATAAGAAAAATGGGAAACTTCGTGTTTGCATTGATTTTAGGAATCTCAACAAAGCTACGCCAATGGATGGTTATCCAATGCCAGTTGCTGATCTATTAATTGATGCTGCTGCCGGACATCAAATCATTAGTTTTATGGACGGTAATGCCGGATATAATCAAATATTCATGGTTGAAGAAGACATATCTAAGACTACTTTTAGGTGTCCAGGTCATGTCGGTTTATTTGAGTGGGTCGTGATGACTTTTGGTTTGAAGAACGCCGGTGCTACTTATCAAAGAGCAATGAATTTCATTTTTCATAAGTACATCGGCATGATAGTTGAGATCTATATTGACAATGTGGTGGTCAAGTCCAGAAACTTCGAGAAGCACCTTGCCAATTTGCGAAAAATTCTAGAATGCACGAGGGAACATGGGTTGAAAATGAATCCTAATAAGTGTGTGTTTGGTGTATCGACAGGTCAGTTCTTGGGTTTCATGGTGCATCAGAGGGGCATCGAAATTGGCAGAAAGTCTATTGAAGCCATCAATAAGGTAGTTGCTCCTACAAACAAGATTGAGTTGCAATCATTGATCGGCAAGATTAATTTTATTAGAAGATTTATCTCTAATCTGTCTGGAAGGATTAAGTCTTTCAGCCCACTGTTGAGGCTGAAGGCCGGTCAGGAGTTTGTATGGAAAGAGGAACAACAATTAGCCTTAGAGGAAATTAAGAAATATTTGGTAAATCCTCCAGTCTTGGTTCCACCTCAACACGGGAAGCCTTTCAGATTGTATTTGTCTGCCGATGACAGCATTATCGGATCAGCCTTAATACAAGAGTTTGAACGGAAGGAACGTGTGATTTATTATTTGAGTAGAAGATTGGTGGATGCTAAAACCAGATATTCGGCCGTCGAGAAATTATGTCTATGTTTATATTTCTCTTGTACTAAGTTAAGGCATTATTTGTTATCGGCCGAATGTACTGTCATATGCAAAGATGACATAGTTAAGTACATGTTGTCGATGCCGATATTAAGTGGAAGGATCGGCAAGTGGATTTTGGCGCTGTCAGAATTTGATTTAAGGTATGAATCGGCTAAGGCGATTAAAGGTCAAGTAATAACCGATTTTGTTACTCAGCATTGTGGTACAGTGAATTCCGTACAGATCGCTCCTTGGACTTTGTTCTTTGATGGATCTACATGCAAGGAAGGAGCAGGTGTCGGTATTGTTTTGATTTCACCCAAAGGGCAAAAGTATGAAATCGCATTGCCGATTGTTGCTACTTCAACAAATAATCAGGCTGAATACCAAGCTTTGCTAAAGGGGTTGGAATTACTCAGGGAAGTGCGTGCCGATGCTGTTGAGATCTTTGGCGATTATATGTTGGTAATCAATCAGTTGATTGGAATTTATGAATGTCGAAGTGAAGTTTTGATTGCGCACCATGAAAAGTGTTTGCAATTATTGAGGGAATTTAAAGAATACCGCCTAGAGCATATTCCCAGATTGCATAATGAAGAAGCTAATCGGTTGGCGCAATATGCTTTAGGGTATCAGCCGATTCAAGAAATAATGACATCGGTGATGGTTGCCGATGACTGGAGAAGAGAAATTGCCGATTACTTAAGGGGTCCATCTAGGAAAGTCGAAAGGCGTCTAAGGTTTCAGGCTACTAAGTGTGTGCTCCTTGATGATGAGTTGTATTATCGGACGATTGATGGAGTTTTGCTCAGATGCCTTAGTAAGGAAGAATCAAAAGAGTTGATGGGTGAGATCCATGAAGGAGTGTGTGGGGCGCATCAATCGACATTCAAGATGAAGTGGATGATTAGGTGCAATGGATATTATTGGCCGACAATTCTTGAGGATTGTTTTGAATACTTCAAAGGGTGTCAAGACTGCCAGAGGTTTGGTAATGTTCAGAGAGCACCTGCGTCGGTAATGAATCCTATAATCAAGCCTTGGCCGTTTAGAGGATGGGCTATTGATCTCATCGGCCAAATTTATCCGCCATCCAGTAAGGGGCATAAGTTTATACTTGTTGCTACCGATTATTTCACAAAGTGGGTTGAAGCTATTCCTTTGAAGAAGGTGACATCGGCAAATATGGTAGACTTTGTGAAAGAACATATTGTTTACCGATTTGGTATCCCTCAGACTATTACAACTGATCAAGGAATAATGTTTACATCTGGAGAGTTTGATGAGTTTGCTGTTAGTATGAGGTTTAAGGTTTTAAACTCTTCTCCTTATTATGCTCAAGCTAATGGTCAGGCTGAAGCAACTAATAAAGGAATTATTAAACTTATCAAACGAAAGATTGAGGGAAATCCCAGGAGGTGGCATATAGTGTTAAAAGAAGCACTATGGTTGTATCGGATGGCGTGTCATGGTGCAACTTAAATTTCATCGTACCAGTTGGTTTATGGGCATGATGTTGTCTTAGCTTGGGAAGTTAAAACTGGTTCTAGGCGATTATTTTCTCAAGATCAGTTAACACCCGATGAGTATGATGTACTTATGAAGGATGAGTTAGAAGATCTAGCGGGTCATCGGTTGAGAGCTTTGATCAGCATAGAAGAAAACAAGAAGAGGGTGGCCAGATGGTATGACAAGAAAGTGAAAGTGAAAGAATTTGCCGATGGTGATCTGGTGTGGAAATTGATTTTACCGATTGGAACTAAGAGTTCAAAATTTGGTAAGTGGTCCCCTAATTGGGAGGGTCCGTTTCGGATAAGTCAATCAGTTCCTGGTAATGCCTATCTTTTGGAACCCCTCAAAGGGGTTGCGTTTCCCAGAGCGATCAACGGTAAATATTTAAAGAAGTATTATCCTAGTATATGGGTAGATGCGTGAAATGGTACAAAAGTATAAGTGCCAATGGATAAGAATCATGCAGAACATCAGCAAGAAGCATGTTAGCAAAATCAAATGTTAGGTTCATGATTGCCGACACAGCAAAGTACAAATTACAGCAGGGAGTGAATAGATGAGATCGCACGCAGGTGAATTTGATCTGCTTCTTCTATCTCCCTGGCGTCATCGTCGGCAGATCCTTCAATGGGCTTGATCTTTCTCTTTAGCAGGATGGCTTGCCGAGCGCCTACATCTCTTTCTTGTTGCAGGGCTTTGACAACATCAGGCAATTGAGCTTTTTTTCGGTTGGCCGCATCTAAGGCTTCATCGACTCTCTTCACTTCCGCCAACAGCTCTTCCTTTCTTGCCGATAAATGGGTGATTTCTTGCTCAAGATCAATACCAAAGGTTTCTAGATGACCGATGCCCTTGTGCTTTTCATTAGCAACTTGTTTGAATTGGAGCATTTCCTCTTCGAGCTTTGATTGAGCGGCTCTATTGGCAATACGGCGTGAAGCCTGTTGGTATTGAAGTTGTCGGCTCTCAAGGAATGCTACTTGGAAGAGTGTTTCTTCGATATCAGCAGTGGAATCTCCTTGAATCTCCTTGAAAGCCACTTTCGCTGCAGTGGAATCTTGAACTAAGAGAGAGGTGCTTTGTTGCAGTGAAAGTAGCAATGCTTCGAGCTTAGACTTGATGTCTGCCGATATGATGCCTGGAGCTGGAGCAGAGATTTCTTCGTCATCTTCATTGGGAATGGTAACGGCGAAAGAGAATAAGCTATCAGGGGAGTCTTGGGCCTGAAAAGGAGAAAATTAGAGTTTGCCAATCATAAGTTTATGTTGCAAGTTTTGTGACAGTCGGCTTACCATCTTAAAACGGATTTCTTGCCTCGGACTCGGAAAGACGGCTGGCGTAGCGTCGTCTTGAAGATCGGCAACGGTTGCCGATGAACTTGCCTCTGTAGGAGGGACTGTTGGTGCTGGTGGTGCCGATGCTGATGTTGTTTCTGTTGTTGCAGCTGGCTCCTGTAGTGATGGTACTGTTCCCTGGTCGGGAATTTCATCCGATGGTTGATCGGGGATGGGCGCCGATGCTGGCTCTAGTGTTGGCAATGCAATTGGAGTTGGTGATACAGATGGAGTGGCTCGCCTCAAGCGCTTCTTTTTCTTTGGAGCAGCGGTTGGTGAACCAGCACGTTTCGGCTACAAAGCCTAGGGGGCATCAACAGTATGAGTCGGAGGAGCTTGTACATTTGAAGCGGCTGCCGATGAGCTCGTTGCCTGCAAAGGATGTTTGGTGCAAATTAAATAAAAATGAGTATTACCAATGATAGTTTGTAATCGGCATGAATAGAGTAAGGATTATTACTGCGAAAGCTTGCGCGAAGATGGCGACAGCGGCCGATGGAGTAGCGGTGGTCCTAGCTAGTGTCGGCTTAGGCTTAAGGGTAACCTTAGGTACCTTTTGAGGTGTGAAAGCAGCCAACGAAGGAGCCTTGCTGCCGATTATCGATATGGGATTCATCAATCGCAGATTGAAGTGTTGGCCGCTCTTGCTCTTTCGGGGGATTGGATCATTGACCTATCGGCAAAAAGGTTAGTACCGATGAATCCGGGAGAAAATAAGAGTGAATGAAGTCGAAAGTAAGACTTATTGCATCATCGGGGATAACGTGCTCATCGTCAATTAGATGCCAATAGTAGTGTGATGATACAGCGAACAATTGATCTTTCCACTCTTGCCACCAAGATTTGTATGACTCGGTGATGAAGGATGTTGGTGCCCAAGAGGATAAGTCAATGTTTGATACATCGGCATGAGGAGGGGATTGACAATCTTGTCCCAGTCCATGGCACTGGAGATGGTTTCTCTTGGTTTGATCACGTTGGCATAGCTGAATTTGATCGGCAACTGACCAAACGCTAGTTGTCTTGCTGCTACTGATGGATAGTAGAACTCATAAGATGGAGCATTCTTCCCAGTCCCGAAGATATTAACTGGAATGGCCCGTGGAATGATAGTAGCTTTCATGATCATCTTGTTCTGTGGTATGTTCCCATAGGTGAGGTTGAAGGAGAGTGGGAATCGGTTATCCTGGTCAACGTAAGGCCACCAGACTCGTTCTGCAGCAGGGATTCCACAGTAAAATCTCTGAAAGAACAGACCGAATTGACCTTCATTGGCATCGGTTCCTGGCAGTACTATTATGGCCTCCCAAAAATTGAGTGGAGGACGGGTTGCCGATTCGTCGTCGTCGAATTCATATTCCTCCGATATATCCCTTGGGAATTGTTGACTGAATAGGTCAAACTGGAGGACCTTATGCATGTGTGGATTCAACCACATGTTCACAAACCACCAGGGGCCTCCAAGGTTGCCGATGGGTTCACCTAGCAGTAGCTTTCTGGATACTTGGTGCAGAAGATGGTATACTGAACCAAGGAGATATCGACCAAGAGGGAATCCTTCGTTGATCAAGAATTCTGCTGCAGGGAGATATGTGGTTGTGGGTCCGACTGTCCTACCATAGAAAATATACTTATCCAACCACATGTTCAAGAAGACGGCGTGCTCCCTCTAGCCTACCGATCCGGTCTTCTGGTTTTCTTGGATGTATCCAGTCCAACCGCCGATGTGACGAGTGATCACCCGATGTTCAGACTTCCTGCGGAAAAGGCTGGAAGGATCGGCAGAAGAGACGTCGAGGCCGGTAAGCATGTGCACATCAACAAGTGTGGGAGTGGCTGGTCCGTGTCTGAATAGAAACACATTCATTGTATTGGACCAGAAGTATGATGCAGCAATCATCATATTTTCATTTTTGGCCATATCGGCAATTGGCAATCTGATGCATTGATCTATGTTACGTGCCGACCAGAGAGCCTGTTGCTTCCTAGCCATCCTGAGATACCAGTTTTTCCATCCTTTAGTGGGTTTGGGCCATGAGCGGAAGGCATCTCTCCATAACCCTAGATTGAAGCACTCAGATCTAAAGGGGATGCGGTTGGTTTCAGCGTTGATGAGCGCGGTGGGATTGGTATTCCCCATTGGGCCCAGGCAGTGAGAGTGTGATTGATCGATAGGGATTACTATTTTGCTGTGTAGTTCCTAGATTCAGAAAATGGAAAGAAAGCGAAAAGGAAATTATGGAATAATGCGAAAAGGGGAATCGCAAGAAGAAAAGCGAGAGGGAAAGAGATTTACTACAGGGACGTTGAAGTTGATCGCCATTGATTCCGGGAGGTCCTTGCAGGAGGTCGCTGGTTGTCACCGGAGTGTTCTTCAGGAGGCGCCGCCGAGATTAGAGGTGAAGGTGAATGAAGGTATGAGCTTAGGGTGAAGAAGAATTCGAGGGGTGGTAAGTTTTATAAGCCCGACCTGGGGTATTTCGGAGTTTTCTTCGTACTGAATAGGAATATGGAAGGGTATGGTAGTGGATTCACGCGGCAATTGAGGGATTTTGAGATTAGATTTGTATTGTTCGCACTGCAGTTGCAGGGTTCTGTTGGTAACTTGCGGTTTTTACGCGCGGTAATCGAGGAGGTCGTGCAAATATCTTGGAGGGAGAGATTACAGTAGAGAGAATTTCGGCGCGTAAAATATTCTACACTCCGAAATTAGGGGGCATGTGTTGACACTGTTTTTCAACATATGTCAAAAGAGCTAAGACTCGCATTGATCGGTAACCGTTTTCTATCGGCATTGGAAGGTCATCGGTTAAAATTGCCGATGAGGATGAATACTGCCAATAATAAGGGCAAGGGTTGTTGCCGATGGAAGCTGAGCGATAAAGCAGGTTTGTTGCCGATAAGGGTTGATTGATAAAAGCAAGTTGCCAATGAGAATAAAAGTGTTACCGATTGGAGAAGATTATCGATAAGAGAATATTGCCGATGGGCGTAGGATGACGTGGCGGCTGACGTCAGCAGAAATTGCCGATGACGATGGAACAAGACTGCAGACTAGAAGTGTGCCGATGAGAGGGTTCATCGTGGAGGGGCTTGATATGGAAACCGGTGTTTTTTATGCCAGTGTTATTTTATCGTTTGAGTCTGACTCTTGCACGAGTCATTTATTTCCTTAAAAATAGGGGTGTTTGTTTAAGGAAAAATTATTGTTATTTGGGTCCGACTCCTGCGCGGGTCAGTTGTTTCCTTAAAAATAGGAGTTTTTGTTTAGGATAGGTATGAGTCGTGTCTGTCTACAACTCCTTTTGCCGGAGTATAAATATGTACCTAGAGGTCGTGAAAAAAAATATATATCAAACAAATCTATTATTTTTTACCTACTTTTCCAGCAATTCTACTTTTATCGTACTAGTTCTAGTTTACTTACGAGTTCTTCAAGTTTCGACGGGCTGCATCTCCTCGACCTCTGTCAACTCTTGCAAGTTCCGTGTTTTGAGCAATCTGAGCCTTGACGTCCGGGCGCATCGCTGTGGTCTCGTTCAGTTTTTGTTCTAGTTATCGTCCTTGTCGATTAACTGGTCAAATCGACTGGCACACCGTGGATATCGAATTTGGGTATAAGCCCGAGGTGTTCGCAGATTCTGACGCTTTTTGTGTCAACAAGAGCTTATCTGTAGGGCTTTATGGCTCTGGCTTTAGCTCAGTATGGGGACCTTTTCTAGCTTGTTCAGTGGTTACCTTTATGACGCAAATAGGAGTGTGCCAAGACGGGTATAGTGTGGTTCCTAATCTATGGGCATAGCCGCGAAGGAGTGTGACCGTAGACAGGTTGGCTCTAACCCCCCTGCCACAAACCTTGCGGCCCTAACTTGTTAGACGAACCTTTGAAAGGTTTCATAGTGAACCCTACCGACCTTCCTTAGAAGTGGGTTAAGAGGATGATCTCCTCGGGCGAAAGGGCAATTCACGACTCGTGGGTAAAGATGTACACCTCTGCGCAAAGTTAAAAACTATCATGATAGCTGTGCTCACGGACACGAGCGGCTCAGAAAACTCACAGAAATTATTGGGTTCTTATTTCTATGCGGCTTATGCAAGTATTATTTATTTATTGTATCATTGTCATTTACTCTATGATCATGGATATTTGAGCTTATGCATTACCTTGGAAATTGTTGATATTAATATGAACTTGACATACTTAAAATGCTTACCGCTATGAACCATGCATATCCTTTTTGAGCTTCATGAACCCCGTGTTGTATTTGCTGAGTACGTATGTGCTTACCCTTGCATTCAAATACCTCAGATGAAGATTGAATTGTTGATTACCGCAATGAGTACTAGTCTTGATGTCAACCAGTCAACCAGTCCCTTGGAGCTTCCGCAGATGTCGTCGTCTTAGCTTTAGTTTATTTGTTTAAAACTCTGTAATGAATATTTATTCACTATGTAATAAGCACTGTGATGGTACTTTTTATAATTTGTCAACTCATGTGTGCAACTATTCCTAGGGTGCACATGAGCCTTTTATGCACTTGTTTTTATTCTTAAAAGCGGGTGTGACACCTTCTCTTCTTCACTCTCATCACCGGAGGAGTCACTTGAGTCTTCAATATCGGTGAGTCAATCACCCACAATGTAAGCCTTGCCATTCTTCTTCTTGTAGAAGTCGAAGTTCTTCTTCTTCTTGTATGGCTTGTCTTGCTTCTTGTCATCATCACTTGAGTCATCATTGCCACCCTTGTTCTTCTTGTAGTTCTTGAACTTGTTCTTGGACTTGTCTTTCTTCTCTTCGGGGAAAGCATGAGCTAGATGACCAAGAGTGTCGCAATTGTAGCACTTCATTTGGAAGATTGGCTTTCTTGAAGAGCTTGTGAAGAACTTCTTCTTTGAGTCAAACTTGACTCCATTCTTGTTTAGCCTCTTCAACATCTTGGTGGTTCTCTTCACCATGAGAGCGATGTTGTCTTCATCATCTTCACTTGACTCCTCAACCACCAATTGGATCTTGCACTTCTCTTTGGTGGAAGCTTTGAGGGCCAAGTCCTTCTCCTCCTTCTTGGTGGAGGATGAAGAGCTACCATCACCAATCTTCATGTACATCTCATGAGCATTGATCTTGCCCAACACTTGTGTTGGTGTAGATGTTGAGAGATCTCCTTGGTGAAGCACGGTGACAATGTGTCCATACTTGTCAATCGGCAAGACACAAAGAATCTTGCGCACCACATCCGGTGGAGACATTTGGGTGAGTCCAAGGCCATTCAATTCCTCTACAAGAATATTAAGACGTGAATACATCTCATTAGCATTTTCATTTGAAAGCATGGTAAAGGAATTCAACTTAGCCATGACCAAGTGGCAGCGCTCCTCATGCTCACACTTGGTCCCCTCATGTAGTGCACAAACGTTTGTCCAAACATCATGCGCGGTTTTGCAATTCCGCACACGGTTGAACACATCCTTGCAAATGCCTCGGAAAAGAATGTTATTTGCCTTAGCATTGTTCTTCTCACTAGTTGAATGCCCGTGCGTTGCTACGGGATAACTCATTTGTATTAAAAAGACATATATCACACGATAATATAACAATGTTCTCCATGAGAGTAGGCATCATTGATTCATGTAAATGTAAACGTGTTACATGTCAAACATCAAGAGGTAGGGCAAGGACCTTGACATTAGAATCAAACATGTACAAATAATTTTCCAGTATGCATGTAGTGTGTATACATCATCTCCATGTAGAGCCCGATAAAATACATTAAAATACCTAGAAATGGTAACAAGTATAGCGTTACACAAATAATATTTATTATACAATACAAATGGAATGAAAAATGCATTGTATTAGTGAAATGTTATATTACCTCGTCTATAGTGTTAGAACCTCCTTAAATACAATATTCTTCATGAACGTTCCCGACATCATTTGGGTCTTCTTATCCTTAACTTTTTTATTTGATGTCTTTTTCTTGGCATTCTTTTGAGCCTTTTTCGTTGCCTTCTTGTTCGCCTCCTCTTCCACTGTCTCCACATCAGGAGGTAGGGCAAGGACCTTGATATTCGTTCTTGCCGTGGCTCTAGACATCGCAACATACAACTGTCCATGAGAGAACACCGGCGCGGGCAGGTACACACCGACGTTGGGGATAGTCTAGCCCTGGGACTTGTTGACCGTCATGGCAAAGCTCAGCCTGATAGGAAACTGCTTTCTCTTAAATTGGAACGGAAACATCTCATCATCCGACGAACATAGCGGTATTCGAGGAAGGAATACCCGCTTGCCAGCATGCTGCCCCACCACAATTTCCGCGTCGATTGTATTTCTTTGGAATCCCCGCACCACCAGCCTTGTACCATTGCATAGCCCGTTTGCAGGATCGATATTTCTAAGCAATATGACAGGACACCCGATCTTGAGTTTCAAGACATGTGGAGGCAGTCCGTTGGGTGTCAGACTGTTAAGGAACTATGATGGATAGTAGTTATGTGGATTATCTACCGCGGCGTAAAAATTGTGATACACTGTCTCCCCAACTTGGAACATATCAATCATTTTCATATTAATCTTGTCCACCCAATCATTTTGTGTAGATAAAATAGCTCTAGTGGTGATGTAGTCTTTGTCGGCCATGTTTGCATTTAGATCTGGGAAGATGGTGTCGATTAATGTATGGAGATCTTTCTCGGCATCGTCAGAGTAAGGGACACAAATCTCGTCTGGAATACGAACATTGTCATCTTCGTTAACCTCTTCCGTTCCACCACCGATGCGCAACAAATAATCTGCAAACCATGGGTCACTCTGAGCCCTCATGTTGCAGACGAGCTTTAGGTGTTGCATGTATTCCCAAAGATACGACCTTTGTAGAGAAGTGCCGACTATTTGAGCCCTAGATCCTTTCCGCACAACATGAAGGACCTGTCTGAAATCTCCACCAAAGACAACAGCCTTTCCTCCAAATGGTAGGTCTGATACTCCCATTATATCTCATAGACTATTGTCTAGTGCTTCCACATTCTGCCTCTTTGTCATAGATGCCTCGTCCCAAATTATGAGAGCTGCTTGTTGTAACAGCTTGGTAATACCACTCTGTTTCGTGAAGCTACAACAACCGCCCTCTTGAAGAGTGAGAGGTATCTTGAAACGCGAGTGAGCCGTCCTCCCACCTGGCATTATAGCCGCTGCGACTCCAGATGTAGTTGTAGCAACGACAAGCTTATCCTGGCTACGTAGTTTTGCGAGAAGTGCCCTGTACAAGAAGGTCTTTCTAGTCCCGCCAAGTCCATCCACAAAGAACACCCTACCTTTTTTTCTTTCAACAGCGGCCATTATCTCATTGTAGGTGAAAGGACCTTGATGTCGCCTAGGAGGACTAGAGGGGGGGTGAATAGACCTATTTAAAACAACTTGACACTTTTCTATTAGCACAGGTCCAGCTGGTCCGGCACTGCTGGACCCCCAGGACAGAACTGAGCACAATTCAAAAAGTATAACTAGAATGGAAATTGTGCTTGAATGAAAACCTTCCTAGAGGTTTAGGGAACCTCTAGCACCACTTGAAAGTGGTAGTAACACACCCACCAAGTAGATCAGGACCAAACCCTAGAAAACACCTTGAGGACAAATGCAAGTAAAGCAAACAACACAAACACAAGTGACACAAGATTTATCCCGTGGTTCAGCGTCGCCACCAAAGCTGGCCTAAGTCCATGTTGTTGAGGTTCGCCACACAAGGCTTAGGCTCGCCACACAAGGCTTGCCTTTCCCTCGTTCTCAAATCAAGAGAGTGAACTCTTGAAGTGAGGGGTGATTTCTTAGCTGCAATGAGATGGTTACAAACCTCCCTGGGCTGCCACACAAGTTGGCAAGCTCAACGGGCGACGCTCTAACTGGCTAGGAGCGAGCTCCAAGAGTAATGAATGACATCCACCGGCTTGAACGCGAACCAAGTGCTCTAGGCGTTGAAGAACAGTTTGGGCTGCTCTCTAATGAAGTTTGGAGGCTCCATCTCTCAAAGGATTGGAGAGGGATCAAAGAGAGAAGCTTGAGGGGCTCCAATGGAGTTAGAGAGAGGGAGAGAGCTTTCTATGTGAGCATTGGAGAAGAGAATGGTCGAGATGACCGTTGGGGGCAGCAGGAAGGGGATATAAGTACTCCCTGCTGTCCAACGGTAACTTTAAGTCGCGGCACTGCTGCACTCAGGCCCGGCACCGCCGGACAGGTCCGACACTGCTGGACCGCAGCACTACTGCTCAGGGGAACAACACCGCTACGCTGCCCAAAAATGCTCCAAATGAAAAACTGTTTTGCAAGGAGTCTAGGCAAGGTATGAGAGGATGTTTGGTGGAATTTGAGCACTTGGTTGCACATTTAAGCATGCACATTGCATCCCCCTTTGTAGTACGGCCTTTCCTAAACTCAAATTCAAAACATCAAATAATTTAAAACTTTTGAGGTGGTCACCGTATCCTTTGCTAATTTGGGGCTGCACCATTGAATGTATTGTCCTCATTTTTATAATACCTTAAGAATGTGTTTGCAATCATCAGTATCTCATCTCTTTGAGCAAACACACCTTAGATCTTGTGACTTGAATCTTTCCAATACATATGAATTCAGCCCATGGCTTCAAGTCACTTCCACTACTAAATTGATCCTCAACATAATATGACTCCTCATAGCTCGATTAGTACTTCGACTCAATGCAAGTACTCTCTTCTTCACCTTAGCCATAGTACCTCGGTCTCCTTGACCTTCAACTTCGCTTAGTACCTCGAAGTCCTTTCCTTGCTATCTTCACCCTATCAAGCCATACTCAAGTCACATCATATTAAGCACCGATTGAAAACCATTTCTTCAATATTGTGATCCTTGCTTGAATATCTTATAGATATGAATGTTGAGATCAATCAAGCTTTGATATATGAGACTCCATATCAATATGGTCAAGCCAATTCACAATTCCTTATATCCTCCTTGTTTTGGCTTGACACTCCTATTACTCACTTCAATCTTTATCAATACAAGCAAACCAAAGTAGAGACCATATTATATCCAATATACATTGTCTCCTTGTCATTTGACCTTTGCTTGGTGTTTTCTCAATTATGCACTATTGATTCATTATTCAATCCTTGATCAACACTGGTCCATTATCCAACTCTTCTTGTTCATGCAAAGCAAGCCAATATAGAGACCAATACATAACTATCAACTCATGTCTCATTTGTCATTTGTCAAGTGTGCTTGCTTTGACATGATACTATGATATCCCACAACATAGAAGCCATTTCATTGATTCCATTTGCATTGTTGTCTTTTTCTTGAACTAGATTATTCCCATAATCTTTCAATACAACAATACACAATTTGACCTTCATTTCAACACTGTGTGGAATACCATCAAGTTTTCTTTTCTTGTTGAACCTTTGATACACTTAGCAAACTTGTTAGACCTTTAATTGTGTTGTCACTCAATTCACCAAAACCCACTAAAGGGCTAGATGCACTTTCAATCTCCCCCTTTTTGGTGATTGATGACAACACAATTAAAGCTTACAAGAGATTGATAAATATTAAGATTTTGAATCCTAAGATATAGTGAGCTCCCCCTAAATGTGTGCATAGAATGGAATTCAAATTTTGGCCTCAAATGCCAAATGCACATATTTAAGAATAAGTGTGAGAACTCTCCTATATCATAGCATTCGTGGGGTGTAAGGTGTAACATGGTAAACGTGATGCTCATGACAGATCATGCACTCAAAGATTGCTGACCAATAGAGGGCGGCACTGCCACACCCAAAGGGCGGCACTGCCGTCTTGCCAAATCAGCACATATTAAACAAGCATCACTCAAGGCATGAAAGTCACACACTAGCATAAAGCATCAATTTAAACTATCCTTGCACACACCACACAAATTTGAAAAATCTTATATGCCTCTCTTTTACCCCTTTTCATCCACATATCAATCTCTCCTCCCTCACAATATTTCTTCCCCTTTGGCATTAATCTCCAAAAAAAGATCTCTCTACCAAAAGGAGGAAATTAGTGTAGACAAGTGAGGGCAAGAGGTAAGTAAAAGTTTCGCATACAAGATTTCTCTCCTATGTTTTCTACCAAACAAAGTATGCAACAAATTAAGTCAAGATTCTTGAGAAGTTAGCATATTTAGCTCATACCTCACTTAGACGATATTTAACATGAGACAAACTCACGCCATCACCACAAGAGGTATCAACCAAATATCTAACTCATTCTCTAATCGTCACCACAAGAACAAACTCATGGTGTGGCTCAAAGTATTGCATACACATGCACACACTAGCATGTAAGGGCCTAGATGCACAAAGGTAGTACAAGAGTTCATGGAGTGATATACCTTTGTTCTAAGTCCCATAATCTCCATCATGATGATTATTTTGAATTTAGTGCTTTGATGGGCTTGGCACTTATTTAAGCAAAAACAATCTCAATTGTGCCCATCTATCGTTATCATCATCTTGAAGGAAACATCACAAACTTGTGCTTGATATCAATTGAAAGTCCCTTGCTAGCTCTTGTTGTCATTTTGAGATACCAATTGAAGACATATTTCTTGATATACCAAATTGAAAGATTATCCATCAATGCCAATTGAAATATGATCTTCATAGTATGAAACCAATTGAAGGAATCTTCCCAAGTTGATGCCAATTGGAATAAATACTTGTATCTCATAATATCACATAGATGTCTCCTAATAAAGGCTTACAAAAAAAGAGATGACATTAAATTGCACAAGCTAGAGTTTCACAACTAGTGACCATTTTGGATGTGGAAGGCATGTAGATCACTAATTGCAAAACCTCATAACATAGACTAAGTTCCCTCTTTTTATAGTGCATACATATATATGTGGAAGACAAGAACATATGCACTTTTGGTCATTTAAGTCCAAACAAGGGAATTTAAGCTATATTATGGAGAGTAGCTACTTGAGAGATAAAATTGCAATCCAAATAAATATGAGAGACAACTTTACCAGTTTGGATTGAGTTAGTGTAGCATACTCATGAGAAACCCATTCTCACCGAGAGACTATACAAATTCACTAGAAGAAAAGGTTAGTCTCAAAGACACAAGACATAGAATGGGCTCCCCCTTAATATGTGCATCAAGTACTCAAATTACTTGTGAAATGCACTAGAATCGATTTAAGAGTCTAGAGGAGTTCATCCTATATCTTGGTCAAGGCATGATAAAATTACAACAATTGAACTTATGCCAAAGAGAACATACCACCACCAAGGTAGAAATATCACCATATTAATATGACCATCATAAGTGAAAATTGATGATTTGGATGGTCATAGTTATCATTTGAAGAAATGTGGTGAAATAGAGCTTTCATGATCATCCAAGATCCATATTAGGTTCCTAGTTCTTTCTTTACCTAAAGCAACTCACATAGAGAGCAAAAAGGTAAAATTCATAAAAGTTGCAAATTGTGAACTAGGAGTTACCACTTTTGTTGATAAGATCCTGGGTAATCAATGGGATGGATCATGAGCACTTGAAGATCTATATAGTGGAGAACTAACAATGAAAGTCCACAAATCAATTATTTCTCTCCAACCCATTTATAGCTGGTTCCACCAAGGATTGGGGCATTCAACACTAAACCAGAAGCTCTTGGTTTATAAAGACCAAGACCTGCAAGAATAATTTTGAAGCACCCAAATAACCATATGAATTTTCCATCCTCTTTTGGTGTTCTTTCTCCAATGTGTGAGATCTGTTCCAACTGAATTCTTCTTCAAGCAGCTTGCAATTCAATTCCAAACACTGAATTTTCAGATTCTATCTCCTTTGAAAAGAATTCATATCTCTCAGACCACTATACCAATATGCATAAAATTTGGCAAAGATGTTCATACATAAGTCCTCTAACTGCTGTTAGGATTTCAACTCATTTGGACTCCATTTGACCAGACAAATCTATTTTCTACCAATCTGCCAAAGTCTGAAACTCACTCAGTTTTCAGCTTTTGTCCACCTCAGAGAAAACTTCATATCTCTCAGAGTATTGATCCACTATATATGAAATTTGGTAGAGGTATGGATATGCATGTCCTTTAACTGCTATAGAAATTTCAACCCATTTGGACACCATTAGGTCAGTCAAATATATTTTCTTTCTAAACTGTCAAAGTCTGAAAACTGCAGTGCTAAAGCCGACAGAAATCAACTAAAAACTGTCTTTCTTGTGAACCAATCTTCATGCCAACTATAAAGCAACAAGTAATACATGTGTATAGCATGCTCACAAAGTTTCAGCCCAATTCATGAGTGTTTGAACTTCCAAATCAATGCTTGAAGGCAGTCAACTTAGATTGCTAATTTTTCTAGACATATTTGATATTTCACAATTTTTCTCTTCTTGTCCAATCTTGAGGTGATTTTGGTTGAGGATACTCACAAGATGTTATTTCCATTTAGTCATCTTATCAATGCTTATAATCTTGTGAATTCATCAAATATAGTTTATCCAAATCAACCTCTTCTTACTTTAGGTGAATATCAACCTTTAGGCTTGTGATTCATCCAATTTAAGCACAACCTCTTCTTCTTAATTTTCTATAAACAAGCTCAATCACAAGAGGTTATTAGTAACACAAGCACTAGTTTCTCATTTAGTAACCCTTTATATGTGGATGACAAGTAGGTTACCAAAATAGAGAAACCTCATAACATGGATTAAATCTCCCTTAATGCCTCATGCACACCCTTTTAGTGGAATGGAAATATGAATGTGCATGGTTGGTCAATTAAGTCCAAAGGGTAGGTTTAAGCCATATTATGGTGAGTGACTAACATAGACAAATCAACTCCAAATCAACTAGAGAGAGAATACATTACAAAGTTTTGGATTGATGACCTTCCTATGATAGCACACTCCATTTGAGAAAAACATTCTCAATTAGCTAGTGAGACTACACAAATCACTTAGAGAAAAACATTAGTCTCACAACACTAGTCATAGAGTAAAGTCCCTTTTGATAAGTGCTCTAAGTATTTGAATTTCTCACATAGCACTTTATTCAATTAAGAACTTGGGATTTCACTCTATGTCTAGGTCATGGCATGTAACACCCGAAAATTTGCTTTCTAGAAAACATAGTTTAAAATGATTTATTTTGTATTTTGTGCTCATGAAAATATAGGAAAATATCATTAATATAAATATTAATCCTAGAGTTAGATACATGTTGGAGCATTTGATTTATTGTTCTGAGTGGAGGTTTCAAATATTCAAAACTTGATTTACAAATGTCTTAAAAATAGATTTGAAGAAAAAGAAGAGAGAAAAAAACAAAGCAAATGAAAAGGAAATAGAAGAAAACCCCTCCGCTCTCTGTTCTGGCCCATAGCCGCTGGCCCAGCTCCACCCCCCCCCCTCGGCCTTCCCCCTTCTTTCCCTGCGTAGACCAGCTCCCCTCTCCAACCCCGCGGCCCATCCCTAGAAGCCCATCCACCGGCCCAGCCCTCAGCTAGCGCGCGTAGTCCCTCCCTTCTCCGTCTAACAGCGCGGTCCCGCTCTCCCTCTCTCGCCGACAGGTTGACCCCACCTATCATCCGCTCCCATCGTCATCTTCCACCTTCGGATGGAAGGCATCCTCGCCTTCCTTTCTTCACCGACACCGAATCCTCCATCCAATCCCCTCCTTTCCTTCTTCGGCTTCGCCCAGGGCTATAAGGCCGGCACCGCCACCTTGCGCCGCACCCCCTCTACCTCCTTTCCGAGCACCAGCAGCAGCGGTTGCGCCCCAAAACCTAGCACCGCCGCCGCCGTCGACTTCCCGACGCAGCCACGCCACGCCACCGCTCTAAGCTCCCCACCGAGCTTCGGGTTAGGGTAAGAAGAGCCACAGGAGCTCGCCTTCCCTCTCTTTCCTCTCTGGTTCGCTTGTGTTGCTTCTCTCCGTGTCTGCCGGCGACCCAAGCCGCTCCGCCGTGTGGACTCCGCTCTCGCATGCGGAATCGCTTCAAACGATCACGTAACCGAGTTCACCTTGCACTTCTCTCCCCTCCCGTACTTTTCTCGTCCCGAATCGTGCCCTGTAGCCCCAAATTGGGATCGCACCGCCGCACTCCGGCAATGGCGCCGCCACCACCTCTGTTTCCGGCGAGCCCTTCCCCCTCTCTCTCTCTCGGATCTAATCCCGGCCGTCCATCTCGGATCGGATGGCTCTCGAAGCCCGATACCTCTTTGGCCCACGATTTTGCAAAAGAGACCTTCATCTTTTATAAGTATAAACCCGCTCTCCTTTGCGTAGTTGCCAAATACACTTTCCCATTTTGGAAACATAAACTCTCGGCTCAGTTCAAAATACTCTTTCATGAATTTACAAAATTGCCACTCTTATTGTTTTGCTCATAAAAACTCCATTTTGACTCTTTCAAATTGTGTTAGATTCATTTTAGTGAGATCTACATGATGAAACCCTAATAAATTATGTTTTACAATTTTGAAAATAAATATTTATTTAATGTCTTTTAAAATTCAAGTTTAATCTCTAAATCTTGTTTAAATCGTATCTTCCACGTTTTAGATCTGATTCGACTCGTTCAAGTTGCGTTGGTTTTGTATCGATATAATCTTTAAATTAGTGATCTTTAATAACATGTTAATAGCTCTGTATTTTCACGGTTTCAAACCCTAACTTGATTAACCACTATGCAACTTGTTTTATACATAAAATAATGATAGTTTCTACTTTAGTTTTCAAAACCAAATACAAGTTTGACCTAATCTAATCAAAGTGTTTCTCTGAAATAATTTTTCCACTCTTTTATATATTTAAAACTAATAAAGCTCATAGTTCTATGTTATATAAGCAAACCTTTCGATAGATGTACCTCGATCATCGTAGCTCCGATTAGTGTGTTCTTCACGACCATGTGATCATAGAAATGCGTAGTATTCTTTTCAGATCTTTTAATTGATTGGTGTATTGTTCTAAATATATATATATATATATATATATATATGTTTGTATTGTTTTGTATGTTTAATCAGATGCTTGAGTGGTGTTTATGAACTTGTCCAATCGGTGAGTTTTACGTTGGAGATCAAGAAGTTGGTTTTCTAGAAGATCTTTTGAAGACTAGAACTATAAGAAGGATCTTTTTTAAGGCAAGTATATATGGGATTATCCTTGTTGTCCTAATCACCTTAAGCACTAATTCATCATATGCATGTGTCTCCTTGATATCCTATAAGGTTATACTTTAGTTTTGTACCTTATACCTTGTTACCCCGGGATTTATGCATTGGGTAGATCAAGCTAGTGCTCTTGAAAAATAACTATGATCATGTAATATTAACTAATGACTTATGCAACAAATAGTAAAAGATGTTTTTTAGCAACATGAATTAAGGTGATCTAGAGCACAGTTTTTGAGATGCTCTAAAACCTCTGTAAGCGATCACCCAGGATTTACAGTACAACCATGAGAGCTACATGGCTCTGGCTTTAGTTAAGTAAGGGGGTTACTCTCTCGCATGTGATAGTTCATGAAATTTGCCATTGACGAGCTGGTTGCGGGGTATGGCCAGGGTGGTTACCGTTGCGGTGTGTACCATCGAGAGGAGACCTCATATACCCCTTGCCCGTGGATCCGTAATGTCTGTTGTTTGTCAGCGAGCCCCTCTGAAAGACTTCATAGTGTACCCTGCCCGCTCACCTTGGTAGTGTTTTGGGAGTAATTAACCCAGGCATATGGCAACACGACTCATGGGTAAAGATGTACAACCTCTGCAGAGTGTTTTAAAACTAATATATTAGCCGTGCTCACGGATACGAGCGGCCTGGACTTCTTATGGAACAGAATGACTTTAATCTACCATTACTTGTTTTGCTATTCATTATACATGTTTACTTGATCATATGGTTATTGGGATTTTTTATTATATTGATGCTATCCTTATGCTAAAATTTGTGACAACATAAAAGCTGATGCAGTTAAACCAGTGTCATACTTTTTGAGCCTCATGAACCCCATGTTTACTTGTTGAGTACGAGATGTACTTACTCTTGTTTACTTTTCAATATTTGGATAAAAATCCCAGATGGGTACCAGATTGCAAGAGTTTGGAGAAGTTAGGCTTGTGATCAACCAGTCAGTTGTGTCCCTGTGATTGGAGTCTACACCTGAAGATCGAAGTGTCTTTCCGCTGTTTGTTGCTTGAAGGTTATTTTCTTGACCTTATATGTTATGTATTTAAGTATTGTCTCTTGATATTATCTTTTTCTATGGCTATATGTGAGATTTGACTTCCTGGGCTCACATATGGTGTATATCTGGTTTTATCCGTAAAACCGGGTGTGACATGGCAACAAGAGCATAATCAAATTGAAGTATGCCAAGAAATACTTACAACCTTTAGAGCATGTAGATGGCCATAATATGAGAATGAGATTTTGCCAATCTACCATATGACAAGAATCCATCAAGTAGAGAGTTCTTGAATTATGAGTGATAAGTGTATCTACTTGACTTGAGCTTGATTCTTCATTCTCGGACTTTTTGAAATTTACTTGTATTCATCAATGTGAGCCAAGTATTTGAATCCCTCAAACCAATTCAAAGTATGCTTTCATCATCTTGAAATTCTTGGTTTGAAGTCCACAAAGGAAACTTAAGTCATCTATGTTACTTGGTGTGGATGATCAATTCAATTACAATCATACTTTTCTTCCATGACCAGCAACCAATATATATAACCTCAAGTGTTTTATTTCCCTAAGTGGCTACACAAGACACAAAGGAGTAAGATGTGAAATATCATGCACATGAGATTTAGTTGTTACCACCCTTATGAATGTAATGGATGAGGTGGTCTTTTCATCTTCACATTTCTGATGATCATGATGTAGGCTTCATCCATGGTTTGGACTGATCTCAGCTGCTACTAAGGTAGGAGGGGCGGCACTGCCGCCCATAGGTGCGGCACTGCCACCCTGCTGATTTCCAGCAGGTGTGTGCTACACTTCTTCATAGAGTATGTCAGCAGAAATTTGGTGCAGCAGCAACTTAATGATCTCCTGTCTCTATACTTCATAACCTACAACATAATAAGAACATGCTCTACTAGAGAGCCATTAAAAGCATCATATGGAAGATGATTTATTTAAATTTGAAGTATTCTAACCAGTCTTAACAAGTCACAAACACTTACATATTTGTGAATTTCTAGAGACTACACAAGTCAAGTGGCTAGCTAGCAAGGGTTATATACTAGTTACCGAGATGAATATGAAGTTTGAAATATTTCCATAAATCCATCTTCGAGTCAACCATATAAGAAGGACAATATGAATTGGTTGATAGCTTGAGTGAATATTTTCAATCAACTTGCTCAAGCACCCCGAAGCTTCATATCACCTTCAAGTACCTACAACACTTCAAGCACAATTTGGTACCCATACCAAGATGGGTCTATCAAGGTTAGTCACAAGAGACTTAGTCACCCAAATGGACTTTATGCTAGCATGTGGTGAACCAATCACCTTTCTAGCACAAGTGTCATTTTTGGGTCTCCTAAGCAATTTTTCAGCAATTGAAGAGTTTGGCTTAGGAGTGTTACCCATGGGACAATCCTTACCAAAATGTCCCTTTGTTCTACAAGTGTAGCATAGGCGGCTCTTGTTCTTGTTGGCCTTCTTTTCTTGCCTTTTGCTTGCTACCTTGCTAGTGAGCCTCTTTCTTGATGATGCCAAGACTTCATCATTCATGTGGGGGCATGATGCAATTTCATGTCCCTTCATATGGCAGCCATGACACCTCCTATTGCTTTGCGTTGTCTTCTTGTTTGGAAGTGTGACTTGATCATCAACCTTGTTGGAACACATAGAGGCATTGTGTTCTATGTTGGGGCTCTTAGCATGAGTCTTCTTCTTATTCTCTTAGATTTTGATCATGCCTTTCTCTTCCTTCTTCACTGTGCAATCTCTCACATGGTGACCCTCTTTCTTGCACTTGAAGCAAGTGATGGAAGTATTCTTTGGTTTATGAGGCTCTTTCTTTGACATGGTGATCTTCTTGTTGGGTTTGATTTGAGCAGGGGTAGAAGTGGTAGCCTTCCCTTTTCTGTGGGGGGCGGCACTGCCGCCCTTCACAGCGGCACTGCCGCCCTTAGGAGGTTGTGCTACTCGGGGCTACTGTTGTGCCACCATCTGTGCAGGCTGATCTGTACCAACTTTACCCTTGCAATGAATCAAGTCTCTTCTTAACCTCTCAACCTCTTCCTTGAGCTTTTTATTTTCTTTTGTGATAGAGTCATCATAGTTTTCTGCAAATACATGCTTAATGGAAGATTGGCTTGCTTGAGAGCAACAATTGTTAGCACATGATAAAATAGATTGAGCTTGTGCACATGTGCATTTGTGGGTGTGAGGATGATATGATTTTACCGCTGTTATCATAACCTCATGAGAAATCTCTAGCATGAGATGAGATTCCATAAGCCTCTCATGAGAGCACAAGAGCCCATCATGGCTTTGTTGCAAGTTCTCATTCTTGCTAGTGAGCCTTTCTAATTTCTCCTTGAGCATATAATTCTCATCTTCTAATTGAGCAACACAAGATAGAGAGTTAATAGTATGAGTTTGCTCAATTGATAAGTTTTCATACCTTTTGACCAAACTAGCATGAGAGCACTTAAGCTTTTCATGCTTATTGGTCAACTTCTCCAAGCATTTGATCTTTTCAATGAGAAAGTCTTCTTGCTTGTGAAGTGATTGTTCTTGCTCATTTATTTTCTCCATGAGCTTGAGCATCATCAACTTGTCTTTCTTGCTTAGGCTAGCAATGTGTTGAGTGATCTCATCATCATCACTTTTATCTTCACTATCACTATCACTATCACTATCACTATCACTATCACTCTCACTCTCACTCTCACTCTCACTTGCCACGTTCTTCTCATTCTTTGCCATGAGACCCATATGACAAGTGGCATAGAGAGTTTGGCTTCTTGGTGAGGTAGATTCATCATTTGGCCTCCACCGATCACAAGCTTCTCCTTCCTTCAAAATGTTAGTTTCACAAGAACTAGAGGAAGCAGAAGTGCCACATATACAAATATTGTTCTCACCAACAATTTCATTACCATTCATTACGTCATATGTTGGTGAGGAAATGGATGTGGCATGATCACTTAGGATTTTTGGAAGAATCACTTGAGACTCATCATTGTTCGGTGAAGTTGAGCACTCCTCAAGTGATTTCTCCAATGAGAGCAACTTCTCATCACATTTAGACTTGTCATATCTTTCTTTGAGAGTAGTCCAAATGAGATGAGCATCCTCTAGTGGTTCACCATCTCCAAATATGATAGCATCAAGTACATCTTCACTCAAAGCACTAAATAAGACATTAGTAGCTTGAGAATTGTATTGTAAGCATTTCACTTCCTCTCTAGATAAATATTCTAAATCATCACTAGGAGGTGAAATGCTCACATCTACAATCTGCTTTATATGAGGACCCAAGATCCTAAAAACATCAAGTACATGAGCAGACCAAGATGCATAATTTGAGCCATCTAATAGTAGAAGTTCTAGAGATACCTCCCCACTTGTTGACATCATTCTCTCAAGGCGGTTAAGCCCGAAATAGAGAGCCTTGCTCTAATACCAATTGAAAGGACCTTGATGTCACCTAGGAGGACTAGAGGGGGGGTGAATAGGCCTGTTTAAAACAACTTGACACTTTTCTGTTAGCACAGGTCCGGCACTGCTGGACCCCCAGGACACAACTGAGCACAATTCAAAAAGTATAACTAGAATGGAAATTGTGCTTGAATTAAAACCTTCCTAGAGGTGTAGGGAACCTCTAGCACCACTTGAAAGTGGTAGAAACACACCCATCAAGTAGATCGGGACCAAACCCTAGAAAACACCTTGAGGAAAAATGCAAGTAAAGCAAACAACACAAACACAAGTGACACAAGATTTATCCCGTGGTTCAGCGTCACCACCAAGGCTGGCCTAAGTCCACGTTGTTGAGGTTCGCCACACAAGGCTTAGGCTCGCCACACAAGGCTTGCCTTTCCCTCGTTCTCAAATCAAGAGAGTGAACTCTTGAAGTGAGGGGTGATTTCTTAGCTGCAATGAGATGGTTACAAACCTCCCGAAGCTGCCACACAAGTTGGCAAGCTCAACGTGCGACGCTCTAGCTGGCTAGGAGCGAGCTCCAAGAGTAATGAATGCAATCTAATGGCTTGAACGCGAACCAAGTGCTCTAGGCGTTGAAGAACAATTTGGGCTGCTCTCTAATGAAGTTTGGAGGCTCCATCTCCCAAAGGATTGGAGAGGGATCAAAGAGAGAAGCTTGAGGGGCTCCAATGGAGTTAGAGAGAGGGAGAGAGCTTTCTGTGTGAGCACTAGAGAAGAGAATGGTCGAGATGACCATTGGGGGCAGTAGGAAGGGGATATAAGTACTCCCTGCTGTCCAACGGTAACTTTAAGTCGCGGCACTGCTGCACTCAGGTCTGGCACTGCCGGACAAGTCTAGCACTATTGGACCACAGCACTGTTGCGCTGCCCAAAAATGCTCTGAATGAAAAACTGTTTTGCAGGAAGTCTGACAAGGTATGAGAGGATGTTTGGTGGAATTTGAGCACTTGGTTACACATTTAAGCATGCACATTGCATCCCCCTTTGTAGTACGGCCTTTCCTAAACTCAAATTCAAAACATCAAATAATTTAAAACTTTTGAGTTGGTCACCGCATCCTTTGCTAATTTGGGGCTGAACCATTGAATGTATTGTCCTCATTCTTATAATACCTTGAGCATGTGTTTGCAATAATTATTATCTCATCTCTTTGAGCAAACACACCTTAGAGCTTGTGACTTAAATCTTTCCAACACATATGAATCCAGCCCATGGCTTCAAGTCACTTCCACTACTAAATGGATCCTCAACATAATATGACTCCTCATAGCTCGATTAGTACTTCGACTCAATGCAAGTACTCTCTTCTTCACCTTAGCCATAGTACATCGGTCTCCTTGACCTTCACCTTCGCTTAGTACCTCAAAGTCCTTTCCTTGCTATCTTCACCCTATCAAGCCATACTCAAGTCACATCATATTAAGCACCGATTGAAAACCATTTCTTCAATATTGTGATCCTTGCTTGAATATCTTATAGATATGGATGTTGAGATCAATCAAGTTTTGATATATGAGACTCCATATCAATATGGTCAAGCCAATTCATAATTCCTATATCCTCCTTGTTTTGGCTTGACACTCCTATTACTCACTTCAATCTTTATCCATACAAGCAAACCAAAGTAGAGACCATATTATATCCAATATACATTGTCTCCTTATCATTTGACCTTTGCTTGGTGTTTTCTTAATTATGCACTATTGATTCATTATTCAATCCTTGATCAACACTAGTCCATTATCCAACTCTTCTTGTTCATGCAAAGCAAGCCAATATAGAGACCAATACATAACTATCAACTCATGTCCCATTTGCCATTTGTCAAGTGTGCTTGCTTTGACATGATACTGAAAGTGCAATCAAGCCTTAAGTGGGTTTTGGTGACATGACAATGCAATTAGAGAACTAATGAGACTTTACAAGTATGACAAGCAGGTTAAACTTAATGAGGTTGGTGGACTCCTCCAATTACAAAAGTGCATGGCAACAAGCTCAAAGGAGTTTAAATTCATTTTATGCTTTGAAATTGAGTTAGGTATGTCGTACTATTAAGAGGGATTCAACACGCATGCCAACAAGTGAACCAAATGCAACATCTATCCAAATACATCACACCTCCACATACATAGAAGGCAAATCAGCCAACTATTCGAAGATCTACTCTTTGCTAGTTCTGCTAGGCCGGTAATGTCAGGCTACAGGTCGGCACTGCCGCGACTTGTTCTGACTGTTGAGTAGTAAGGGGGTATTTAACACCTCCTCACTCACCCCCAATGGCTAGTTCTGCCATTCTTACTCTCACACTTCGTAAGAACAGAAAGAGAAGCCTCCCTCTTGCTCCCCATTCTCCCTTGGTGCTCATCCACTCTCCCACATTGATTTCCAATCATTCTTTGAGAGATTGAGCCTCCAAGCTTGAGAAGAAGCTTCTCCCTCGGATCTTCACTCCTACAAGCATTTGGTTTGCGTGGTGGCCGGCGGTTTGAGTTCTTTACTCTTGGAGCTTTGCTCCTAGCCGGCTAGAGGTTGCCCTTGAGCTTGCCTCCTTCGTGTGGCAGCCTAGGGAAGTTTGTATCACCCATCACTTGCTAATACACTTCTCTCGTCTCAAGGGTTCACTCCCTTGACTTGAGACCGAGGAAAGAGCTAGCCTTGTGTGGCGAGCTTGAGCCTTGTGTGGCGCACCTCAACAACGTGGACATAGGAAAGCCTTGGTGGCGAGCTGAACCACAGGTGAAATCCTTGTGTCATCGTGTGCTTGTTACTTTGCTTTGTTTATATTGTGTGCAAGGTGATTTCTAGGGTTTGGGCCCGATCTTCTTGGTGGGTATGTTGCTACCACTTTCAAGTGGTGCTAGAGGTTCCCTACACCTCTAGGAAGGTTTCCATTCAAACACAATTTACATTCAGTCTTTACATTTTAAATTGTGTTGATCTTTGTTTTGGTGACCAGCACTGCTGCTCTTAGCCCAGCAGTGCCGGCCACCCCGGCAGTGCCAGCCTCGAGCCCGGCAGTGCTGGCCTCAACTGACAGCAAAGTGTTAAGTTGATTTTAAACAGGCCTATTCATCCCCCTCTAGGCCAATCAGGTCCTTATAAGTGGTATCAGAGCAAGGTTACCTCAAGAAACACTTAACCGTGTGAGGTAATGTGACAGAATCTCCTAAGAACAGGTCCCACTTTCTAGGATTATCGTTCATCCAACTTTAATCCCAACAAATGATCCAAGTCTTACAAGATTTGCTAGGTGTCGTCGGCTTAAACTGAGTCATCCACCTCTTTCCGAGCAGGATCCACATTAAGACATTGGTAGAAGTGAACTTGTAATAAATTATATTTCGGAGGTTTACACAGATAGCGGAAGTCTTTTGAAGTTATATTACAAACTATAATTTTGAAACATAACTTAATTGTCATATCTACATCAAGCTAGTGGTAAACACTATAAGGAATCAAACCAGGAACTCTGCCCAAGAGTCACCAGGACTGATATTCAACGACAACCACGGTCATACAACACAAAGTCGTAACCACCGTACTAGGAAATTCATCTGCAACAAGGGTTAACAAACTCTGAGTACGGGAGTACTCAACAAGACTTAACCGACAAAGAAATTCTGGTGAATGTATAACAGTATGCAGGTCATAGGATTCAAGGTGGGGTTTTGCAAGAATCAAGTATTTTTCATAAATGAGCATTTATAAAAAGAATTGAAATTGATTTAGTTCTTATCAAAAGTTACTCAAGTACTGATCTGAATGTATGATCGATAATGAGGCAACAAACCATCTCCAAAAAGGAATCATCATGTATCCAGTTTAAGTTTCATTAACTACGATGCAAAAGACAGGGTTATGTTTCCATATCCGAGGAACACGACGATTCGAACCGGTTAAACCCAGCTGAGGCTTCCCAACCACACGCCATATGCAGCACTAAAGCACACATATAACTACCTTTCCCTAGATCCTCCATCCAAGACCGGGGTTCCGCTACCCGAGAGCACAGTATCTCCTCCATCCAATTCGCTAACTTGGAGGGTACACACTAGTCTCGCCATCTCTCCACTCCCAGTGCGGATTAACCGTTCTTAAGACTGGAATAGCTAGAGTCCAGCTTCCCGGAGTATGTGTTGGTACTCCAAAGTCACAACCCTTGAACTTTAACAACGGACGGTCCCTAATGACACAGGCGGAGAGAACCCGCTCACCAGATATCCATATCCGATGGCTCCCAAACTCCATGTCCGCCCGGTCCCGATTATTACTTCTAACAACCATCATTTCCTTTTAAAGACATAGCCCTTTGCCGCAGCAATCCGCTATTCTTCTCAAAATCATAAACATTGCCGAAGCAATCATGTTATCACCTATTCTCGCAGATGACAGGAAATCATCTGACTCTATCGGTCTAAGCATTGCTAAGCGGCATAAAGAATCATTCGTATTTTTAAAAATGGTATCAAGTTAGAAGAATAAATAATTCAAGGTAAAGGCTATGCATCAAGTAGGAATTTATTTTAATAGTAACCATGCAATAATTAACCATAGGTGTATTTAAAGAAAACTTTGAAATACAAGGTAGGGTTTGAATGCACCGGGGCTTGCCTTCGTTGTAGAATAAACTAACTCTGATTCAGAATCACCACTATAGAAACCCAACTTGAAGAATTGATCACCTAGATCAAAGATATGATGGATCCCTCCATCAAAGAGTTATCTACATGATGTTAATGATATGCTTAAGATGATGCTTGAATGTAAACATGATGCTTAACAAACAATCAAAATCACAAGGCTAAGTGATGACTAGTCAAATTTAATTATCTTGAGTACAACTTACCTTCACTAAGAAAAGTAAAACTAGTTCTTTAAACAATTAACTATTCATGCTTTAAATAATTAACTAGACTTTCATTAACTAATTAATTTAATAATTATATCCAAAAGAACTAACACTCAACATCACATCAAATACATGTTCATATTGTGGTTGTCACTGAACAATTACACATGTTTAACAACCAATCCAAAATCACTCAATTCCTATAGTGATTAGAGTTTCTAATGTTTTATTAATTATTTATTAATTTACAAATAATCAAGTTTTCAAAGTTTGTCCAAATGATCTCAAACTTTAAGTACAGCAACATATAGATGTATAAAGGTTGCATAATTAATTTCATGATTTATGGAGTTATAAAATAATAGATACAAAAATAACAAGTATTAGCACTATTTCATTTATTAATAAAATAAGTAATTAAAAGTGTTTTTATGAACTTCTTCAAAACATGCTTAAACTTTTTAGTTAAGCTACTCAGAGAATCTAGATATGGAAAAACATGTTTCAGAATTTTTAGTGCAATATTTAATTTACTAAAAAACATTGAAAAGGCATTTATTAATTAAAGTGAGCATTTTTACAACAATAAAAAATGTACTGAACAGGGTTATATTATATTTTTTTTATTTTTCTACACACAACAGAGAGCATGTAAAAATTTATTTCATGATTTTAGGAGCTGTATAAAAATTAGAATTAAAATAACAAAAACAGACACTATTCACTTTAAGAAAATAGGAAAAACCAACTCATTACAGTCATTAACAGGTCAGGCCCCACCTGTCACTGACCAGAAACCGTCGGCGACCACTGGACACGGCCAAGCTCACCGCCGGCGACCTCATTCACTCAACCGAGCTCACCCTCACCTTCCTCTCTTCCACCCGCATCGATCAAGCCCAAACACGGGTACCAAAGACCTCCCAGAGCACAATGCCGGCGACAATGGCGGAGGCAGAGCTCTGGTGAACGTGTGCTCGCCGATTGAGCTCACCGGAGTCTCAACCAAGCCTCGCGACACACTCAGCACCTAAACACGACGCTATAGCAACTGCTAATTGCACGAAAGAGGCACAAAAACATGATATCGACGAACACCGACGGAGTGGCGGCAGAAATCGCTCGGGACGATGTGGTCCGGTTCATACAGAGGAAATTGGCCTTAACCAAGCGGCCAAGGGGTACCAGGAGCTCACCGCGGATAAGGCGCTCGTGCTTGTTGAAGCCTAGGGTGGGCGGGTGAAGCTGCCGACGACGACAGTGACGACGGCGGCGGTGGAAACTTGTCTTTGCGGTGTTCAGGTCCAACCAGTAAGCAAAAGAGAGGACGGGTTAGGGCATGAGTATCATGGTTCAACAAGGAATAGATAACATCAACCGATTGAACTTGAAACTCAGCCAAACGGAATGGCCACGTTGCGGCGGATCTCGGACAGGTGCCGCCGGAGCTGAAGAAGAAAGGCTTACGCCGGCCAAAACAGCGCCTGCAAGGAGCAACCGAGCAGAATTGGAGGTATAGGAAGCCAATGAGAACACATAAGCGTGCTTGGTTGAAGATTACAGTGGCTAATTCGGATGAACGAGCTCGCCGGAGTTGCGCTCAGTGCGGCGGCGCGAATCAGAGGAAGAAGATGAGCTCGAACCGGGCACTGGGGTACTTATAGAGGGTCAGGGATCGACCTCGACGCGAAGGTCGTAGACGCCTCTACTGGCGCCGAGAAGGCTTGAGAAGGACAGCAAAGGTCGGCGACGGCAAGCTTCTAGGCGTCGGCCATGGGTGCTCGACAGCTGCCTGAAGCACTGTTCCTATTTACAGAAATGCCACTAAAAGGAAAATTGCAAAAAGGACCCCTTTGCAATCAGTTTCAGGAAAAAGTATGAACATGAAAGTTGCTCAAAATTTTATAATATACAACTTTGTCAATACCAACATTTTCGAATTCTGCTTATTTTTCAAAATAGAAATTTGAATTTGAATTCAAGTTTAAATTGAATTACCCCCTTTATCATAACTTTGGATTTTTGAATATAAGTTGAAAATATCAAAAACTAACTTTTGCTATATTAATTAATTTCTACAACTTTGCTTTAACAATCATATGCTAAATATTTATAGTTTTTAAAATTCATATTTGGGGTCTATATAATCCCCTTTTAATTAGGGTTTCAAGAAAAAGATTTAAACTAAGAATTCTAAATACACCGCAACAATCATACTAAACTAAGCACAATCAAATAAACTTATTTTATTTGAATGCAAAACAAGGTTCACAAATTATATTAATGATGCTAATGCATATGATGACATGACACAATTCTGAGGGCAGGGAGGGCAAACCTGGGTTGAATTATGTGGTGAATAGACTTTTCCAGAAGGGTCAGCGTCGGCGTTCGTCCCTACATCTTGAGGCGTAGTCTGGTTTTCCTTCATCAAACCAAAACAATAGAATTTGAAATAAGAATGGACAACTAAAACACACAGAGGTAGGTAACGTGAGTTGATTTCACTATACAGACACCCAGTTAAAAAACCATAGCAATTCTGAGGGCAGGGAGGGCAAACCTGGGCTGAATTATGTGGTGAATAGACTTTTTCAAAAGGGTCAGCGTCGGCGTTCGTCCCTACATCTTGAGGCGTAGTCTGGTTTTCCTTTATCAAACCAAAATAATAGAATTTGAAATAAGAATAGACAACTAAAACACACACAGAGGTAGGTAACGTGAGTTGATTTCACTATACAGTCACCCAATTAAAAAACTATAGCAATTCTGAGGGCAGGGAGGGCAAACCTGGGTTGAATTATGTGGTGAATAGACTTTTCCAGAAGGGTCAGCGTCGGTGTTCGTCCCTATATCTTGAGGCGTAGTCATCTTTTCCCTAGTCACAAACGCTGGTTCTCACCTCAAAGGAGGTATGTGTGCTATCGCACCTTGCCGGCGAGCTACCTAGAATAGAAGATGAATGGGCGAAGATAGAATTAGAGAGATATTTATTTATAATCAATTAATTGCACGCGATTAGTTGCCCTGTTAGCTGCATGAATGCCTTATTTGTTGTTATTTTTATGGGTATAGAGATTGTATAGGTGACACCAGTATCTTCGCATTAATAACAAATTAGTATGGTAAGCCATCCACAAATTTAGTATGAATACAGCGCTATGCCATTTCCAAATATAGACGGCTGATTTAGTATTTTCTTTACTAATATATACGCCAAATTGTATTTTTGCCTATGAAACAGTTTTTTCATGCATTATGGATTATACAAAATCATCAGTGGTTCAATTTGATAAGATTCGACAAACATTTGGAGCATAAGCACCATTTGAATTCGATCATTTTTACAAATTAGTAGTTTGTCTGATTTGAACCATAGTTTGAAAGGCACCATAGTTTGAATTATTAATCATCTATTCACAGTTGGACCAGCACTGTTGTAACAGTCCATCTTTATTCATTGTATCCATTTAGTAGTTGCAATTAGTTTGAATCATATTTGAACAAATAAAACATCACATATATAGAGATATTTTTTCAATAATCACAAAATCATTACACGGGGATTATTCAGTTGTTGCATATAGTAGTTGCATTCAGTTTAAATGAGATTCAAAGAACCAAACAACCAAAGAACTAAATTTTACCGCTGAATTGAGACATTAGTACAATAAGCAACACTTGACCATGTACATAATTTCAGAATAAATTTGTAGAGCCTCAATAAGCCACACTTGACCAGGTACAATAAGCAACACTTCACCATAAAAACATGTAGAGTCTCAATGTTTGCACTCATTTGTCACAACTTTATAGTGCCAACCCTATTCAAATTTAAACAACCTCTACACCTACGCCGTAGCAACTACCAATTCATCATTTGGCCTAGGTGTAGAACATCAATGAATGAGAAAGCACCGCTGTATCCTGTATGCTCATGGACGGGCACGTCTGAATTGATTATGCACCAGCCTGTAAACTGTGCGACGGGCAAAAGTTTGAGCCTGGACTCGTATCTCTTCATCAACCCGCAACCGATCGCGTAGCCCTAAAAACAAAACTCATGATGTTTAGGTAGTATTTTCAATGCTATATTAAAATGTTATCTGTAAAGTTTATCACCTTCGAATGATTGCCTTTGATTGCAAGCTGGATTGAAAATAACTTGGTTGTATTCATTAGTGTTAACTCCACCTATTATGACAAATAACATAAATTAAACAGCAATGATGATTTTAAATCACATAATCCATTGCACGGTCTACTTTTATATTTGCAACACACATTTTATTTTATCCATTCTTACGTATAGGGCAGCTAAAATGTCAAACTCTGACACGGCTGGACGCCATCTCCAGAGGTGACGCTGGAGATGTGGCGCCATAACGTGAATTATAATACACTTGTACCTACATCATCTTGTTAGATGTATCCATATCTCAAATCATTTGAGTATAGTAAAATAATACCTCTCATTCATGATCACCACATATCTGTAGGGCCGCATCCGAATATTATTCCTTCCATAGATCTTAGAGACATACAGTACCAAACCAATCACATCTGGCCCAAACAGTATTAGCAATGTTAAGATTGGATAGGTGCCTCAACAATTATGGATCATAGATATGATTATACCTGAAAAAATGCCCTGTTTCTGAATGTAGACTTTAGAGAAATCCATAAAGTTACGTGGACACCGAGGAATCCAAACTGTACTTGGTGGTTCACTGACAAATGTTTCAGCAGAGAGTACGACACAATACTTAGTGGGTATTTGATAAATATATATCATAGGTTCGACATCAGTATCTTGAAAGCCAACTCTCCTGAAGTCATAACTTTGTTTTTCAACAAGTAAGTTGGTCCACCTATTTGTTTGATCACCGACAGCAATGGCTTCCATCTTGGTTCCCTGTGAATCATAGTATATAAGATTTAGCCATTGTATAATGTACCACAAACACAGTTTAAAATTTGAGACACTAACCTCCTCGTCAATCAATATTACATGTAGATAAATTTGGCCACGTTACTGTCATATATGGTCTTTGAAAAACACCATGGCAGTCACATCCCATGTTAGTTCTCCACAAACAGTTAATAAATCTATAGTATGGTGATGGTGAGGTGGCTTGTGCTGGCTCCCTTATAGTACCCTCCCTTCTATATTACTACTTCTCCATCTCTGGCTCTTGCCACTACTCTCTGACTTCCCTCTTGCCATGGCTATATCGTGGGGACTCCTGTTGGGTTCTGCCTAATGGAATCACATTTGATGAAAGGTAAAAGCTAGAGGTGTCGATTGGTTTTGGCCAGTCCTGGTATCTCGGTGAACGATGTGCTATGTGAGGTGAACTTAGGGTGCTTATGAATATTAAGAAGAACAGACATGGAGACTCCTGTTGGGTTTGTGCCTGATGGAACAACTCACTGTGAAAGGTAAATAGCTGGATGATGAACCCCAAAAGCTAGAGGTGTCGACTGGTTTTTGCTAGTTCTGGTATCTCGGTGAGCACAGTGAGTTGACAGTATTGGGTCTGACGGTAGTATATGTGCAGGAATTAGTGGATTCTATATTGCTATATGATAAGTGCAGTGCTACTACTAAATTGGTGATGGTGAGATGGCTTGTGTTGGCTCCCTTATAGTGCCCTTCTTTCTATATTACTACTTCTCCATCTCTGGCTCTTGCCACTACTCTCTGACTTCCCTCTTGCCATGGCTATATTGTGGGGACTCCTATTGGGTTTTGCCTGATGGAATCACATTTGATGAAAGGTAAAAGCTAGAGCTACCGATTGGTTTTGGCCAGTCTTGGTATCTCGATAAATGATGTGCTATGTGAGGTGAACTTTGGGTGCTGACATGGGGACTCCTGTTGGGTTTGTGCCTAATGGAACAACTCACTGTGAAAGGTAAATAGCCGGATGATGAACCCCAAAAGCTAGAGGTGCCGACTGGTTTTTGTCGGTTCTGGTATCTCGGTGAGCACAGTGAGTTGACAGTATTGGGTCTGACGGTAGTATATGTGCAGGAATTAGTGGATTCTATATTGCTATATGATAAGTGCAGTGCTACTACTAAATTGGTGATGGTGAGATGGCTTGTGCTGGCTCCCTTATAGTGCCCTTCTTTCTATATTACTACTTCTCCATCTCTGGCTCTTGCCACTACTCTCTGACTTCCCTCTTGCCATGGCTATATTGTGGGGACTCCTGTTGGGTTTTGCCTGATGGAATCACATTTGATGAAAGGTAAAAGCTAGAGCTACCGATTGGTTTTGGCCAGTCTTGGTATCTCGGTAAACGATGTGCTATGTGAGGTGAACTTTGGGTGCTGACATTAGGAATCCTGTTGGGTTTGTGCCTAATGGAACAACTCACTGTGAAAGGTAAATAGCCGGATGATGAACCCCAAAAGCTAGAGGTGCCGACTGGTTTTTGCTAGTTTTGGTATCTCGGTGAGCACAGTGAGTTGACAGTATTGGGTCTGACGGCAATATATTATCTCTACCATAAGTTGACCTTGATATATAAAATCCGTTAATGATTTAATTTATATGTGCAGGAATTAATGGATTCTATATTGCTATATGATAAGTGCAGTGCTACTACTAAATTGAATATTGAAAGGGCCAGTTCAACACAGATAAGTAACCATGAGTGCTTATTTATCAGTCATGGTTTCATTACAACTGTGGTTTTCAACAATTCAAACTGTGATTTTGATATGTAAACTGACATAATTAAAACTTACTCTAAACTTATAAAGTGATTTCGGAAGAGGGAATAATGAACTATTGTTTACCTGGAACTTGGTTGTACTTGTTGATTTGCTTAGTACCTATAGATAACCTGAAATGATATCATGGACATAATATAGTGCCTTTCAGAGACCGATTTGAGAGTATTAAGCTGTTGCATAAGATATCATACTTGGCTCTCGGAGAAGTAAACCAATGTTACCTCAAGTATTTTGATAATAACCTCTTACCTCTCGGATGATCTCAGCTTGGGGCAGGAGCGATGGGGCAGGAGCGATGGGGACTACCTTGGCTACGCACGCGAAATGGGAACATTCGTATTTGTAGACCGTGAGGATCCTTTGATTGCACTTGGATACGGTCTATGTAATAATTTACTTTTGTTTCGCTTTGATTGAGTGAGAGAAATGGGACGGACGCGTTCTGTAATTGATTCGATTTGTATACCGTGAGGATCTGTATGTGTCGTCGTTTATGTAATAATTTCCTTTTGTTTTCCTTTGATTTCTCTTTGTTTCGTTTTTTGTTTCCTTTTACATCTCTGTGTGTATCTAATCCCATCGCTTATTTCCATGCGCTTGATTGATGTTTTGTCCGTTAATTCCTGCTGTTTGATTCAATTTCCTTTGGTATATGTCGACGTTCTGGTGGCCCATGCTGGTGGTCCACCTGTATACGTGATTACTTGGTCGCACGTACTGGTGACCCACCTGGCGGTTTAATTTTTTTCGCGGTCCCACATGTCGGCGCAAAAGTTTTCGGTCGCACGGCGCACTCTTGCGAGGCGAAATTTTTTGCCGCACCATCCCACCTCTACTTTTTGTGCTTTTTAGTTGTGGGAGAAAGAAGGGATCCTCGGCGAACACCGATCCGCCTATGGTGGCGGCTTTGTGAACGCCAACATCCACGGCCTCAAGGTAGGCCTCCATCCGCACTTTCCAATAAGGAAAGTCATCCCCATCGAACATGGGTGGTGGTCCATCCCCATGGGACATCTTGCTCTAGGCAGTGAAGCCTAATTTAGAGCAACCTTGCTCTGATACCAATTGAAAGGATCAAGATGCCCAAGAAGGGGGGGTGAATTGGACTTCTTTTAAAATTCTAAAGCAATATTAAAACCTAACAATGCCAATCACCCCCTAGTGCCTACCGGGAAGTGTGTTCTAACTAGAAAGCGGTAGCAATCCAAGATATTGAAAGACAACCTATGCAATTCTAGTGGAAACGGTAAGAACAAGGCGGAATGTAAATGCAAGTAAGTAAAGAGCTAGGGAAAGAGAATTGTTGACACACGATGTTTTCCGAGGTATCGAGGAGTCGACACTCCCCCCTAGTCCTCGTTGGAGCACCTTGCAAGGTATAGCTCCCCCTCAACCCCGCGCAAGGGATGAGTGCTCTCTATGGGCTAATTCTTCGCCACTCCGGCTCAGTGAATCGCCCACAACCAATCACAGAAGCTTGGAGAAGGGCCGCCAACAATCTTCTGGCAATCACCTTCCTCTGATCACCACCAAACCGTCTAGGTGCTGTTGAACACCAAGAGTAACAAGCACAAGACCTTCACTTGACCAACTCAAGCCTAGGAAGGTGGATGGATACACACAAGTCACTCCTAATCACTCTAGGAGGGAAGAATAAGATGGAATTTTTCAAATTCTCTCCCTCACTAGGCACTTGGCTCTCCAAGAACTCTCACAAGGGTTCCTCAGGTGTAACAATGGCCAAGAGAGCTCACTTGGACGAAGAGGGCAACTATAAATAGTACCCACCTCCAAAACTAGCCGTTTCTTGCTTTTTCCCTTTTCTGCGTAGGCGTCGAACTAGTCCGGAGACTAGACCGTCGGACCAACACGAGTGGTCCGAAGCCTTTCCTCAGTTCAAACTCCAACTGAAACAAGCACCGTCGGACTACTTGCCATAGTCCAACGCCCTGGTCCGACGCTCTGGTCCGGACCCAGGGTGCTTACTGGATAGAAACTTCATCTGAGAGATGAGCCTCCGGACCACTTGCCTTGGTCCGGAGCCCTGGTCCGACGCTCAGGTCCAAAGCCAGGGAGCTTACTGGATTGGAACACTTCTCTGCCTAGAAGTGTCGGACTAGCCGTCGGACTAGTCCGGAGCCTTCTCTTTGGCTTACTTCCTCTGACAAGGGACGTCGGACCTTTCTCCTATGGTCCGATACCTTCTAGATAGGTGGTCCAGAGCCCACTTCCACTGAGCTGGTGCCTAAGGCAAGACCGTCGGACTACTTTGCATGGTTTGACGCCTCCTTGGCAAACTTTTCCGGAGCTCTTTTCTCCCCCTTTTTCAACTCTTTTAACTAAGTCTCTCAAAGGGATTTTGCTCCTACCATCTCAAGGGTTATTAGCAGGGTCTCTAGGACTAGTTGTGACAAGTGTGCATACACCAAAATTCTCAAACTCTCCTAGGTCAAGCTACTAACCTCATACTCCCCTTTATAGTATGGTCAAAGGAAAAACAAAGTCCTAGCTATACTTAGTGCCCTTCTCAACCTCATGGCACTAAGGACTAGCCTATTCTTCACCTTGAATCACCATCCTTTGAAGCTGAAATGAATTCCATTCTTGGGGGCATGAATATCCATTAATCCCATTCATCTAGCATCACTTATGACCTAACTCAAATGACTTTGCCTCTACAAAACACACGTTAGTCATAGTGACCTAGCATTGTCGTTAATCGCCTAAACACAAGGGACCATGATTCTTCAAGGGGCTCTCGGCAAAGGGCTCTCAGCAATAAAATAATCAGCAAAGGATCCTTTGCCGAGAGCTATTCTGGCACTCGGCAAAGGCTTTGCCGAGAGCTTTTCTGGCTCTCGGCAGAGAAAAGTAACGATACGGTGTCTTCCGTCGCCGTCCGTCCTCATGGTTGATGTGCAGAGAGCCCTGTCAGAGGGCTCTTGGCACCGAATTCCCCTTTGCCGAGAGCCCTCTGACAAGGCTGTCAGCAAATAATATATATATATATATATATATATATATTGCCAAAATTCTATGTCGAGAGCCCTCTGACAAGGCTCTCGGCAAATCTTCAATTTTTTATTTTTAAAAAAATTCTTTGCTGAGAGCCCTCCTCCAGGCTCTCGGCAATCCTGGGAACCTGGTCACAGAATGGCCTCTATTTGGCACCTTTGCCGGTCATTCCTAGGTATGCCGAGAGGGGCTCTCGGCAAAGGTGTCATTTTTCCCCTTTGCCGAGAGCTACCCTCGGCAAAGTGACCATAAACCCTATTTTCTGATTTTTTCATTTTTCACTACAATATATCACATATATCATATCCATCACATATACCTCATTTCCATCACATATATCACACATTCATCACATATATCACACATTTCATCATATCTATCTCACATTCAATACTTATATCACAAACAACACTTGCAAGTGACATACGCAAGTCCACAAGTCCATCCAAAGTCCATACACAAGTGAACAAGTCCACAAGTCCATCCACAAGTTCACAAGTCCATCCACAAGTTCACAAAAACATCTACAAGTTCATATCAAGTCCAACAAACGAACCACAGAGATAAAGACAACTACTGTCCAATTGGCCAACCACTCCAAGCACCCCTCTGAGACGGCGGTGTATTATGACCTGCATCATTCTGGGGTGCGTCCAATGGAAGATGGGGAGCATTCGAACCCGCCGATATAGGCTGCAAAAATACAAACACGTTGGATGTGTCAAACAAGGATCCAATATAAGTAGCTAAATTTTGAATGTCGGCTTGACCCTTAAACAATCGTAGTCTACTTACAGGAGTGTCGAGCCCGATCGGTGGAGGTAGAGGTAGAGGTGGCGCTGGTGGCGGTAGAGAGGGCGGAGGACCGTAACCCGAGTGTTGCCCAAGCCCTTGCATGTACCTGAGCATGGATGCCATATGCTCCTGCGTCCTTTGCAGCTCCTGCTACTGCCTAAGTAGAAGGGCCTCGCGCTCGGCTTCCTTAGCCTCCTACGTCTGTTGATCGGCCTCCCTCTGGGCGTCCATAGCCATAATTTGGGCCTGCAACATTTCACCAATTGGTTAAATAATATAAATATAAGGTATGCAACAACTCAGAGACTGTACTAAGCTGAGAAAAAACATGAATCACCTAGAGTGACATAATATGCTGCTATGAGGCTTTTGGCCATGGGCGTATGGGAATGCTAGAGTCGTTGCTCCGAGCCCAGAGCTGAGAGAGGGAGGGAGTAGACGTCAGGTCGATGATTCCATCACCAAGATAGTACCACCCATGCTTCTTGCCACCTCCAATCCTCATCACGATCTCAGGATCTAAGTCCTAAGAGCCCGGGTCGTAGTCCTGTCCATACTTAGACCTTGCCGCAGAGGTGTACTCGGTGATGCGGGCGTAGGCGGTAGGGCTGCAGTATGCAGAGGGCGGTGCGTCCGCGCTGTAGGAGATGTTGGATGTCGCCATCCCCATTTGGACAAAGCAAACGCCTGGAAGGTGTTGCACGGCGCGCCCCCATGTGAATCCGACTGCGAGATAGACATCAGCAAGATTAGAAATCATATGAAATTGAATGTCGAAATTAAAACAATGAATTGAATTACCCAAACTTTGTCGAATGAGGCGAGATTGCGGTTGCCTTGATGGTGCGATGCCCCTCCCATCTGTAAACATCGCAACCGGGCAGCCTCGTGCGTTGCAACCCACTCGTCGGAGCACCACCTGTCCACAATCGTCCATCAACACTCGGGATAATTGGCGCACCACCAGGGACACATCTAAACATCATCAGTTATTTGCATATTACATGAAAAAATATTAATATTGTTTATCTACCTTCGTGTACTGCTCATGTGTAAGCCTCTTGTCTCGTGCATCGTTCTTTTTAAGAGCTTCTCCGAGCTCAGACCTATAGTAGTTGATAATGGCTTGAATCCTTGACTCGTAATGGGTGTCCACTACGAGCTTTCTGCATGCTTTTGAAAGCACCACATCCGCCCTGTCCTCATATCCCTCCTCGCATTTGAAATAAAGATGCATAGAGACACATATGTCTAGAGAATCATTTGAAGACAAAGGCAATGAATTGAGCAAAGTGGTCCGAAGAACACTTACCCAAAAGTCACGCTTCACCGCGCCTTCTTGTTTCCAGCTATGTTGTCGGGGGCGCTGGCGTAGTGCTCGAAGGTGTAGGCCGGCTCATTCTGGCCGGCAAACTGAACCAAGCCAGGGAAGTGCGTCTTGCACAGAAGACCGAGGATGCCATTGATATGGCGCACTTGAGCAGCAACACCCGACACAAACATCCAGTTCCTGCATAAGTGATTGAAAACACATTAGTTTCAACTTCATAAGTGAAAACATTAGTTCCTACATAAGTGATTGAAAACACATTAGTTTTAAATTTACTTACTTTTGACCTTCAGGATAAATCACCGGGCGCCGTGCAAGCGCCAGGGGAGAAGGGAGGACTGCGGGACCTCGCAGGTACGACGGTTTTCCAGTAGAGGAACGGGCAGGCTGCCCGGCACACTCGTCCTCGTCCCGCTGCTGCTGCCCGTCGTCGTCGTCGTCCCCGTCCTATTGTGGAACCTGCTCGTGCCCGTCGTCGTCGTCGTCGTCCTCGTCCTGCTGCTGGGGCTCCTCCACGACCTCGTCCTCCACCGGCGTGGGAGGATGAGGAGGTTGTCTCCTCCTACGACCCCTGCCGGTCCCGGACGACGTATCCCCCTCCATGGGATGTGACCTCGTGTAGACCGAGTTCACGTTCCTTTGACGTGCTCCCACCATCCTTTCTCAGTCACCTGCAATTGGAAATAATAAACAATAGATAATTAGTAAATAATTAGATTAATTAACAATCAATTAAAAATAGACACAAAATAAACAACATATATTTACTAAATATTACATGTTTTTAGAAATAATCTGCATTATCCGGATTAGCTAGATCATAAGACTCATCATCACTATCAACCATATCCAAATAATCAGTTGTATCCGAAGGAGTAATGTTGTCTTCGTTGTCATTGCCAACATGTAATCGTTCAAGCATTTATAAATCCTTCACATTTTGCAACTCATGTCCTTCCTCCACGTCATCAACCAACTCATTGTCTATGTCCATTAGTACCCGCTTCAGTTAAGTCTATCTCGAACCTCCCTTCTAGCCCATCTTCTTGAAAGAATTCTCCATCATATGTGTTTGTGTTGAAGTTGTAATCTTCATCGTTCGGAACAGATAGTTTACCGTGTGGAGATACCTTGTGCACAATAGTCCAACCCTTAAGATGCTCTTTGGTTTGGCATGAGTATGTGGTATAGTAAACCTGCGTGGCCTGTTGAGCCACAATGTAGACATCATCTTCTTGATAGACAGAATCTTGTCGAATCTCAACTAGACCAAGATGAGGGGTCTGTCTCATCACTCTAGGATCAAACCAATGGCATTTGAATATGACAGGACGGAGAGGTTTGGTACCGATGGAATTTGCAAATGAAAGTTGATATATTCCTTCACATCTTCCATAATAATCTAGGCCATCAGTGCCAGGGGTACAAACACCGCTATTTATGGTTCGTCGATTGGGTCGACTCTGCTCGTAGCTTGCTGTGTGAAAACGATATCCATTCACATCATAACTATTAAATGACTTCATCCTATAGGCACAACCATTTGCAACCTGTCTCAACTCGTCACTAATAGAGTCATCGGTTTGAGCCTGCATTCAAGATAGATCGTTATATTATGCAAACATACCCACAACCTGAAAATTCAAAGTGGGTACAAGTTAAATTAGAAACTACCTTGGTTTTGAACCAAGAAATGAAATCGGGCCTTCCTTGTCCAGCACCCTTCACGAGAAGGGTATCTGATTCCTACGGGGTAGGATCCCGTGATTAATTCCAAAAGTGATGAAGGAATTCCCTGTACCAACGTGAAACAAGGGGTTGGTAGAGGAAAATTGATGCCATATTGAAACAAGATCAGGTTGAACTTACCCAATGTACGGCGCCACCTCGTCAAGGTTGGTCAACACATATAACATGATGCAACGCCACTCTTTATGTGTCAAGGACTTCATGGTAGCTGCACTTGCGCTTCCAAGTTGCCCTTGGAAAAGACTGAGGTTTGATTCATTTTCACCAGCATTGTAATGAATAGGTGGATTATGCACGCTTGGAAAATTCTCGGTGTAGTATTACTATGTGAAGTTGGACACCTCCTCTAGAATGAATGCCTTAGCAATGGAAGCCTCAATCTTGCTATTATTTCTACATTTCGTGTGAAGAGTCTTTAGACATCTCTCAAGTGGATAGCACTAATGGAATTGGACGGGACCCCACATTTTTGCCTCATAAGCCAGGTGCAATATCAAGTGTTGCATAGGATTGAAGAAACTGGGTGGAAAGATCTTCTCTAACTTACACAACAACACCGACGCCACGTTTTCCAAGTCCTCAATCACGGTCCGAGATAACTCTTTGGAACATAGCCGGCGAAAGAAGTAGTTCAACTCTGCCAGCGCTACCCACACATGCTCAGGGACATAACCTCGAACCATCGCCAGAAGAAGCCGCTCAATCCATACGTGGTAATCATGACTCTTCATACCGTGGACTCGCAGAGTAGATAAGCTCACTCCCCTCCTTAGATTCGCTGCATACTCATCAGGAAACATTAGCGTCTGTATCCATTGAAGTACTTCCTTCCTGTGTTTTCTGGCCAAGAAAAAAATCAGCCTTAGGTCTTTTCCATGTCTTGCCGCTGCCAGGAGGTTGCATCTCCTGATGTGGCCTATCACACAACGTTGCCAAGTCTACTCTGGCCTTAGGGTTGTCCTTTGACTTTTCAGTTTCCATGAGGTTCCCCATTGCGCCTCGGCCACATTCTTTTTAGTGTGCATTACATCAATTGTATGTGGCAGAAGGAGGTCATCAAAATAGGGGAGCCTCGTCAACCCCGACTTATGAGTCCACATGTGTTCCTCACCATACCCCACAAAACGACCATCTATATTGGAAACAAGAGCCTCTATCCGAGCCCTATCCTCAGCACTAGTACTCATCAGCGGTGGAGGGTCACTCACTATGACACCTTTTGTAAAGTTCTTTATGTCTTGTCTAAATGGATGGTCAAGAGGGAGGAATTGATGATGTTTGTTGAATGACGAATATTTGCCACCCTTCTGCAACCAAATAAACCTCAACCGTTCCTTGCATAATGGGCATGGGAACTTCCCGTGAACACACCAAGCACAGAATATCCCATAGGCTAAGAAGTCATGCAGTGAGTACTGGTACCAAACATGCATTTTGAAGTTTGTCTTTGTAGCTCGGTCATATGTCCATATGCCTTCCTCCCAAGCACTCATCAATTCATCAATCAAAGGTTCCATGTACACACCCATATGGTTTCCCGGGTGTCCAGGAATTATCAGTGACAAGAACATGTTTTGCCTTTGAAAGCATAGGCCAGGGGGCAGATTGAGGGGGATAACAAACACGGGCCAACATGTGTATGGGGACGCCATCATTCCATAAGGATTGAACCCATCAGTTCCCAAAGCAACACGTACATTACGAGCCTCTGCGGCTTTGTCACGATGAATGGCATCAAAGTGTCTCCATGCTTCACCATCGGATGGATGTACTAGTTTGTCAGGATTATATCGTTTTCCATTTTTATGCCATGTCATCTGTTTTGCGGATTCCTCAGTCATGTTTAGTCGTTGGATCCTTGGTATAAACAGGAGGTACCATAGGATCTTCACTGGGACCATAAGCTGCCTCTTATGGCCATCACCAGAGTCTACCGCAAGATACCTAGAGGATTTACACTTTGGATAGTACTTTGCAGCACTAAGTTCTTTTCTAAATAAGACACACCCATTCTCACAAGCATGTATATGATCATATGGCATCTTGAGTGCACGAAGGAGTTTCTGTGACTCATACATGCTCTTTGGCAAAATGTGGCCATCCGGAAGGAGGCTGCCAATCACGGTCAACATACCATCGAAGTGTTCTTGACTCATGCTACACTCGGACTTGAAACCCATTAAGCGTCCAATGGCATCTAGTTGAGACACTGTTGTCCGATCATGAAGGGATTTCTATGCTGAAGACATCATGTCGAAGAAGGCCTTTGCGCTTGTCTCCATCTCCTCCTCAGCACGTTCTTCAGCATATTGTCCTTCGTGAAAGGCATCTAACATGTCTACTACCCCCGCAGCATCATCAAAATCCTCTACGCGGGGTCTCACCTCCTCCTCTCTTAAACGATTGTATTCACCGTGGTATACCCACCGAGTATAATCCGGCGTAAATCCATTCAACACTAGACAAAAAAACTAGAAATGCTCCTTTACTAGACTGGTCAAATGCATGTTCTAAGAAAGCATTGGTCTTCATCATCCATTCATGGGTGAAATCATTCGGACTTGAGCGCCCCGTGTACATCCACTCACGGTCATCCATCCTCTAAGATATATACCGGTGACCAAAGTAAATATCAATTGCATATACATAACTTTCTTGCTATCTAATAGGTGAGGATAGGTCCTAATCCCACCCGTAGATGTGTAGATGTGTTAGTTCCTATGACATACTCCTATTCAAGACAAAATTTCAGCAGCACCTCCCCGCTGTTCTCTCCATACACGTCCTGGCAAGGAGAGTGTGTATGCAGAGAACAACAGGTTGATGATGCCAAAACGTTGTCTCGAATTGGAGGAGGCCAAAGGAACTAACACATCTACGCATCCACACAGGCTATCCAACAAACATGGACAATTCGAAACAGATACGGATATACATATGCATAATTCTGCATATGTCTAACCGTGCCTCTTTCGAACGGGAGATGCCTAACTGATTTACGTAACCTACGACCATAAGCGGGAAAGAAAAGTTATACCGTGGGTGGCGGTGGAGTCAGGCTAGCGGTGCCGTGGTGAGTCGGGGTTGTGGTGAGTCGATGCGGTGCAGGAAGACCCGCAACGACGAGGAATGCAAACGGGGTCGCTGAGGTCCTCCGGATAAGCCTCGATGGGCTCCGCTGTTCAAAAAAACATTCTAAGTCAATTAAAAAATTCGACAGCAAGTCCCCTACATGGTGATATTAATAACCTGCAAGAAATTAGCGGCTCGATGGCCGACAACCACATATATAACAAGTCTCCGCCGCCAACACCACCACCACCTAAACCCTAAATACCCTAGCACAAGCATTCGAAATATCTAACTAATTTAGGACTAAACTCACTACCTTCACCATAACTACTAACCCTAAATCGAAACTAAATTGCATACCTAGGTGAGCCAGTGACGGTGGATAGCTTGGCCGAAGATCGTGGGCGGACACCTCCTCCCTCCTCTTTCTTCTTCTTCTTCTTCTTTCTCTTCTTCTTCTTTCTTCTTCTCTCTTCTTCCATTCTCCCCTCCTCTCTCTTTTCCCCCGCATCCTCCTCCTCTGTATGGCACGGCCGGCGCGGAGCGGGGGGCATGGGGGAAGGGGGCCGCGGTGGCGCCTGCGCTGGGGCGTGGGGGGGAGGGGGCCGCGGCGGCGCGGCGGGCGGTCAGGGAATGGGGCACGGGGGGCGTGGGGAGAGGGGGGCTGCGGGGCGTGGGGGGAGGGGGCTGCAGCGGCGCGGAGGGCCGGGTGGGGTGCGGTGGCGCGGTGGCGCGGCGGCGCGGCGGGCGGCGGCGGTACGGGTGAGAGCTAAGGGAGACAGAGAGAGTGAGAAAGAGAGTGAGTGAGAGAGTGAGCGCAACGGCCGAAAACGCCTAAGTCCCGGGATTTTTCTTTGCCGAGAGCTAGATCGGGGGCTCTCGGCAAAGAATTTTTATTTTTAATATTTTTTCCTTTGCCGAGAGCCATGACGTCAGGCTCTGGGTAAAGATTCTTTGCCGAGAGCTTTAGGGTTACTCTCGGCAAAGCATTTGAATTTTTTTTCTTTTTTCCACTCATTTTTTTTTCTTGCTTCTTACATTGCTAGTGACCTAATTTTAGAATTTGGTATATTTTTTAGTAGTTTTGCTATATTTCTTTGGTTTTTTTATTTAAATTGATATTCTTTAAAAAATAACTTTGAACTGCAGGTGCATCGAATAATGGATTTTGATGACTGAAAAAATGATATTCGTGGTTTGTAGCGCACTTTGAGTCGGTATCCAAGGACAGGCGTGAAATTTTAAACATCTTATTCACCAAACTTGACCAACAACTTGCGTGTGACATGTTTTTAAAATTTTATAAAATACAAACGAATTCCAAAAATCACAAAACTTGTTGAGTGGACTTGATATCACATGTGTAGGCTTGGGAAAAAAATTGAGACGATTTCGAAACGTTGGTGACGTAGGATTGAAGAAAACTATACATCTCAGGTCATCACATATGATCATATGTGCTGGATATCATATGTGATGACTATCTCGACGCCGGCAGCTGCTCTTCTCAACACCGCCCAGGACCTCGCCAGCCGTCACGACATCGTCGGCCGCCTCATCCACGCCGTAGGAGCACAGGAGCAGGAGCACACGCCGCCCAGAGCACAGGAGCGCAGGAGCACGTACAGGAGCGTGAAATCCGGCCCTAACCTCCACCCGGTGAGCTCCATGTCCACGCACCGAAGGTGTTCGACGAAATGTGTACATGGATCTGCCCTGCTTTTGCTTGCTTGCTTGGCATGGAGATAGATGAGGAGATGAAGGAGGGAGAGAAAAGGGAAGGAGGGAGAGGAAGGAGGGAGAGATAGAGGAGGAGAGGAGGAGGGAGAGATAGAGAGAGATAGAGATAGATTAGAGAGATAGAGAGATAGAGATTAGAGAGATAGAGAGAGATAGAGATTAGAGAGATAGAGATAGAGATTAGAGAGAGATTAGAGAGATAGAGACAGAGATTCGAGAGAGATTAGAGAGATAGAGATAGAGATTAGAGAGATAGAGATTCGAGAGAGATTAGAGAGATAGAGATAGAGATTAGAGAGATAGAGAGATAGAGAGATAGAGATTAGAGAGATAGAGAGATGTATAGTACTTATAGATAGATGGCAAATTTCATGACTAATCTATATACTTGTCTATATTTTGTGGAGGCACATTTTGTGGAGATGCATGATTCATATTCATATTGATATATATATATATGTCATCTCTTTATTTGAAATAGAGAGATAGAGAGATGTTGTGTATAGAGAGATGTTATGAGAAAGAGATAGATTGATTCATCCTTAATTATGAGAGAGAGAGATGTTGTATCATCCTTGTATAATTCTTGTTATGAGAGAGATAGAGATGTAGAGAGATAGAGAGATAGATGTATAGCATGACTTATAGATAGATGGCAAAATTTTATATCATATATACATGGCTTTATATTGTGACATAGCATGACTTGTACCTATGAGCTAATACCAATATCCTTGTATATACTTTTAGCACAATTTGTGTATAGCATGACTTATGACATGAGTCTAAATAATGAAATGTCTGAGTCTATCTACCTATGAGCTAATACCAATAATCGAAATTCATGTCCAGAAACATGACAATTAAGCGCCGATTCACCACCCGTCGCCCTGCGTCCGAAGCGCCACAGGATCCAACTAGTGGTGGCGGTGCTGAACGTGACCAAGGAGCCGATGACAACCAGCAAGGGGATCAAAGACCATGGAGACCTAGCCATATGTTGAACCTAGAACAAGGAGACGAGGTAATAACTTAGGTTATACCTAAAAACACGATAGAGCTAGCATGAAAAGTTTGATGGGGACTTATTTATAAATTTTAAAGCAGGTTCCGCCGGAAGGTCCAAGTACTGGTGAGGGTACCAGCAGGACCAAGCATGGTGCAATAAAGCTCCCTCAGACAAGTAGACGCTGGCACATCTCTCAGTTCGACCAAGTAGAGGAGCCGGTGGAGCCTATTAAAGCATTGGGCCTATACAAGAGTACCATTGGGGCACTTGTAAGGGACTTCATCCCGATCAAATATAGGAAGTGGAATGGCAGTGAGCAAGACCCATGGAGGGTTCCAGAAAGTGAGAAGGAACTAGTTTGGAACAAGCTCAAAGGGTATTTCACTTTCCCTAATGATTGTGATGAGGCGACAGTCAAGAAGAAGGCCAAGGAAATCATGGTCACTCCTTCAAGAATTTCAAGGGAAAGTTGCACAAGCTTATCAAGGAAGAAAAATAACCGAATTTTGCGGGAGGTGAATTCAGCAAGCAGAGGGACTTCTGGGAGGAGTTCAAGTCTTACAAGCTATCCGAAGAGGCCAAGGCAGCAAGCGAAAGAAATAAAGAAAACTTGCTTAGGGCAAATAATCCTCACCGCCTAGGATCGCGTGGGTATGTAAGGAAGATTCCAGAATGGGACACCTGAGTCGATGAACTAGAGCGGAGCGGCGTTACGCCTCAGACAAGCGATTGGCAGCCCAGATCAGTGAACTACTTACTCACAAGGGGGGCACAATACAATGCTGACGGGAGCCTTTCCGCTAGAGTTGAACCCGTCACAGATCCCGTACAGAAGATTTCCACGATCAATGAGGAAGTGAATAGAGGGGCCCGCAAGTCTGATAGAGAAAATGACGTGCTCACGCAAGCACTTGGAAACAAGGAGCACCCCGGTCGCACTAGAGGAGCCGGGGTAATTCCTTGGGAGAAATCATTTAAAGGTGAATCTGCTTCCTATAGGAGCCGGGCAAGGGCTAGAACGCAAAGAGAAGAGGAGTTTCAAAGGATGCGAGAGGAGCTAGAACAGAGCATGGAAGCACGGATAGCTGCTCAAGTGGCGAGTGCTATGCAAACCATGTGTTCGATTCAAGGGCCGCATGCAATCCCAGCTTTGAATAGCCCAGTGCCCGGCAAGGGCCGCAGTAGCTGTGGCTCAACCCCTATGCCTGACGACGAAGAGGTCAATGCTCCTCATCCGGTGGACGACATCAAAGAACCTGTGAATGTCAGGTTGTACATCCGTCAGCAGTGGACCAAAGACAAGGTGGCGGACGGACAAGCATTTCCTAGAGGAGAGAACATCATTCATGGCAAGCCAGTGCCACTCAGGTATGCCAGGGTCAGCATTGATAAGATATTGGACAAGAAGTACAATAAGATACATATTAATTTTCCAGTGGAGGAAGATAGGCCGCGTCTAGTTCACAACTTGGGCACTCATGTCGCCTGGCGCAAACGCTTCATCAAGCTAGATGACCTGCCATCTTCGGATGATGATGATGATGATAGTGAATCATCCCGGTCGCCTCCGCCAAGAGGTTTCTCTCCTCATCAAGATCCACCGACACCTCCTCCACCATCAAAGGAGAAGACTCCTTCTCCACCGCCAAAGGAGAAGACTCCTCCTCCTCCTCCTCCACCAGCTTCAAAGTCCTCAAGACTGGGATCTCGACGGCCTAGCGCTAGATCAGGTTCGACTTCGCATCAGAAGAGGTCATCAGCTTCGGCTGATAAAGATCCCAAGACGACTAGTAAAAGGCGGAAGCCGTCACCGACTAAGGACGAGATTCTACGAACTCAGATTGCAGAAAAGGCAGCCAAACTTGCCTTGTTTGAATGATTGGCTTATATACCCGAGTACTTATCACAGAGCCAATTTGAAAGGCAAAGCAAAAATAAGGGTAAACAAGAAAGAGCTAGAGAAATACACACCGCCGATTTTCTACAGATACAGAACTTGTCCAGGGAATTGAATATAAGCATGGAGGAGGCCGAAAATCTCTATTACGGAAAAACCGAATTTCAAAACGCCACGGTTGTATACAAGTTTGAACTAGGCAAGCCTATGATCGCCAGCCAAGAAGAGTATAGAAATTTTCCGACAAACATGCGACAGTTGCATGATTATTATATCATAGATAGTAACAGCAACAAAGACAAGAATGCAACATTTGAAGTATGCATCCCTTCCTGTCTGATTTTTAATCATCCTGAAGAAGTTGTGCATACTATTTATTATGAAGACCTCTTTCAACTCTTTCAACGACGCTCGCTGGATGCGCAGATTATAATGTTATGGACTTTGTAAGTACCAGACCCTAACAACGTTATAATAAACTACGTGATCTGCATTTGAATATATCCATGTTTATTTTGCAGGTGTATGGCAAAATTATGCATTAAACAGCGAAAGAGCTATTTTGACTTTCTGGACCCCATCTTGGTAAATGAGACAACATGCAAAGCCTGTCTCACAGATCCCTATGTATCAAAAAGTTTGAAGATTGAGTTTGAAAGAATGTTCTCGGTCCAGAAATCAAACGCACTGCTAACCTACAACTGCGAGTATGTGTTCTCGACCCTTACTTAAGTGTTTTTTTCTTGATATGCCATTCAATAACATGGACTTTGTGATTGCAGCAACCATTACGTCTTCGTAGATATAAGTCTTAAAGATTCAACTATCGAGGTGTGGGACTCAAAGAAGAAGCCACTTAATCTTATCGACCCCCTAATCACACTGCTAAATAAGTAAGTGAACTCAATATCACAACACTTTTCAATCACATATAATATTGTAATTAATGTCTTCAGCCTTCACACTTCATTTACATTGTAATTAATGTGGAGCCTAGGATGCAAAAGAAATGGAGAGCCCCATTCAAAGTGGAGTATATGGAGGGGGTCAGGACCCTAGATCAACCAATGGGGAACAACGAATGTGGGTTCTATGTGATGTGGGCAACGCTTTGCTACTTTGGTGCAAAACTAGGAATCGGAGATTCTATGGTACGTATATGTCTCATTTTAATTCTATTGTTTTGTCTTACGTATGTGCATCTCAATATCATCTTGTATCAATTTACAACGCAAAGAACTGAAGCACAACAGGTTGCTAGATTTTGAGATAAAAGGATTTCAAGAGAAGATAGCGGCTCTTATTCTAGATGAGATAGTGTATAGGCAAGGATCTCTAGCCATTGTGAAGAGTAAGACCTTCAAGAAGAACTACGGAAAAGACCGCCTCGAAAGGCTATTGTAATGCGACATTTAATTCGATACTTTAAGTTTTAGTTCGATGTTTTGTAATAATAATTATAAATGTGCGATGGGTTTGTATTGTCGCTGGTCCACAACCACCTTCAATTCACATCGATATCAAATGGTTCGATAGCAAACACCTCCACGACCTCCCACCCCACCACCTCTACCATAAACCCTAAACCGTAAACCCCAAATGAAAATAAAACAATTAATAAAATACAATTTTAAAAAATAATATCACTGCCGGTTCAGTTAAAACCGACAGTGATGGCTCAAGCATCACTGTCGGTTGGTGAAACAAACCGGCAGTGATGGCTCAAGCATTACTGCCGGTTGGTAACACGAACCGGCAGTGATGCTTGTGCCATCACTGCCGGTTTGGCATAACCGACAGTGATGTCATGGGCTCATCACTGCCGAAATGGTTGTGCCGGTTCAAAAACCGTCACTGAATGAAGGTTTTGAACCGACACTGATTTCAGTTTCTGCAGTAGTGATTGCCACTCTCTGTAAATCAGATCGCCGTTCCAGTAACTGTTATGAAACCCAACAGTAGCGGTGCATACACATGCAGCCAAACTCTCTTGTAGATTAGACTGAGATCGTCTGTTACTATTTCTCATGCTCCTCTCCGAACAGAAACCCAAGAGAGGACGCCCCTCCTGGTGCACAGCGTACCCTCGTCGAAGGTCGGTCCTAAAACACAAGGGCATAATAATATAAGGAGCGAACATATATATATACATGCAGCTCATGTTATGCCATATCTGAACCTTGCAATCTAGCTAGCTGCGTCATATTTGTTCAATCATCCCAACACGCAGCTGCATGCAGACGTTTTTATATATTTTATGAACAATGGATGTCGTACGTATTATTACTCACAGTGATAAGAAGACCGGAGTTGTTGTAGCTTAACTGGCTGGTAATGGTAGATGTTGCAAGGAGGTTTGTGAGACGAGAGTATTGTTGAAGATGTTACAAATTCATAGCCCAAGACAAAGGCCAGACTTCTGACGAAGCGAAGCGGAGGCCCGTCGCCAGAGGCTTGGGTATATAATCTCGTCGTTAGGGTTCCACCGAGATTAAGTCATTCATTGTTCTTGTAACCCGCCGCACGGCGTTGTAACCCGACTCTTGATAATAGTGAGGAGTGTTTGCTGGCTGGCGCCCGTGGTTTTTTCCCTTCGCATTGGAGGGTTTTTTTACGTTAAATCTTGTGTCTCGTTGTGGTTTGATCTTGTGTTCTTCGTCGTTTATCCGCCGTCATTCACAACAAGTACGGGTTGGAGACTTCTCTCTTGGGAGGAGAATGAACCACTGCTTCGGTTCCGATCGCCTTGTCATCCTTGACGACACTGCTGCTGTTGGTATCTGGAGCGCGCTTCTCGGTTTCCTGGTTGGATTTGGCCGTCGTGTGAGCGAGATACAGAATGGTTGTTTCCTCCGGCTCGAAGAGGTAGCTGAGAGAGCTCCGGCCACCCCCGCTGCTCCCTGCTCTGCTCATCTTCTTCCTCTCCTGTCCTCTTTCCTGTCAGTCGTCTGTGGCTTGCCGTTGCCGGTGGCAGTGGCACTATGCTGCTGAGCTTGTGTTCTGGTCTCTAGTCTCTACTCTCTAGTGTGCCAAGTTGGGGTGGGAGAGTGTCAGCTACTTATTATGGAGCTTGATAGTGAGCGCGGAGCACACTGGACACATCACACGACCGGCAATATCGATGGGTCAGCAACTACATGAGCTGAGGCCTGAGGATTTGTGCAAAAAGGCATAATTAATTGAGGAGTAGTTTCTTCTCTTGTTGATGAATTGATCCGCAATCTTCCTATGTGTCCTCGAAAAAAAAGTTAAACTTTATCACAAAAAAGGGGTAAATCAGCTCAAGGGTCGTCGTTGCTAGCATGCCCCGGAATCATTGTAATCAGAGAGTGTTATTCATTGTACAAAAGGCCATCAATATTTATGAGACTCTATTTATGATTAGACATATTTTCATGGTGTGTTTATTTTATGTCATAAAAATTAGTGAGGAAGTACTAACAAATGACTATTTGAAATAAAAAAGGGTTGGTAGAAACCCTTGGCTTCCTAGTAAAGAGCTCGGTTGGTGCATGGTCTTGCCAACAGACAGCCTGTTCGTTTGACAGCATTATGCACTGTTCCGGTAGGATTATTCACTGCTGTGTGATTTCTTGTGAGAGGAAAACACTGTTCTGGCTGGATTTAAGCCGGCTGAAAAGCCAAGCGAACAGGCTGAGAAACTATTTCGGAATAGTGCACTGATGAGTTGAGTAGCTGAGCGTACGCTACCAAGACAGACTAAACTAAACCATAGCATTGAATCACGAACAGTATGCATTTCCAAATCACAAGTATTATGAATCATGACTGGCTAGTGTGACTGGACAGGACAGCAACTCTTCAGAGCCAACTTACCCTAGCTAATGTGATAGGCTATTGATGCTTAAACTCGCTCCTAATTGCCTCATTTTTCACTAATATTTATCAGGAGTAGCAAGCAGGAAGCAGCTGATGCCGTCAAAAACTTATGCTGCAACTCACAACCAGAGCTAGCCTGCATGTGCGGATGTGCCATTCAATCCTTGCGAATAAGCTTTCAAAAAACAAAAACTTGCGATTACAGGCCTGAAACCCCCTCATTAGTACTCCTGATGGTGTAGTTACTTGGTCTTATATCAGTATAGCGATGTGCACTCTTACAGCTTGAGACTGACGTCTGAAAGTGACAACTGATTTCAGCCGGACAACATAAAGATTGCTTGCCAGAACGGAATGTGCGACAGTTGAGCAATGGTGGTGGTAGTCGCAAGCTTTAGACCTGTAGCATTTCCGGGCCCGGCCCACACCTCTCCTATCACAGCCAAATATAAACCTAACCTTGTTTTGCCACGGCGTCTGTTTATATCGATATTTATTTATCAGCAGAAAATAATACATATTATATATATAATAATTAATATCTGACTTGAAAGAGTAATAAAGGTTTTACCCCTAAAAACAACTTAACAGAAAGGTATTTAATCAAAGTTTATTTGTAAGGGACAACCACTATGGTCATTGTCGTCATTGGCGGTGTGCACGAGCAAGGGCAGCTGCCTAGGTACAGTTGGGTGAGAGGTAGGATAATATATTTCAGTAATTTTGCCGTATATGTTTTCTATAAAATAAGATTGAATTCTTAATTTTTTGACAAAAGCACACTTACGTTTTTTGAACTAGCATTGCTCTAATTTTTTTGAAGCCACACAATTATGCTTTTGACTAAAATTTAAGTACCTTAAATTTGATAGAATTAACTTTAGAATTAATATAACTAGTTGCGCTAGCAAATATCTAGTATATACTAGTACAACGGTTTAAAAGTAACTTCATCGTGGCCTATTCGATCAGTCCATTTTACAACCCCTCCAAATAAAACAAAGTGCCCCTCCTATAACGAGTGGAATGGTAAGTTAATGCGTTTTAGAATATTCAACAGAGATCTAAATAACTAACCCATTTGTCCTAAAGCAAAGAGATCGCAAGTTTATATCCTTAAATTATGAAAAATGTTTCCTAGTCCAATGTCAATTTGATGTCATAACCATTGCTCACCTTTTCTGCAACTTTGGTGAATGCTGACAATGACATAGAACAAACTTGGATTTGTTGTACATTGATCATAAACATAGAAACTAAAAAAAACTATGAAACCAATCAATTTTTTATGCCCAGTGCGAGGTCAGGTAACCAGACTGCTCCGAATCTATAAGTTGAGTTGGCTTTTTTTAAGCATATGCTTAGTATATAGGTAGATATAATAATGTCTATATACTGTACATAATAAAATAGATGGAACAAAAAAGTCAAAACAGCTTATGATCAATTAGCCATTTAGCCTCTGAAGAGAAAAGGATTTTTACAATTTGCGCAAACGCCACCAACAGATTGAAAGACACTAATCCCACGGTTCAAGCGCAACGGTTACAACGGTGGCAATCACCAAGGAGAGATGACCGCGCCTGGCAACCTCCAATCTGCCAACCTGCTGCCGCCTACCGGCCACCGTCTCAGAGCAGAGGTGCAGCCAGCAACTAGCTCCACGAATTCCATCAGATAAAGCAAGAGCATTTGACTGATTGATAGTTAAAAAACAGTTCTGATTGTAATGTTTTCGTTTTCTGCGAGGAAGATCTGCATTGCTCAGTTGTATAAATCGTCTTCTCATCGATGACAAAAGCATCTCCGAAGTCTGACATGCGAAGTTTATTCATAATTATCAGCGCAATTAGCAATCGAAATAGGGTAAACATTTGAAAAGAAAAACTTGTCTACTAAAGGCAAGAACTTCTGCTTTCTGCTTGGGATCAGAAGGAAAATATAGACGATGGTTGTCAGTCACTGAAAATCAGAAACACGGACCAATCTTTTCTTCATCACATCTAGCGCAGATGAGATTCATAAACCAAAACAAAAAGGGGGTAACGACGACGACAGAAGCATTATCACAGATTGAGATTCAAAAACGAAAAAAAGAAGAAGGAAAAACGACAACAACAGAAGTAATAGAAATGGCGGTAGATAGGTCATCATAGACTTTAAACTAGGAATCAGATCATGGATCATATTGTTGCAGTTATTCTCTAATCATCTGACCATGAACACCTTTGCATCGAGAAGAAAAGGAACCAAACGAACGGTACAAACTGCGAAGAGAAATAACAATCGCACAAGGAATCGAGCATCGCAAATAAATGGAGAGAGAGAGAGATTAAATGACGCCCTCCGCGGCTTGGAGTGAAACAAAACGGAGGAAGAGAGACAGCCGCCATTGCAGTCCGCAGCCAGCGCCGCAATGCCCACGCCACCCCGCTTCATATTGCTTCTGCTAAAGGGCGTCCGTAGCGGTCCTAGACAGCACTAACGATTTGGACCACCTCCGTCCCTAAAACAACTCAACCACTCACGCGCTATACATGTGATAATCCTTTTTTGTTTTGCGAACATACTATATACAGCGCTACCGGCCGGCCGGCCCAGCTTCTCAATCACGTGCTATTGCTCAGTTTCCCCACCCGCCGGCCCACCACCCCCACATACTCTTGGCCTATTCATTTGGCAGGATTATGTACTGTTTCGGCAGGATTATTCACTGCTGGCTGATTTCTTGTGAGAGAAAAACACTGTTCCCGGCTGAAAAGCCGAAAAGCCAAGCGAACAGGCTGTCTGTCCATTAATTACTCGCGTGCGTGACCCAGCTTCCCACTCAGACTGTCCCCACGGCTATTCCTCTAAAAAGCCGAAAAGCCAAGCGAACAGGCTTTCTATCCATTAATTACTCGCGTGCGTGACCCAGCTTCCCACTCAGACTGTCCCCACGGTTATTCCTCTAAATTCATTCTCTAAAGGGAATATTACATCCTGATCAGCAAGATTCTTTTTTTTATACATAATTTTTTCACACTCATCATTTTTTATATCTTATATTCTATATTAACTGAGTCTACATGTTTATAAATAAAATTTATTTAAATATATTCATATGAGGTCTTGTTTTGAAGTATTTATTGAAACAAATTTAATGGTACAAACGGAATTTAATTTAGTCTTTTGGTTTATGAGTTATAGTATTTTTAAGTTCGTTAAAAAAGTTATGTGCGCAAACCGAGGAGACAAAGTGTGTCAGTGGGCTTCAGCACTGCCTGCTGCGTTCCTCCGCCATCACCCCCACAGATACAGAATCTCTGTCGCCACAGATACAGAATCACTGTCGCGTTCAGTTGTTTAGAGTGATCGTAGCGGACTGCAACTCATGATGCATTATATTCCATCTCGGCCAGTACTCATCCTTTTATTTGCTCACAGTCAGAATCACTACTGCACTTTCTTTTGGTCCGCAATCTTCTTTGTTTTAAATGGTTTAGTTTCTCCATTTCTAGATTATAATCATTATTATTATTGGAACTTTCTTAGGTTGCAACTAACTGTACTAAATTCTTGGCTTCCTCATCTGGTTGGGGTTAAAAGGTCTTCTGGTTCCTCGGCTTCTTCGTCCTTTGTTTCTAAAGAAGTCCCAAAACCGGAAGCAAAGAAGAGTACCCCTCCCTATGGTTAGACTACGATTGAAAGAAAACGGTACAAGGTTAAAAAAGCACCACCTTCACCTCGCGCGTTAACAGATTTATGTACTAGAACTAAGCAGTTTGAAGCATAAGAAATAGCTTAATACTTAGCTGTTGACCATATATAGATTCATATTTTTGTACGTACTTTCGGTATTTTTATATTACGTCAAGGAGCATTTTTAGAGTTTACAGCCATAGGCAGGCAGCTTACCTTGTACTTTCTCTATCGCTTAATGTTTTTGTGTTTCGTTCGTAGTAACATTAATGAGGAGTGTATATCTGAAAAGTGTTTTTTGACTGACTATTAGATTGCTCCTTTATTATGATTTCCCATTGAAAGAATGTTTTGTTCCTTTTTTTTCTCTTGGATTCCTCTCGAATCATAATAATGGGCAGCTCTCCCTACAGATGAGAAGGCTTGTTCTTACGGTATGTGCTCCCTTCTTTTCCAATGCATAACTTTCAAAGATTCCTCATTCTGGCTGGTTTTATAGGGCTCGTTCATCACTAGGTTGAAGGAAAAGCGGAAGGGTAAAGAAAGGCAGGAGCAGCAGACCATGGTGGTCAACCAAGAGGAGCAGGAGATGCCTACCGAGCAGGAAGTGCTATCGGTGAAACCACTAGCTCAGCTTTCCCCTCTGAAGGAAGTGAGACAGAGCCTAATCCTGAAGAAAAAAGAAAAATTCATCATAGGACGCGATCTTCAAACTCCGAATCATCTGATTGATTCCAAAATGTTAGTATTAATTGAATTCACCATTTGGCGTAGGGAACCCTTTCAAAGCTTCTGTTTCATAGTCTACCGAGTAGCAGTTCCAGCATTATCCGAATCAGCATTGCGCCAGAATCCATTCAACCAAGAAAGGCGTAAGCGCTAGCTGATCTGAAATGAAATCAAATAGTTCTTTCCATTTTCCCAGCCGGAAAGCCCTGGGACGCCATATGTGACATCAAGTTGACGCATCCATCCTCTGGACCAAAAAAGAGGAGTTTGCCGAAAAATAGTTCACTGCCAGATATCTTTTCTAATCAATCAGCAAGGAATTGATAGAGAGAGAGAGCCCTGCGAAAGGAGTAGCTTTCAGTATCCTCCCTTGACAGTGACTTTCGGAGACTTGTCTATAAGTAAGTCCATTTCTTCTTGTGGGACATCGAGAGACTTTCCTCTCTCTCCGATTGCAACTAATATCATCCTATCTTTCCTCTCAATTAGACCAATCAGAAAGATTCCCTATCTTATGTCATTGGCTGGAGAAGATTGATAGATAGGCTATCAGTGCACTCTTCTGGGTGGGACCAGAACTTCCTACTCGTTCTCGCACCCTAGCGCTATGCTACAGGCGCATCTTGACACTCAATTGGAATGAGTCCGAAGAACACTTGCCCCCCCTCACCGGCTTTGTCAGATCTGTCTTTCGGCTGGACAGCTTCCGCTGCTACTTTGATATTTACTCCGACGCTTGTTCCTAGATATAAAAAGAAGTACTTTAGTCTACGAGTATTAGGTGGCACTGCTGCTTTCTTTGCTAGCTCACCCGAAACTCTGTCTTCAGGAGGAAGAGACCAGCGTCCATATGGACGATGACGACTGGAACACCCTCTCGCCCATCCAAGAGATCCCATCTCCTCACTTACCATAGGATGATGAAGGGAGGCAAGATGGGCATGGGCCAACTCCACCCACGGCTTCTTCCAGCCACCTTCCGGTAGAGGTAAGAGAAGGATCGCAAAGAAGGTGCAGATCAGGCAGAGGAAAGACACATACGCCCCCGCCTTAATGAAACAAAACAACAGGAGTATAGTTATGGTGAGAAAGAGTTATCAAATATTGATAAAATCAAAAGAAAAGAAAGAAGAGAACGAAAGGAGAATAGAACTTTGTATTTGGTAACTCTCCTGTAGTTATGTTTAACCTTGAATGCAATTTATAAATTCGACAGCAATAGTCCCTCGGACTCGAAAAGTAATAACGAAAATGGCTAATCCAATAGCAGATTCCGCAGCTGCCACTGTTGGAACTAATGAAGCAAATGATTGACCCATCATATCATCCAAAGAAACGGAAAATACCAAAAAGTTCAAATTGACAGCTAATAACATTGATTCAATTGGCATTGACATAATAAGAATATTTAGTCTATTAAGAAGGATTCTCCGAATACCTAAAATAGAGATGATCATAGAAAAAGTAAAATATTTTATAGGATCTGTTTCGGAAACATGGAATGTCAGAGAAATTCAAATTATGTGAGGCTTAGAAAGAAGTCCTGCGTAGAGTCCAGGGAGAGCCTTTTTTATTCACCTCGGCCGTCTCCGGCTTCATCCAGCCCTCGTTCCGGGCTCTTATAAGGATATAGTTTCACTATCCTTCACCATCATCATCGATGATGAACGTTATAGGCAACTCCCCATTACGAACCCTTCTTTCTGCCCTTACCCAGTCAATTGCTCTAAAGTAGTACCGAGAGCTGTGTCAGCACTGCCTGCTGCGTTCCTCCACCATCACCCCACAGATACAGAATCACTGTCGCGTTCAGTTGTTTAGAGTGATCGTAAAGATTTTATCCCAAAAAACAACCCCAACCACGATTCGAACCAGCGACCTAACAAAGAGGAATCTAGCCAAGCTCTGCTAACCAACCCAGCCTACATTTGTTCTTGCAACAAACACACTCCCAGCCTTATTTAACAAGACTATACATGGAAAAATACTTCTATAATTAATCATATAATATATGCAAGTATTTTTTAGATATAAATACTAATTACGATTACAACATTTATTTTAGTACGATACTAGTTAGGGTTTCAGTATGTAGTTTTTTTTATTCAAGTAGTTCTTAATATTTGTTAGTATTTATTAGTATTTTTATTGCAAATACCGATTAGAGTTTCAAATATTCAGTATTTTTATTTTAGTAGCTGTCAATATTTATTAGTATTTTTATTTGACACTCTAATCAATACTCGTAAGAAAAATACTGATAAATACTAACAATGGTGACAATTACTGAAATAAAAATGCTAAATACTAACAAGCTAATCGATATTCTTAATAAAAATACTGATAAATACTAATAAGTATTAACAAATACTATCGTGTTGGGTACTGCTTGATATGCTTCTTCTTCTTCTCGGAGTCGGCTTCGAAGTCTGCCGTTGTCGTCGAGCTCGCAGATCCATGATCCTAAGAAAAACGTTGATTTCATCGATTTCGTCATCTTGAGGTCGTGGTCCACCAGGCTTTTGAGAAAAAATTCGCCAAAAGCCTCTACCTAGCGCGCCAGCTATCGATGTTTTACCACCGGCAACCCGGCACATGGTAACCCAGGGCGGTGTTTTGTTCGAAGGGGTGTCGGCGCATGCAGGAACTCGATGGTAAACACAAAGAGACAACGATTTATACTGGTTCGGCACGCCGGAAAGTCACGGCGACCTACGTCCAGTTTGGAGTAGATAGTATGTTGGCGCCCTGCGCTATTTATTGTGTCGCCAGGTATGAGCTATGGTGAGATGAGATGCCGATGTAGGGACCTTTGCCCTCCTTTATATAGTCCAAGAGAGGCAAGAATCCTAGTCGGTTACAAAGTAGAGATCCTAGTAGGATTACTTATAGGGAATCCTACTTGGATTAGGTCTTCTTCTAGTCCTAGTAGGATTCATGTAATGAATCCTATTCGGACTAGGTCTTCTTCTCTCTTCTCCATGGGGAATCCTATGGGTCCTGCATCGACAATGATCTCAATTATAATTAATCTTTTATATGTCATCATCATTATGTTAATTTATGGAATTAAAATGACATGAAAATTGCCTAATATTCTAACAATCCAAAACCTAATTATAGGCATTTTCTGTCATAGGTTTTGCTTCCGTACTAAAGCCTGATCCGTTTGATGGTAAAAACTTCTTGATATGGAAAGCTAAGATGGAATTGTGGCTCACTTCTTTCGAGGTGCTATGATTAGCGCACTTGATATAAAATTCTAGAAAAGCTACATCATACTTCCTACAGGGAAAGGGTTGTCGGATGCACTTGTTAGAAAGTTTGGAATGACTGATGCTGGTAGCGAGTTGTACCTCATGGAGCAGCTGTATGACTACACAATGGTTGAGAACCGATCGGTAGTGGAACATGATCATGAGTTTCAGGCACTAGTTAAGGAATTTGAACTGTTTCCTTGTCCTTTACCATACAAGTTTGTGGCTGGCGGTATAATCGCCAAGTTACCACCTTCTTGGAAGGACTTTGGCACTTCTCTCAAACATAAGAGACATGAGTTCAATGTGGAAGAGCTCATTGGTACTCTTGATGTTGAGGAGAGGGCAAGAGCTAAGGACAATGGAAAGAGTGCTGAGAACTCGACTACAAATGTGGTGCAGAAGAGAAACTCAGGATTCCGCAAGTTCAATAAAAAGAAGAAAAACCAGAACAAGCAAGAGAACACCTCAAAGCCTGTTCAAACAACACAGTTTAAAAAGAAGAACAACAACACGAACAAGAGAAATGGTGGCTGTTATGTGTGTGGCAGTGAACAACACTAGGCAAGTGAGTGCCCAGATCGCAAGTTCAACCAAGAAAAGGAAACAACAAATGTTGTTACCGCTGATACTGAAGGATAAACACCTAGGTATGGTAATTCCTTACCATTTGTTCTCTTAGTATGTAATTCACTAGAGTGGTGGATGGACAATGGTACAAATATACATGTGTGTACTGATGTTTCTTTGTTCTCCACTTACCAGGTCGGGAGGTTTGGCACCTTGTTGATGGGAAATGGTGTCGACGAAATATGTGTCGCAGTCTACCTAGGGGGTACCCCACGGTAGTAGATTGTAGGCGGAGGTATGGCGACGGCGATCAAGCATAACACAGAGAGCGTAGACACGGCGATTTAGACAGGTTCGAGCCGGCAAATCGCCGTAATACCCTACGTCCTGTGTTTTGGTGGCTGGATTGATATGAGTATTAGGTTACAAGATTCGTAGATGAGATCTAGGGGATTGTATGCGTATGTTTTGGAGGGGGTCCCTGCTCACCTTATATAGTCGAGGAGCAGGGTTACAGTTTCCATATCCTAACAGGGATCGACCCCTTTAGGTAAGGGATCCGAATCTATCTACTAGGACCCTTCTTGGCGAGCAAGTCTTCTTCGGAGTCCTTAGCGAGCACGACGGGCTGGTTGCGTGCCGCAAGGCCTCGTGGGCTGGGCCGTCTTCTGATCGGCAGGCCCATAAGGTCCCTGGGGATATGCCGAGGTAATATCCCCAACAAGTTCCCAAGCACGTTATATTCTTCTAGTGTGTCAGCATCATCGTCCTTGGAGGTGTACACCTGGTCGCCATCGCATGAGGTCATCGTTGCAGAGTCCCGACCAGGTTAGCTGGTCGGGGCACCACTTGGAGAAGTCTCTCGACCAGGTCGAGCTGGTCAAGAGCATTGTAGCTTGTTGTGCGAGCAGGTAGCCCTCGATGGATGCTGCGGCTACTCGTTGGGAGGATGTGACGTGCTGAAAAAGAAAAAAACTTTTGAACGGCTTGTTCCCTGGTGAAGTGTACCCACTTAAGCTCTGCAAAAAGACAACAGGAAACAACAGAGGTTTGTCGAGAAGAAAATAAGTACATTCACTGCAAGGTGAAGTGTACCCACTTAGTCCCCGAGCCTGGTAGTAGGTGAAGTATGCACGTGGTGTCAAGCTTTATAAAAATAAAGGATGTATGAATAAGTGTAGGTAATGAGTAAAGCATGAGTTTTGCAAAAATGACTGCGAATACCCCAGCCCCCGAGCCTGATGTAAGGAACTGTAAGGTTCTTGTATCAGGATTATGGAAAAAGGCTAAAATATAAGTTTGCTAAAAATGACTGCGAATACCCGTAGTCCGGAGCCTGATGTAAGGAACTGGGAAGTTCTTGCGTCGGGGTCATATTGATTTATTTGTAGTCCCCAGGTTGCAGTCCCCGAGCCTTTGTTGTTCTGTGCCACCGTTCCTGTGCCATGGTGGCAGTCCCCGAGCCTTGCTCGGTGCATTCCTAGACGGAGTCCCGAGCCTGGTCGGGTCTGCGAGCAGGTGGCCGAGTCATTGTTTACCGTCGACGGAGCCCCCGATTGGCATTGTAGCAGATGTCCTGCGAGACTTGAAAACTAGTGTACTGTAGTTGTGTTACTGTTCCTGCCAAAAAGAAATCATAACAAAATCGTATGTCCAGTCCCCGGGACTGTAGTGTTAGTGATGTTTCAGGAATTATTAGCCAAAAATGAGGGAAATTATCTGGAAGAAAATACGAAATAAGGGAGAGGGAGTTATTGGGCCGAATTAACCGTGCGGTTAGCGGCCCAAACCGTGGCGTGAGAAGTTGGTATCGTGGCGGTTCCGTATTTGGCCGTTGCGGTTTCCCAAAAACCCTGGAAGGCAAAGCGCCGCGCCGCTTGGTATAAGGGGCGGATTTAGCGGTGGAACGGGAAAGGTCCCCGCCAGAGCGCGTGTAGGATTCAGAGAGGCATGTCTTCATTGCTCGGGGTATTCGAAGGAGTCAGAGATTCGACCATATATTCACTTGGAGATCAGGGTGAGTTTCCATCGTTGCTTATCGACTTCCTTCGCATTGGTTGGTCGCAAGGTCTTGAGAGGGTTTCGTCGACGGTTGGTTTGTGCCAGAGTTGATGGAGGCTGGAGGCGCGCATCTTGCGATGGATCTTGCCGCCGTGCTGGCCTTGCCAGAGGACTTGGTCTTTCAAATCCTTCATTGCGTGATCGATGATGGCGACAATGTGCGTGAGTATGTGAAGATTCGTGCGATCTGTCACCTCTTTCGCGACTTCTGTGATGATCCTTGGAGGATTCGGCTCCTGTCCCTTCGACGTCTCCAGGACTATTGCCGGCCCTACTTCCCTTTTCTGGAGGTTTCCTTCGAGCAGCGTTTTCTCGACGTCGATCATCGGGAGGCTTTGTTTTTTTGTGGCTTGGAGCGGTTGATGTTGCAGGGGCGGAGACTCTATCGGGCAATCGCTTATTGGCAGGGCGGTGGCGGCTGGAGACGCCATCGCGATGTACTTCAGGGCCATGATGTTGTACTATGCTGATTCGGCGAACTTGGAGACGTCTGCTATCATCGATTGTCTCTACGGGGGTGCCCTTCCTGATGGTCGGTTCTGTAACCAAGGCTTGCGTCATCTTCGGGAGTGCTCCCGTGATGATCTTCACGTCATTTGGCGGCGGTGGTGGATTCGTGCCCTGGAGGATGTGCCGGAGTTAGTCGTCGTTGTCGGTCCTCACCTTTGTGTCTGGGGGGGTGTCGTCGTTTTGGTTCGGAGGGTAGCAATATGTCTGGGATCATGATGTATTGTAGCCGGCAATGCCGGGTTCGGCATGACTTCGACCTCTGGACTAGGAATATTAGTGAGGTGTTCGCTTATCGCATCAGTAGGATGGGGTTGTAGTCGTCGAACACTTTATCGAAGCATTGTCCTTTCTCTTTTGGTGTATCCAGATACTTTGTCATCTGTTATTTTGCTGCGGGACAACTATGATTTGTATCCCAGGTACTAGTGGTTGGACGTGTAAGTGAAAAACTGCAAAGCTGTTATATATCTGGGCGGTGAGCTTTTGTTTCACTTGTATGTCCTGTCCTGCCTGCTAAGTCGTGAGCGTAGCGACGAAACGTTCAGCCTTGGTTCTCAAATGGTCCGTATCGTAGGGCTAGCACCACTGCATGCATAGGATACATAAGGATTCTCAAGGAGGCACGCAGTGACAACCCGCGACGCAGAGGGCGAACAACTCATGCACGCTTAGGGAGATGCCAGGGACAGGGCCTTTTTCCGAGAGGCTCGATCATGGCGTGACTTTGGGCCTGTGGAGATCGTTCCTGCAGACGCTGGGCGAAAAGCCATGCTGCTTGTAGAGTCGTCGACCGTATCGTGGTCGTGTACAGATTCTGGGCGCGTAACCTCACGGCTCCGACCCGAGCGATACTACTCGGCTTCTGGGGAAATACCGCTGGGGAGGCCTATCGATGTAACCATAGCGCTTAGGGTAGCTACTTCTATTCGCTATGGTTAACCGGCATGCCAGCTTCGGAAGCTTTCTGGTTATGGCCAGGCTGTTTAGAGAAACGCCTTATCGTGTTTGTTAGCGAGGTTGTCGAACACTATGGGAGTGTTTTGGAGAGGTCGTCGAACGTTATTGGCGTTTTTGCAGTTTGTCGCCGTGCGCCAAGGGCGTTTGAGCAGTAGTTGTCGTACGCCGTGGGCGTTTGCGCAATAGTCGTCATACGCCGTGGGCATTTGTGCAGTAGTCATCGTACGCCGTGGGCGTTTTGCACAAGTTATTTTGGTTACGTGGGATATGTAGGAGACGAAGCACCTTTATTTATTGATGGGAAAGTACCTAGTACAAACTTTATTGAACTATGGTTACATTTGGAAGTCCTCACATGCCATCGGGGGTTGGTAGCTTCTGCGTCTGGTCGCAGGCGAGGTCGGCGGCGGTCGTCGTTGGTTCTGCTTCTTTCTGCTTCTTGGCGGCGGGTTTGTCGTTGTCACTGGAGGTGTATGTGTCCGTAGCGTAGGATTTCTCGATGGCGTTGATTGTCTGTTGCTCGCACTCGTATGCTATCTTCACGTTGGTGCAGAGGCTGAGGATGCCTTGAGGTGTCGGGATCTTCAACACCATGTATGTGTAATGTGGGACTGCCATTAGCTTGGCAAGTGCCGGATGACCCAGTATCGCATGGTAGGCTGTCTCGAATTCGGCGACGACAAAGTTGATGTTCTCGACCCTGAAGTGGTTTTGGTCGCCGAACTGCACAGATAGGGTGATCTGCCCTATTGGTGTTGACGCCTTATCGGGGATGATTCCCCAGAAGGAGAAGTTCGCCGGTAGGAGGTCCTTCTTCGAATAGTCGAGCTGGTGGAATGCGTCGGCGAAGATGATGTTGATGGCGCTGCCACCGTCGACTAGGACCTTTCTGAAGAAGCATGTTGCGATGGTTGGATTGACGATCAGTGGGAAGCGACCTGGATATCTGTAATCTGTCCACTCATCTTCTCCGGAGAAGCTGATTGGTTGATCCGACCAGTCGAGGGGGCGAGCTTCGGCTACATTCTCTCCTGTGATGGCGAGCGAGTAAACATCCTTGTGGGTTTGGTGGCGTCGTCTTTCCCCCTCGACAAGCACACTACCTCCGAATATGGAGTATGTTGTTGGGCTACTCGGAATTCTGGCGCTGGTGGTCCTTGGTCCTTGCCTCTATCTTTGTCGTTCTTCTTCTGTCTTTTGTCTGCTTTGTCCTTCATTGTTGTCTCAATGAGTTCACAATTTCGCAAGGAGTGTTTGGAGTTCTTATGTATGGGACATGGTCCGTTGAGGATCTTCTCGTAGCTTTCGTAGTAATTCTTCTTTGGGCGAGCGTCCGTGCTTGCAACGTAGCGGTTGTTTTGCCTGTAGTCGTACTTTTGCGGTTGGCGTTCGGAGTTGCCTGACCGGTAGTCGCGGTGGTCGCTTGCCTCTCTTTCGCTTCGGTGGTATGGTCGGCAATTGTTATCCTCCGCGCGTTCTGGGGAACGAGAGTGGCGTCGTCTGTTCTCTCTGCTGTGGGTGGCATCATCTTGGTTGGCGTAGGGGTTCGCGATCATCATCAGCTCTTCTATGGTCGTTGCGTTTTTCCGTGCCAACTTGTTTCGGAGGTCGTCTGCCCGTAGCCGTTGGAGAAGATGGTGATAGCTTCTGGGTCAGAGATCTCTGTTATGCTCCGATGTTTGTCGGAGAAGCGCCTGATATACTCTCGGAGGCTTTCATTACTCCTCTGTCGGACGCTCTCCAGGTCGTAATGTGTCCCCGGCTAGAACACGTAGCCTTGTACGTCTTGATGAAGATTTCCTTGAGGTCTTCCTAGCTGTCGATAGTGCCTTCCGGGATCTTCTTGAGCCAACCCATGGTGGAGGTCGACAACATTACCGGTAAGTAGTTAGCCATCACGTCCTGGTCTCCTCCAGCGGCGTGCACAAGAATCTCGTAGGTGGACGCCCACTGTTCCGGGTCTGCCTTGCCGTTGTATTTCTCCCCCGATGTTACTCTGAAGTTCTGGGGTCACCAGATGGCGCACAGACGGGCTGAAAAGAGGCGTAGTCCCCCGTGGCTCGATGTGCTAGTGCTCGATTGCGTCTGGGGTTGTGGTACTCGTCATCGTACCTCGGTGATCTTCGTCGGTGTTGTCTCGGAGGGCTCCGGTGTGGTGGCATTGGTGTTTGGTCATGTCGGATCCTTTCGTCTTCTCCATCATTGTACCGAGGGGGTCTCTGCCTGCGGTCCCTCGGAGGGCTCCGATGCACGGGTTCCGGTGTCCGACCACGCCGGGCTCTATCGCGGTCTTACTCGTCGCGTCTTGGGGACCTTCGCTGATGCTCCCTCAGGGGGCTTCGCGAGTGGTTCCTGCTGTGGGATTGGCCGAAGGACTCGAGTACTTGCCCCTTCCTTTTTACCTGGACCACGGCCGCCTTGATGTGGGCATCTATCTTATTGACCACAGGTGTGCCTTGAAGTTTGGATAGCTCGCAGGCAGCTGCCGCCAGATTGGAGCTGGGGGTTGAGTACACCAGGACGTCGCCCATCATCTAGAACTCGTACTGGAGATTGCGTCGCGGCGGGTGACCGTGATTCCTCTGATCCTGCTCGCGTTGTTCTCGTGCGATGCGTTCCTGCTCGAGGTGCTCCTGGTTCAACCCTTCCTGCTCGCGGTGTTTGTCGTCGCGCCTCTGCACGCGATCGGCGTTGCACTGCTCCCTTGTGGCGCGTTCGGCGTCTGCTTTGTTGTCGGGGGCGACGCTATCGGCGGAGACTTGAAAAGTTATCCCTCCAAAGCCCGGAGGGAACTCTAGGAAGCTGCCGGTCGATCTGGATGGGCTGGCGACTTCGGTCCCAACGCTGGTGGTCGAGCCTGTGGAGATAGTACCATCGAGGGACACTGCCTGCTCGGGGTCGCTGGGGATCATGAAGATGATGACGGTGTTCACGATGGGGGGCGCTGAGATCTGGTCGAAGACCGATCGGAACATCTGGCGTTGAAGGAGCGCCGCCTGATTACTGAGCCCGTGAGGCATCGTTGGAGGGAGGTGGGTACCTCTGGTCGCCACAGTCGTCACCTTCATCACAGTTTGGTGAACGAGGTTGATGTACTCGGTGATTCCGGCGTTGGAGCGGTGGATGGCGTCGACTAAGTCGTCGATGCTGATCTTTTCTCGTGGGTGCTACATCGACGTGGCGGGACGACGTGCGAGCGGCGGCGCGTCCACCACGCGTGGTGTAGATCCGACGGTCCAAGATATGGATCCGATCCGGAGCATGGTGCCGGCCGTCAGGAGGACTATCGAATTCGAGAACTTAACCGCTTGACAAGCCATGAAGTCGATGCACACACCCCCTACCTGACGCGCCAACTGTCGACGAAATATGCGTCGTAGTCTACCTAGGGGGTACCCCACGGTAGTAGATTGTAGGTGGAGGTGAACCCAGCGAGCGTAGACATGACAATTTAGACAGGTTAGGGTCGGCAAATCACCGTAATACCCTACGTCCTGTGTTTTGGTGGCTAGATTGATATGAGTATTAGGTTACAAGATTTGTAGATGAGATCTAGGGGATCGTATGCGTATGTTTTGGAGGGGGTCCCTGCTCGCCTTATATAGCCGGGGAGCAGGGTTACAGTTTCCATATCCTAACCGATTACGATCGGCCCCTTTAGGTAAGGGATCCGAGTCTATCTACTAGGACCCTTCTTGGTGAGTAAGGCTTCTTTGGAGTCCTTGGCGAGCACGACGGGCTAGTCGCGTGCCGCAAGGCCTCGTGGGCTGGGCCGTCTTCTGGTCGGCAGACCCATAAGGTTCCTAGGGATATGCCGAGGTAATATCCCCAACAAATGGGTCTTGTGCTCATGTTCTTGGTGTTGGTACGGTCATTCTGAAGTTTACTTCGGGGAAGACGGTGTCATTGAAGAGCGTGCAGCATGTGCCCTCCATCAAGAAGAATCTTGTTAGTGCTTCTATACTATGTCGAGATGGCTACAAAGTTGTCCTTGAGTTAAATAAATGTGTTGTATCAAAACATGGTGTTTTTGTGGGTAAAGGATATGATTGCGGAGGTTTGTTCCGCTTATCTTTGCATGGTGTGTGTAATAAGTTGGTGAATTTTGTTGATATTTCTGATGAGTCGGATTTATGGCATTCACGCTTCTGGCATGCAAATTTTGGCTGTCTTATGCAGTTAGCGAATCTGAATTTAATTCCTAAATTTAACTTGGTCAAAAAGTCTAAGTGCCATGTTTGTGTTGAATCAAAACAACCCCACAAGCCCCACAAGGTTGTTGAGGCGACGAATTTGGCACCTCTAGAACTTGTTCATTCTGATCTGTGTGAGATGAATGGAATTTTAACTAAAGGTGGTAAAAGATACTTTCTCACTTTTATAGATGACTCCACCAAATTTTGCTATGGGTATCTCTTAAAAACAAAAGATGAAGCGTTGAATTATTTTAAAACCTATAAAGCTGAAGTTGAGAACCAACTTGAAAGGAAAATAAAACGGTTAAGGTCCGATCGAGGTGGAGAATATTTATCTAATGTGTTCGATGAGTTATGCGTGGAACATGGTATTGTTCATGAGAAGACACCGCCGTTCTCACCACAATCCAATGGGATTGCCGAACAGAAAAACCGCACTCTAACAGACTTGGTGAATGTCATGTTGAGTACAACAGGATTATCTAAGGAATGGTGGGGTGAGGCAATATTGACAGCATGTCATGTCCTGAATAGGGTTCCAATAAAGAACAAAGAGATCACACCATTCGAGGAATGGGAAAAAAGGAGATTAAATCTCTAATATTTGCGCACTTGGGGATGCTTGGCAAAGGTGAATGTGCCAATCAACAAGAAGCGTAAAGTTGGGCCCAAAACTGTTGACTGCATTGTTCTTGGTTATTCCTTTCACAACACTAGATATAGGTTCTTAATTATAAAATCTGATGTGCCTGATATGTATGTTGATACTATCATGGAATCAAGAGACGCTACAGTTTTTGAGAATGAGTTTCCAATGAAACATACACCTAGTGAAACAAGTCATGAGACTATAATTCCCCATGAGCAAGAACTGTCTATTTCTATAGATCATGCTGAGGATTCTCATGTGCACATCCCTGAGGAGGATGACACTATAGTGACTCAAAAGAGCAAGAGATCTAGGGTTGCAAAATCCTTTGGTAATGACTTTATAGTGTACCTTGTGGAAGACAATCCAACCACCATTAGAGAGGCATATTCCTTTCCTGATGCTGACTTATGGAAGCAAGCAATAAGGAGTGAGATGGATTCTATTATATCTAATGGAACATGGTAGGTCGTTGACCGTCCATATGGTTGTCAACCCATAGGCTGCAAATGGATCTTCAAGAAAAAGCTTATGCCTGATGGTACTATTGAGAGGTACAAGGCAAGGCTTGTGGCCAAATGATATACCTAGAAAGAGGGTGAAGATTTTTTGACACATATTCACCAGTTGCTCGATTGACTACTATTCACACTTTGATTGCTGTGGTAGCCTCATATGGTCTTATCATTCTCAGATGGGTGTAAAGACAACTTTCCTAAATGGGGAGTCAGATGAGAAGATCTACATGGATCAGCCAGAGGGCTTCATTGCATATGGTCAAGAGAACAAGGTGTGCAGGTTGTTAAAGTCATTATATGGCCTAAAACAAGTACCTAAGCAATGACATGAAAAGTTTGATAATACTCTCACAACTGCTGGCTTTGCAGTGAATGAGTCTGACACACATGTGTATTATCGATATTGTGGGGGTGAGGCTGTCATATTGTGCCTTTATGTTGATGACATCTTGATCTTCGGATCTAATCTCAATGTGATTGAGGAAGTAAAGGCTCTTTTGTTGAGCAATTTCGAAATGAAAGATTTAGGAGAAGCTGATGTGATTTTGAACATCAAGCTTATTAGAGAAGATGATGGTGGGGTAACTTTGTTACAGTCCCATTATGTGGAAAATGTGTTAAGTCGCTTTGGGTTTAGTGACTGTGACCCTGCTCCCACGCCTTATGACCCTAGTGTGCTATTGAGGAAAAATCAAAGAATAGCAAGGAATCAATTAACATACTCCCAGATCATTGGTTCACTCATGTACCTTGCTCGTGCAACAAGGCCTGACATCTCATATGTTGTGAGTAAGCTGAGCCGGTTTGTTTCAAAGCCAGGAGATGATCATTAGCGTGCTCTTGAGAGAGTATTGTGCTATCTAAAAGGTACTATGACATATGGTATTCATTATACTGGGAACCCCAGAGTGCTAGAAGGCTATTGTGATGCCAACTGGATCTCTGATGCTGATGAGCTTTATGCCACGAGCAGATATGTGTTGTTGCTTGGAGGTGGTGTTGTTTCCTAGAAGTCTTGCAAACAGACTATCTTAACGAAGTCTATAATGGAAGCAAAACTCACAACGTTAGACACTGCTGGGGCTAAGGCCGAGTGGCTACGTGATTTCCTATTGGATCTACCAGTGGTTGTAAAACCAATTCCGGCTATTTCTATGAACTGTGATAACCAGACTATGATTACAAAAGTCAACAGTTCCAGGAATAACATGAAGTCAACAAGGCATGTTAAGAGAAGACTAAAATCTGTCAAAAAGTTGAAAACCTCCGGAGTTATAACGGTGGACTATGTCCATACGTCGAATAATCTGGTAGATCAATTCACAAAGGGTTTGATTGGTTACTTGTATATCTCTTTTTCTAGGCTAAGGGAATGCTAGTTAGTGTTGTTTGGTTAACTGCATATAGCCTTATGCGGGCTAGCACTATCCTCAAAGTAGTATGGACTTACATCCCACTATCCCCTAGAAATTGATCATATCCAGCTATGCAAGTATTGCATTGCATCCACTATGCACCCTGTATGTAAACTAGATAGTTATGCATATAACCAATCAAGTGCATAGTACTATACAACTCCTTATCCAGTTGAACCAAACAACATTAAATTGCATTGGCTAATTTAGAATTAGTTATACTGGATAGAATATATATGCTATGCAAGTTAATACAAATAACCAATCAGCCCCAAAGGGGCTATCACGAAATGTGATAGAGGGTGCATCGAGAGAAATGGGTATGAGACCCATATGGAATCTACTATGGTGGTAACCTGCTCTATGTGATCGGAGATCCCGTGAAGTAGAGTGGTGAAACAAGTTAGGAGTAGATGAGAGAAAAGATCCCTTTCTTGACTCATTTCTGATGCACATCTTTCCTATCTATAAGGCAGGATGGTATTTACCTTAATGTATTCCAAAAGTGAGATGTTGTCCTACAGAACATCTGATGAGGAGTACACCTATATGAGTTAGACTACTGGTCATAGTCTATGGAATTCGGGTAATTCCTAAATACTCATGAAAGGCACTGAAGTGTGACTTATATGCTTTAAAACATCGGGTAAATCTCACGTCGCACAAAACTATCAATTCAAGGCATAGTCCATTGTTCAGTTGTGACTGAGTGAAACTTTTGTTCTAGGTGGATGTTCAACTTAACAGTCTCCATTGAAAAACTGGTACATCAAAGAATTGTGATTCTAGAATTACACGGTTACAAACCCTAGAGCTTGGTGGGGATTGTTGGATTTATTTATGGGCCAGCCCCATTTATTTATTCAATAAATCAATAAGCTCTATGGTTATGTAATTATGTATATTATTATTTGTACCGGATTGTAAGTCCAAGGGACATTGACTCAACTTAAAAGGTGGGATTTAATCCATCTTAATTGCGAAGTTGAGAAGGCAAGCAAGTGAGCGTGCGTGTCATGGTAATTAAAATTTTAATTGCCACTAATGGGGGGAGTTACGGGTGTTTTATCTAATCTCTTGCATGCATGCATGCACGAGCAATACTCCCTTTCCCGCACACACATGCCTTCCTGCGCACCCATCCTTTTGTCTCTCACGCACAGGAGCCTATGCTGCGCCTTGGCCTCCCTGCAGGAGATATATTCCTACCCAGTTACAACTCGAGTCGGTTCTGAACAGAACACAATATTCCAGACACAGTTCCGCTGCTAGTTGCATCTCCATCTCGCTAATCTGCGCGCACAGAGAAGCGAGAGGGCAGGTGGCTCAGGAGCCCTTGCCGTTCGAGACCTTACACGGGAGATCGACAATTAGGTTTTTGGGAAGCGTCTACGTGACTGCCCGAAGAACGTCATCATCTTCTTCTTCCCGGAGGTGCTGCGATCTTCATCTTCTACCTCCTGTCGTCGCCGTCTGCTTCACCGTCGTCGCCGCCGATCGCTGTCTTCTTCTTCCCGGAGGAGATACTGCCGCCATCTTCTTCCCGGTGAATGTCGTCGTCGTCTTCTTCCCGGTGGAGAGAACGTCTTCTTCCTCCTCTATGCCATGACCATGGAGGTTGGACAAGGTTCTGGAACCTCGGACGCTGCACAAATGGGCGGGTATGTTCATCTCGTCACGTCTCTGTTTTCCATCGTACAGATTTTATATGTTTCAGTAGTTCATACATGTTGTTTCATCAGTGTAGCGAGTCTATTTCACATGCTCTGTTATGTTGTTTCGTAATCTGTCTACTCTCTGTTCCTGCTAGTTCCGTCTTCTGTATATCTGTTTCAGTGTTACTGTTATGTTATTTCATATGCTTCTGTGCATACGTTGCAGTAGGTTTGTATCGTCGTTTTATATGCAGTCTGTTCGTTGTTATTATGAGATATATGCTATGCTTGTATGTGATGTTAAATATATCATGTTTAGATGCTTTTGACATCCACATGTTTAATGTTGCTATGAATATGTTTGATGTCATGATCTCAATTATAATTAATCTTGTATATGTCATCATCATTATGTTAATTTATGGAATTAAAATGACATAGAAATTTTCTAATATTCTAACATTCCAAAAACCTAATTATAGGCATTTTTCCATTAGAGGTTTTGCTTCCGTATTAAAGTCTGATCCGTTTGATGGTAAAAACTTTTTGAAATGGAAAGCTAAGATGAAATTGTGGCTCACTACAATGTCATATTTTTATGCCGCTGCGTCCTGCGGATGAGGCTAGGTTTAAGGCTGATGACAACCTCTTTCGAGGTGCACGGAGGCGGCTTCGACGCGGGCAGGGGCGGCGGAGTAGGAGAGCCCCGAGAAGACGGCCGCGGAGCCGGACGCCACGACGACGGTGGTGTCAGCGACCGTGGCCGCGAGCGCCGCGGTGCGCGCGCGACGTGGACACCAGCCTCGCTGGGTCCCCGCCACGGCGGCGCCGCGCGGTCCGCGTCTCAGCCTGCAGCGCGGCGAGCGCGACGAGCGCGTCGCGGAAGCTGCCGTGCGCGTCCGCAAGCCGGAGGAAGTCGTCGAGGAGCCGCTCCGCGAAGGCGCGACGACCGCCCGAGGCGCCGTAGCGGCTCCTGCGCCCTCGGGTGGCGCAGCAGCTCCGAGAGCGAGACCTGCACTCGGCACACCTGCGACGCGGTCGCGGACACGGACGACGTCGAGGGCGGTGGCGGCGCTCCAGCGGTCGACGATGGGGACTGCTGGCCGATCACGAGGCGCAGCGCGGCCACATCGTCGTCCAGCTGCCGCAACAGCGGGTGGAAGCGGCAGGGGAGGGTGGACGACCGGATGCGGTACGTGGCCAGCTTGTCGCTCGCGGTCGCCAGCGCGAAGCAGGGTTTTTGCTACCGTTTTGCACCTGGGAACCGGCCCAGGACGGTTTGGCGGTAACCGTCGGTTACCGCCTAAACCGGTCCCAAACCGAATGGTTTGGATTTTGAATTCAAACGGCGCAGTTCAAACGGTTAGCGACCGGTAACCGGTCGGTTAGGGCCGGTTACCATCCGGTTTGGTCGGTAACCGCCCAAACCGCCCCAAACCAAATTTCAAATTTGAATTTCAAAAAATGAAAAATGCTGAAAAAATTCCTAAAAATAGTTCATGATTTATAGAGTCGAATGGTGTAAATTTTTTTCAAATTAGAGTTCGTTTGCTATTTATTTTGACGCGTACAAGTTTGAAAAAAAAAAGAAAAAAAATCTTTTTTCTTTTTTTTTAAACTTGTACACATCAAAATAAATAGTAAACGAACTCCCATTTGAAAAATTTGTACACCATTCGACTCTATAAATCATGAACTATTTTTAGGATTTTTTTCAGCATTTTCTATTTTTTTAAAATTTAAATTTGAAATTTGAATTCAAACCGGTACCGAAACTGAACCGGTGGTGGGCGGTTTGGCCGGTTACCGTGGTAACCGAACGGTTTGGTATACCCTGGCGCGAAGGCGGCCCCGTCTGCGCGGGCTTCGGCGCCCGGAACGAGATGGTGCGGCAGTACCCGGCCATCGTTCGTTCGTGGCCGTGGTCGTGGGTGTGTGTTCCACTGCCTTTTGCCGTGCCGAGTGGCAGGTCAGAGGCTGCGGCATTTATAGGTGGACCAGCCGGGACGGCGGGACCTGGGTGGGAGATGCGAATGCGTCCGCGTTGTGTTGGCCGGCTGGCCGGAGTGGTTGCAGGGCGGCGAGGCTTTTCCGTTGGTTCACGGGCTCACGGCTGGGTCGCCGGGGTCACCGGGGCGGGTTGATTCCTGCCTTTCTGGGGACACGCGCGGATCCGCGATCCTGTGTTGGCCGCCGCTTTCATATGAGGCAAGGGCAAAATTGAAAATCAATTTCCCAAGTGAAGATGGATCACAACGTTCCGTCCACTCAATGGCAGTGAAGGAAACAATTGAGGGAAACAGATGGCAGTTAAGGAAACAAAAGTTCTGTATGTAACGGTGATGGCAAGGAAGGAATAAAAAATATAAACTGATGGCAAGAAAGGAATGCTAGAAATTTAAATGGCAATCAAGGAAGCATTATATAGATTTTAATAGCAATAGTTTTGATTGGTCATGTCTCAATCTGTGATTGACTCGGAGCCCATATATATCGACGACGTACGTGGTCGACAAAAACGAGCGGTACGTGGTCGACCGGCCTCACAGATGATGATGCGTTGCTTGATAGCGCCATCGGCGGCGCTCTCCTCGACGTCCATGACATTGAGGCCGCCAAGCAACCTGTCCACCACCATCTGCCGGGTGAGTAGTCAACCTGCGCCAACCTTCCGGCAGCTGAAGCTCCGGCATCGACCGGGCGAGATGGTTGCCCTTCGCCAGCGGTGCCGGGTGGTCCAGGCGCAGATGAACCACGGCCGCGAGTTCAAACTTCCGGTCATACCGAATCACTACGTTAAGGAGAGCAAAACCATCGTGGGACGCGCCTTTAAACTCTACGGCACTTACGAGGGCATCTTGGTACGTGTTGCTTCCCTTCGTTCTGAAAAGAGCGTAACTATTATATAAAACAAATATTTATTATATCATTGAGAAAAGCTAAACTACACCTGAGTGTTTTAGGGGGCTCCAATTTTTGTTTTTATTTTTGTTTTTTGTATGTTTTAAATGTGTGGTATAATATTTGGAGCGTATGGCAAGAATATTCAAACATTTTATAGCTTCGTGACACCTGCTTTTTTTCGCACCTCAGTTACAGTGGTTTATATTGAAATAGTTGATTTCCACATGATTTATAGTCACTTTTCATGTGTAAATCTTGATTAGTAATGGTGTAACAAAAAAAGAATGCTAGATCCTTTCATAAACTTGATTTTTATAGACAAGTTAGTTCTAGTTTGAGCCATAGAACTCAATACTGGATGGCTAAAAAATCAAGAGTGGAATCCTTTAAAACACTTAGATGTTGTATAGACACTGTCTCATTAGATTTATCATTAATTATATTTGTTATTGTATACCTATTTGGTCCCAGAAATTGGATACTTTTCTCTATAAACTTGGTCAATGTTAAAAATATTGAGTTAGTATAAAACCAGAATAACACTATTATGACATGGAGAGTACTTAATACTTTTTTAAGCAAACAATTTTGTATTACCCCCTTTTAATGCTATTTCAAAGTACAGCTCTCGGCCCTGTTTGAATAATACATAAATTATTTTTTTTAGAAAAATGGGAGGACATTAAATTTTATAGATATTTTGGTTATATAAATGGTTCACTCTAGATATCTACCGACAGATTTGATGTAATTAATATAGTATTGATCACACATATTTACTTTACTGAAATTTTGATATGAATATATGATATCATTATAGGCCGTAATGCTAGAGGTCTAGAAATAATAATAGATATATGATAGAAACTAAATGGTAACTACAACACAAATACAACCTACAATATTAATAAAGAACCTACGATACTAATAGAGAGCTAAAGGAAAAGTAATTTCAATAAAGTTAGAAACAGAAAAAAAATCAAACAACAAAAACACACATCACATAGCACAAATAGCTCAAAATTTGATCGATTTCTTTGCAAGAAAACTATCATAAATAACAAAAATGGTATATAAATCTAGCTATTATATTTTTTTAGTGTATTAAATCTTGTTTTCAAAACCATATGTTGCTACAATTACTTTTTCCATGATATTATGCTTTTTTAAAGCAACCAATCTTTTACATCCTTAAATGGTTTGGCAGCACTATGAAGCGTTATATACGTCGGCCGGTGTATGTGCTTTAGCAGCAGAAGCTGTCGATCTGGCTTCCCTACTCGTGGTAAGTTCATTAACTGGTCACAACATCGCATCGATTTTTTTTTTGTGTGAAAATATCGCATCAATCTCACACACTTTTTTCTCTTTGCTGGTGATTTTTTTATCACGATGAATTTACAGGATAGTACTGATAGCCGCCTGACTTCCATTGGTCTGTATGGTAAGATTTGCACAGACACAGTGAAGATGACACTTGGAGCATACGTGGACATCTTTCTCAATGTCTCAGAGGACTGTTACAATAGAACATTTGATAGGGACACTGTGCTGAGGTTTGTTGACGCCCTCAGAGGCTTGGGTTCTACAAGCCACATCCTACTTGAAGACGCTCTTGAAGCTCTCAACCACACTCACCCAAAAGAGGGCTTATTAGAGCACGCATTCAACAGTGACGTGGATAGCATTCACCGTGACTTTAATTGCCAGATGGATGGCGTCAAAGATGACATTTGGAACCCTAAAACTAGTAGGCCAGCTCAGGTGCGTGTGCGTGGGTATGCATACATGTGCAACTCCAACATACTGATCTGTACTTTTCTTTACTTTGCTTTGCTGATGTCCGTCCAATGTATTTGATTTTGCAGTTGGTGTTCCCGACGATTTGTAAAGGCGTTAAAGTTACGAAATCCTTCTTGGGTCTGATGGTGGCTCGTCGACAAAGAATACTAGAAAAGGCACGTGGTGGTAGCAAATAAAGAGTGTATTGTTAGAATGATAGGAGTGTCTATTTATATGTTACTAGCAAATATGTTCGTGTGTTACAATGGGGAAAAAAGCTACAAAACATTTAACCTCTATGCTTCAGTTTGTTGCACAGATGCATTAGCTTAATAATATGTATGTGCTATTTTCATATTTTGAGTGGTCGACAATGTTCACATATGTATTTTTTTCTCAAAATTTTTAAAACTATACTTCACTTTGTCATGGTCGCGACATCTATTATAAGTTACTAGTGTAATAATGTTAGCAATAACATGGCATGTCCTATTGATTTGTTTTGAATGAAAATACACCTTGATAGATTTTTTTTCTTTCATTGTAAGGAACAAAAGTATTTAATCATAATATCATCATAACGACTTTAATTTTTATGTAATCCATGTGTTGTTAGAGTTATATATCATGTTATGTGAAAAATATGTAATTTTAATACCTTATTAAAGTCGGCAAGCGTTTATTGTCGTTTCAAGAATTGGCCATCAATATAATGTCAAGATGTTGTCGCCCATGACCAAAAGACTCAGGTCATTCTTAACGAAAGTTTCATAGCTCAGTTTTCAACACAACTATATTTTAAAAATAGTGTAAGAGTTTCATCACATCAGTATATTTAATACCTATATAAAACTTTAATGAGACTAAGCGCCATCATCATTGTCGAGGTTTGCTAACGACTTGGAGGCCCCCTTTGATAAAGGTATGGCTCCAGGCAAGGCAGATTTAGTTGTTGCTTCTCTGCGAAATAGTATGTTTTTATAGCCTCAGCTCCTTTGATTAGATAAACTTTAGTAAAACACTAACGGTGAAAAATGAGAAATATCTATAATACCGTTTTTTTGTTTTTTTTCCTTCTCTTTTTTATTCTACGGTATGCCTTATCTCCTCAACTGACTACGGACCTCGGCTCCACCTTATTTACTCGGTCCTATTTAGTTCCATCAGAAATCCAAAATCTTAACTGTTTTGGATTTCAAAATACAGAATGCAAACTATTTTAGGGAACTGTTTAGTTTCAATCAAAGTTTGACTTATTTTGGAGTTCAATGATACGGATTGTAAGATTGACACATAAACCAATGTAAAGTTTAGCTTATTTTTGTTTTTTGAGTTCAAAATCTAAAATGGAGAATAGACTATTTTTGTCAAAAATTTTGGGTGATATTCAGTTCTATTTTATAAAATAATAAACCAAAACGTAAAATATTTTGAATTTCATAGGGGTGCTCATGCTCATATATTCCTACAGTTACGCAGTTGTTCATGTCGTCTTATCCCCCGTGTGCACTTGATGGCGCCTGCTTGAGCCCAACGGAAGCTGCGGCGGCTCCATTCCAACGTAAGCGGCTGCGGCGTTATCGACCTTCGCCGTGCCACCAAGGACGAGGCGGCGAGGCGCGTCCACCGTGTTGTTGCTGGCCTCGTCCAGGCGGAGTCGAGTCGAGCACCATCGAGGCGGTGGCTAGCAGGCAGGGCCTCGGCTACATCCCACTTCAGCTCTATCACGGCTTACGCTGCCTGGAATCTCTCTGTCCACACCAGTTTGAGCGTCTATCTCTGCTCATGCCGGGGAAAGGCATTGGTGTCTGAATAATCTCGGGTTCTCTGTCTAACTCGAAATATATATTTTTTTTGGAAAACTGGAGGGACTGCGCCCTACAGCATATTATTAACAAAACAAACAATAATACAGAAAAAAGACTGAGGTTCAGAAGGACCGGAGAGTTCAGATAAAAAAAAAGAGAAAAAACCAAAGCTACCACCGAAAGAAGCCAAGCTAAGTTAAATCTGCAATCCATTGATTAATTTCTGGATGGTAGCTTTTTTTGTTCGCAACAGTAAAAGTTGGAACTCATATCTGAAGTTTTGTTTTGATATTTGAAGATTTTGATCAATATGTCCAAAGATCTTGTCGTTTCTTGCCTTCCAGATGGTCCAACACATTAATATGATGACCTCCATGAAGAATAGCACCCGCAGTTGCTCTTTGAAACCCTGAAGGTTTCGAAAGGGATTGGAGTTGTGATCAACCTAATTCGAAATATTTGATTTGTAGTCGACATGGATTGCGTTGCCATGATTTTGTGAATCGTGACCGGAAGTTAAATTTGGGTAGTACAGAGTTAACCGTAACTTCATGTACTCGTGTTCGTGTTTGAGTCATTTCCGACTTTGTCCAGCCGCCGGGACGGATGGGCTTCGCGTGCACGGTCTAGCAAGCAGCAGCGCCACCGCGGCAGGAGATGGGGCAAGGCTGTGGACAACGAGCGCTAGCTGCCGGCCGCCAGGAGGCCAAGGCAGGTGGGCGCGACGGGGAACTCGGGAAGGGGGCAGTGGCGAGCGCCGGCGCCAGGGTGCCCCAGATGCTTACGTGCGCAGTCATCACGTGACGGCGCCACCACAACGGGGAAGGGCCAGGCTGCGACGGCAAGCGTCGACCGACGGGAATCGCGCACAAACTCCGGCCCTGCACGGACGGGTAGCCACGGAGACAAAAATATCATATTTTTAGAATTACATAATACAACGTCAAACGCGCACGTACACTCACCTCTATTTACACGTATTAGTAGAAAACCGGTCTTTACTAGCGTCCCTCCAAAACACATCATATGCGGTTTTGGTTGTCACACACCGCCTGTGACGTGTTTTGACCCGGGCTGTAGAGATTGGTCAATTACCGATTCAGCAGCAAGTTGTGCAATCTGGATACCAAGTGGCAACCAGCCTGTGCTAAATTAATCCAGTGACCCTAGCTAATAATCCCTAGCTAAACCCTAAACCCTAGCTATTAAACTCTAAACTCGAAGTAAATCCTCTCTAAACTTCATTCACACAGATAAGGGGGCATTTTGATTTGAGAACTGTTGGAAGGAGGTGATTTTGGAGAGTCACATTTATCAAAATACAAGGGAGGAGGTTTTGATCTTCATTTCTTGGAAGGAGATTGCTAAGAAAGGTCAGTTTTAATCCATTTTCTTCAAGTCAGGTATTGATCAATGGGGAGATTATTTTAGATGTATAAGTTATCAAGGCTAGATGCATCATACATACCCGAGGTTCATAAGTTTATTGATGCCGCTAAGAACCATGTGTTGACACCGTTTTTTGGCACGTGTCAATATAATCTAAGGATTGTGCCGATCGGCAAGAGGCTGGTTGCTGTTCTTAATCGGCATCGGGATATTATCGGTCAGTCTGCCGATAGAGATAAGAATGTTGCTGATGAAGACAGACTTGTTGCCGATGGAGGCAGAAAGACTTGATCAACTCGCCGATGAGAAGTCAGTGCCGATGAGAGTTAAAAGGTTGTTGCCGATGAGTGGTAGATGCTGCCGATGGAAGCAGAGACGTGGCTGGCATCAGCAGAGAGCTACTGATGAGGAGGTGTTGCCAATGCCAATTGCCGATAAGGGTTGAGGTGAAGACAAGTTACCAGTATAAGGTTGCCGATCGGAAAGTATTACCGATGCCGATGGGTATGGAGTGCCGATAGGCACGGAGTGACTTACCGTTGGACGTCGGCAAGGGATAGCTGACGGTGAAAGAAGGAAGTCGCGGATTGAAGGAGTCTGCCGATGGAAAGTTTTCATCAAAAGAAGGACATAAGAAAACTAGTGATTTTATACCAGTATTATTATAGTAGTTTGAGTCTGACTCTTACATGAGTCATTTGTTTTCCTTTAAAATAGGCGTGTTTGTTTAGGAAAATAATATTGTTATTTTAGATCCGACTCCTGTGCGGGTCAAGTTTCCTTAAAGTTAGGAGTTTGTTTTAGGAAAGATACGAGTCGTGTCTCTGTATAACTCTCCATGCGGGAGTATAAATATGTGCCCAAGGGCTGCGTGTAAAATCATATCCACGCATATCAACCAATCAATTACCTTTTTATCTACTTTACCAGTACTCTACTTTTATCATATTAGATGCAGTTTACCTACGAGTTCTTTCAAGTTTTCGACGGGCTGCATCTTATCGACCTCCGTCAAATCTTTGTAAGTTCCGTGTTTTGAGCAATCTGAGCTTTGACATCCGGGCGCATCGTTGTCGTCTCGTTCAGCTCTACTCTAGTTATCCTGATCAAGTTTGAGCCTTGACATCCGGGCGCATCGCCGTTGTCTCGTTCAAATTTTGTTCTAGTTATCGTCCTTGTCGATTAACTGGTCAAATCGACTGGCACGCCTTCGGACAACCGAGTTTCGGGTATAAGTCCGAGGTGTTCGCAGATTCTGACGCTTTTTGTGTCAACACCTCTTTTGGCGCGTCCAGTGGGACCAACATTATACATCTACTATGGATGATCATACCAGCGTCAATCCGAAGAACGTCATCGGAGTCTCCGAAGCCAATCTGAGAGATGATCAGAAGCAGGCTACGGAGCAGGCTATGGAGGAGTACAAGCGGTTATATCTCAAATCCTTCAGCCTAAACAGAATCGGCGAAGCAGTCCAGAAGCAAGATCTGCCGTCGCCACGGCAGATCACTTTCGACGCCGATCCTGATAAATTACAAGAGATGGTTAATTCTGCATTAAATAATGTATTAATTAGCCAATCCAATGTGCTGTCCGATACTGTATGCAATGCTGTTAAGCAAACTTTCAAGGGAGAACAGGCACCATATTATGTTGGTCCGGAGTATCGTCAACTCGGATCGACATCTGTTATGATCCCATCGGCGGTTCCAAGGGTGTCTTCACCGATTATGAACCGATCTGCCGAGGAGATCATGCCACCAAGATCGAGCTCAGCAAGCATCACTCAGGTGAATACAAATCTGGTGGCCTCAACAATGTCTGGATCTGTGACCCGGAGTCAGCCAACTTCTGCCAACTGGTGGGGATACGGTGTGTCTCTAAGTCCATCTGCTGATTCCAGATTGGTCCAAGGTAACCATGCAGGGTGGAAGATTCCTATGGCATCGGCCACACCTGTACAACCGTTGTTTCCAGTAATGCATTATGCTACATCTTCTCCAACGGTGCAGTTGCCGACAGAGAATTTTCAAATGGCAATACCCAGAGTGCCTTACGCCCAATCATCGGCAAATCACTTGCCGATACAACAAGGCCCAGCAGCTGCAAGTCAACCTATGGCGGCAATGGTTCCTCAAACTGGAGTACCTACTAACCAAGGTAGTTATTCTGTTAATTACCCGGCGCCACAAGAACGACAGGCATCAGCTGGTTATCAGCCATCGGCAAATTCTTGGCCGATGCAACAAGGCATGCCGATTGTCAATCAGCCTGTATCGGCAATGGCTGCTCAATCTATGGTACCCGCAAATCAAGGCTATCATCCAAGGGTACAAGGGCTACAAGAGTCAGTTGGTTATCAGCCATCGGTAAGTCATATGCCGATGCCACCTAATGTAAGTTGGATCGGTCAATTACCGATTCAGCAGCAAGTTGTGCAATCTAGATACCAAGTGGCAAGAGCCCCGCAGTGTCATCCGTCAGCGAGTCTTCAGAATGAAATATCGGTACTTCAGCCGATAAGTACTACGCCGCAGTACTCGCAAGTGAGCGTACACAATGAAACATCGGTACAGCAACCGGTGAATATAATGCCACAACACAGGACAGTGAGTGTGCAAAATTGCCCATCGGCAACTCAGCCGATGCATAGTGTTCAGATGATTGGTACTATGCACACACCAATCACTTCAAGCACTTCAACATCAAGACCCGAAGAAGTGCATCAATCTACTCAACCAGTGGGTGTTCAGGGTTGCCCATCGGCCAATCAGCCGATGTTTAATATTCAACAGACTGATACAGTAAATGTGACCCCGGCCTGTTTACCGCAAAGGTATGAAGAGGTGCATCGATCTGCTCAGCCAGTCGATGTCCAGCCAGTGCATCTGCAGGATCAAGATGCATACTTAGCCGATAAGATTGCCGAAGTGGAGAAAGAGCAATTTGGTATCAAGCCTAAGGTTGATACATATTATTATCGGACTCCATACCCTCCACCTTATGATTTAATCCCCTTACCAAATCGGTACAAAGTGCCAGATTTCACCAAGTTTTCTGGTCAAGATGATATGTCAACAATAGAGCACATTAACCGATTTATTATCCAATGTGGGAAAGCAGCCAGCAAAGATGAACTGAGGGTAAGATTGTTCTCATCATCGTTATCTGGATCGACATTTACATGGTTTATTTCACTACTTCCGAATTCTGTGATCACTTGGGCCGATCTAGAAGAAAAGTTTCATAAATACTTCTTTGCTGGTACAAATGAAAAGAAGCTTACCGATTTGGTTAATCTGAGGCAGCGCAATGATGAATCGGTAGAGAGCTTTGTCCAAAGGCTTCGGGATGTGAAGAACAAGTGCTATAGCTTGGTACTTGACGATCGACAGTTGGTGGATTTAGCTCTCCAAGGGTTGTTACCGCACATCAGAGACAAGTATGTGTATCAAGAGTTCGAAAGCTTGAGTCATCTTGTGCAGAGGGTTGCCGATCAAGACACCAAGGTGTTTGAGCCCAGAGAGAATCGGGATGAAGAAGTGTCCTTGAATAAGGAAAGAGAAGATTCTGGGTCGGATGAAGAGCCAAATATCGGCGTTGCTGGATTGATTAAGGATAAGAAGCCGGTATCTTGTTTGTTCGACCAGGAAAAATCTAGAAGGGTCACTTTTGATATCACTAAGGCTGATAGGATGTTTGACCTATTATTCCAAGAAGGGAATATTAAGCTGGCACCTGACCAGATAATTCCATCGGCCAAAGAACTCAAGAAAATTAGGTATTGCAAGTGGCACAATGCGACTTCGCACAATACCAATGACTGCAAAGTCTTTAGGCAGCAGTTGCAGACAGGAATTGAGTCTGGGTGGATTAAGTTTGAAACTAGTGGTGGAAACTAGTGGGAAAGCAGAAGTGCTAACATCGGAAGCTGCTAGGAAGAATGCACCGGTGGATCCAGACCATCAGGAAGTTGAACTTGATGTAAAGAAATCTGCCGATAACAGAGAAGGTAAAAGAGTTGCCGATGAAAGCAGTCGTGACAAAAGGTCTCCGGTGACCAAGGCAAGAGTATCGGCGGTCACAAGAAGAGCAATATCGGCAGCAAAAGGATGAAAGGCGCCAAGAGTGGCATCGGCATCAAGATCATTGGAGGTGCCCCTTCTTTATTCACTGTTGGGAAGAAGGCATCAAGCTACCCACTGCCGATGATTGCCCTGAATGCAACGGATACTACTCTGCCGATCGGTTAGAAAAGAAGCCTCGTTTTGCCAATCGAGCATCAGGCTGTTGCACGCCGATCAAAGGGAAGAAATCAGCGCATGATCGGCTGGGGGGCAAGCTCAGTGCACACGACAGGCTTGGCAGACGTATTTGTCAAAAAGAGCTTGAGGAGACGGCAGTTGCCAAGGTACCCGAAGAGGAAATTTTCTCCAGGGATCCAGACACAGGAGGTGGTGCAGATACAAGCAGTGAGAAGCAGTACCAGCCTGTCTGGAAGACTAGGCTCCCTCGATGGTGCCCCAAGGGTCTGACGAAGACTCAGAAGAGGAGGATTCAGCGCGAACGCCGAGAAGATTTGTGTCGGGTACGAAGGTAAGGGGTACCCTAAACCCTTCGATAAATTAACGCTAAACATAGCAACCATTTTTAAGGCAAGGACCAGCCCACTACTCGGTAAGACGCGGCCCATCAATCGAGGGCCCCCTCTACACCAACCGCGGCAACAAGCCACGGGCCGGCTCCACCTCGACGATGGACGAGGGGTCGAGCGAACGACCCCCCGGCTCCACCTCGATGACGGACCGAGGGGGTGAGCGAACGACCCCCCCCGGCTCCACCTCGACAAACGAAGAACGGACGAGGGGTCGAACGATCGACCCCCCAACCTCTACCTCGACCCTTCCGACCCCGTCGACGCCTCGACCTCTACTCGGCCTGGGTCGAGTGGACGACCCTCGGACGAGGGGCTCGATTAACCCAACTGCTCCCGGCATGGGTTAAAGTGAACCCACCTAAAGACATGGGCGCCCGCGTCCGCTGTCAAATCCGCCAACTCCCCGTCAGGTCCCCGATTCCTGTCAACTGTGCCGCCACTGTCGCCACTACGCGAGTACGGACTCCAACAATACCCCTCGGAAAGTGAACAGTGCGACCCTCGACAACGACTTTGGGAACGCGACAGAGCCACACAGGGCTCGACCCCCTCCCTCGACCGGGGGGCTCGACCCCCCTCTCTTCAACAACTCCGGTACGGAAGCCGTCCCATCCGCCCCGTCCCGCTTCGGCCGTGGGACTCGTGCCCGCCTGCGGACACTGCACTGCGACGACTTCTACTGCCGCCACGACCGGGGATGCCAGAAGGACGGGAAGGCCATGCCGCCATAGTGCTCAACGTCTCTCCGCCGACACTGTGCCGCGGAGACGCTACCCATACTTCTACTGTTAGGACCCTGTACCCTCGGGTCTCCCCTTGGTATATAAAAGGGGGACGCTGAGGTAGAGTATAGGTGGGACTTTTTCCATTTCTCAGGGGCTCCTACTTTTTCCACTTCTCAGAGATCGGACTTTCATCCCCAGGGACCCTAGTTCAGACTCTGACACTCCACACTCCTCACACCCCGCCACTCGATCGACCCCTCGGGTGGCCGAATCCGTGTAACACAGCTTGTACCCCCATGTACGAGCACGCTTTGGGTGCGAGATAATACAAGTCATCCTCCCCCCGCTGGACGTAGCTTCTTTGCCCGAACCAGGATAAACCTTGTGTCCATCTTGCATCACGTCTGTGAGAGGGAGCACGCGATATACAAATTTACTCGTTGGTGGTCTTGACCCCCGGGTCATAACACCGACAGTTGGCGCGCCAGGTAGGGGGGTTCGCGTGTCGATCAACTCCGAACTACTCTCTCAGATGGATCCCACCATCCCACCGTTTCCATCCACCACCGTCGTCTGGTTCGGCAGTCTAGGGTTCGTTTCCACGGACGAGGGCGACTTCATAGTCTTTCCCTCGACCCGTGGCCTAGACATCAGCAGCTTCGCTGCGCCGAAGCCAACAAGGATCAGACGATGGTCCCTCCGCTTGCGACTCTAGCCTGCGATCAGGAGGAGGCGCGAGCGGCTTCGACGCGCTCACCGTCGTGCGAGCTCTGGGGCGCCGGATGCCGTTCCCCCGGTCCCAGTTGGCGACACGACCCCTTCTCCTAGGGGTCCGCTTGACCCACGCTTGTGGGCCGAGGGCGAGCGTCTCCCCGAGCGGGACTTTGGCTCTGCCACGTTGTCGTCTCCGGAGGCTCCTGTGGCCTCTCCGACACCCTCGATCCCGTCACCACCGCGTGACCCGTTCCCATATGGGCTCCGCATCAGTGCCGAACTCTACTCTGCCTTCGCGGGGCTGCGGATACATACATACGACGAGTCTCCATGGACTCCGTTGTGGGCGATGGCCGATCCCGTCACCACCTCTTCACCAGGCGAGCCAGAGCTACCCCGCACGTGGGGCACGTTACGGCGGCGCCTGGAGGAGGAAGAAAGGGGAGGCTCTTCCCCCACTTCTACCACGCCGACTTCGACTCGGACTCTCCCGATGAGAGTTACGACTCCACTCGGGAGTGCTTCCACCTCGACGAGCAAACCGTCCTCCAGGACGACGTCGATGAAACCGCGGCCACCGAAGAGGGGGGAGGGGCTAACACTACACCGGCACGAGATGCCATCCCCCCAAGTCCTGATAGAGCCGATCCACCCCCCGACGTCCAGATTACACAGGTCCGAGAGCTTCTCGGCAAGCTCGAACACGCCCTCGAACGGGACCGAGGGCGTCCTCAAGGTGGAGGAGCTCGCGAGCGGGCCCAGGAAGTCCACCAGCAGATCGTCGAGGAGGGGAACGCCGAACCCCGAGTCTTCAACCGCGCCAGCCAGAATGTCGTAGCGGCCGCGATGCTGCTCCGCGACATGCCGGCGCCATCGACCCCCCAGGCACGGCGTATCAGGGACGAAATCCAAGGGCTGCTCCAAACTGCGGCCGTGCAGCAGGCGGAGAGTTCGGCCTCGAGGCGTCGAGGGGCTGCCTCTGAGCGACAAGCAGCGCCCCCTCGACAGAATCGGGAGGTCTCTGTCCACCAAAACAAGGCGCCCCAGGGCCAGGTCGAGCGACGACCGGTTCAGGAATGCCTCGTCGACGACCTCCCCCCTCGAGTGAACAACCGACGTCGGTACGGCGACGCCGAGGCTCGAGGCTACAGCGCTCACCGAGGTGGGCGCTACGACAACGACGAAGACCGATGCCGGTCTCCGGAGCTGCCGGGGCCCCGAGACTTCGGAAGAACTATCCGGCGGGCCTCCCTGCCCGTACGTTTCCGTCCACCCACCAGCCTGGTCAAATACAACGGCGAAACCAAGCCAGAGCTCTGGCTTGCCGACTTCAGGCTGGCATGCCAGCTGGGTGGAGCCAAAGATGACCTCGTCATCATCCGGCAACTCCCATTGTTCCTCTCCGACACCGCTCGAAGGTGGCTTGAGGAGCTACCCCCGGACTTGATCCAGGACTGGTCTGACCTGGTCCGGATCTTCGAGGGCAACTTCAAGGGCACCTATGAGCGGCCGGGCAACTCCTGGGACCTTCGTAGCTGCAAGCAGAAACCAGGGGAGACCCTCCGTGCCTTCACCCGCCGATTCTCGAAGCAGCGTACCGCACTGACCCACATCTCCGACCATGAGGTCATCACGGAGTTCATCGCTGGGACAACCTGCAAGGAGTTGGTGCGGGAGCTGGGGCGAAACATCCCCAAGACCGCCAACGAGCTCATGGACGTCATCGCCAACTACGCAGCTGGCGAAGAGGCAGTTGGCGCATTCTTCCAGATTCCCACAGGGAAGGGGAAGGGCAAGGCGGAGGAGCCCGGGGGCTCGGACGATGGGCCCAAGAGAAACAATGGGCCCAGAAGGAACAACGACGGCAATGGTAGCCGGAAGAAGAAGAAGAAGAACCAACCGGACCGACGCAACGTCGAGCCCAACGTCAAGCACGACGACGAGCCCGACGACCTTGTCGCTGTGGCGGACAAGCGGAAGCCTCGAGGGCCCCCTCCCGACGGGGGCGTCTTCGATAAGATGCTGAAGGAGCCTTGCTCCTATCATATGGGGCCGGCCAACCACCGCCTCGAGGACTGCCGCATGCTCCGAAAGCACTTCGTACCCCCTGGCCTTAGGAGAGATGACAGCAAGGAAGACCCACCCTATGACGCCCACGTCAGGGGCGATGTCAAGAAAGGAGGCTTCCCCGAAATCCACAACTGCTACATGGTTTACGGGGGACCCTCGACTCGCCTCACTACGCGCCAGCGCAAGAGGGAGTGTCGAGAAGTCTTTTCCGTTCGGCGCCCAGGCCCCACGGTACCTCGACTGGTCCCACACGCCGATCACCTTCGATCAGGACGACCAACCCGAGCACGTCCCCAACGCGGGGGCTTACCCGCTCGTCGTCGGCCCGATCATCCTCAACACCCGCCTCACCAAGGTGCTCATGGATGGGGGGAGCAGCCTCAACATCATCTATGCCGAGACCCTCGACCTCCTGGGGATCCCGAGGACCATGCTCCTGCCCAGCGCGGGGGGATTCCACGGGATCGTCCCGGGGAAGAAGGCACTCCCGATCGGCCGCATCAAGCTACCGGTCTGTTTCGGCGTCCCCTCGAACTTCCGAAAGGAAGAGCTGACTTTCGAGGTGGTCGCGTGGCGAGGCACCTACCACGCCATCATCGGTAGACCGGGATACGCCAAGTTCATGGCGGTCCCGAACTACACCTACCTCAAGCTCAAGATGTCGGGGCCCTCGGGGATCATCACCGTCGACACCTCCTACGAGCACGCATACGACTGCGACGTCAAATGCGTGGAAAAAGCCGAGGCCCGTGAGGAGTCGGCTATCCTCGCGGCCCTCAACGACTTGTCCGGAGAGATCCCCGACCCCAAGCGCCACGCTGGCAACTTCAAGGCGGCGGAAGATACGAAGACCGTCCCGCTCGACCCCGGCCTCGCGGATGGGAAGGTGCTGACGATCAGTGCCACCCTCGACCCCAAATAGAAAGCAGTGCTCGTCGACTTTCTCCGTGTGAATGCCGACGTGTTCGCATGGAGTCCCTCGGATATGCCGAGCATCCCGAGGGAGGTCGCCGAGCACTCCTTGGACATCCGAGCCGGGTCCAAACCGGTGAAGCAACGCCTACGCCGCTTCGACGAGGAGAAGCGCAGGATCATCGGGGAGGAGGTCGACAAGCTTTTGAAGGCCGGATTCATCAAGGAGGTACATCATCCCGAGTGGTTAGCTAATCCCATGCTTGTAAAGAAAAAGAATGGGAAGGATAGGATGTGTGTAGACTACACCAGTTTGAATAAAGCATGTCCTAAAGTTCCTTTTCCTTTACCACGCATCGACCAAATAGTAGATTCCACTTCGGGATGTGAAACCCTTTGCTTCCTTGATGCGTATTCTGGCTACCACCAAATAAAGATGAAGGAGTCTGATTAGCTCGCGACCTCATTCATCACTCCCTTCGCCATGTTTTGCTACCTCACCATGCCCTTCGGCTTGCGGAACGCCGGGCCACCTACCAGCGATGCATGCTCCACGTCTTCGGGAAACACATAGGGCCGACCGTCGAGGCCTACGTCGATGACATCGTGGTCAAGTCCAGAACCATCGGAAACCTGGTCGGAGACCTCAAGATCGTGTTTGGGTGCCTCAGGGCTAATCGCATAAAACTGAACCCTGAGAAGTGTGTCTTCGGGTCCCTCGAGGCATGCTCTTAGGGTACATAGTTTCCCAGCGCGCATCGAGGCCAATCCCGAGAAGGTAACCGCCATCACGAGGATGGGCCCGATAAATGACCTCAAGAGCGTGCAAAGGGTTACTGGGTGCCTCGCCGCCCTCAGTCGCTTCATCTCGAGGCTCGAAGAGAAGGCCCTACCCCTTTACCGACTCCTGAAGAAGACGAAACACTTCGCGTGGACCGCCGAAGCCGAGGAATCGCTCTCGAGGCTCAAGGCCTTGCTCACCTCGCCCCCGGTCTTGGTCCCCCCGAGCCCGGCAGAGCCCCTCTTGCTCTATGTCGCAACGACTACCCAGGTAGTCAGCGCGGTCATAGTGGTCGAGAGGGAGGAGGAAGGACACGCCCTGCCGATTCAAAGGCCTGTCTACTTCGTGAGCGAGGTCCTTTCCGAGACCAAGACGAGGTATCCCCACATCCAGAAGCTACTGTACGCGGTCGTCCTCACTCGGCGGAAGCTCAAACACTATTTCCTGGGCCATCCGGTCACTGTGGTTTCATCTTTCCCCCTCGGAGAGATAATCCAGAACCGGGAGGCATCGGGAAGGATCGCTAAGTGGTCCGCCGAGCACATGGGGGAGCCCCTCTCCTACGCCCCTCGGAAGGCCATCAAATCTCAGGTACTGGCAGATTTCGTTGCAGAATGGACCGACACCCAACTACCCCCAGCGCAGGTCCAGAGCGAGCTCTGGACCATGTACTTCGACGGGTCGTTGATGAAGACGGGAGCAGGCACTGGATTGCTATTCATATCACCCTCAGGGGTCCATATGCGCTATGTCATCCGCCTCCACTTCCCCACCTCCAACAACGTCGCCGAGTACGAGGCCCTCGTCAACGGCCTGCGCATCGCCATCGAGCTCGGGGTTCGACGCCTCGACGTGCGAGGGGACTCTCAGTTGGTGATCAACCAAGTGATGAAAGACTCGAGCTGCCACGATCCTAAGATGGAAGCCTACTGCAAGGAGGTCCGAAGGCTCGAGGACAAGTTCTATGGCCTCGAGCTCAACCACGTAGTCCGTCGGTACAACGAAGCTGCCGATGAGCTAGCCAAAATCGAGTCTACTCGAGGGACGGTCCCCCCCGACATCTTCTCGAGGGATCTGCACACACCATCCATCGACCTAGGCTCGGGGGCTCCCGCCCTCGAGCAAGGGGTCGACCCACCCCCCTCGATCGATCCCCCTTCGAGCGGGGGAGAGGTCATGGAGATCGACGGGGCCGCCGCGGCGCCAACCCCTCCGACGGATTGGCGCGCGCCTTACCTCGAGTACCTGACGCGAGGCGAACTCCCGGAAGACCGCACGGAAGCCCGTCGGGTAGCTCGACGTGCCAAAACCTATGTCCTATATGAGGATGGCCGCGAACTATATCGACGTAGCCCGTCGGGTGTACTTCAACGCTGCCTCAGCCTCGAGGAGGGGAGGGCATTGCTGAAGGACCTACACTCGGGGGCTTGTGGCCACCACGCGGCGCCGAGAACGCTGGTAGGAAGTGCCTTTCGACAGGGCTTGTACTGGCCGACGGCTGTCAACGACGCCACCAAACTCGTTCGATCCTGCCAGGGATACCAATTCTACGCCAGGCAGACCCACCTACCCGCCCAAGCTCTTCAGATGATACCCATAACTTGGCCGTTCGCAGTATGGGGGCTCGATATGGTCGGTCCCCTGAAAAGAACCAAGGGTGGGCACACTCACCTTCTCGTGGCTATCGACAAATTCTCGAAGTGGATCGAGGCCCGACCCATCGCCAATATCCAGTCTCGGCAAGCCGTGCTATTCTTCACCGACATCATCCACCGCTTCGGGGTCCCCAATGTCATCATCACTGACAACGGCACGTAGTTTACCGGCCAAAAGTTCCTGGACTTCTGTGACCACCACCACATCAGGGTGAATTGGTCCGCAGTTGCCCACCCTCGAACTAACGGTCAGGTCGAGCGTGCCAACGATATGGTTTTGCAGGGCCTCAAGCCAAGGATCTTCGACCGGCTGAACAGACATGGAAGGAGATGGGTCGACGAGCTGCCTGCTGTGCTATGGAGTCTCCGAACGACACCGAGTCGAGCCACGGGGTTCTCCCCGTTCTTCTTGGTCTATGGGTCCGAGGCTGTCCTCCCCACTGACCTCGAGTACGGGTCCCCTCGACTAAAAGCCTATAGCGAGCAAGCCAACACGGTAGCCCGAGAGGACTCCCTCGACCAGCTCGAGGAAGCCCGTGACACGGCCCTCTTCAAGTCAGCACAGTACCAGCAGACGCTGCGGCGCTACCACGACAAAAACGTGCACAAAAGGGACCTCAACGTCGGCGACCTCGTTCTGCGCCGTCGACAGAGCAACAAGGGGCGTCACAATCTGACGCCACCTTGGGAGGGACCCTTCATCGTTGCAGAGGTGCTGAAACCCGGCACTTACAAACTAAAGAACGAGAAGGGCGAGATCTTCACCAACGCGTGGAACATCGAACAGCTATGTCGCTTCTATCCCTGAGGCCCCAGGGCCTTGTACATTTTCGTATTTATGTACAAATTCTCGAATGAATAAAATGTTCTCGAAACACATTTCACGTTCGTTCGTAGCTCGAAGGTAGCCTTGACTTTGCCCGGACAAAGTCGAGCTCCCCTCGGGGGCTGACAGGAGGGCACCCCCTCCTAAGTCTCTGAAAAACTCGAACGTTTTTTCGAAACTCGACTCTCCCTCTCGTTCTTTCCCTTGAGTACGCTTCTTAACTAAGTAAAGGTGCCTTGAACCCCCTAAGGGTCGAGGGTGTCGTCGAGCCAGGGACTCACCTACGCCCCAGGGCTACGGTATCCCCGCTCGCCACCTCCCTTCCAGGGATAAGAGCGTGCGTCGAACACTTAGTTCACAAGCGTCGACTTAGGCAAAGAAAAGCAGAGAGAGCTCGAGAAGTAGAAATAACGAGACGGACCCGTCTATAGCACTAAGGTAGCCTCGACTTTGCCTCAGCAAAGTCGAGCCTCCCTTGGGGCTAACAGGGGGGCACCCCCCTCCTAAGTCTCCGAAAAACTCGAACGTTTTTTCGAAACTCGACTCTCCCTCTCGTTCTTTCCCTCGAGTACGCTTCTTAACTAAGTAAAGGCGCCTCGAGCTCCCTAAGGGTCGAGGGCGTCGTCGAGCCAGGGACCCACCTACGCCCCAGGGCTACGGTATCCCCGCTCGCCACCCCCCTTCCAGGGATAAGAGCGTGCGTCGAACACTTAGTTCACAAGCGTCGACTCAGGCAAAGAAAAGCAGGGAAAGCTCAAAAAAACAATATTAACTGTGTGCACCTCGATCAAAACGCATTATACACAAAAAGCCCTTGGGGGCTTGGCATTGTATCAGTACAAAAGCCTAACTATTACATGGACCTTCTTGTCCAGATATGGCTCGCGGGCCCAGGACTACCCGTCGACACCTTCCAAGGGCTACTCGTCCACCGAGGGGATCACCTCGGGCTCGAAGAGTCTCGCCAGCAGGCCTCCAGGCACCTCTGCGTGATCCATCAACTCCTGACACTTCGCGTCATTCTCTTCCTCGGTCAGCTTCGGGTCGGTGGCGAACCCGTCGACAACGAGGTTGAGGTCCACGTCGTAGAGGGAGTTGACGACAGCGAGGGCCCGCTTCACACCCACATGCAGGGCAGCTCGGACGTTCTCCGTCACCCCCCGCGTCATGGAATAGAAGCGGCGCAGCAAGGAGTCCCTTCAAGCATCCCCCTCGACCTCCGGCTCCGGCTTGACCGAGAGGTCGTTGCAGAAGGTGTTGATGGCGGCCGCAAGCGTCGCGTTGAGGTTCGCCTCGGTACCAAGGAGGCCCTGAAGATTGTCCAGGTCCTTGTGGGCGCGGGCATTCTCCTTCACAAGCTCTGCCAAAACAAGCACGCAACGGTCAAAACCCAAAAAAGCAGAAAAAGGGTCGAGGCAGGACAAATTCTGCAACACCCAAAGCACTCACCTTGGGCCTGCACGTCCAGGGTGGAGTAGGCCTGCTCGGTCTCCTCGAGCTGGCGGCGGATGTCGTCAAGGTCGGAGGACTGGTCCTTAACTTTAGCCTCGAGGCCCTCGATGGTCTTGCCTGCGTCCTCGAGGGCCCTCCTCTGGTTTCGCCACCACGCCCAAGGAGGTCGCGCGGGTCCGAGCCTTCTCCTCCGAGGTGGCCAGAGCGTCGCGCTCGCGGGAGACGGCGTCGAGGTCTCCCCGGAGCCCTCAGATGCCTTCCGTCGCCCGGGCCAGCTCTTCCCTCAGCCGGGCGGCCTCCTCCTCGGCCTTGCGCTGGGCCTCGAGGGCAGCATCCCGCTCCCCGCCCGATGGTGACGGTCGACTAAAGGGCGTCGTCGAGCTTCCCTTGCGCCGACGACAAGGCCTCCCAGGCTTCCCTCTGGATGGCCTCGTAGCCGGCCTTCGCGTGGGCGATCTTCGACTCGGCGTCCTTCTGGACAGTCGCCGCCTCCGCCTTCGCGCGGGCGACCTCATCCCTCGCCTTATCCAGCGAGGCGCGGAGGGTCGAGAGTTGTCCCTGTACCCGGAGAATGTACTGGGACTTCTCGTAAGACCTCACCCGCAGCGACTAACGAGGATAAAGACGAAGACCGTCAACAAATGGCAGCCAGACAATTCAAGTACGATCTAAGGTAGAACAGAACCTACCTCCATCCCCTCGCGTATGTCCGCGGCGGCGACCTCCGCAGCGCGACGTACCGAGTGTTCAAACCAGGCCCGATACTCCTCGACGTGCTCCCACCGTCGGAGTTCGGTCTGGTCGTCGAGCGTGAGGAAAACCCGCTCGGGGTCTCGAGGGTCCGCCACCTCGAGAACCTCCTGGCCCCACGGCGCGCTGCGGGCGGCGGTCCTCTGCTCGACCGTCCCCGTGACGTCATCTCGCAGGTCCCCCCCTCCTCGGTAAGCGAAAAGGGGCGAGGTTTCTTCCGCCTGTCCTCTCCTGTCCTCTGGGCCACCTCGCGAGGACGTCGACGGCCCCGCCAAGCCGTCGCCACCGGTAGAAGAAGATCCCGGCCAATAGAACGGCCTTGCGCGATGAAGGACTCGAAAAAGTAAATACCCAGCAAGGCGAACCCACCGCATCTCGAGCGAGTCGAAGTGTAACTTACCTCGAGACAGCGGCCCCCCAACCTCGAGGGGAGGCTGAGCCACCTCTGGCTCCGCCCGATGAGCCGCGATGATGGCCATTTCTGCCGGGTCCACCAGCTCGGCCACCATCTCGTCCACCTGGGCGGGGCTGGACTCCATCAACATCCCGCCCTGTGCCGGCGCGGGCGTTTCCTCGGCGCGCTCGACCGGACCTCCCGCCTCGAGCCCCGACTTCATCGAGGGGCCCTCGGGCGCGACGGCAGTCGTACCCTCGCGCTCGAGCTGGAGTCGAGCCTCCAGCGCAGCTAGGCCCTCGGGCCAACGCCCCGGCGTTGGGTGAGCCGGAGCCTCCCCCTCGTTCACAGGGGCCTGGGGCCTGGCCACCTCCACCACCTCGGCGGCGACCGCTATAGGCAGAAGCTCCGCGCCCCTCGGGGCGCCAGATGCGACTTCTTCTGACGGCCGCGCGGGCGCCACGACTGTCGCTTCGGCGACCACCGCCGGCGAGCTCGCCTCCTCCGCCGTCTGAGCGGACGCCGAGGCCCCCTGCGCTTCCCCCCCGCGCCGCCACCTCCTGGGCCGTGGCTGCTCGTGCCGCCTCGGGGGCAACCGTCGAAGGGGGCGGGGCGGCAGGACCAACCTCAGCGGCTGCTTGGATCGCTGCCCCCGTCTTCAGCTTCTTGGCAGGGGCGAGGGGCGCGGCTCCCTGCGGGCGCTTCGACCTGAAAAAGGAACACATGCACAACGATAAGCACGGGTCCTTACCGACAAAGAGAGAAAACAGACAATGACTATGAAATCGACTTACCCCCTCGGAGCCCGGCGTTTCGGCCCGGCAACCGTCGGGCTGGTCGAGCTCTGGAGCACCACTGCCCGGGGGGCGGGGGTCGAGGCGGCTCTTGGCACCTTCTCCCGGGCAGGGGCCGGCGGCGCCACCGTCGTCCCCTTGCCGGTCCCCACCTGCGCCGACGGGCCCGACGCCCGTGCGCTCGACGCAGCAGGCTTCGAGGGCTCGCTCGATCGACCCCTCGACGGCGGCGCCACCGTCGTCCCCTTACCGGTCCCCACCTACGTCGACGGGCCCGGCGCCCGTGCGCCCAACGCGGCGGGCATCCAGGGCTCGCTCGATCGACCCCCCGACGAGGGCCGCGACGCCTGCGACCGCGTCTGCCGCGGCACGACTTCCTAAGAAGCCACAGGGCGCTCTGCCCGTGGCCCAGCTTCAACGGAAGGGGCCGACCTCGAGGTCGACCCCTCCCCTCCACCAGTTACAATGGCCGCTTATTCAGGCGCCGTCTCCTCCTCCTCCAAATCACTCCAGTTCGTCTCTTCCTCCTCCTCGTCCTCCTCTTCCGAGGGCGACAACTCCTCATCTAGGCCCTCCCGCCTCTGTTGGGCCCGACGCTGATCTCTCGGCTCTTTCTCCCGAGCCCTCTTGGACGTCTTCGCCTTGGCCTTGTCCTTGTCGGCCTTCTGCTTCTCCACGCGGAGGCGGTTCGCCTCCTTCATTGCCCGGCCCTCCTTCACCGGCGGAGGAGAGGGTTTGTAGGACACATTCCCCTGCGGAACGCAAGGCAGTTAGAGCACGGGCGGAGAGGACGGAAGGGACGAGAGCGAGGACTCTAACCGGAGGAAAGGACGTTACTAGCTCAAAGAAGCCCTCGTCTGGCTTCATGGGGATCTTTGCGATGTTCTTGGGGTCGAACCCCCCCACGAAGAAACGGCGGACGCGGCTGACCACCCGTTCCGGGGCCAGTTCTTCTTCAACGAAGCGGCAGCCCGAGAGATCGACCCCCGGACCCATCTCGTCGATGCGGAGGGGTCGAGCCACCAGCGGCACAACCCGCCGTCGGTGGAACGCCGACGCGACGATCTCCGCGGTAAGCCCCTTCTCCTTCAGACGCTTGAGCGCATCCAATAAGCCGTCGAGGCGTTTCTGCTTGTCCGTCGGAACGCGATATCCCCAGCGGTCGGGCTCGGCATAGAGTGTCCTCCCGGTGTACGCCGGGAGCAGATCGTCGTCGTTCCTCAGGTAGAACCATCCGGAGTGCCATCCGGAGTGGCTCTAGGACGGGTTCACCGGGAGCCAAAACTTCGGCCGCTTGACGGAGATGCTGCAGCACCCGGCTCTGACCCTCCGGCGGGTGCCCTTGTTGACCGAGGCATGGAATATGCTGGCCCTGAAGATGTGGAGCCACAGCTCCCAGTGGGGCTCGATCCCCAGGTAGCCTTCGCACACCGCGGCGAAGACCGCCGCCTGGCTGACGCCGTTGGTGGTGAGGTGCTGGAGCTCCACGCCGTAATGGTAGAGGAGCACGCGCAGAAAGCGGCTGGGTGGGGCACCCAGTCCCGCCCGGTGGAAGACCTCGAACGACACCACGTACCCCTCCGGCGGGTTGGGCTCGGCGTGGTCCCGCAGCGGAACTATCCACTCCGGCCTCTCCGCCGTGGTAACGGGCCGGAGAAAACCACTCTCCACCAATCCCGCCAGATGCGAGCGACGGACCGAGGAGGCGGGCCAGTCATCGGCGCTGACGAGCGCGAAAGTGGCCATGGGGACGGCGGTTTGCTCGGACTTGGAGGCGGATGGTACGTTCCCTATCTTTCCCTTTCTCTCTCGCTCGCGCAGAGTTCCTGCTCGCGGGACGCCTAAGGCAGAGGCGGAGAGAAGAAGGCGAGGAAGGCGAAGGCAAGGAGGCGGGGAAGGCAAGTGCGCAGAAAAAGCACCAGACCCCTCACCTTCGCTACTTATACGCCGGAGGCCGAAGGACGGATCCGGCAAACAGGCAAGGGAATCTCCGCATTTAATTCGCCTGTACTCCCCTCCTCGTATTCCCTCTAGGATAAGGCGTCCCGTCCCATCATCGGGCTCCGCGCCGCACTCCGCCCTGCAACCACCACTGTTGCGCCGAACGGACATCGCCTAAAAAGGCGCGCGGCCGGAAACGACGTCTTCGAGGGTAAGGAATCTTGAGGCAGCGAGAGCTGGCCCTCGAAAGAGGGTTCGACAGCTACCCTCGAGTACCCGAGGCCAGAAATGACCTCGGGTTAGGACCTCGGTCCACCCCCAAAATCTCGAGGGGACAAAGGCCGGCCCACGAACGGGCTCGATAGCCCCCCTCGAGTACCCGAGGCCTGACAAGGCCTCGGGTCGTCAACTGCAGTTCGTTCCATGGCCTCGAAGGGGTAAAGGCTGGCCCGTCCGGGGGTTCGACAGCCTCCCTCGAGAGCGCTGACACAGGTATGTCCCCAAGTTCAATACAACAACCACCTGCTTTTCCCCTCGGCGGTCCACAAGGCAGGACTCCTCCTCCTGAGGATAGCGTCGGATGATGAACCATCCGTCAAATCTTGAGGGAGCGAAGGCTGGCCCTTACATAGGGTTCGACAGCCACCCTCGAGTACCTGAGGTCAGGAAGGACCCATGGTTAACGGACTCCGGTCCACCCCCAAATCTTGAGGGAGCGAAGGCTGGCTCCATGAACGGAGTTCGGCAGCTGCCCTCGAGTACACGAGTCAGGGATGTCCCAGTAGCTCGAGAAAGAACTCTCAAGGCTCCCTGGGACATATCCGAGGCATACCTAGGAACACCTAAGGATCCCTACGCTGGGAGGCATCGAGCCACCAACTCCTATCGAATGGGGTTGGCACCTTGGTGATCCACATGGTCGTGCTTAGTAAGCCGTACGGCTTGCTTAACAATGAGAACGCCTCCGGGCCACTAGTCGACCCCTATCGAACGGGGTCGAGTTCTCACTCGGATTTTTACCCATACAGGGCACCATTTCTAATGGACTCATGCCCGAGAACAGCTCACCGAGGACTTCGGGCTCGTCCTAACGAGGATAGCACGATGCTCTTCACCCCACAATCCGAACGAAAGGATCCGTGGGAAGGACGCTACGAGGTAGTGAAGGCCTAGCCATTCGAGGGCTCGAGGGCCCGACTACGCACGGCACCCCTCGACGAAAGAGGGTCGAAAAGCTCATAACCTGGCAGACAGAGTCGACCTCTCGGGCGGGGCGCTCTGACTCCAGTGGTGCTCGAGGGAGCGAAGGCTGGCCCTCGGTAGGGTTCGACAGCCGCCCTCGAATACTTCTCTTTTCAGGAAAAGGAATGGAATCGACCCCTCGACAGGGTGCCACGTCTCCAGGTATCCTTAAAAGACCCCACTATACAACGTATTTTAGCCCCCAAGGAGTTCTTAATCACTCCTCTGGGGCCTCGGGGGCTACCCCCGCGGGGTGCGCTCGCGCGCACCCCGTGGAGAATCGGATTTCTCACTAACCCTGCAGGCCAAGGACAAAACCTCTGGACAATCTTTACTCCCTTCGAGAAACGCGTATCATAGCCCCCAGAGGAGTTCTAAATCACTCCTCTGGGGCCTCGGGGGCTACTGTCGGGTACGAAGGTAAGGGGTACCCTAAACCCTTCGATAAATTAACGCTAAACATAGAAACCATTTTTAAGGCACGGACCAGCCCACTACTCGGTAAGACGCGGCCCATCAATCGAGGGCCCCCTCTACACCAACCGCGGCAACAAGCCACGGGCCGGCTCCACCTCGACGACGGACGAGGGGTCGAGCGAACGACCCCCCGGCTCCACCTCGATGACGGACCGAGGGGGCGAGCGAACGACCCCCCCGGCTCCACCTCAACAAACGAAGAACGGACGAAGGGTCGAACGATCGACCCCCCAACCTCTACCTCGACCCTTCCGACCCCGTCGACGCCTCGACCTCTACCTCGGCCTGGGGTCGAGCGGACGACCCTCGGACGAGGGGCTCGATTAACCCAACTGCTCCCGGCATGGGTTAAAGTGAACCCACCTAAAGACATGGGCGCCCGCGTCCGCTGTCAAATCTGCCAACTCCCCGTCAGGTCCTCGATTCCTGTCAACTGTGCCGCCACTGTCGCCACTACACGAGTACGGACTCCAACAATACCCCTCGGAAAGTGAACCGTGCGACCCTCGGCAACGACTTCGGGAACGCGACAGAGCCACACAGGGCTCGACCCCCTCCCTCAACCGGGGGCTCGACCCCCCTCTCTTCAACAATTCCGGTACGGAAGCCGTCCCATCCGCCCCGTCCCGCTTCGGCCGTGGGACTCGTGCCCGCCTGCGGACACTGCACTGCGACGACTGCTACTACACCGCCACGACCGGGGACGCCAGAAGGACGGGAAGGCCATGCCGCCACAGTGCTCAACGTCTCTTCGCTGACACTGTGCCGCGGAGACGCTACCCATACTTCTACTGTTAGGACCCTGTACCCTCGGGTCTCCCCTTGGTCTATAAAAGGGGGACGCCGAGGTAGAGTATAGGGGGGACTTTTTCCATTTCTCAGGGGCTCCTACTTTTTCCACTTCTCAGAGATCGGACTTTCGTCCCCAGGGACCCTAGTTCAGACTCTGACACTCCACACTCCTCACACCCCGCCACTCGATCGACCCCTCGGGTGGCCGACTCCGTGTAACACAGCTTGTACCCCCCCTGTACGAGCACGCTTTGGGTGCGAGATAATACAAGTCATCCTCCCCCCGCTGGACGTAGGGCCTTCTTTGCCCGAACCAGGATAAACCTTGTGTCCATCTTGCATCATGTCTGAGAGAGGGAGCACGCGATATACAAATTTACTCGTTGGTGATCTTGACCCCCGGGTCATAACACCGACAATTTGTATCACGATGATAATCTTTCAAGAGGGAAATCTTCGGCAAGCGATGAAGGCCAAAGCATGAAGGTGGGGATCCATCGGTAGATGTCGATATGTTGCAGATGACATGACCAGAGTCGATGACTTTAGGCGTTTTGGCTTGGGGGCAGTATTTGATAAACCCTGGCATATCAATTGTTGCACTTGGGAGCATCGGTAAGCTAAATGTGAAGAGTTTGTGCACTGTCAGCAGCTACCGATGGATTTATTAGATGCAAAAGAAAGAAGAGATAGAAGCAGAAGGAATTTCGGCGCATAAGACATCTTATACTCCGAAACTGGGGGGCCTGTGTTGACACCATTTTTTGGCACGTGTCAATATAATCTAAGGATTGTGCCGATCGGCAAGAGGCTGGTTGCTGTTCTTAATCGGCATCGGGATATTATCGGTCAGGCTGCCGATAGAGACAAGAATGTTGCTGATGAAGACAGACTTGTTGCCGATGGAGGCAGAAAGACTTGATCAGCTCGCCGATGAGAAGTCAGTGCCGATGAGAGTTAAAAGGCTGTTGCCGATGAGTGGTAGATGCTGCCGATGGAAGCAGAGACGTGGCTGGCATCAACAGAGAGCTACTGATGAGGAGGTGTTGCCAATGCCAATTGTCGATAAGGGTTGAGGTGAAGACAAGTTACCAGTATAAGGTTGCCGATCGGAAAGTATTACCGATGCCGATGGGCATGGAGTGCCGATAGGCACGGAGTGACTTAGCGTTGGACGTCGGCAAGGGATAGCTGACGGTGAAAGAAGGAAGTCGCGGATTGAAGGAGTCTACCGATGGAAAGTTTTCATCAAAAGAAGGACATAAGGAAACTAGTGATTTTATACCAGTATTATTATAGTAGTTTGAGTCTGACTCTTGCATGAGTCATTTGTTTTCCTTTAAAATAGGCGTGTTTGTTTAGGAAAATAATATTGTTGTTTTAGATCCGACTCCTGCACGGGTCAAGTTTCCTTAAAGTTAGGAGTTTGTTTTAGGAAAGATACGAGTCGTATCTCTGTACAACTCTCCATGCGGGAGTATAAATATGTGCCCAAGGGCTACGTGTAAAATCATATCCAAGCATATCAACCAATCAATTACCTTTTTATCTACTTTACCAGTACTCTACTTTTATCGTATTAGATGTAGTTTACCTACGAGTTCTTTCAAGTTTTCGACGGGCTGCATCTTATCGACCTCCGTCAAATCTTTGTAAGTTTCGTGTTTTGAGCAATCTGAGCTTTGACGTCCGGGCGCATCGCTGTCGTCTCGTGCAGCTCTACTCTAGGTATCCTGATCAAGTTTGAGCCTTGACATCTGGGCGCATCGCCGTTGTCTCATTCAAATTTTGTTCTAGTTATCGTCCTTGTCGATTAACTGGTCAAATCGACTGGCACGCCTTCGGACAACCGAGTTTCGGGTATAAGCCCGAGGTGTTCGCAGATCCTGACGCTTTTTGTGTCAACACCATGCTTGAAGAACAAAGAAGACGCACATACATTGTCCATGCATGGACTGCAGGAATGTTGTTGTATTTGATGACCATCAACAAATCCTTTCTCATCTTGTCCGCTGAGGATTTATGATAGATTACTTGATTTGGACAAAGCATGGAGAGGGTAGCTCTGCGCCTTATACAACTGTTAGCCGTGCAAATATCGACGCTGATGGTCCAGATATGCTTGTTGATGGTGGGTTTCAGTTAGTACACGAGCCACAACAACCTGTCACCGATGGTCCTGATCATGGTTTCGCTAGAGGAATTGAAGGCGTCGGAACTGATGTGATGCAAAATAATATGGCTGCGGAAGATGCATAATTCCTGGAGGCAATGTTGCATCCTCATGCAGAAGATCCATCAGTGTTCTTCCAGAAAGGTATGGAGGCCCTGATGAAGGCAGCAAAAGAGCCTTTGTACGATGAGTCTAAGGGTTGCACAAAAGAGTTCACGACCTTGCGTTCGGTGCTAAAGTTGATATGCAAAGCTAGGTTTGGTCTTTCTGATGCTGGCTTTGATACATTCTTGAGTATTATCACAGACATGCTTCCAAAAGAAAACAAAGTGCCTGCTAACACTTACTATGCAAAGAAGCTAATCAGTCCACTAACGATGGATGTTGAGAAGATCCATGCTTGTAGAAATCACTGTATCCTATATCGAGGTGACGATTATAAGGACATGGAGAGCTGTCCAAAGTGTAATGCAAGTAGGTGCAAAACGAATAAAGACTACAAAGAGAAACACTATGCTGTCTCGATGTGTAAAGGAAAGAAGCAAAAGAAGACCCAGCAGAGTTCAAAACCCACAAGCAAAGAAAAAGACGAAGTAGACTATTATGCACAGAAAAAGATTCCTGCTTTGGTGATATGGTACCTACCTGTGGTTGATCGACTGAGGTGTTTGTTTGCTAACCCAGAGGATTCCAAACTTATGAGCTGGCATGCTTCTGATGAGCACATCAAAGACGATGGGAAGCTTTGGCACCCAGCCGATGGCAAGCAGTGGATAGATTTCAATAACAACCACAAAGACTTTGCAAAGGAACCAAGAAATGTTAGGTTTGCACTGAGTACTGACGGAATGAATCCATTTGCTAAGAGGAGCAGCACACACATAACATGGCCGGTGATCCTTACCATCTACAACCTTCCGCCATGGTTGATGCAGAAGCGAAAGTACCTCATGCTAACCATCCTTATCTCTGGACCTACACAGCCTGGAGTTGACATAGATGTTTTCTTGGAGCCCTTAATGGAAGACATGAAGATATTATTGGAAATATGTGTTAAAATGTGGGATGATTACCGCAAAGAATCATTCACGTTGAGAGCAATTATTTTTGTTACCATCAACGATTACCCTGCTCTCTTCATATTATCAGGGCAGTTCAAGGGAAAGGTTGGGTGTGTGGTATGCATTGATGAAACCACTCATGTGTCCCTTACTGCATCTAAGAAGATATTGTACATGAGGCACATACGCGTCTTATCGAAAGGACGAAAGGACACAGGTACCGCCAGAAGAAGATGAATAAGTACTTCGACAATTGTTGGCATCAAGAATGATACACTTTTTTATACCTAAGATGCTGCCAACAACCTCAAGATCAAGGATAAACAATCATATCATAAGCATACTTTATTAAATAACAAGTTTCACATGTCCATGAAGTATGTGATTGCAGGAATGAAGAAATGGAGCAAAGGAGAGCCAGTGGGACCCACATAGGGGGTCGGCCGATCCCCTATAGCGCCCACCAGCTCTCCCCTCTAGACATGATCTAGGAGAAGCACTCCAGAGTGAATCTCAACCCTCAGATCACACTGTGCTTCCTCCCAATTCAGCCTGGGCACATTTTCACCAAAAACAGAAGACCGAACCGAAACCGAACCGAATAGTCGGTTTTTCGGTTCGGTTTCAGTTTCCAGTTTTGTGAACTTCGGTCATCGGCTTCGGGTTCGGTTCTTATCTCCAACTAAACCAATCCACCGAAGAACCAAAGTTTAATTCGCAACGTGAAGAAGTCTGCACTCTGCAGTCAGGCGCAGCGACGCAAACAGCCCACCGGGCACCAGTTACGGCCCACCAATACACCCAACCCCCGCCGGCCTCACGCTCACGCAGGTCCCAGCATCGCAGACTCGCAGCCAGCCCACTCCGGCACTCCCAGCCGCAGCCTAACCTTATCCTTCTCCCTTTGAGTTCGAGGTGGCGGCGCAGCGGCGCACCCGACAGGTCAGCAGAGGTAGCGTGACGTCGGACCGGAGGTGGAGGCGCCGAGGCAAGATAGCAGAGGTGCACCAGCGCGGTCGCGAGGCGTTCATGCGTGGACGGTGGACGCCAGATGGAGGCGACGAGGTAGCTGCGGCAAGTCTGCAGAAGTGCAGATCCATCCAGGAGTGGCTGCAGCGAATCTGCGAATGTGTTCGCAAACCTGTTTCTGTTTGAATGCTTGCGGCTCTCGTGTGAATGCTAGTAGTCTCTGTGCTTGCTTGCTTGCTACTCTCTGACTCTCTTTGCTTGCTTGCTTCTTCCTTGCGCGAATGTCTGATAAAGTGAACCGTTTGTATGCTGATTTGCTTCTCACTGCCGTCAACGCTGATTCGATGATTTGCATGTTCCATCGGTTTGTTCGGCTATAATCGAAAGACTGAACAAAAAACCCGAAATCGAACTCGTCGGTTCTTGATTTCCTGGCCAACCGATCGGTGGCTAGTTTCTGGAAACCGAAGTTTCTGAACACCGAATTAACCGAACCGAAGTGTCGGTTAAAACCGATTGCACAGGCTGACTCCCAATGGTTCTCATGCAACTCACATGGATCCATGGGCCCACATCAAGGAGATTGAAGAATCATGGCCCTATTGGTTTCGGTGATTAACGGCAATTAGCGATTATTATGGCTAATGTGTGTTTTGCAGAGGCTATGCGTAGCTTAGCCATAGTGATCAACATGAATGGGCATCAATGGTTATCACATAGCCCCCAAGATGGATATCATTTCGGATTTCAAAGAGACATGATGAAGACCCTAGAATGATAGGCTAAGTTCCATAAGGTGATGAAGGGCACTTAGAAATAGATAGGGGTTCTATTTGATCTTTGACCGTACTATTAAGAGGGGTTGAGACTAGTAGCTTGACTTAGGAGAGCTTCATGACTTAGGTGTGGTGCACACTTGACTTCCTTAGCTCTAAGCAAGCCTATGGTGTCCGTAAGTTAGCCTAGAACAACTTCCATATTCATTGCGATGAAAACCGAAGTTGAGAGGAGTGATCTCTAGGCGTCGGACGCTGACGTAAGCACGTCCGAGCGTCCGACGGCGTAACAGAGAGCTCCAGAGACGTCCATTTTGCGACGGACGCGTCCGTCGCATGGGCGTCGGACGCTAGCTAGCGTCCAGGAATATTTTCCAGAAACCCGAGAGCAGCCAGTTGGCGCCGGACGCTGAAGCGCAGCGTCCGTCGCCAAGCGACGGAGCGTCCATCGCCTGCTGACGTGAACAGGAACTAGCAGTTGGGGATAGCGACGGAGCATCCGTCGCCTAGCGACGGAGCGTTCGTCGCCAACTTAAAACGCCTGTTTTCTCAGCCCGAGGGCTGAGTGTGAGGGGGAGTATAAATACTTCACCCCTTGCCTCTCCCACATTGCCTTTGCTTATTTGAGTTCCTGAGTTGCTTGAGAAGGTTGGGAAGAGAGTAAGAGCCCTAGAGAGAGAGAGAGAGAGTGATTCGCAAATCCATCCATCCTCTCCTCTAGTTCATCCAAGAGTTCAAGTGTGCATCCACTCTAATTGTGAGGCTTGATTGAGTCAAGTGAAGATCAAGGCTTGTTACTCTTGGTGATCGACATCACCTAGACGGTCCGGTGGTGCTTGGAGGAAGGTGATCGCCGGGGAGATAATCGGCGGACCTTCTTCATTGACGTGTGATCGGTTGTGGGCGGTTTACTGAGCCGGAGTGGCGAAGAACCAGCCCGTAGAGAGCACTCATCCCTTGCGTGGGATTGAGGGGGAGCAATACCTTGCGAGGTGCTCCAACGAGGACTAGGGGGGAGTGTTGACTCCTCGATACCTCGGCAAAACATCGTCGTGTCAAGCATCTCTTTCCCTAGCTCTTTCATACCACTTTACATTCCGCACTTGTTCTAAATTCATACTAGAATTGTGTAGGGTGCTCTATCGTTCATTGACTTGCTACCGCTTTCTAGCTAGGACACACTTGCGATAGGCACTAGGGGGAATTGACATTGCTAGGATTTCATATTGCTTTAGAAATTGAAATAAGCCCAATTCACCCCCCCTCTTGGGCATCTTGATCCTTTCAATTGGTATTAGAGCAAGGTTTGCTCTAAGTTAGGCTTCACCGCCTAGAGAAAGATGTCCCATGGGGATGGAACACCTCCCATGTTCGATGGAGATGACTTTCCGTATTGGAAAGTTCGTATGAAGGCCTATCTAGAGGTCGTGGACGTTGGCGTGCTCAAGGCCGCCACAAAGGGGGTTCTTACTTCACGGAGGACCCTTACTTTGAGAAGCACAATGCCAAGGCAAAGAATATCCTTTTTCGTGGCATTTGCAAGGATGTCTTCAACCGAGTGCGTAATGCCAAATACGCATTTGAGTTGTGGACCACTATTTGTGTGCTTCACGAAGGCACAAATAGTGAGCGTGAGGAGCGCTATCACTTGGTCATGGCAAAGCTCAATTCTTTTACTATGCTTGCTAATGAAAATGCAAATGAGATGTACTCACGTCTTAACATTCTTGTAGAAGAATTGAATGGGCTTGGCCTCAACCAAATGGCACCGGTCGATGTGGTGCGCAAGATACTTTGTGTCTTGCCAATTGACAAGTATGGCCACATCGTCATGGTTCTTCACAAAGGGGACCACTCCGCCGCTACACCAACACAAGTCTTGGGCAAGATCAATGCTCATGAGATGTATATGAAGATTGGTGATGGCGGCTCTTCACCCTCCTCCAAGAAGAAGGAAAAAGAGGAGGAGAAGAAGGACTTGGCTCTCAAGGCATCCTCCTCAGAGAAGTGCAAGATGCAAATCATGTATGAGAGTGCAAGTGATGATGAAGACGATGACAACATTTCCCTCATGGTGAAGAGGACCACAAAGATGTTGAAGAGGATAAACAAGAATGGAGTCAAGTTTGACTCGAAGAAGAAGAAATTCTTCACAAGCTCTTCAAGGAAGCCCATCTCCCAAATGAAGTGCTACAATTATGGCATTCTTGGTCATCTAGCTCATGCGTGCACCGAAGAGAAGAAAGACAAGTTCAAGAACTACAAGAAGAAGGGTGCGCAAGATGATTCTAGTGATGATGACAAAAAGCAAGACAATCCTTATAAGAAGAAGAAGAACTTCGACTTCCACAAGAAGAAGGATGACAAGGCTTACATTGTTGGAGATTGGCTCACCAACATTGAAGATTTAAGTGAGCCCTCCGATAGTGAGAGTGGTTGGTTCTTCTACTCCACCGCCACCTCCTTCTTCATCATTGGGCTCATCCTCTACACACCTATGCATCATGGCTAAAGATGACAAGAAGGTATAAAAATAGGATGATGATAGTAGTAACTCTAGTGAGAGTGATAGTGATGTTGATGAAGACACACCATCCTATGATGATCTAATTAAAATTTGCAACAAATATTCCAACATCATCATAAGGTACAAAAAGAAAAATGACAAACTTCAAAATGTCAAAGAAAACTTGCATGCTAAGCTTGATATCTTGTCTAGTGCAAATGATGATTTGAAGCTTGAGAACAATTCTCTCACATCTAGCACTAGGGAGCTCAAAGCCTCACTCAAGAAAGCTAATGAGAAACATGATAAGCTTGAGAGGTCAACACAAGAGCTCCACACAAGGTACAACTTGCTAAAAGATGACTATAACCAAGTTAGAAATGAACATGGCACACTTGTGGTAGCTAATGAATTGCTTACAAATGATCTTGCTACACATGTTGCTATTAACCCGGTTGTTAAGTGTGATATAGCTACTTCTTGTGAGGACTTGCTTGATGAAGTTGCTAGTGAGCAAAATGCTAAGTGCAAGGGCAAGAAGGTAGTTGAGGCCGAAAAGTATGATGACTATGTGAAGATGAGGTAAGAGAACTCAAAGCTCAAGGAAGAGCTAATCAACCTCAAGGCAAACAAGCCCTTCACTATCAAGTTAGCCAAGCAAGATGACAAGGATGAAACTACCTTGGTCAACACACTTAGAGAGGAAGTGGCAAAGCTCAAGAATGAGAAGATCAAGCTTGCAAGTGGAATGGAGAAGTTCACCAAGGGCCACCACCTTCAAAGTGAGCTCTTGATGAAAACTATCATGAAGATCGACAAGACCAGTATTGGGTTCAAGGAGAACCAACTCATGAAGGCCAAGGTCAAGATTGAAGCTAAGAATTACTACAAGAACAAGGCCATGAGCTACAACTATGAGCAACCAAAGCCAAATATTAGAAGATGCTTTGAGTGTTGTCAAGTTGGTCACTTTGCTCATGATTGCAAGACTCCACCTCGCAAGACCTTGCCCAAGCACACAAGACCATTTGCTCATGATGCACACTTCATCATCAACAAAGACTCCAAGGGTAGACCCCTAGTTGTGTTTCTCGGTCCTAAGATGAAGAACAAGCCCAAAGTTCTATGGGTAGCAAAGGAAATGGTGGACAAGGCTATGGGACCTCGCCAAGTGTGGGTTCCCAAACAACAAGCTTAACTCCAAGTTGCTTGTGTGTAGGTGAACTACAAGACCGGTGGAAGTCATTGGGTGATTGATAGTGGTTGCACTCAACATATGACCAGTGATCCCCGGATGTTCACCACACTTGATGAAGATTGTGAAGGGAAAGACAAGATTACCTTTGGGGACAATTCAAAAGGCAAAGTACAAGGACTTGGCAAAGTGGCAATCTCCAATGATCAATCAATATCCAATGTCTTGCTAGTACAATCTCTAAGCTTCAACTTGCTATCGATTGGTCAATTGTGTGATCTTGGTTTCCAATGTCTCTTCACTCCAAATGAAGTGGTTGTGTTCAAGATTGAAGATTCATCAATGATATTCAAAGGATTCTGGCACAACAACTTGTATCTAGTTGACTTCACTTCCAATGAGGCTGAATTGCAAACATGTCTATTCTCCAAGAGTTATTTGGGTTGGCTATGGCATAGAAGATTAGCACATGTGGGAATGTCAACCTTAAAGAAGCTTGTCAAGAAGGAGATGGTTAGAGGTGTCAAGGATGTGGTGTTTGAGAAGGACAAATTGTGTAGTGCATGTCAAGCGGGCAAGCAAGTGGCAAACACTCATCCCACCAAAGCTTTCATGTCAACCTCAAGAGTCCTAGAGCTACTCCACATGGATCTATTTGGACCTACCACCTATGGTAGCCTTGGAGGCAATCTCTTTTGCTTGGTGGTAGTTGATGACTACTCTAGGTACACTTGGGTGTTCTTTCTTCAAGACAAGAGTGAGACACAAGGCATCTTCAAGAAGTTTGCAACTAGAGCTCAAAATGAATTTGATGTGAAGATCAAAAAGATTAGAAGTGCCAAGGAGACCGAGTTTGTGAACACCAAGATTGAAGACTATTGTGATGAAGTCAACTTCAGGGATGCCACCTTCGAGCTGAAGCCCGCCTTGATCCACATGGTGCAAGCCAATCCATTTTGCGGGAAGCCCCATGAGGATGCCAATGCTCATCTCCAGCACTTCATGGAGTTGTGCGGCACCTTTACCATCAAGGGAGTGGAGTCTGACGCCATTCGCCTTCGCCTTTTCCCTTTCTCGTTATTGGGGAAGGAGAAGCAATGGTTTTACGCCCACAAAGAAGAAGCCACTACTTGGGAGAGGTGTGCCAACGCATTCCTCAAAAAGTTCTCCCCGACGGGCAAAACCAACGCCCTTCGTGGAAAGATCTAAAGCTTCCAAGAACAGTCTGACGAGATGATTCCCGAAGCATGGGAGCATCTCCAAGAGTACATTCGTGTCTGTCCTCATCAAGGGATAGACAATTGGCTCTTGATTCAAGGATTCTACAACGGGCTATCCAGTATGGCCCGTAGTCACCTTGATGCTGCCGCTGGAGGGCCATTCCTCCAACACATAGTGAGGAATGCCAAGGACCTCATCGAGAAGATGGTAATAAACCAAGGATGGGGTGAAGAATGTCTCCAGCCGAAGAGGAGAGAATGTTCCAAGAGGGAACGAGAGGCCTTCTACCCCACTACCACCGCACGAGCTATTGAAGCTGATCCATGGTGCGAGGTGTGTGGAGGAAATGATCACTCGGGCAACAACTACCCTGAGACATCAAAGGAGGATGTGAACTTCATCAACAACAATGGGTATCGACCCCAACAACAAGGAAATTGGAATTCACGCCCCTTCTACCAAGATAATGGAGGTAATAGCAATTACAATAATTACAATTTGTATAATAACCAGCCTTTATTAAAAGATCTTGTTATTGGTCAATCTAAAATTAATGATGGTATTAATAAAAAGATGATTGCCAATGATAAAGTTCTTGAAACTCTTGGTGAGAAAATGGATAGTTTTGCCACTGCCATGAAAAATCAATTGAGTTTTAATAAGATGTTAGAAACCCAATTAGCTCAATTAGCAGCAGCTATGTCATCTATAGAACAAGGTAAGATTCCTGGGAAACCAGAAGATTCAATTGAACATGTTAATATGGTCACAACGAGGTTCGGTAAGCCTCCACTTCACTCCTATTGGAGCTACCTTCTCGATCCTCCCTTCATCATGAAGAAGGAAGATCCAGGCCACCCGACGATCAAGTGCTCAATCGGACAACAAACCTTCCACAACGCCTTCTACGACCTTGGATCGGGCGTCAACATCATGTCCAAGGTAACATAAGATAAATTGTTAGGGGGACCTTTGTTCCCTACTTGTGTTTAGTTGCAGATGGCAGATCAAATGATGCGGTTTCCCGAGGGACTCGCAAGGGACATCTTGGTGAACATCCAAGATGAGTACATCCCCACCAACTTCATCATTCTTGACATGGGAGCCAACGTGGAAGTCCCCGTCATCTTGGGAAGGCCCTTCCTCAACACCACCAATGCAGTCATCTACGTGGGATCGGGCCAAATCCACTTCCAGTTCTCAAGTCATAAGGTAAAATGTGCTTTCAATGGTTATAAACTTAACAAATAGGTTAAAGCACCTCCACCCAGAAGAAGAGTTCAAGATCCATGCCAAAATAAGCAATACCCGAAGACCAAGATCAACGAACTCAAGGAAGATGAACCTGCCAATCCAAGGCAGGTTTGGAAAGCAAAGGAGGTGCACAATCTGCGGTCTCCATCTCCGGAGCCATCAAGTGCACCCGAAGAATGAACCAAAAGGAGAGTCCTACTCCAAGGACTTAAAATCAAGGAGCTTTCACCGAAAGGTAAGTCGATAGTTATCTTTTATTTCCCTTTTTCATTCACTTCTTTAATTTTCATCATGCTTAAATTTTTTTCGAAAAATAAAGTTTAGATCAAATAAAATCTTGAGACTAGTTTAGCACTAAGACTTGGTCAGGATTAAGTCCTAGAGGGGGTCGGCCGACCTCCCTAATGACCCTAAGCCCCCTTTTTTCAATGGGAACACAATGTGACATTAGTGGAATAAAAAGAAAAGGGAAAGGAGACCCATAGGGGTCGGCCGACACCCTTAGGGGTCCCTAGGTCACCTCTCTCTCCTCATCTTCTCTTGTCTAAGAATCTCATGATTTGAGTAGTGTGAAGTTCAAAATTCAGACTTTGTTTTAGGAGACATCACTTTAACTTTGTCATGCTTTGGAAAAGAAAAACATCAATCACCTTTTGACTAAAGCATGACACACATCCTTGTCTCCCACTAATCCTTGTTCAAAGTGGGGAATCATGAACACTTTCACTTTTGCTTTGTCATGCTTTGAAAAAGAAAACACATCAATCACCTTTGGTTAAAACATGACAAGCCTTTTGTCTCCCACTTCCCTTTGTTTAAGAGGAGAATTTTGAGCACTTTAGCTCAGCTTTTGATCACATCACTTAGCATGTTTTACCTTTCATCAAGCACTAGGAAAAGTGTGAGTGGAATCTCCACTTTAGGGGGGGTCGGTCGACACCTTGTGTCACCTCCTCTTTTCCCTTTTGCTTTGTGTAAGGCATCTCCCAAAGCTAGTGCTCATGGCACCCAAGGGCAAGCCCATGGGGGGTCGGCCGACCACCCCTTGGTACCTCCTTGGTGCCATCTTCTCCCCCTATAAAAGGTCATGCAAGGAGAGCTCAAATCCTCACTCCAACCAGAATTCAGTTCTCGCTCAACCACCTCTTCCTTGCCTTTGCCTTGTTCTCTCCTCACTTCCCTCAAGTGAAGTTCTCACTCTCTAGAGAAGTAGTGCTACTCTCTCTCTCTCAAGACCACAAAAACACTTAGTCTTAATCAAGCTTCTCTTAGCTCAAGCCTATCCCCGTGAGAAGAACTAGGAAGCTCACACCTACACTAGCCTTGTCCTAGTCTCGTTCTTGTGTCTCTCTTCCTCTCTAGAAGATGAAGAATCCTTTGAAGTCTGCGATGAAGAAAATGAAGAAGGTTCTAAGTGGGAGCTCATCTCAACGCTCCCACCAATCCGAGGACACTTCTCAAAGGAGAAGGGGAGGTTCTGCCTGATATACTTGGGAGAACACTCTAACCGAAGGACAACCTCATGAGAAGGAAGAATCACCGATGGAGATGCCTCATCTTGGTGCATTCATGGTGGCCCCAATGAGGACGTATGATTAGCAAAGTGGCCTCTAGTTTGATCAACTAGAGTACCAGAAATATCTCTCTCTTCGGGATCGATCTTTCGAGCACATAAGAATATTGAATCCAACTCTCCTCTCCAACGCAGGTATGAACACCGAATTCGATACTATCTTTTCCATCATTGGTTGGTCTAGCTTTTGGCAAGTAGATGAACTCGGAATAAAATTGCTCACCATAGAGTTCTTGTGCTCCTTACAAGTCTCTAATGAAGAAATATCTTTCCACATGTTTAATCAAAGCTTTAGTCTCACTTGGAGTCATCTAAATGTTGCTCTTGGCTTTGATGACACTTGCTTGTTTGACTTAGACCATGCCATGCGTAGATTCAATAAAAGAAAATTTTGGTTGTCTATCTCTGCCTTAAATGATTGCTCAAACCCCAAACCAGAGGAGATCCATAATCCAACCCTTCGTTTTATCCATCTTTGGATGAACATGACTTTGTTCTTTGAAAATAATGCTAGCATGTTAAGCAACATAGAATTAAACTTGCTTTATTCCATGGTTAACAAGATCCAAATCTCTCCTGTAAAATGCTTAGTAGAATTTTGGCAAAGATCGATTGAAGGTAATGAACCCATACAATTCATATCCTTAATCACTCATCTTGCCGAATCCATGAACCTACTAGATGGAACATATGGTTTTGAATATCTCTCTTCACCTAGAGCAGTAATTTCAGAAGAATATCTTACACATGCCCAAATGCTAAAAAGAGGTTCCAATGGTGGACTTAAAATGATCTATAGTGGCCATATAACTGAAGTTCCTATTCCAAATAGGCAACGTCAGTTGTATAGGACCCGTAAGCTAACCCTTGATTTGGATCAAGGAAATGGGCAAGGAGGTTTTGCAGGTTCAGATAGGAGAGCTCAGGAAGGCTATACTTTGTTCATCTTGAGCAAGGTGGTCCTTCCCATGGAGTTGTTGGCGAGGAGGACGTTGATGCAACTTCCATGGATACTTACAGTGGCATGCCTCCTCGGCCACCACGTCCGTAAGGACCACGAGCATCCTTCTTGTCCACACGAGATAGGGAGCATCGTGAACGGCGGCAACAAATGGATCATCTCACCAATACTTTAGGCGAGCTTCGCATTGAGCATGGTGAGACAGCAAGCATTGTCCAGCAAACTGCTGAACAAATCCAAGCACTGTAAGAAGAACAAAACCAGCAGTGGACATTATGGTGGCAACACCATCCATATCCGCCACCACACTACTGAGCAAAGGATAAGCTTGGGGCCTCCCCCACTAAGGTAAGTGTTTATTTTTCAGCATTTACATTCATGCAATTTTCTTGCTTACCTTTGTTTGGATCTAAAAAAACAAATCTGAATATGATAAAAAGAACAAAAAGACTTATCTCTACTCTCACATGTTCCATGAATTTTAATCTCTCTTGTGGAAATGATGAATAATTGCTCTGCTAAATGTTTCTCTAGTACTTAGTTACATCTTGATCTTTCTCTAAGTATGGATTACTTGGCTTAAAAGAAACCATCATGAATTTGAAACTTTCGTGGGTTACAAATGCTGTAACTAAGTCTAAGTTGTTGTGAGACATGATATAACAAGACACGAGCTGCTATCATACTGTTCGAAACAAGAATAACTATTGGAGTTTTATTTATTAAAATGATAAAAAACACTTTTTGTTCCTCAATGGTGAAAATTTCTACCAAAGTCATATATGCTCTTTCATGATATAAGCTTTCTACATAAGCTGCTTGCTTTGTGTTGAGTTTGGTCAAATTTTGTGACCCTTGTTGAGAGATTTATCATGCTCCCAAGATCAAGATCACGTACAGGCCACATATATATGCTTCTTCTACACTGGAAGTACGCAGAAACATACCTTATATTTTCCACATAGTTCATGCTCCATGTTCTAATAGAAATTCTCTCTCTATTATGTTGCTAGTAAATAAGACATAGACTATGTAAAATTTATATATATATATATATATATATATGGTGCATTGTTTTTACTCTTGCTCTTGCGTGTATGTACTCTCAACCCGTAAGGAGAGGGGCTCGGCAGCTAGTTAGCGCTAACAGATTGAGAGCCAGACCTGCTAAGACTATTCGCACTGCTATTCCTCTAAATCTATCCTCTATCCGTCCTAGTTATCAAAATTCTCTCCTCTATACATATTTCTTCTGTACTCATCATCCTCTATATCCTATACTCTATAGCAACTACCAACATGTTTCTCGCATGCACGCACATGCACTTCTGCCATGCTGCGTCGCGCGTGGGCTTGGTCCGGTACTGCGCTCTCTGTGACGGACGACTGCTGCTTCCAGGAGTCATAGCGCACAGCGCTGCAGACTTTTTTGCGTCAAACGCTGATGTGGATGAGTTCAGTATGCTATAGAGTGCAGCGGTGCGGATAGTCTAAGGAGGTGGTAGTTCCGCTAAATACGTGATTTGGCATGCGTACAGTGCATGGATTCGGTTAGAGAGAGCAGCAACTGCGCATGCGTATGAGTGCTTGTTTGAAAACAAATACGTGATCATTCCTTGCAAATGTTCTAAGTATGGATGTATACTTGTATATTTAATTATAATAAGATAATGGAAGGAGCATGAGTTCACGATTATACTCTTATTAGTTCTGTTAGCTATCTAACGTGGCAACCTCTAAAGATTTGGCCAGGAGTATATGTATGTACTTAAATTTTATATTTGAACGAGCAAATGGACCAACCGAATGTATATACATGTACTAATATTTTTTTAAGGGATGCACACATATTATATATTTTGAGAATAAATGAGTATTTGGAGATACTTTTTTGACAGAGGAGTATGTGTATATACCAGAGGGGCGTATATTAAATCATAGTATTCATATATACTTTTTGGAATAGAGTGTGTGTCGAGTATTTATACATACTTTTTTAAAATAGAGTATTTATACATACTTTTTTGAAATGGAGTATATGTGCATACTTTTTAGAATAGAGTATTTATACTATTTATACATAATTTTTGGAAGCATATATACGTCAAGATTTAAATAGTATAAGTGCATACTAAACCACACGATCGGAGTATACGTGCATCATTCACGTACGAAGTTATACAAAACAACGAGAGCATGTATTCATAGTGTTTTGACTTTTGAGAACAAAATATACGTGCATACTTTTTGTGAGAAGAAATTTTGTATACATTTCTTAACAAAAAGTAATAGTCGCATAGTACCCAAATCAAATCATCAATAATAAAAATTCAAAGACAATTTGAGGAGTATGTGGACATACTATATACGTTTCCTAAGAGTATATCTAGATACATGATAAAAGGCAAAGCTAGGGAGTATATATGCTGTGGATGCCGCCGATGGCAGGAGAATTGTGCTGGACGCCGCCGCCGTTGCATCGACGAGATCCGACATTTACTGTCTAGTTGACGCCCCTACCGGTACTACTACAGAAACCGCCTTTAGTCCGGGGCCATGACCCGAGACGGGCCATTCGGGACTAAAGACCCCCTCCTCCTTTAAACCCGATTGGTTGTCCCGGGACTAAAGGTCCCGGTTGGTGTTACCAACCGAGACTAAAAGGGTCTCCAGACAGGGCCACTCGGCCAGTCCTTTTAGTCCCGAGGTCCCGTTTGGTGTTACCAACCAAGACTAAAAGGGTCTTCAGACAGGGCCACTCGGCCAGCCCTTTTAGTCCCGGTTGGTAACACTAACCGGGACTAAAGGTTATGATTCTTTTTATTTTATTTTATTTTTCATTTTAGTTTCTTATTTGTTTTGGTTATAGGTTTCAATTAGGTTTCTAAATACGTATTCTCCGCTACTAATCTATCTAATCTCCGTGTCGGGTACAAAGGTAAGGGATACCCTAAACATGTGATAATCTAAATCTCAACATAACAACCATTTTTAAGGCAGGATCCGATCAGCCGTTCAAGTCAATGGAGAAAGGTCCATCACGCAAAGGCCTCCCTCACCGGCAACAGCAACCAGTCATGGGCCGGCCCATTACTGGAAAAACAGTAGGAGGGATCCCCCTCCGCCTCTACCTCGACTGACGGACAGGGGTCGAACCAATGACCCCCCACCTCTACCTCGACTGACGGACAGGGGTCGAATGAACGACCCCCCCCCCTCGCCTCTACCTCGACCGACGGACAGGGGGTCAAACGAACGACCCCCGCCTCTACCTCGACCGACGGACAGGGGTCGAACGAACGACCCCCTGCATCTACCTCGACTGACGGACAGGGATTGAACGAACGACCCCCCCCCCCCGCCTCCGCCTCGACCTCAATTGACGGACTGGGGTCGAACGAACAACCTCTCCGCCTCGACCCCTCGAATGACGGACAGAGGGTCGAACGAACGACCCGCGAGCAGGAGGCTTGATCAGCTCACCTGCTCCGGGTATGGGGTAAAGAGGATCCAATGCGTCTACCTGCCCCCGCCTAATGTCATGGGTGCCCACTACCATAGTCAAATCCATCAACTCGCCGCCCATGCCCCGAATCTCCGTTGACCGTGTGGCCGCTGTAGCCACGTCGCAGGTACGGAATCCAGACGCACCCCCTCGAGCCATGAACAAGACGGCCCTCGACTGTGTCTTCAAGGATACGACAGGGTCACGCTAGCCTCGACCCCCCTCGACCAGGGGGCTCGACCATCGTCTCCAACCACTCCAGCATGGCTCCCGTCCGCTCCGTCCCGCTTCAACTGTGGAGCCCGTACCCGTCTACAGGAGGCCAACCGCACTGCGCCATGATGTTCGACAACGTCCAGTCTCCTATCAGCATGCCCTGAACACTAGAAGGACGGGAAGGCCACGCCGCTACAGCGATCGATGTCCCATCGCAAGCATGGCACCACGGACACCTCTCCCATCCCTCTACGGTCTAGGATCTCTGTACTCTTAGGCCTCCCCTTGATCTATAAAAGGGGATGCTGGGATGGAAGAAGGGAGAGGCGAATGCGCGTTTGTATCGGCATGCACATTCATATCGGCTCACGCATTCGGACATCAGAGATCTCTCAACGAACTGAGACATCAGCTCTGACCCGCATACACCAAGAGTCAAGTCGTACACACCGCACCCGATTGCTTGATCGACCCCTCAAGCAATCCACCAACCGACCGCCTAGGGTAACCCTGCTAGTTCTAGGCCTCAGCTCATCCTGAGCACCCCCGTGTAAACCTACTTGTACCCCCCATGTACGAGCACTTCGGTGCAAGATAATACAATCCATCCACCCCCGCTGGACGTAGGGCTTTCTGTGCTCGAACCAGGATAAATCTTGTGTTCTTCTTGCATTACATCTGGGAGAGGGAGCACGCAATATACAAATTTACTAGTTGGTGGTCTTGACCCCCTGGGTCAAAACACCGACAGTTGGCGCGCCAGGTAGGGGGATTTGCGTGTCGATCAACTCCGAACTACTCTCTCAGATGGATTCCACGATCCCATCATTTCCATTCACCACCACCATCTGGTTCGGGAGTCTAGAGTTCATGTCCTTGGGCCACGGCCACGACATGGTTCTACTCTCCAGTAGTGGCATGGACAGCAGCAGCTCCGGAACGCTGGGGCCAAGGAGGACCAGACGACGGTCCCACCACTCGCGCCTCTCGCCTGCGACCAGGAGGAGGCGCGAACGACGCCGCCACACTCTTCACCGCGCGGATCCCGAAACGCCGGATGCCGTCTCCCCGGCCTCAGCTGGTGACACAGTTCCTCCCTTTGGGAGCCTGTTTGACCCATGCTTGCGGGTTGGGGGCGGGTACCTCGCTGAGCCTGACTTTGGCTCTGCCATACCGTCATCTCAGAGGGTCCCTGTGGCTTCTCCGACATACTCGGTCGCGCCGCCGCACAACCTGTTTCCACACGGGCTCTACAACAACGCCAGACTCTTTTCTGCTTTTGTAGGCCCACAGAGGCAGGCACATGACGGGTCCCCAGGGAACCTGCTACGTGCGACGACTAACCTCGTCACCACCCCTCCACCAGATGAGCGCCCGGTGCCACAGCGAGCCCCGACCCTAGGTTACTACACCTGGGGCACGCTACAATGACAACTGGAGGAGGAGCGCAGGGGATCTTTCCCCAACTTCTACCACGGCTACCCCAACTCGAACTCCCCAATGAGGGATTACGATCCCACCCGGGAATGCTTCCACCTAGACGGTCAGGTCGACTCCCAGGAGGAGACCACCGACGCCGCAGCTGCGAATGCGGGAGGAGGAGGGCGCGACGCTACTCCGTCGCGAGACGCCGTGCCCCCGGTTCCAGGCGAAGCTGGTCCACCTCAGGATGCCTAGATCGCGCAAGTCCAAGAGCTGCTCGCTAAGGTCGAGGAGGAGCGCCTACGACTCCTATAGCTCGAGCACAGCCTCGAGCAAGATCGCGGGCGGTCACCGGATGGAGGAGCCCGCGAGCGGGGTCGGGATGTCCATCGACAGATCGTCAACGAAGGGGCGAACGAGCGCCGCGTCTACAACCGCGCTCGCCAGAATGTCGTGGCAGCTGCGATGCTGCTCCGCGACATGCCGACACCATCGACGCCCTAGGCGCAACGCATCAGGGATAAAATCCAGGGGCTTCTCCAGACTGCGGCCGTACAGCAAGCGGAGAGCTCGGCCTGGAGGCGCAGAGGAGCTGCCTTCGAGCAGCAGGACGTGCCCCCTCGACAAGATCGAGAGGTATCTATCCACCAAGAGAAGGCACCCCAAGGCGGAGCAGAGCGGCAACCAGTTCGAGACCGCATCCTCGACAATCAACAACTGCGAGATGCGCGACGCGACGTCAACGACAACAAATGATGCCGACACGGTGACGCTGAGGCTCGAGGTTACAGTGCTCATCGAGGTGGGCGCTACGACAGTGACGAGGATCGACGTCGATCTCTGGAACCACCAGGGCCACGAGTCTTCGGCAGGACCATCCGACAAACCGCATTGCCTGTTTGTTTCCGTCCACCCACCAGCCTGGTCAAGTATAACGGCGCAACCAAGCCGGAGCTCTGGCTTGCTGATTTCAGGCTAGCATGTCAGCTAGGAGGAGCCGACAACGACCACGTCATCATTCGGCAACTCCCGCTCTTCCTCTCCGACACCGCTCGAGGATGGCTCGAGGAACTCCCCCCGGACTTGATCCATGGCTGGCCCGACCTGGTCAGGATCTTCGAGGGGAACTTCAAGGGCACCTATGTGTGGCCAGGAAACTCCTGGGATCTCCGCAGCTGCAAGCAGAAGCCAGGGGAAACCCTCCACAACTTCACCCGACGGTTCTCCAAGCAACGTACTGCGCTAACCCATATCTCCGACCACGACATCATCACGGCGTTTGTCGCCGGGACAACCTGCAAGGAGTTGGTGCGGGAGCTAGGACGGAACACCCCCAAGACCGCCAATGAGCTCACGGACATCGTCACCAACTATGCAGCCAGTGAGAAAGCCGTTGGCGCGTTCTTCTATGCATCCCCAGACAAGGGGAAGGCCAAGGCGGACGAGCCCGGGGGCTCGAATAATGGGCCTAAGAGGAACAACAATAACAACAACAACAACAACAACAACAAGAATCAGCCGGGTCGACGCGACGTCGAGCCCGACGATCTTGTCGCTGCGATAGACAAGAAGAAGCCGCGAGGTCCCCCTCTCGAGGGGGGCGTCTTCGACAAGATGCTGAAAGAGCCCTGCCCCTATCACAAGGGACTGGCCAACCACAGCCTCGAGGACTGTCGCATGCTCAAGAAGTACTTCGACTCTCTTGGCCTCAAGAAAGACGACAAGAAGGAGGATCCACAAGACAGGGGCTGACAGGGGGGAACCCCCCTCCTAAGTCCTCTAAAAACTCGAACGTTTTTTCAAAACTCGGAACTTCTCTTTCCACCTTTGCCCTTGAGTACGCTTCTTAGCTAAGTAAAAACACCTCGAACTCCCTAAGGGTCGAGGGCCGTCGAGCCGGGGACTCTCCCACGCCTCAGGGCTACGGTACCCCCACTCGCTTCTCCCCTCGAGGGATACGAGCGTGCGTTGAACACTTAGTCTAAAAGCAATAACTCAGGCAAAGAAAGATAGATATGGCTCGAGAGATAAAAACACTCAGATGCACCCCGCGGGTTAGCGATCCTCATCGGGGGAGTGTTTCCAACTCGTCAAGCCGATCCACCTCAGGACGCCCAGATCGCGCAAGTCCGAGAGCTGCTCGCCAAGCTCGAGAAGGAGCGCCTACGACTTCATCAGCTCGAGCATGCCCTCGAGCGAGATCCTCACCAACGCATGGAACATGGAACAGCTACGTCGTTTCTATCTATTGACACCGTTTTTCAGCATGTGTCAAATGAGCTAAGGATTGACTGGTCAGCGGCCGTTCTCCATCGACATCGGGAAATCGTGAGCCAGTATTGCCGATGGGTATGTGCGGCGGGAAGACTAAGTGTGTTGCCGATGGAAGCTGGGTCCTTGTTGATAAGGTTAATTGGTGAAGTTAGGTCGCCTGGGCTGTAAAGTTGCTGTTGCCGATTGCCGATGAAGAGTGGTTGCCGATTGCTGATAGATTGAAGACAAGTCATCAGTGCAAGATTGCCGATGAAGAGGTGTACCGGTTGCCGATGAGGGGATGTTGCCGATTGCCGATGAGGAGAGTATTGCCGATGCCGATGGGCATGACAACACTTGGTGGCAGCAGAAGATTACAGGTGGCTAGAGAAGGAAGTCGCAGATTGAAGGGGTCTGCCGATGGAAAGTTTCCATCGAAGGAAAGGCATAAGGGAACTGGTGATTTTTCACCAGTATTATTATAGTAGTTTGAGTCCGACTCTTGCATGAGTCGTTTATTTTCCTTTAAAAATAGGCGTGTTTGTTTAGGAAAATAAATATTGTTATCTGGCTCCTACGCGAGTCAGTTTCCTTAAAATTAGGAGTTTGTTTTAGGAAGGGTACGTGTCGTGTCTTTGTACAACTCTCCATGCGGGAGTATAAATATGTGCCCGAGGGCTACGAAGAAAATATATCCAATATCAAACAAACTAATTTTACTCTTATTCTACTTTTTATCGCAATTTACCCTTTTTGCATTAGTTGTAGCTTTTAACGAGTTCTTCAAGTTTCGACGGGCTGCATCACCTTGATCTCCGTCAAATCCTTGCAAGTTCCGCGTGGGAGTACCTCTGAGCCTTGGCATCCGGGCGCATCGCTGTTGACTCGTTCAGCTCTGCTCTAGTTATCCTGATCAAGCCCCAATCCCAGCATCCGGGCGCATCGCTGTTGTCTGGATTGGATTTTGTTCTAGTTATCGTCCTTGTCGATTAACTGGTCAAATCGACTGGCACGCCTCTGGATACCGAGCTTTGGGTAATAGCCCGAGGTGTTCGCAGATCCTGACGCTTTTTGTGTCAACACCTCTTTTGGCACGCCCAGTTGGACACGATTATACAGATCTACACATCTATCATGGGTGATCACGCCGACGTTAACCAGAGGAACATCATTGAAGTCTCTGAGGCCGATCTGAAAGATGATCAGAAGCAGGCCATGGAGCGGGCTATGGAGGAATACAAGCAGTTATATCTCAAATCCTTCAGCCTCAGCAGGAGCGGCGAAGCAAGACCCGCCGTTGCCACGGTAGGTCACGTACGACGCCAATCCTGGTAAGCTACAGGAGATGGTTAATGCCGCTGTAAGTCAAGCATTAATTAGCCACTCCAACGTGCTGTCCAATACTGTCTACAATACTGTTACGCAATCATTCAAAGAAGGACATGCACCGCGATAAGTCGGTCCAGCATACCATCAACCTGGATTGGCATCTACAAGCCCATCGGCAGCCCCAATGGCGTCTTCCACTCCCGTGGAACCGTCTGCCGATGTGGCTACATCGCCAAGACCGAACCCTGGTAGCATCACCAAGCTCAACACAGATCCAGCAGCGTCGGCAATTTCAGGACCAGCCCCTGCTAACTGGTGGGGATACGGTATGCCTCTGAATCTATATGCTGGTTCTAATCTGGTGCAGGTGTTGACACCATTTTTTTGACACGTGTCAAATGGGCTGAGGCTTGACTGGTCAGCGGCCGTTCTCCATCGGTATCAGGAGTCGATAGTGCCGATGGAAGGATGCTACGGGAAGACTAAGTGTTTTGTTGATGGAAGCTGATGAGCTTTGCCGACAAGATCGGTGAAGTTTTGCTAAAGCTGATTGCCGACGAAGAATCATTGTCGATGGATTGCCGATTGCCGATGAAGGATGGTTGCCGATTGCCGATGAGGGCTCCTTGCCGATTGCCGATGGAAGATGGTTGCCGATTGCCGATAAGGGCTCATTGCCGATTGCCGATGAAGAAGATGCTGCCGATTGCCGATCGGGAAAGTATTGCCGATGCCGATGGGCGTGATTTAGCACTTGGTGGCAGCAGAGGGTTACAAGTGGCCAAAGAAGGAAGGTGCAGATTGAAGGAGTCTGCCGATGGAAAGTTTCCATCGAATAGAGATATAAAGAAACTGGTGTCTTGTACCAGTATTGTTATAGTAGTTTGAGTCCGACTCTTGCATGGGTCATTTATTTTCCTTTAAAATAGGTGTGTTTGTTTAGGAAATAAATATTGTTATCCGGCTCCTGCGTGAGTCAGTTTCCTTAAAGATAGGAGTTTTGTTTTAGGAAGGATATGTGTCGTGTCCTTGTACAACTCTCCGTGCGGGAGTATAAATATGTGCCTGAGGGCTATGGAATAAAAACCAATCCAATTCAAAAACAAACCAATTCTACTTTTTATCCTACTTTTATCGCAATTTACCCTTTCTTATGCATTAGTTATAGCTTTAACGAGTTCATCAAGCTTTCGACGGGCTGCATCACCTTGATCTCCGTCAAATCCTTGCTAGTTCCGCTTGGGAGTACCTCTAGGCTTTGGCAATCCGGGCGCATCGCTATTTGCCTCGTCTAGCTCTGCTCTAGTTATCCTTGATCAATCTAAGCCTTGACGTCCGGGCGCATTGCTGTCGTCTTGTTCAGTTTGTCATAGTTATCATCCTTGTCGATTGATTGGTCAAATCGACTGGCACGCCCTCGACATCGAGCTTTGGGTAATAGCCCGAGGTGTTCACAGATCTGATGTTTTTTGTGTCAACAACAGGGAGATAGTTCAGCCTGGAGGAACTCTACGGCATCAGCAACGCAGTCACAGCCGATGGCCCCTATGATGCACAACTCTGCGCCTGCTCCAACCGTGCAAGTGTCATCAGATGATCTTCAAGTAATCCCTAAAGTACCTCTGATGCCACCATCGGCAAGCTCTGTGCCGATGCAACACATTATGACAGCTGGCAGTCAACCGCTGGTGGCAAACTCTCAAGCTGGGACGCTAGTTCCCCAAGGTAATCTGGTGATTGATTGCTCCAGAATACAAGAGCCACATGCTCCGGTCAGCTATCATCCATCGATAAGTCATATGCCGATGCTTTATAATCCCGGATGGGTCAACCAGCCGCCAGCTCAGTAGCCTGGCATGTCAATGTATCATTATGGAGGCCCAGTGCATGCTCAGAGCGGACCATCGGTACAGCAACCGATGAATACAGGGAATCAGCCTAATCCGCTAAGTGTGCAAAACTATCCACAGCAGATCTGACAGGTCATCAAAAACAGGCTCTGGAGCAGGCAATGGAGGAGTATAGGCGCTCATATCTTAAGTCCTTCAGCCTAAACGGGATCGGTGAAGCAGTACAGAAGCAAGATCCGCCGTCGCCACGACAGATCACTTTCAACACCGATCCTGGTAAAATACAAGAGATGGTTAATTTTGTATTCAATAATGCATTAATTAGCCAATCCAATGTGCTATCCGATGCTGTATGCAATGCTATCAAGCAAACGTTCAAGGGACAGGCACCATATCATGTTGGTCCAGAGCGTCGTCAACTCGGATCGGCATCTGTTGCAACCCCATCGGCGGTTCCAGAGGTGTCTTCACCAATCATGAACCAATCTGCCGATGAGGTCATGCCACCAAGATCGAGCCCAGCGAGCTTTACTCAGGTGAATACAAATCCGGTGGCCTCAGCAATGTACGGACCTGTCATCCAGAATCAGCCAACTTTAGCCGACTGTTGGAGATATGGTACGTATCCAAGTCTATCTGCTGATTCCAAATTGGTCCAAGTTAACCATGCAGGAGGGGAGGTTCCTATGGCTTCGGCAACGTCCGTACAGCCGATGGTTCCAGTGATGCAGTATACTACGTCTCCTCCAACGGTGCAGTTGCCGATAGGGAATCTACACACGGCAATACCCAGAGTACCGTACGCCCAGCCATCGGTAAATCACTCGCCGATGCAACAAAGCCCAGCTGCTGCAAGTCAACCCACGCTGGCAATGAATTATCCGGCGCCGCAAGGACAAGCCTCGGCTGGCTATCAGTTGTCGGCGACTTCCTGGCCGATGCAACAAGTTATGCCGATTGTCAATCAACCTGTATCGGCGATCACCGCTCAAGTTGTGGTACCCGTAAGTCCAAGGAATCGTCCAAGGGTACAACAAAGACAAGCACCCGTCGATTATCAGTTATTGGCGAATGCTTGGCCGATGCAACAAGGCGCGCCAACAGTCAACCAGCCTGTGTCGGCAAATTCTTGGCCGATGCGACAGACTATGTCAAGCGTCAGTCAGCCTGCATCGGCCGTAGCCGCTCAACCCATGGTGGCTACAAATCAAAACTATCATCCTAGGATACAAGAGTCGCAAGCCTCAGCTGGCTATCAGTCACCGGGGACTGCTTGGCCGATGCAACCAGGTGTACCGATTGCCAATCAATCTGCATCGGCGATAACTGCTCAAGTGGTGGTGTCCGCAGGTCAAGGTGATCATTCAAGGGTGCAGGAACGGCAAATGTCGGCTGGCGACCAACCGATGGTGAATTCTTGGCCGACGCAAAGTGTTTCGAATATCAGTCAGCCTGTATCGGCAATAGTTGCTTAGCCTATGGTACTTGCAGATCAGCGCTATCATCCGAAGGTACAAGGTTGCAAGAGTCAGCCGGTTGTCATCCATCGGGGAAGTCATGTGCCGATGACACCTCGTGCAGGTTGGATCAGTCAGCAACAAGTTGCACAGCCTGGGCGCCAAGTGGCAAGAACTCTACAGTATCATCCGGCGAACCTTCAGAATGAAGTATCGGTATATCAGCTGATAAATACTACACTGCAATACTCGCAGGAAAGGGTGTACAATGAGACATCGGTACAGCAACCGATGAATGCAATAGATATAACGCCACAGCACGAGCTAGCGATGTTGCAAAATTGCTCATCGGCAATACAGCCGATGCATGGTTTTATCATGACTAGTGCTATGCATGTGCCCATCATCCCAGGTACTTCGACGTCAAGACATGGGGAGAAAGACCAGCCTACAAGCGTTCAGATTTGCCCATCGGTTGACCGGTCAATGCATAACTTTCAACAGATTGGTACTGTAAATGAGTCGATCGCTCCGGCCTGCTTAATGCAAAGATGCGAAGTATCTCAATCCACTCAGACAGTAGGTGTCCAGAAGTGCTCATCGGTTGACCAGCCGATGTATAATATTCAACAGATTGGTGATGCTGACGTGTCAATTGCTCCAATTTGCTCAATGCAGAAACATGAAGAAATGCATCCATCTGCCCAACTAGTGAGCGAGTCAGCGCATCGGCAAGATCCAGATACGAAGGTGTTTTCGACCAAAGAAGTGGAGGCTTCAAACTCGGACGGAGAGCCAAGTATCGGCGATGCTGAATTAGAGAAATTCACTTTCAATGTCACGGACGCCGATCAAGATGTTAAATTATTTAAACCCGAGAAAACTTGGAGCGGGAAAGTGCTCTTTGTTGAACAGGAGAACTCCGAGTCAGATGAAGAAATGAACATCGGTACTTCTGAGTGGGTGAAAGATGAAGAGCTGGTACCTTGTGTGCTTGACCAGAAAGAGACTGGAGAGTTCACCTTCGATGTCACGAAGGCCGATGGGATATTTGACTTATTGCTTCGGGAAGGGCGAATTAGGCTAGCCCCTAATCAGCTAATTCCATCGGCCAAGGGGCTCAGGGATACCAGGTACTGCAAGTGGCACAATACAACTTCTCACAGTACCGACGACTGCGAAGTGTTCAGGCAGCAGCTGCAGTCAGAAATTAACTCTGGACGGATCCAATTTGAAAATCCTAAAGTCCAAGAACCGATGGAAATTGATCGGCACCCGTTTCCGAATAATATGGTGGAAGCCAGTGGAAAAACTAAGGTGCTGACATCGGACACTGCTAGAAAGAATGCATCGGTGGATCCTGATCATCAAGTGGCCGAGCATGACGTCGGAAAGTTTGCCGATGACAAGAAAAGAATTGCCGATAAAGATGCCTATGTCAGTAGGGCTCCTGGCATAGCAATCACGCACAAAGTACCAAGGCGGAACTATCAGCAATCACGAGATGAACGATATCGGCAGAAAGAGAAAGAACATCGGGAGTGGCTTCATCGGAAAAATCATTGGAAGTGTCCCTTCTTCATTCGCTGTTGGGAAGAAGGCATTAAGCTACCCACTGCCGATGACTGTCCTGAATGAAACAGGTATCACACCGCCGATCAGTCAAGTAAGCCTTGTTTGGATGATCGGGCATCTAGGTACGCCAAGCCGCTCAGAAAGAGGAGATCGGTACACGACCAACTGGGGGGCAAGCTTAATGCCCATAGCAGGCTTGGCAGGCAGGTTGATCGAGAGAGCAAGGAGCGGGCCAAGACACAAACACCCGATGGAGAAGTGCTCTCCAGAAATTCAAACATCGGAAGAGATGCCGATGTAAGTAATGAAAGGCAGCACCAGCCTGTCTGGAAAACTAAGCTCTCTCAGTGGTGCCCTAAGGGTTTAACAAAAACCCAGAAAAGAAGAATTCAGCGCCAACGCCGCAATGACCTATATGGTGATGCAGAACTCTCAAGGGAGAAGCAGTGGAGGCCAAAGCGCAAGGATGAAGATCCATCGGCGGACAACAATATTGTGCCGATGGTCTAATCAAGGTAAATCTTGGACCTGCGAGCTTGGGGGCTGCAATCGGCAAAATCGGCGATTTCAATTATTATACTTGGGGACACCTACCGATGGTTTGTGTATGGGACGCTATACTGCCGATAGGTTCGTCAACTGCCAGAAGATGGTTGTAAGAATAATTCTGCCGCGCTTGCGATGACTAAGTGTGCGGTGCATGCGTTCTGGGAGTTACTCCTCGGTGAGTCTATCGGCATTGTCCTAAATCTGATCCGATGGAAGTATGAAGCCTCGTTGCCGATTATTGTTACAGTCGGGCTAAGTGCCAGGGTCTGTTAATAAGTTGGGACTACTCGGGATTTTAGCCGACTTGGTGAATTATGGTATCGGTGATGGTTGTCGATGACTGGGTGAGCGAGTTCGCCGATGGTACTCTGGCATGGAAATTGATTTTACCGATCAGAATTGGATTCTAGGTACGGGAGTGGTTTCCTAATCAAGTTCCTATCAGATAAGACAGTCTGCCTCCAGCAAAGCATACATTCCAGAAACTCTCGAAGGAGTTGACATATGACGTGCCCGTTTGGATGCCGATGAGGCAAAAACATGTAAACATTATATTACAAGGCCCAGAGTCAAGTATCAGAGGTACATTGTTGCCGATACATAAATTACAGCAAGGATTGAATGACTGATATCGCATGCAGGCGAATCTGTTCTATCTCGTCTATCTCCTTGGCGTCAGCATCGGCAGAGCCCTCAACCGGCTTGATCTTCTTCTTCCACAAGATGGCTTGCTGAGCATGCTGGTCCCTTTCTTGCTGCAGGGCCTTGATGGAGTCGGACAGTTGAGTTTTCTGTTGGCTGGCTGCAGTCAGATCCGCCTCAACCTTGTGTAACTCCGCCAATAGCTCCTCCTTCCTTGCCGACAGTCGAGAGATTTCTTGGTCCAGGTTGCCGATGGAAACTTTTGCTTGACCGATGCTTCTGTGCATCTCATCGGCAAGGTGTTTGAATTTGAGCTTCTCTCCCCCGCTCTTGGCTTGGGCCGCTCTATCGGCAATGCGACGAATATGCCTCTGGTACTGGATCTGTTTGGCGTCGATAGAGGCTACCTGGAGAAGGACTTCTGCTACGTCGGTAGAGAGATGGCTTCGGATGTCCTTGAATGCAATCCTTGCTGCCGATGAGTCTTGAACGAGCTGGGATGTGTCTTGTAGCAGCAAGGTAAGTAGTGCCTCAAGCTTGGTCTTGATCTCTGCCGATAGAGCTGGGACAGAGCTCTCTTCTTCCTCGTCATCGGGTATGTCGACTGAGAAGGAAAATAGGCTATCTGCTTGGAGGGGGTCTTGGTGTCTATTTTCGTCCTGCGGGTTGAGGCTGAAAGAGAAAAGACTATCTAGGGAATCTTGGGCCTGAAAATAGAAGGGTTACAATATGCCGATCGAAAGGTTATACTAGAATTTTCAAGTGATTAACTTACCATCTTGAAGCGGATTTCTTGCCCAGGACTTGGCATTCTAGATGGCCCAGCCTCGTCTTGGACATCGGCAGCGGTTGCCGATGAATGAGCTTTTGCCAGAGGAGCAATTGACGCTGTTGGTGATGGTAGTGTTGTCGCTGGCGTTGCTTCTGGCATGATACTTGGTTGTGGCGGTAATGCCGCTCTTTCATCAGGATCCTCGGATGGTACCGATGCCGTTGTTACCTTTGCCGCTACGATGGGCGGAGCTGTCTCATCGGCAACTTCGACTGACGGCACCGATGCTGATGTTGTTTCAGCTGCTGCCGTGGGTGCAGTCGCCTCATCAGGGATATCGGCTGATGTCGCCGATGCCGATACCGCCTCTGTCGCCATGATAGGTGTTTCTTCATCAGGGACTTCGGCTGATGGTGCCGATGCCGATACCGCTTCCACTTCTGCAGCGGGTGGAACTGCCTCCCGACCAAGGACGTCGTCCATTGGCTGGTCTGGATTAGGAGTCGTTGGAGTTTCTGCTGATGACGTACCGACAGTTGGTGGTGCGGCTTGTGCCGATGACGAAGATTGGCTAGCCAACCTCAAACGCCTCCTCTTCCTTGGCGCGGCAGCAGAAGAAGATCCAGCCCATTTCGACGAGGACTGGGGGGCATCGGCAGCCGAACTTGGAGGTGCTTGTTTGCTTGGGGCAGTTGCCGATGACCTCATAGCCTGAAAATATTCAATGCAGTTATATGAAGTAAATGTTGCCGATTAAGCAGTATATAATCGGTATGAGTGAAGATGAGTTTACTGCAAACACCCGCGTCAGGGCAGCAGCAGCAGCCGATGTAGCCTTGGCTTTTGCAGGTGTCGGTGTGGGTACCTGTCGTGGGATGAAGGCAGCTAACGAGGGAGCCTTATGGCCGATGAGTGATATGGGACTCATTATTCGAAGTTTGAAGGGCTTGCCGCTCTTGCTCATCGGAGGAATCGGGTCATCAACCTGTCAAACACAAGAAGGTTAAATACCGATGGCAAAGATAAAAGTAAGGAATGCATCAGAATGAGGACTTACTGCGTCGTTGGGGATGATATGATCGGCATCGATCATGTGCCGATAGTAGTGCGACGATTTGGCGAACAGTTGACACCTCCATTCTTGCCACCAGGACTTGTACTCGTTTGTGATAAAGGAGATTGGAGACTAGGAGGACAAGTCAAGATCTGATACATCGGCATCGGCAGGGAGGTTGACAACCTTGTTCCAGTCCAGAGCACTAGAGAATGTCTGCCTGGGCTGCACTACCTTAGAGTAACAAAGCTTGATCGGCAGTTGGCCGAACGCCAGTTGTCTTGCCGCTACCGATGGGTAATAAAACTCAAATGATGGAGGGGCGTTCTTTCCCGATCCAAATATGTTCACTGGGATAGCTCAAGGAGTGATGCTGGCCTTCATTATTATCTAGTTTTCAGGTACATTCCCATCGGTAAGATTAAATAGCAATGGGAACTGGTTATCTACATCGGCATATGGCCACTAGAGCCGTTCTGTGGCAGGAATTCCATTGTAAAACTTCTGAAAGAAGAGACCGAATTGCTCTGCATCGGCATCGGTCCCTGGCAGCACAATAGTGGCCTCTCCAAAGTTGAGTGGAGGGCGAGTTGCCGATTCATCCTCACCGCACTGGTGGTCTTCTGGTATGTCTCTCGGGAAACGTTGAGCGAACAAGTCCAGTTGGAGCGCTTTCTGCATATGTGCGTGTAGCCACATGTTGATAAACCACCAGGGGCCTCCAAGATTGCCGATGTGCTCACCTAGCAGTAACTTCTGGGATACTTGATGGAGGAGACGATATACCGATCCTAGAAGATATCTGCCCAAGGGAAGCCTTGTCCCATCGGCAAGCAGCTCAGCTGCTGGAAGGTACATGGTAGTGGGTCCAACTGCCCTGCCGCAGAAGATGAATTTGTCTAGCCACATGTTCAGGAAAGGGGCATGTTCTCTCTGGTTTACCGATCCCGTTTTCTGGTATTCCTGAATGTAACCCGTCCAACCGCCGATGTTCTGGGTATTTACTTTGTGCTCAGCTTTCCTGTTGAACAAGGTGAAGGTATCGGCAGAAGATATGTCCAGACCAGTCAACATGTGGACATCGGCAAGAGTGGGGGTGGCTGGTCCATGTCGGAATAAGAAGGCGTTCATGGTGTCCGACCAGAAATAGGAAGCGGCTATCAACATGTTCTCGTTTCTCTCTATGTCGGCAATGGAAAGCCGGATGCACTGGTCCAGATTGCGCTCTTGCCAATAGATTTGCTGCGCCCCAGCAACTCTGAGGTACCAATTTTTCCACCCCTTAGTGGGCTTGGGCCATGATCGGAAAGCGTCCTTCCACAGCCCTAAACCGAAACATTCAGATCTGAAGGGAATTCGGTTGGTTTCTGCATTGATTATGTAACTGGGATCCGGATTGGCCATGGGGCCTAAACAGCTAAAAGTGGAACCAGTGAGTGGAATCACTACCTTGTTGTACAGTTCCTAGGGTTCGAAGGAAAGACGAAGAGCAGTCAGAAAGGAGCAGAGACAGATCTAGATTCGTGCGAAAACTGGCAGGGGCTGGATTGGGAAAAGGATAAGTCTTACCTTTGGGATGTCGACCTGGATCGCCATTGGAGTCGAGGGAGTGCTTGCAGTTCGTCCTTGGATTACGAAAGAGTACTGTTGCTCAGGTTCGTGTTCTTCAGAGCGACTGGAGGTTGAAGACGATGGCAGGGAGATGAAAGTGAAAGTGGACTCAGGGTGAAAAGTAGTGTGGACCCCGGTAACTTTTTATAAGCCTGCTCAGGGGTATTTTGGGGTTCTGTTTCATATTGTGCAGGAATGTGGAGAAGCCCGCGGTAGATACGCGCGGTGATCGAGGTGGTCTGCAACTGTTTGTGCTACAATCGAGGGATTTTATTATTGAATTGCAGTTCCACACGCGGGGATCGAGGAAACCGTACGCCTATCTCAAAGGTAACGGCTACAGCAACGGCTACAGCAACGGCTACAGTGGAGAGAATTTCGGCACGTAAAGTTATACGTTCCGAAACTGGGGGCCATGTGTTGACACCGTTTTTTTGACACGTGTCAAATGGGCTGAGGCTTGACTGGTCAGCGACCGTTCTCCATCGGTATCAGGAGTCGATAGTGCCGATGGAAGGATGCTACGGGAAGACTAAGTGTTTTGCCGATGGAAGCTGATGAGCTTTGCCGACAAGATCGGTGAAGTTTTGCTAAAGCTGATTGCCGTCGAAGAATCATTGCCGATTCCCGATGAAGGATGGTTGCCGATTGCCGATGAGGGCTCCTTGCCGATTGCCGATGGAAGATGGTTGCCGATTGCCGATAAGGGCTCATTGCCGATTGCCGATGAAGAAGATGCTGCCGATTGCCGATCGGGAAAGTATTGCCGATGCCGATGGGCGTGATTTAGCACTTGGTGGCAGCAGAGGGTTACAAGTGGCCAAAGAAGGAAGGTGCGGATTGAAGGAGTCTGCCGATGGAAAGTTTCCATCGAATAGAGTTATAAAGAAACTGGTGTCTTGTACCAGTATTGTTATAGTAGTTTGAGTCCGACTCTTGCATGGGTCGTTTATTTTCCTTTAAAATAGGTGTGTTTGTTTAGGAAATAAATATTGTTATCCGGCTCCTGCGTGAGTCAGTTTCCTTAAAGATAGGAGTTTTGTTTTAGGAAGGATATGAGTCGTGTCCTTGTACAACTCTCCGTGCGGGAGTATAAATATGTGCCTAAGGGCTATGGAATAAAAACCAATCCAATTCAAAAACAAACCAATTCTACTTTTTATCCTACTTTTATCGCAATTTACCCTTTCTTATGCATTAGTTATAGCTTTAACGAGTTCTTCAAGCTTTCGACGGGCTGCATCACCTTGATCTCCGTCAAATCCTTGCTAGTTCCGCTTGGGAGTACCTCTAGGCTTTGGCAATCCGGGCGCATCGCTATTTGCCTCGTCTAGCTCTGCTCTAGTTATCCTTGATCAATCTGAGCCTTGACGTCCGGGCGCATCGCTGTCGTCTCGTTCAGTTTGTCATAGTTATCATCCTTGTCGATTGATTGGTCAAATCGACTGGCACGCCCTCGACATCGAGCTTTGGGTAATAGCCCGAGGTGTTCACAGATCTGACACTTTTTGTGTCAACAACAGGGAGATAGTTCAGCCTGGAGGAACTCTACGGCATCGGCAACGCAGTCACAGCCGATGGCCCCTATGATGCACAACTCTGCGCCTGCTCCAACCATGCAAGTGCCATCAGATGATCTTCAAGTAATCCCTAAAGTACCTCTGATGCCACCATCGGCAAGCTCTGTGCCGATGCAACACATTATGACAGCTGGCAGTCAACCGCTGGTGGCAAACTCTCAAGCTGGGACACTAGTTCCCCAAGGTAATCTGGTGATTGATTGTTCTAGAATACAAGAGCCACACGCTCCGGTCAGCTATCATCCATCGGTAAGTCATATGCCGATGCTTTATAATCCCGGATGGGTCAACCAGCCGCCAGCTCAGTAGCCTGGCGTGTCAATGTATCATTATGGAGGCCCAGTGCATGCTCAGAGCGGACCATCGTACAACAACCGATGAATACAGGGAATCAGCCTAATCCGCTAAGTTTGCAAAACTATCCATCGGTAAGTCAACCGATGCATAGTGTTCAGATGACTAGTGCTGCGCCCGTGACCACTCCGCATCATCTTCCAGAAGCGCATCAGCCGGCTCCACCAGTCAACAACCAGCCAATGAGTCGGCAAGAGCAAGATGCATATTGGGTCGGTAAGATTGCCGAAGTTATGAAAGAACAATTCGACATCAAACCCAAGGTCAATACATACTCTTATCGGACTCCGTATCCTCCTGCATATGACTTGATTCCTCTCCCAAATCGGTACAAAGTGCCCGATTTTACCAAGTTCTCCGGCCAAGACGACACGTCGACAATGGAGCACATCAACTGCTTCATTATCCAGTGCGGGGAAGCTGCCAGCAGGGAGGAGTTAAGGGTGAGATTGTTTCTTTGTCATTGTCTGGATCGGCATTCACGTGGTTCATATCGTTGCCTCCAAATTCTATAATTACATGGGCCGATCTAGAGAAGCAATTTCATAAATACTTCTTCGCTGGCATACATGAGAAAAAAGCTTACCAATTTGGTCAAAATGAGGCAACGCAACGACGAATCGGTAGAAAGCTTTGTGCAAAGGCTACGGGACATGAAGAACAAGTGCTACAATCTAGTGCTTGATGATCGGCAACTAGCAGATTTGGCCTTCCAAGGATTACTGCCGCACATCAAGGACAAGTATGCGTCCCAAGAATTTGAAAGTCTAAGTCACCTGGTGCAGAGGATTGCCGATCAAGATGTCAAAACCTTTGAACCCAGGAAGACTTGGAACAGGAAGGTGACCTTCATCGGGAAAGAAGAAGACTCTGGATCAGATGAAGAGCTGAATGTCGATGCAGCCGAATGGGTGAAGGATAAGAAGCCTATGTCTTGTCCGTTTTGCCAAAAAGAGACTGAAAGGTTCACCTTCGACATCACCAAGGCCGATAGGATGTTTGACTTATTGCTGCAAGAGGGGCGAATCAAGTTGGCGCCCAACCAAGTAATTCCATCGGCCGAAGAGCTCAAGAAGATTAGGTACTGCAAGTGGCATAATGCAACCTCACACAGTACCAATGACTACAAAGTATTCAGGCAGCAGTTGCAGTCAGAGATTGAATCTGGGCGTATTAAGTTTGAAAATTCTAAGGTCCAAAAACCGATGAAGATTGATCAGCACCCATTTCCAAGCAATATGGTGGAAATCAGTGAAAAAACCAGAGTGCTGACGTCGGAAGCTGCCAGGAAGAGTTCATCAGTAGATCCTAACTACCAAGTACCTGAGCGCGACGCAAGAAGGTTTGTCGATGACAGAAAGGGTAAGAAGGTTGCCGATGAAGGTAACAGTGCCAACAGGGCTCCTGGGGTTGTGATCACACACAAACAGCCAAGGCGAAATCATCGACAATCACGTGAAGAACGATATCGGCAAGAAGAAGAAGAGCATCGGGAATGGCTTCGACACAAGGACCACTGGAGGTGTTCCTTCTTCGTTCATTGCTGGGAGGAGAGCATCAAACTGCCCACTGCCGATAATTGTCTGGAGTGCAATGGGTATTACACTACCGATCGGTCAGGTAAGAGACCTTGTTTTGATGATCAGGCACCCGGATACGCCAAGCCACTCATAGGGAACAGATCGGCACATGACCGACTGGGGGCAAGCTCAGTGCCCATGACAGGCTTGGCCGGCATGTTGATCAAGGGAGCTTGGGGAGTTGGCCAATGCAAGAGTGCCCGACGAAGAGATATTCTCCAGAGATCCCAACATCGGAAGAAGTGCCGATGTAAGCGGTGAGGAGCAGCACCAGCCCGTCTGGAAGACCAAGCTTCCTCCGTGGTGCCCTAAGGGTTTGACCAAGACCCAGAAGAGAAGGATTCAGTGCCAACGCCGTGACGACCTGTACGACAATGCAGAACCCTCAAGGGAGAAGCAATGGAGGCCAAAGCGCAAGGACAGGGACCCATCGGCAGACAAAAACATGGTTGTCATGTTGCCGATGGAGTTCATGGCGCCCGTCAGTGATGACGAAGAGACTGCCGATATGGCACAATTGGTGCTGGATCCAATGACAGCTGTCTTTGAGAAGCCTGCCGATGATGAGAGGCAGCATCTGAGAGCTTTGTTCGTTAAGGGCAAAGTGGACAGGCAGCTGATGACAAAGATGCTGCTAGATGGCGGCGCGTCAATCAATATAATGCCATATGTCGTGTTCAGAAAGCTTGGGAAAGGCGACCATGACTTGGTCAAGACCGACATGAAGCTCAAGGACTTCGAAGGTAACGTGTCGACAGCTTTGGGGGCAGTGTGCATTGACTTAACCATCGGCAGTAAAACTTTGCCGACGACATTCTTTGTGATCAGTGGCAAAGGCACCTACAACTTGCTGCTGGGAAGGGATTGGATCCACGCCAATTGCTATATTCCTTCTACTATGCATCAAAGTCTGGTACAATGGATCGGAGACAGAATTGAAGTCGTCCGAAGTGAAGCCCCATCTACTGTCGCATCGGCAGAATTGGAAACGTACGAGCAGACCAGGTGCATATCTGGCGAAGCCTGGGATAAAGAGTTCCTTAAAGTTGCCGATTACCGCATCAAACCAATTCAAGCAGTCGGTCCCGAAGAAGAGTTTTAATGGATCAGTTCGCTGACGACGGAAAACTGGGGCAGGGCTTCACGTCTGCCGATGACTTACTCGAGATCGACATCGGCGATGGTAGTAAACCTAGGCCTACCTTTATTAATGCTAAGTTAGATTCCCAATGTAAGCAGCAGTTAACCGATTTATTAAAAGAGAATAAAGATTGTTTTTCTTGGGATTATACAGAGATGCCTGGTTTGGACCGATCGATAGTTGAATACCGGTTACCCATCAAGTCTGGTTTCCAACCACATCGGCAGCCTACGCGCCGATGCAATCCCACTATTTTACCCGACATCAAGGCTGAGATTACTAAGTTAATCGAAGCTAGATTTATTCGGCAATGCCGATATGCCGATTGGATTTCTAATGTGGTTCCTGTGTATAAAAAGAATGGAAAACTCCGTGTTTGCATTGATTTCAGGAATCTTAACAAGGCTACGCCAATGGATGGCTACCCGATGCCCGTTGCCGATCTGCTGATCGACGCTGCTGCTGGACATCAAATTATTAGCTTCATGGATGGTAATGTTGGGTATAATCAAATATTCATGGCTGAAGAAGACATATCCAAGACTGCTTTCCGATGTCCAGGTCACGTTGGCTTGTTTGAATGGGTGGTCATGACTTTTGGCTTAAAGAATGTCGGTGCTACTTATCAGAGAGCAATGAATTTCATCTTTCATAAATACATCGGCACAATAGTTGAAATCTATATTGATGATGTAGTGGTTAAGTCTCGAGACTTCGGGAGGCATCTTGCCGATTTGCGAAAAATATTGGAGTGCACAAGGGAGCATGGGTTAAAGATGAACCCTAACAAGTGTGCGTTCGGCGTATCGGCAGGGCAGTTTCTGGGTTTCATGGTGCATCAAAGAGGCATTGAAATCGGCCAAAAATCTATTGATGCAATTAACAAGGTAGTTGCTCCTACGAACAAGACTGAGTTGCAGTCCTTGATCGACAAGATTAATTTCATCAGAAGGTTTATATCTAATCTATCTGGTAAGATTAAATCCTTTAGCCCCCTATTAAAGTTGAAATCCGATCAAGAGTTTACATGGGAAGAAGAGCAGCAGTCAGCCTTAGAGGAGATTAAGAAATACTTGGTAAATCCTCCAGTCTTGGTTCCACCTCAACACGGGAAGCCTTTCAGGTTATATTTGTCTGCCGATGACGGTGTTATCGGATCAGCCTTAATTCAAGAGTTTGAAGGAAGGAACGTGTAATATATTACCTGAGCAGAAGGTTGGTGGATGCTGAAACCAGATATTCGGCCATAGAGAGATTGTGCTTATGTTTATATTTCTCTTGCATTAAATTGAGGCATTATTTACTGTCGGCTGAATGCACTGTTATCTGCAAAGATGATGTGGTCAAGTACATGCTGTCAATGCCGATCTTGAGTGGACAAATCGGTAAGTGGATTATGACACTTTCAGAGTTTGACCTAAGGTATGAATCGGCTAAGGCTGTCAAGGGTCAGGTAATGGCCGATTTTGTTACTCAGCATTGTAACATGGTGAGCTCTATTGAGATTGCTCCTTGGACTTTATTCTTTGATGGGTCAACATGCAAGGATGGAGCAGGTATCGGTATTCTCTTGATTTCACCCCGAGGACAGAAGTATGAAATCTCGTTGTCGATTGTTGCTACTTCAACAAACAATCAGGCTGAGTACCAAGCTTTACTTAAGGGGCTAGAATTACTCAGGGAAGTGTGTGCCGATGCTATTGAAATCTTCGGTGATTCTATGTTGGTGATTAACCAATTGATCGAGACATATGAATGCCGAAGTGAAGTTTTGATTGCTGCCCATGAACGGTGTTTGCAGTTGTTAAGGGAGTTCAAAGAATATCGCCTTGAGCACATTCCAAGGTTGCATAATGAAGAGGCCAATCGGTTAGCACAGAATGCCTCAGGATATCAACCGATTCAAGAAGTCACGACATCGGTAACAGTTGCCGATGACTGGAAAAAGGAGATTGTCGATTACTTGAGGGATCCATCTAGGAAAGTTGAAAGGCGTCTAAGGTTCCAAGCTACTAGGTATGTGCTCCTCGATGATGAATTGTATTATCGAACCGTTGATGGAATCTTGCTCAAATGCCTTAGCAAAGAGGAATCAAAGGAGCTAATGGGTGAAATCCATGAAGGTGTGTGTGGAGCACATCAATCGGCATTCAAGATGAAGTGGATGATTAGGCAGAATGGATATTATTGGCCAACAATCCTTAAAGATTGCTTCAACTATTTCAAAGGGTGCCAGGACTGTCAGAAGTTTGGTAATGTGCAAAGGGCACCTGCATCGGTAATGAATCCTATAATCAAGTCTTGGCCGTTCAGAGGATGGGCTATTGATCTCATCGGCCAAATTTATCCGCCATCAAGCAAGGGACATAAGTTCATACTTGTTGCTACCGATTATTTCACTAAGTGGGTCGAGGCAATCCCTTTAAAGAAGGTGACATCGGCAAACATGGTGGATTTCGTTAAAGAACACATTATTTACCGATTCTGAATTCCTCAGACTATTACTACCGATCAAGGAACTATGTTCACATCGGGAGAGTTTGATGAATTTGCCACTAGTATGGGGTTCAAGGTGTTAAACTCTTCTCCTTATTATGCTCAAGCTAATGGTCAGGCTGAGGCTACTAATAAAGGGGTTATCAAGCTTATTAAGCGCAAGATCGAGGAGAACCCTAGAAGGTGGCATGTGGTGCTGAACGAAGCCTTATGGTCGTATCGGATGGCTTGTCATGGTGCAACTAAAGTTTCGCCGTATCAGTTGGTTTATGGACACAATGTTGTCCTGCCTTGGGAAATTAAAACTGGTTCTAGGCGATTATCTTTTCAGGATCAATTGACGACCGATGATTATGCTACTCTGATGAAAGACGAGTTAGAAGATTTGGCAAGTCATCGGTTGAGGGCATTGATTAGCATTGAAGAGAATAAAAAGAGGATTGCCAGATGGTATGACAAGAAAGTAAAGGTAAAGGAATTTGCCGATGGTGATTTGGTTTGGAAGTTGATTTTACCAATCGGGACTAAGAGCTCTAAATTGGAAAGTGGTCCCCTAATTGGGAGGGTCCTTATCGGATAAAACAGTCTGCTCCTGGTAATGCTTACATTTTGGAAACTCTCGAAGGAGTTGCGTTCTCTAGAGCGATCAACGACAACTACTTAAAGAAGTATTACCCCAGCATATGGGTCGACGCATAGCATGCTCGTTTGGATGCCGATGAAAGAGAAATTATAATACATCGGTAAAAACGTGTAAACGTTATATTACAAGACCCAAAATCAAGTATCAGAGTTACATTCTTGCCGATACAACAAACAAATTACAACAAGGAGTGGATAGCTGATATCGCACGCAGGCGAATTTGCTCTATTTCGTCCATCTCTTTAGCATCGGCATCGGCAGAACCCTCGACCGGCCTGATCTTATTTTTCCACAAGATGGCTTGTCGGGCGTTCTGGTCCCTTTCTTGCCGCAGGACCCTGACGGTGTCGGACAGCTGGGTTTTCTTTTGGTTGGCTGCGGTCAAAGCCTCCTCGACCTTTTGTAACTCGGCTAGTAGTTCCTCTTTCTTTGCCGATAACTGAACGATTTCTTGATTGAGGCCGTTGATGGAGACTTCTGCTTGGCCGATACCCTTATGCTTTTCATCGGCAATGTTTTTTGAACTTGAGCTTCTCTTCCTCGCTCTTGGATTGGGCAGCCCTATCGGCAATACGACGGGAAAGCCTCTGGTACTGGATTTGTTTGATGTTGAGGAAGGTTGCCTGAAGAAGGATTTCTGCCATATCGGCCGGGAGATGGCCTTGGATGTCCTTGAAAGCGATCCTTATTGCCGATGAGTCCTGAATGAGCTGGGACGTGTCTTGTAGTAATAAGGAGAGTAGTTCTTCAAGTTCGGACTTGATCTCTGCCGATAAAGCTGGGACAGAGCTCTCCTCCTCCTCATCGTCATCGGGGATGTCGACTGCAAAGGAGAACAGACTGTCTGCTTGGATAAGGCCTTGGCGTTCATCTTCATTCTGAGGATTTAGGCTATAGGAGAAGAGACTGTCCAGAGAGTCCTGAGCCTGAAAACAGAGGAGTTAAAATGTGCCGATTGTAAAATTATACTATGAGCTTTAGGGTGATTGACTTACCGCCTTGAAGCGGATCTCCTGCCTAGGACTTGGCATGCTGGATGGTCCAGCTTCATCTTGGGCATCGGCAGCAGATGCCGATGATTGGGCCTCTGCTGGAGAAGCAGGCGACGTCGCCGGTGCTGGTGGTGTTATTGCCGGCATCGCTTCCGATGTGGTGGCCGGTTCTTGTGGTGGCGCCGCCGCTCTCTCATCAGGAACTTTGGCCGACAGTGCCGATGCCGATGTTGCCTCCGTTACGGCGGGTGGAGTTGTCTCTTCATCGGGGAGTTTGGCCGATGGTGCTGATGGTGGTGCTGCCTCCGCTGTTGTAGCAGGTGGAGTTGCTTCTTGATCTGGGACGTCGTCCATCGGTTGATCAGACACAGGAGCCGGTGGAAGTTCTGCCGATGACACGCCGGCGGTTGGTGCAACTAAAGCTGACGGAGTTTCTACCGATGACGCGCCGACAGTTGGTGGTACAACTTGGGCCGGTGGCGAAGGAGAAGCCAACCTCAGGCGCCTCTTTTTCGTTGGCGCAGCAGCAGGGGAACCGACCCGCTTTGACGAAGACCGGGGGGCATTGGCAGCAGGGCTGGAAGGTGCTTGTCTGCTTGAAGCAGCTACCGATGACCACAGTGCCTGAGAATATAAAGCAAGTCATATGAGATAAAATGTTGCCGATAAAACAGTATGTAATCGGTACGGGTAAAGATGAGTTTACTGCATGAACCCGCGTCAGGGCAACAGCAGCGGCCGATGTAGCCTGGGCTTTTGTAGGTGTCGACGTATGTACCTGTTGAGGCGTGAAGGCAGCTAGCGAAGGAGCTTTGGTGCCGATGATTGATATGGGACCCATTATCCGAAGATTGAAGGGTCTGCCACTATTGCTCATTGCGGGAACTGGATCATCGGCCTGTCAAATGCAAGAAGGCTAAGTATCGATGATGGAAGTAAAGTAATAAAGAATGCATCGGGATAAAAGACTTACTGCGTATCGGGGATAATGTGATCGGCGTCAATCAGGTGCCGATAGTAATGCGATGACTTGGCAAATAGCTGGCACCTCCACTCTTGCCACCAGGACTTGTACTCATTTGTGATGAAGGAGGTTGGTGACCAGGAGGACAAGTTGATGTTTGATATATCGGCATCGGGAGGGAGGTTGACGACTTTGTTCCAGTCTAAGGCACTGGAAATTGTTTGCCTGGGCTTCACTACTTTGGAGTAGCAGAGTTTGATCGGCAGTTGGCCGAATGCTAGTTGTCTCGATGCTACCGATGGGTAGTAGAACTTGTAGGATGGCGGGGCATTCTTCCCAGATCTGAAGATATTTACTGGAATAGCTCGGGAGTGATGCTGGCCTTTATAACTGCTCGGTTCTCGGGCAGGTTCCCATTGGTCAGGTTGAATAGCAGCGGAAACTGATTGTTTTCATCAAGGTATGGCCACCAGATCCGTTCCGTGGAGGAGAGGCCGTTGTAGAACTTTTGAAAAAAGTAGCCGAAATGCTCTGTATTGGCATCGGTCCCTGGCAGCACTATGATAGCCTCTCCAAAATTGAGTGGAGGATGAGTTGTCGATTCATCGTCCCCATATCGATAATCTTCCGATATGTCCCTCGGGAATTGTTGGGCAAACAGATCAAACTGAAGGGCCTTGTGCATATGTGCGTTCAGCCACATATTGACAAACCACCAGGGGCCCCCAAGATTGCTGATGGGTTCTCCTAGCAGTAGCTTCTGGGATATTTGGTGTAGTAAATGGTATACTGACCCGAGAAGGTACCTGCCTAAGGGGAGCCTTGTTCCATCGGCATGTAGCTCAGCAGCTGGGAGGTGCATGGTGGTCGGGTCGACGGTTTTGCCACAGAATATAAACTTCTCCAACCACATATTCAGGAAAATGGCGTGTTCTCGTTGGTTTACCGATCCGGTTTTCTGGTACTCATTGATGTAACCCGTCCAACCGCCGATGTTTCGGGTGTTCACCTTGTACTCGACTTTTCTGTTGAAAAGGGTGAAGGTATCGGTAGAGGTGATATCCAGGCTGGTCAACATGTGGACATCGGCAAGGGTTGGGGTGGCTGGTCCATGCCTAAAAAGGAAGGCATTCATGCTATCGGACCAGAAGTATGAAGCTGCCATCAGCATATTCTCGTTCTTTTCCATATCGGCAATTGAAAGCCTGATGCACTGATCCAAGTTGTGTTCTTGCCAATACACCTACTGTGCCCTGGTTACTCTAAGGTACCAGTTCTTCCACCCCTTGGTGGGTTTGGGCCATGATCGGAAAGCATCTTTCCATAATCCTAAGCCGAAGCACTCGGATCTGAAGGGCACCCGGTTAGTTTCTGCGTTGATTATGAAGGTGGGGGTCTGGATTGCCCATGGGGCCTAGGCAGCTAAAGTTGGAACCAGCAAGCGGGATCACTATCTTGTTGTACAGTTCCTAGGGTTCGAAGAAAAGGAAGGAAAGAATCAGAAAAGGAACGGGGATAAATCTAGATTTATGCGAAAAAGGAACCAGCAGGAGGTTGGATTAGGAAGAGAATAGATCTCACCTTCGGGATGTCGACTTGGATCACCATTGGAGTCAAGGGAGTGCTTGCGGTTCGTCCTTGGATTGCGGAGAGGGACTGTTGCTCGGGTTCGTGTTCTTCGGAGGCGCCGGAGGTTGAAGACGAAGGCAGAGAGTGTAAAAGTGAAAATGGACTCGGGTAAAAAGTAGTGTGGATCCTGGTAACTTTTATAAGCTTGCTCAGGGGCATTTTGGGGTTCCGTTTCACATTGTGCAGGAATGTGGAGAGGCCCGTGGTAGATACACGCGGTGATCGAGGTGGTCTGCAACTGTTTGTGCTATAATCGAGGGATTTTATTATTAAATTGCGATTCCACGCGCAGGGATCGAGGAAACTGTGCATTTATCTCGGAGGTAACGGCTACAGCAACGGCTACAGTAGAGAGAATTTCGGCACGCAAAGTATCATACGCTCCGAAACTGGGGGGCATGTGTTGACACCGTTTTTCAGCACGTGTCAAATGAGCTAAGGATTTACTGGTCAGCGGCCGTTCTCCATCGGCATCGGGAAATCGTGAGCCAGTATTGCCGATGGGTATGTGCCGCGGGAAGACTAAGTGTGTTGCCGATGGAAGCTGGGTCCTTGTCGATAAGGTTAATTGGTGAAGTTAGGTCGCCTGGGCTGTAAAGTTGTTGTTGCCGATTGCCGATGAAGAGTGGTTGCCGATTGCTGATAGATTGAAGACAAGTCATCAGTGCAAGATTGCCGATGAAGAGGTGTACCGGTTGCCGATGAGGGGATGTTGCCGATTGCCGATCAGGAGAGTATTGCCGATGCCAATGGGCATGACAGCACTTGGTGGCAGCAGAAGATTACAGGTGGCTAAAGAAGGAAGTCGCGGATTGAAGGGGTCTGCCGATGGAAATTTCCATCGAAGAAAAGGCATAAGGGAACTGGTGATTTTGTACCAGTATTATTATAGTAGTTTGAGTCCGACTCTTGCATGAGTCGTTTATTTTCCTTTAAAAATAGGCGTGTTTGTTTAGGAAAATAAATATTGTTATCTGGCTCCTGTGCGAGTCAGTTTCCTTAAAATTAGGAGTTTGTTTTAGGAAGGGTACGTGTCGTGTCTTTGTACAACTCTCCATGCGGGAGTATAAATATATGCCCGAGGGCTACGAAGAAAATATATCCAATATCAAACAAACCAATTTTACTGTTATTCTACTTTTTATCGCAATTTACCCTTTTTGCATTAGTTGTAGCTTTTAACGAGTTCTTCAAGCTTCGACGGGCTCCATCACCTTGATCTCCGTCAAATCCTTGCAAGTTCCGTGTGGGAGTACCTCTGAGCCTTGGCATCCGGGCGTATCACTGTTGCCTCGTTCAGCTCTGCTCTAGTTATCTTGATCAAGCCCCAATCCCAGCATTCGGGCGCATCGCTGTTGTCTGGATTGGATCTTGTTCTAGTTATCGTCCTTGTCGATTAACTGGTCAAATCGACTGGCATGGCTCCGGATACCGAGCTTTGGGTAATAGCCTGAGGTGTTCGCAGATCCTGATGCTTTTTGTGTCAACACTATCCTTAGGCCTCGAGGCCTCGTACATTTTCGCATTTATGTACAATTCTCGCATCTCGAATGAATAGAAAGTTCGCGAACCTAGTGCTTTCATTTTCATTCATGACTCGAGGTAGATTTTACTCTACCCCTCGACGCCTCTCTTTCTTCTGCCCCTCGAAGCACGCTTAGCGCAGGGTAGGAAACGCGCTCGAGACCCACAAGGGTCGAGGGGTGCCGAGCCGGGAACTCTCCTACGCCCCCGAGCTAAGGCACTCCCACTCGCTCCCCCCCCCCCCTCGAGGGCCTCGGGCGTACATCCAACAACTGCGCCAAAAAGTGGAGCACCATGGCTGGTAGAAGTAAGAATGGCTCGAGAGATCACCACTCGTGGTCGTAAAGGTAGACTCGACCCTGCTCCCGCAGAGTCAAGCCTCCCTCGGGGGCTGGCAGGGGGGGGACCCCCCTCCTAAGTCCTCTAAAAACCCGAACGTTTTTTTTCGAAACTCGACGCTTCTCTTTCCATCTTCGCCCCGAGTACGCCTCACGGCTAAGTAAAAAACGCCTCGAACTCCCTAAGGGTCGAGGGTCGTCGAGCCGGGGACTCTCCTACGCCTCAGGGCTATGGTACCCCCACTCGCTCCCCCCTCCAAGGATACGAGCGTGCGTCGAATACTTTGTCCACAAGCAACGACTCAGTCAAAGAGAAATAGAGATAGATCGAGAAATAAAAACACCCAAATGCATCTCGAATAAAATGCATTAAAGTTAAGAAGCCTCCAGGGGCTCGACATCATATTGTCACAAAAGCTAATCTATTACATGGACCTTCTTGTCTAGATTTGGCTCACAGGCCTCGACTACTCATCGCAATCGCCGTCCGACGGGGGAAGCACCTCGGCCTCGAACAACTTCGCCAACTCACCACCGGGCACCTCTGCAGCGTCGATCAACTCATGGCATCTCGCCATGTTCACTTCATCGGTCAGCTCCGGGTCGACGACGAAGCCGCTGGCGACGACGTCGAGGTCGTAGTTGTAGCCTGAGTGGACAACCGTGACTGCCCGCTTCACGCCTATGTGGAGGGCAGCACGGACCTGCTCCGTCACTCCACGGGTTGCGGTGAAGAGCCGACACAAGAGGGAATCTCCACGCACGTCTCTAGCAACCGGCAACTCCGGTTCGATACCCATGTCGTCGCAGAAGGAGGAGATGGCGTCCCCAAGCCTCTCGTTTAGGCTCGTCTCCGCCACGAGGAGGTTCTGAAGACTGGTCAGATCCTCGTGGGCTCTAGCATTGTCCCCTTCGAGTTCTGCTAGAACAACTAGAGGACTCCGTCAAAACCAAAAAATCAGGGGAAGGGTCGAAAATATGCAAGTTTAATAATATCTCTAAAAAAGCTCACCTTTGGTGTGTGCTTCCAGGGTGGCGTAGTCCAGCTCAACCCTCTGAAGTTAGTGGCGGACGTCGACAAGCTCTGCAGCTTGGTCGCTGTTTTTAGCCCGGAGGTCCTCGATGATCTTGCCAGTACCATCGAGGGCCCTCTTCTGGTTAGCCGCCACCTCCCCCAGAACGGCGATCTAAGCTCGAGCCTTCTCCTCCGTGACACCCAGCGCGTCGCGGTCGCGGGAGACGGTGTCAACATCCACCTGGAGCTCCTGGACCCGCCCCTCGAGGGAGGTGCGGTCGGCAGCCGCCTGCTTCAGGTCGGCATCGAGCTGTCGGACACGTTCGCCGCTCGAGCCAGTTCCTCCCTACTGGGTGACTCCTCCGCCTACCTGGGCCTCCGGGCAGTGTCCCACTGCTGCCCGACCTCGACAACCTCCTTGAGGGCGGCCTCTGCCCTCGACTGCGCCCGGAGGCCTCCGCCTGGGCGGCCTTGGCCTCCTCCTCGTGGCGCCACCTCGACCTTCGCACGGGTGGCCTCGCCTCCGCCTTCTCTAGCGAAGCACGAAGATCGGGAGCTGGCGCCATTGCTCCTGTGTCCCGCGGATAAATTGGGACTCTTTCGTGCGACCTCATCGCCGTTAGCATCTACCAAGGAAAAAGGAAGGTGCCCATACACTGACGGCGAAATACACCACGGTAAATCGAAAGGGAAAGGACAAACTTACGTTAAACCCTTGAAAGTCATTGACGCGATCATTCCCACATGGCCACGCGCATCATGTGGTCGAGCCACACCCGGAAATCCTCCATGTGCTCCCATTCCCCGAGCTCGGCTTGGTCGTCGAGATGGAAGAAGCTGCGCCCTGGATCTCTGGGGTTGGGCAGCTCGAGCACCTCCTGCCCCTAGAGATCGCTAGAGTGGTCGACCCTCCTCCTCACCTCGTCCATGATGCACTGTCCCATCTCGAGGGTGCCTCCGTGGGACATCACCCGCTCGGATAGGTTGGGGAAGTCGGTCGCCCCCTCAAGCCAGACGATCCTCTCCTCGAAGCGGTCTTGGAGGGCCGCCATCGACGCCTTCGGGTCATCACTTGGAGGTGGAGGGAGGGCCCCACTGCAGGATTAGCCCTGGGTGGTAGAGGAAACTCATGTTAGCCTCTAGCACGGTGGGCTCGCCACAGTCTGGCAGCACATCTCCTTCCTCCACCACGACCGAGCCAGGGGGCGGAGCACCTCGAGCAGATGGCTGCCCGACCACGACGACAGGCCGAGCAGCCGCCTCGGACATTGTCACGTCCGCCGCGCTACTTCCTTGCAGTGCCATCTCCGCCAGTTCCGCCGCCATCGCCGTCTCTGCCGCGGGCGTCGCCTCGAGCTCCTCGGCCCGTCCTCTCTCCTCCGCAGGCTCGGGGAGCGGCGCCCAGGCCCCCTCGACGAGGGTCTCCACCGACGATGGCACCTCGGCGCAGCAACAATCGCCTCCTCCTCTTGCCTCGCCTTCTCCTCGTGCTCATGCCGCTGACGCGCCTCCCACGACGCAAGGTTCTCGGGCCACCGCCTCGGCGCCGAGCGCTCCAGCGACTCTCCATTGCCGACGGAGGTCAAGTCGACCACCTCCATCTCCACAACGGCTTGGGGATCAACCCCCTCAACCACGGCCGTCATCGACGACGGCTCCACGCCTTTCGAGGCTTCTGGCGTGCCCCCTCCGACGGGGTGGTGAGCACGGCCTCGACCGCCACTCCGGCGGACCTCGCCGATGCGACGGGTCGACCCGCCTCTTCCTCCGCTTGAGCTCGCTCCACAGCGGCCTGCGCCTGCCCGCGCCCTATCGCCTCCCGCGCCTTGGCCGCCCACGCCGCACCTGGGGCGAGGGTCGAAGGGGACGAGGCGGCAGGACTGGCCCCGACGGCCATCTTGGCCGTGGCCTCCGCCTTCAGCCTCTTGGCCGAGGTGAGGGTCGCGTCCTCCGATGAGCGCTTCACCGTGAAAAAGGAACTCATACGCGATGGTAAGCACAAGTCATAACCAACGAAAAATACTCGGGATCGACAGGGAAGCAACTTACCCCAGCGGAATCACGGTGGTCTGACCAGTGGACCTCGAGCCGCTCGGGAGCTTCTGCGAGGCACGTCAGGGGCCACTACTCCTGCCAGCGCTGCCCGCGGCAGGGGTTGAGGCTGCCCCCGGCACCGTCCTGGTCTCCTCCTGGGTCGACGGGCCTGATGCCCTTGTGCTCGACCGAGTAGGCGCCGGGGGCGTGCTCGACTGACCCCTCGACGGGGACCGCGATGAACGGCTACGGGTCTGCCGCGTCACTTCACCTTGAAGAGTCGCGGGGCGCTCGTCCCGCGACTCAATTCCGACAGTTGGGGTCGACCTCGACGTCGACCCCTCTCCTCCTCCAATACTGGCGGCCGCCCCCTGACGCTTGGGCACCACTCTTTCTTCCTCGAACCCTCGCTGCGGCTCGGCCTCCTCCTCCTGCTCCGGCTCCTCTTCCTGCATAAAGACGATACCCGTCAGGTCAAAAGCGAAAGGCCTAACCCGATAACATCACGTCATGACATCATCTTTAACAACCTCGTCGCTGCTCGACCCCTCGTCCTGATCCTCCTCCGAGGGGGACTCCTCCTCGGAAAGGTTGGTCCGCCTCTGTCGTGCCCGGCGCTGTTCACGCTCCTCCTTCTCTCGGGCCTTTTTGCCCTTGTCCTTCTTGGCCTTGTCCTTGTCCTTCTTGTCCTGATCGGCCCGAAGGCGTCTCACCTGGGCCATGTGCCGCTCCTCCTTCACCGGTGGAAGCGAATCCCGGAATACGACGTTCCCCTGAGGGAACGCTAGGCGGTTAGGACGCAGGAAAAGGAGACAAACAAGACAGACAAGAGGACATTGGCAGAGAAAGAGCTGTCGTACCAGCTGGACGTAGCCCTGGTCTGGCATCATGGGGACGCTGGCGACGCCCCCCACCTCGAACGCGCCAGCGAAGGAGGCGCGTACTCGGTGGACCACCCTCTCGAGGGCCAGCTCGTCCTCCACGAGGAGACACCCCGTGAGATCCACCCCCGGGCGCATCTCGTCGAGGTGTCGCGGGCGAGCCATCAGTGGCACGACTCGCCGCTGGTGGAAGGCCGATGCGATGATTGCCGCTGTAAGTCCCGCCTTCTTTAGATGGTAGATCGCGCCAAGCAGGTGGTCGAGACGCTTCTACTTCTTCTGCTTGACGTCGTACCTCCAGTGATCGGGCCTCAAGTCGATCGTCCTCCCGGTGTAGGTGGGGAACAGACCGTCGTCGTTCCTTAGGTAGAACCAACCGGAGTGCCATCCTAAGTGGCTCGACGTGAGCTTCGCCGAGATCCAGCCGTCCGCCCTCTTGAGGGAGATGTTGCAGCACCCTGCCCTGACCATCCTGCGGTTACCGCTCCCGGCCGAGGCGTGGAACAGGCCCACCTTGAACAGGTGGATCCACAGCTCCCAATGCGGCTCCATCCCCTGATATCCTTCGCACACGGCGGTAAAAACCACCACGTGACAGATGCCGTTGGGGGAGAGGTGTTGGAGCTCCACGCCGTAGTGGTGGAGGATCCCGCGTAGAAGACGGTTGGGTGGGGGGATTCTAGCCCTGCCCGGTGGAAAGCTTCAAAGCTGACCACATAACCCTCCGGTGGGTTGGGCTCAGCGTCCTCCCTCAGTGGCACTATCCACTCCGGCCGGTCCGCGGAGGTGACAGGCCGGAGGAGGCCGCTCTCCACCAAGGATATGCATGCCTGTATCTGGAGTTGGGTAAGCTTTACTTTGCGGAAATGCTTAAATTAAAAGAAGTTTACTTTAATGATGCGATGAGCAGTCATCTTTTATCCTACTAATTATCTCTAGGTTATTGCATCTATACGAGAGCACACACTTGATCTACTCAAAAAATATAGTAACATATATCCAGTTCCTTCATCAATATTTTAGTAGAACCATTAAGATGTCACATGGAGTTGTACCGTGGTGAAGCTCAGCATAATCCCCCATATCTAGTGGGGGGTGGCAATTCGAATCGATATACACCAGCTGGTAAGATTACCTTTAACACACGCCCATGCTTTACCCCGTCGGGTCAGCATTAGGTTACCGCTCAACAAAGTCCAGGTGGTAACCGACGCGGGCTCGCATTGGTCCACCCCAATTGTAGAAAATAGATGGCCACCACGGGGCAGATCGTATCTACAGTCTAGAGGGGTGCTCACAGCAGATTGAGCTCCGGCCCGGACAGTGTTTACTCGGCTTCGGGGTCGATACTCACAACGGCCCCTATGCGAAAGGGCGCATTCAAAGATGTAAGAGGGCCACCATCGTGTACAAACCTACACGATCGAACGGACGGACTACCCCCAAGTCTTGACCACTTGGTGCACTTGCCTTCCAGTTGACCGTATTTCATTACTACCATAGGTTCTTTCCACGATAGCGAATATAGCCAACCGTGATAGTATTACCCACAAGGGATAATACGAAACATAAAAAGAAAGGTAACCATTATTTCTAAGCATGCTAAGCGGTTGCTTTTACTTCTTAAAAACAGGGTAACAAGGTAGGTAAAACAAAATCAAGGAAGGTAATGCATCAAATTGGGATTCAAACAACTCCTATCACCTAATGCATCACAGTATAAAATACTCAAGTAGATTAAATTGTAAAAACCGGGAGGCTTAAGAATGCTCCGGGGCTTGCCTTGAGAGAAGGTGGAGGGCTGGTGGTCAGGGCACTCAGGAAGGTTAGTGTCGAGCTCTTGGTACTCCTCGTACAGCTCCGGTACCTCCTGGACTTCGGTCTCTGTGGGCTCCTGATGTTCCTCCACGGATCCTAAATGATTGCAATGCATAAATAAATAAATAACTGAATGGTGCAGGGATGATGCTTGAACAAGATTTAACACACAAATAGAGATTCTAAGCCTACACCAAAAGAATTGCCACAAAGCTACTAAGAACTAGAGCTACTAGCAACAAGGGTAAACAGGCTATAACTTAAACTTCACAGAAACTAGCAAAAAGACTTTACCAACTCTAGATATAACAAACAAGCATGGCATACAACTGAAAACAGAATAGGAAATCATTTCGGAACGGGCTCGAGGTACGCAGAGGCACTCGAGGCAACTGACGGCATGACCCTCGATTACTCGAGGTCCATCTACCGTCGAGCGAGAAACAGAGAACTGTGCAGATCGACGTTTTTCTCGCCGGCAGTGAGAACTCCGGTGGTGGGATTGGTTGTGATAGGCTCAGGATGACTACGCGCATCCACTGGTGGTGCTGGTCGAACTGACGCGATCGTGAAGAGGGGTCGACGGTGTGCGGTGGTGGTGCAACACGGCGGTGTGACACGGCGAAGTGATCACCGGCGATGTGAAGCTCGGCGCTGGGGTGCGTGAGCATCGTGGTGATGTGGCGAGTGCGGCTCGAGGGCTAGCTGAGCCAGAGAGGCTCTGTGGAAACCTGTCCACGTGCAAGCTCCGCGGCGGCGGCAATGGCGCATGGCCAACGGTGCTGTGACAACACGGGTCGAACTAAAGCTAGAGGGACGGCGTTCTCACCTCGGTTAACTCCGGCGAAGCTTCCATGAAGATGGAGGCGTCGGAGACGAGACGGTGAACGGTGAACGCTGGTTGATCGGTGCGGTGGCGACTCGGAGTCGAAGAACGGCGAGAACGTTTCGGCGACTGGAGTGCGCGGCTGGTGAAACAGAGGCGAGCAGCGTGGTGCGGGGCAAAAGCGAAAGCTAGAAGGAGAAAGATTGAGCAAAGGAGCTCTGGTGGTGGTGGATTTGAGAAAGAGCGCTTGCGGTGCTTGGAGCTCTCGGCTGAAGAAGAACAGAGAACTGCGAGCGATTGCGCGAGTGCGGATGAGTGTGGATGAGTGAGGGAGGAGGTGGAGGTATAGGCGCTCCTCCTTGCTTGGTCATGGCCGACCGGTGCAGCTAGAGGGGACGTGACGCGATGGCGCGGTGGTGGCAGCGGCGCTGGCGTGCTTGCGGCGGGCGGCGCAGAGCGGATCACGACTTGGTCGACGCGCCGTTAGCGCGGATTCGCGCTTGAATGCGAAGAGACAAGGCGGGGCGCTGATCGGACGTGGCACTGCGGCGGCGTTACTGCGAAACGACGGCGCGGTGCGCGGCAGGGCGGCTGGCAGGTCTGCGGCGGCTAAGCAGAGCGTCAGCGGTGGAAAAGCGGTGCCAACTTGGTCCTAGCGCCGTTAACTCGGATTTGAGTGAGACAGCGCGAGCGGCGACAGCGATGTCGGCGCAGAGCCGAAACGGCGGCGATGGCGTGTTCCACTTCCGCGGTCAGGCATCGGCGGCCACGCGGCGGATGACTCCGACGTACGGCTCAGCCGCGGTCGGGTGAGTGCGCGCGAGCGTGCGCGAGAGGGGTCGATATCGAGGGTAGGGTCGATCGGCTGATCGAGCCTCCGACTCGGTCGAGCCTTCCGTGCGGGGTCGTTCGCTCAAGCCTCGGTCCGTAACTTTGAGGGGTCGAAGTCGAGGGTAGAGGTGGAGGAGTAGCACTTCGAGGGTGGGGCGTCGATAGACTGACTGGTCGATCGAGCCTCTGGTTCGGTCGAGCCTCTGGCCCGGGGTCGTTCGCTCAGACCCTCAGTCCGTCACTTTTCTATCGAGCGGGGGTCGAGGTGGAGGGGTGGTGCTCGGCCTGTCTCGATTCTGATTTCCTTTTCCATTTTCTTTTATTAGATAAAACTAAGCAGGGTAACTAAACAGGTTAAACACAAGATTAAGCACAAAACACCTATTCAATTCTAGTTTCAAAGCATATAAACACACACATGAGATGACAACCTATGCAAACATGAATGCAATGAAATGATGTGCTTAGTGGCTAGTGCTTATCCTAATGCAAGCTTGACACAGGGTGTCACAACTAGTGCGTGACCCGCAGCGTCTTTCTGTACAGGCTTGCTGCCCTGTCCCTTTCCAAAGACTACTTTTAGATCCTTGACCATCTCAAGTACATCTTCTCCTATTCTGTTGTGAGGCTTCTTCCGGTGGTCTGGCTTGCCATTAAAATTCTTTCCTTTCTTTCTAGCCTGGTGATTCGTAGAAAGAAACTGACGATGCCCAAGGTACACGACCTTTCTAGATTTTTTCAAATATACACTCTCAATGTCATCAAAACAGTGTGTGCGTGCATTGTACCCCTTATTTGTTTGTCCTGAGAGATTACTTAGAGCAGGCCAATCATTGATTGTTACGAACAGCAATGCTCGCAGGTCAAAGTGCTCCTGTTTGTACTCATCCCATGTACGTACACCTGGTTTGCTCCATAAAAGCAGGAGTTCGTCAACTAATGGCCTTAGGTACACATCGATGTTGTTGTTAGGTTGCCTTGGGCCTTGGATGAGCACCGACATCATAACAAACTTCCGCTTCATGCACAACCATGGAGGAAGGTTGTAGATACACAAAGTTACAGGTCAGGTGCTATGACTACTGCTCTGGTCCCCAAAAGGATTAAACCCATCCGTACTTAAAACAAACCTTAAGTTTCATGCGTTGTCTGCGAACTCCTTGTATTCTCTGTCTATTGCTCTCCACTGGGAACCATCAGAAGGATGTCTCAACATGTTGTCTACCTTACGGTCTTCTTTGTGCCATTGCAACAACTTCGCATGGTCCCTAATTCTGAATAGACGTTTCAGGCGTGGTATTATAGGAGCATACCACATAACCTTGGCAGGGATTTTCTTGCTGGGATTTTCTTCGCCTTCAACATAGCCAGAGTCATCTCTCTTGATCTTATACCGAGAAGCTTCACATACGAGGCACACATCCAAATTCTCGTAGTCCTCCCCACGGTAAAGGATGCAGTCATTAGGACATGCATGTATCTTCTCGATTTCTAATCCCAAAGGACAGACGATCTTTTTTGCTTCGTACGTAGTACTGGGTAGTTCGTTATCCTTTGGAAGCATCTTTTTCTGGATCTTCAATAATTTCCCAAACGCCTTGTCAGATAGGCCACTCTCTGCCTTCCATTGTACCCAACTTCTTTTGCCCATCTTCGGCGGTCGGGTATAGTAATTGTTTGTGATCCTCTAGCATGCGGTCAAACTTAGCATTTTCCTTTTTACCCTCACAATCCATTTGTGCCTCACGAATGACATTAGCAAAAGCATCATCTTCATCCAATGCCTCTTCTACCCCTGCCTCTTCTTCGCCTTCTCCCATTTCAGTATCATTGAAGTCACCAAATTGAGCGATGATGTCATCAGGGCACAATTCTTCCTCTTCTTCTTCACCTTCTTCCATCATAACCCTAGTTTCAACGTGCTTGGTCCAACAAATATAGCTTGGCATGAAACCTGACTTCAACAAGTGTGAGTGAATAATCCTTGAGCTTGAAAATTCCCTCAGATTCTGACACAGGACGCATGGACAGTGTATGAAACCATCCTGCTTGTTTGCATCGGCCAATCTTAAGAAATAATGCACGCCATCAATGAACACTTTGGAGCGACGATCGACATTATACATCCAATGTCGTATCATCGTCTGCATATTAGATGACATATCACGTTACTAATTTTCTAATATTTGTAAATAAATTACAAAACAACAAGTAATTTAACTTTAAAAAAGAAAGAGGACGACGATTTAATGAGTAAAATAAATTAAAGTTTGTGTGTTTGTGTGTGTGTGTTTTAATTGATTATTTTACCCAATATTCTATATTTTCTAGTTTTCCTAAATAAAATATATTAAAAACTCCAATTATCCATGAAATATTTTCGAACGCATACTAGCAATGGAAATTGACTAGTTGTAAATTAAAGTATTACAATTTTATGTACAATGTACCGAGCCTGAACATGAGAGCTAGAGAATAACGTTTTAATTAGCTAGTAATAATAACCTTCCAACAAGTGATTATTAGAGAGCAAGAAAATAACATACGATGCAATAAAAAATAAGAGGACGGAGTAAGTAACCTTTCAAACAAGTAGAAGGATGCGTAGAAATGTCGAAATCGATCGATGGCCGGAGACGAAGCAAGAACAAGCAAGAACACAACAAGAACAACAAGAACAATGTGAGCTCTCGGGCAAACAGTGAGAGTTCGGGGAAGAAGAGAACAATTCAAATAGGGGTGTGGAGATTTAATCTCGGTTGGTAACACCAACCCAGACTAAAGTCCGCGATTTTCTTCCGGTTAGAGCCACAAACCGAGACAAATGCTTACCAATCGGGACTAAATCTCCACCTTTAGTCCCGATTGGTAACACCAACCGGGACTAAAGCTCCCTGCCTGACACGCCCTGGCAACCTAGCCGTTGGGCAGGGACCTTTAGTCCCGGTTGGTGTTACCAACTGAGACTAAAGGTGGTTTTCGTCCCGGACGCAAAATGAGGCGGGACTAAAGGGGTTTTTGGACCATCAACCAAAGGCAGTTTGTGTAGTAGTGCGGTGAGATGATGCCATGGCTAGGTAGCTGGGCCGCCGCCATATGTGGGCTACCGTGCGCACTGATTGGAGCACCATACAGCCGGGTGCCGCCGTGCCCCTGGGGCAAGCCACACCACCACCAGAGGGGAGGACGACACTAGTACAGAACCGGCTTTTAACCCTGGTCTGTAAGAGCCTTTAGCCCCGGTGCTTGAACCGGGGCTAAGGATTCGGGACTAAATGTCCCCCCTTTAGCCCTGGTTCGCAGGCCCGGGACGGTTGGTAATACCAACCGGGGCTAAAGGGTGCGCCAGGTGGCGCAGGCGGGCCACGCGTGGCAGCACCCTTTAGCCCCGGTTGGTATTACCAACCGGGACTAAAGGTCCATTTTTTTTTTCTGATTTTGGTATTTGTTATTTTGGTTTTTCAAATAGATTAGGTATTCAAATGTGTCTATTCTTCGCTTCTAATACATGTATTCATTGCTAATACATGTATTCACACACTTATAAGTTAGTTTCAAGCATTAAACACAAATAAACTATGAAACTCTATATATAAAAATATATTATGGAGCTATATATACATAAGTTGTTCGTCTTGATAGTACACAACCGCTCTCGCTACTTAAATCTCATACAAATGTTCATCTTGATTTGGCTTGAGTGGTTCGGCCGGGTCATAATAGTACTCGTCTTTAGGGTTGACCACTTTTTCAAGAAGAAATCCAGCAAGTGTCTCTTGAATTCCTTTGAGGCGGTCGATATCTATCACTTGTCGCTTCATCCATTCATTCTTCAATTTGCATTGTAAAGAAACAAGTGTTAATATACATAAGATTTATTTAATAGCAACAAATAAATAAAATGGATTTATTATATATACATATTACATACTTTTAGTTTCTCTGTAAGACTTCTTATTGCATACATCGTGAGGAACATGCAAACGTAGTATCCACACAGATTGTTGCCTTGTGGCTGCCTTAAAACCCATTGTAAGATATGAAAAGATTACTATCGTCATCATACGCATATGTTAAAGCATGATAAGGTAAAAAAATTTGAGAGGTAGTAGAACTTACACTTAGCAGACGAGGACCCTGTAGTGCTACTTCCAGTTCCGGACGGTGTTTGGGGCGAACCAAGCCTAAACCCTGCTCAATAATTGGATCATTAGTTAATTAACTTTTGCAATGTAGTTAAAGAGCAAGAATCCATATTTAAAGATCAAAGTTACCCCTTGATAATGTCTATCATATCTTGGTAATCTCCCACTGGTTTTCTCAATGAGTCAAAGATTATCAATTGACTTCTGGTCATATCGTAGACTATGAGTATCTAGTGAAAACTGCATTTGTTTATAGAGTCAACATATATATCTTTATGCTGAATTGAGTAATAAGTAAGACAAATTGTGCAAACGATAACAACACTCACCCAAAGTTGTAGGGGAAAAGTATATATTCTCTGGTCTTTTGGTTGACCAAGAACCTCCGAAGATTCCTCTCCGTTTGAGGTATCCATTGATCGAGGGGAGTGTTTGGATCCGAGAATATGATGGATGGATCAATGAAACCAATATCTGTGTCTCCCTTACGTTTGAGCAATAGCATCAAGCATATGCATATATATGTTTGAGGATAGTTAGTTACTATACATATACATATGTTATAGTCAGATTACTAAAAGAAATGATCACTTACAGACAGTAGCAGCTCATGAGAGATTTGTCTAGAGTGTCCATGTGGCATAGTTGGTGCAGCTCACTATACGGAACAAATATAAGGTCATCGCCCTGGAAGTAATGTTCATCTCTAATTCTGACGCAAATGTTGTCATCTGTGCTTTTGGTACATGCCTCCATGTACCACGAGTTTAACGAGCGCATTTGCGTACCAAGTTCCTTGAGGGCCGATGGGTTGTACAGACTTCTGCCACGTACATAAGTTCTTTTCCACTCATCGACTACAGTGGCATTTGAGATGAGTGCATTTCCGTAAAATTGATTTGCGGTTAGACCAGCTCCTGACAAGAACTCTTCCATACCATCATAATTGACCCTGGGGCCACTATAGTCTTCTAGCACGCTCATGTTTGAACCATACTCATTCCCAACAACTAGCAGGGGCACTGATTGCTTCGATTGTTCCCCGAGCTGTAGGACACCCTTCCCTGCTCTTTTCTTCTCGTTAATTGCCTTTTGTAGAGTACGGTCATAGTCCGATAGTGGAGATCTCTTCTGAGCATCACGTAGCTTTCTCTTTTGAGCATCCACCGATTGCCTTAGAGCTGATTGATGTAAGTAGAACGGCTTTGTAGCTTCTTTCCTTGCTTTACGGTCGTCTACAATTTTTTTGGAAATGTGCGTCCACTGAGGCCTTTACTGAAGCGTCTATTTCTTCTTCAGTCTTCTCATACGGAAGTTTCTGAGGAATCCTAACTTTCCTTATCGCTTGCCTCTTTGCTTTTGGTTGGGCAGCCGACACCTTTGCCTCTGTGGCGGTCCTCTTCTTTGGCGATGGGGCGGTGGGAGACCGTCGTAGAGGCGATGGGGCCGGTGTTGGCGTTGGAAACCGTTGTGGAGGCGATGGGGCCGATTTCGGCGTTGGAGAACATCGTGGAGGCGATGGGGCCGGTTTCGTAGATGGAGACCGTCTTGGAGGTTCTGGGGATGAAGCCGTGTCGTGCATTTCACCATCATCATCCCTCGCAACACTATGACCAGCAGGTGATGAATGGTGACTTAGGTCTCTGGGTGAGGTCCTGCAGTGAAAACAACGAGTGTGAATAAAGTATCGCTATTTAAGCCAATACAAAGTTAGTGAAAAAGAGCTAGGTATGATTCACTTTCATTCACACCTAGATTGAGGAGGAGGAGGAGGCGGTGACGGTACAATAGGAGGTGATGCCCCAGGAATAATGATATAGCGCTTGCGCCAACAAATAAATGTCTTGTCCGCTTGTCCTAAAGTCGTCTCCCATCACCTCCTTCAATGTCAAGCTTAACATCGCGATGACCTTTTTGAACTCTATCCACCGAGACGCGAGCATATCTAGCTAGTATTTTTGACCCATGGCATATTGGTGTCTTCGTAGGGTCGATAGGAGATACAACACCGGTAGCCACCATGATTGTGGTAGCCCCCTCTGGAATGTGCAGCTCACATGGTGTATTCGGTTCTGTGATGTCATCCACGGGGAAGCGTAGCTTTGCGTCATCCCCAGGTTGAGGCACTTCCGTTCTGTGATGCGAGCTCGGGATGGAGAACAGATTGGATGGTGGTAACTTTTATAAGTCTAGTCAAGGGTAGTTTGGAATTTTCTTTGCACTGAGCAGGAATATGGAAGGATATGCAATATATTTGCGCGCTTATTGAGGAGTTATGAGATTGGATTTGTAACTGTTCGCGCTACAGTAGTGGGGCTCTGTTGGTGACTTGCGGTTTTGCGTGCGGTAATCGAGGAAGTCGTGCAGGTATCTTGGAAAGAAAGATTGCAGTAGAGAGAATTTCGGCGCGTAAAATATTCTACACTCCGAAATTGGGGGGCATGTGTTGACACCGTTTTTTGGCAAGTGTCAATATGATCCAAGGATTGTGCCGATCGGCAAAAGGCTAGTTGTCGTTCCTTATCAGCATCGGGATAATACTGGTCAGATTGCCGATGAAGGCAGGAAGAACATTGCTGATGAGAGCCAAAGCCTGTTGCTGATGAAGACAGGGATTTGTTGCCGATGGAGGCAGGAAGATACTGTTGATAAAGGAAAGAGGATGGTACCGATAGATGATGCCGACGGGAGCAGGATGACGTGGCTGGCGTCAGGAGAGAATGTTGCCGATGGAGACAAGAAGATGTTGCCGAAGAGCGATTGCCGATGAGAACAAAAAGCTGCCGATAGAAGCGGAATAGCTAACGTCAGCAGAAAGTTGCCGATGACATTGAAGGAAAGTTGCGGATTTAAGGGAGTCTGCCGATGGAAGGTGTTATCGGATGTTGCCGATGAAGGATGACATGGCTAACGTGAGCATACAGTTGCCGATGGCGCTAAAAGGAAGTTGCGGATCGGAAGGATGTGTCGATGGAAAGTTTCATCGAGGAGAAGACATAAGGAAACTGGTGGTCTTATACTAGTATTGTTATAGAAGTTTGAGTCTGACTCTTGCACGAGTCAGTTATTTCCTTTAAAATAGGAGTTTGTTTTGTTTAGGAAAGGTACGAGTCGTGTCTGTCTACAACTCCTATTGCTGGAGTATAAATATGTACCTAGGGGTTGTGAGAAAAATATATCCAATCATATATCAAACAAATCAATTACTTTTTTATCTACTTTACCACTAATTTACCTTTACCGCATTAGGTTTAATTATCTACGAGTTCTTTCAATTCTTTGATGGGCTGCATCTACTAGATCTCCATCAACTTTGCAAGTTCCGTGTTTTGAGCAATCAGAGCCTTGACATCCGGGCGCATCACTGTCATCTCGTTCTGCTATTGTTCTAGTTATCCTGATCAAGTTTGAGCCTTGACATCCGGGCGCATCGCCATTGTCTTGTTCAGATCTTGTTCTAGTTATTGTCCTTGTCGATTAACTGGTCAAATCGACTGGCACGCCTTTGGATATCGAATTCGGGTATAAGCCCGAGGTGTTTGCAGATCCTGACGCTTTTTGTGTCAACAGAGCTGATGGGCTGATGTTGATTTCCGGTACTGATCCAGTACTTCGCATTCGGCTCATTGCTAACTCCACTTTCCTTTTGATTTCCTCGCTCATTCTCACTTCAAGTTTCTCTTCTCGCTCTTTTGCTTGAATAGCTGCTTCGTGTGCTTCACTAAGCATTTGCGACATGCTAAGTTTCATAGCTTCCTCCTCTTTCCTCTTTCTCTGGCGGCCTCTATATGTATCTTTGTCTTGAGGGAAGGCATGCTTCCATGGCACCGCGCCATGTTCCGCAGTGAACGTGCACAATGAGACATCGGCATGCCAGCCGATAAATCGGACTTTACCACAGCACGTTCCAGTGGACGTTCAAGATGGTCCATCGGCAAACCAGCCGATGCATAATATTCAGCGAATTGATGCTGCACATGCGCCAACCGGTCCGGTTTACCTACCACAAAGGTACGAAGAAGCATATCAGCCTGCTCAGCCTGTTAACATCCAGCCAATGCATCAGCAAGATCAGGATGCATATTGGGCCGATAAGATTGCCGAAGTAATGAAAGAACAGTTCGGCATCAAACCTAAGGTTGGTACCTACTCTTATCGGACGTCGTACCCTCCTGCCTATGATTTGATTCCTCTCCCGAATCAGTACAAGGTGCCGTATTTCACAAAGTTTTCTGGTCAAGATGATATGTCAACAATGGAGCACATCAACTGCTTCATTATCCAATGTGGTGAAGCAGCCAGCAGGGAGGAACTGAGGGTGAGATTGCTCTCATCATCATTATCTGGATCGGCATTTACATGGTTCATTTCACTGCCTCCAAATTCTGTGATCACTTGGGCCGATCTAGAGAAGCAGTTTCACAAATATTTCTTCGCTGGCGTACATGAGAAGAAGATTACCGATTTGGTCAAATTAAAGCAACGAAATGATGAATCGGTAGAAAGCTTCATGCAAAGACTGCGAGACTTGAAGAACAAGTGCTATAGCTTGGATCTTGATGATCGGCAATTGGTGGATGTGGCTTTCCAGGGGTTGTTACCGCGCATCAGGACAAATACGCGTCTCAAGAGTTTGAAAGCTTGAGCCATCTTGTGCAAAGGGTTGCCGATCAAGATACCAAGGTGTTCGAGCCTAGAGAAAATTGGGATGAGGAGGTGTCTTTAACTAAGAAGACAGATTCGGACGAAGAAGCAAGTATCGGTTTAGTTGAATGGGTAGAGAATAAAAAGGTGATGTCTTGTCCGTTCGACCAGAAAAAAGTTGGGAGATTCACCTTTGATATCACCAAGGCCGATAGGATGTTTGACCTATTACTTCAAGAAGGGAGGATTAGGCTGGCGCCAAACCAGGTAATTCCATCGGCCGAAGAGCTCAGAAGAATCAGGTACTGCAAGTGGCACAATGCAACTTCGCACAGTACCAATGATTGCAAAGTCTTTAGGCAGCAATTGCAATCGGAAATTAAATCTGGGCGAATCAAGTTCGAAAATTCCAAAGCCCAGAAGCCGATGAAGATTGACCAGCACCCATTTCCAAATAATATGGTGGAAACTAGTGGGAAAATTAAGGTGCTGACATCGGAAGCTGCCAAGAAAAGTGCATCGGTAAACCTTGAACATCAGATAGCTGCGCATGAAGTAACAGGGAAGAAGTTTGCCGATGATAGGAAAGGCAAGAGGGTTGCCGACAAAAGCAGTAATACCAGGAGATCTCATGGTGTTTTAATCACCCATAGGCAACCAAGGCAAGAGTATCGGCAGTCACGAGAGGAACGATATCGGCTCCAAGAGGAAGAAAGGCGCCAAGAGTGGCTTCGGCATAAGGACCACTGGAAGTGTCCCCCACTGGAAGTGTCCCTTCTTTGTTCACTACTGGGAAGAAGGCATCAAGCTGCCCACTACCGATAATTGCCCCGAGTGCAACAGGTACTACCCTGTCGATCGGTCAGAGAAGAAACCCCGTTTTGATGACCGGACATCAAGCTATGGTAGGCCGATTAGAGAAAAGGGATTAGTGCATGATCGACTGGGGGGCAAGATTAGCGTGCATGATAGACTTGGCAAGCATGGCCATTATTTTCCAAGGAACCAAGAGGAGCTTGAAGGGATGGCCAATGCAAGGGTACCCGACGAAGATATACTTTATAGAGATCCGAATATACGGAGTTGCCCAGATTTAGGCGGAAAACAATATCAACCTGTTTGGAAAACCAGACTCCCTCAATGGTGCCCCAAGGGTCTTACAAAGACTCAAAGAAGGAGGATGCAGCGCGAGCGCCAAGAAGATTTGTGTCACGATGAAAATCCTTCCAGAGGGAAATCTTCAGACAAGCGATGAAGGCCAAAGCGCAAAGATGGGGATTCATCGGCAGATGTCAATATGTTGCCGATGGCATAACGGGAGTTAATGGCCTTGGACGTTTTGGCCTTGGAGCGGCATTTGATGAGCCCTGGTGTTTCAGCTGTTGCACTTGGGGGGCATCGGCAGGCTGAGCGTGAAGAATTTGTGCACTAGCAGCGCTGCCGATGAATTTGTTGGCTACAAAAGGAGATGTTCGATACAGGTCGAAGGATTGTGAGAGTGGCGCTGCAATGCTTACATGCAATAGTCAAGGTAAAAGAGTTTGCCGATGCTGATCTGGTGTGGAAGTTGATTTTGCCGATTGGGACTAGGAGTTCTAAGTTTGGAAAATGGTCTCCTAATTGGGAGGGTCCGTTTCGGATAAATCGGTCAGTTCCTGGTAATGCCTATCTTTTGGAGACCCTCGAAGGGGTTGTGTTTCCCAGAGCAATCAACGGTAAATATTTAAAGAAGTATTATCCTAGTATCTGGGTAGATGCATGAAGAAATACAAAGTAAAAGTGCTGATAGAACATCGGCAGAAAGCGTGCTAATGTTATATTACAAGCAAAATCGGACGTTAAGTTTACAGCTGCCGATACACTGGACTGAAATTACAACAAGGATTGAATAGTTGATATTGCACGCAGGCGAATTTGCTCTATTTCTTCTATCTCCTTGGCATCGTCGTCGGCGGATCCTTTTATTGGTTTGATCTTTTTCTTCATCCGGAGGGCTTGACGTGCATCGGTATCTCTTTCTTGTTGTAAAGCTTGGATGGCACTTGGAAGTTCAATCTTTTGTTGATTGGCTACGATCAAGGCTTCGTCAACTTGTTTCAGCTCTGCTAATAGCTTTTCCTTCCTTGCTGATAGATGGGCAATGTCTTGATCAAGCTCAACGCCAGAAGCTTCTAGGCGACCTATGTCCTTGTGTTTTTCATCGGCAGATTGCTTGAATTGAAGCATTCTCTCTTCGAGTTCCGATTGAGCAGTTCTATCGGCTATACGGCAAGAGAGCCTTTGATACTGAAGTTGCTTGCTCTCAAGAAACGCTACCTGGAAGATTGTTTCTTCTATATCGGAAGATAGATGGCCTTGAATATCTTTAAAAGCTATCTTTACTGCAGTGGAATCTTGGATGAGATGAGATGTGTCTTGTTGGAGTATAGATAACAATGCTTCGAGCTTGAGTTTAACATCTGCCGATAAAGCTAGGGCAGAACTTTCTTCCTCTCTGTCTTCGTCAGGGAGATCGACGGTGAAGGAGAACAGACAATTTGGAGAGTCTTGAGCCTGAAAAGAAAAGGATTAGGGTTTGTCAATCATAAGTTTGTGTTACAGAATGTGGGTCAACTCACAATCTTAAAGCGGATCTCTTGCCTTGGGCTCGGGAAGGCAGCTGGCGTGGCATCATCTTGAAGATCGGCAATGGTTGCCGATGAACTTGCCTCCGTGGGAGGAACGGTTGGTGCTGGTGGTGCTGTTGCCGGTGCTGCCTCTGCCATGGTGGCTAACCCCTGTGGCGATGATGATGTCCCCTGGTCGTGGATTTCAGTTGGTGTTGGTGCTGGTACCGATGCCGATGCTGTCTCTATTGTTGCGGCTGGTTCTTGCAGCGATGGTGTCGTTCCCTGGTCTGGAGTTTCGTCCAATGGTTGCTCAGGAATGGATGCCGATGTTGGCTCTGGTATTGGTGCATCCACGGGAGTTGGTGATGCAGCTGGAGTTGATGGCACAGATGGAGTGGTTCGCCTCAAGCGTTTCTTCTTTGGGGTAGCGGTTGGTGAGCCGGCGCGTTTTTGCTGTGAAGCTTGGGGGCATCGGTAGCCTAAGTCAGAAAAGCTTGTACATTTGGAGTAGCTACCGATGAGCCCGTTGCCTATAAAGGATTTTTGGTGCAAGTTAAATAAAGTGAACGTTGCCGATGAAGGTTTGTAATCGGTATGAATGAAATAAGAACTTACTGCGAAAGCTTGCGTCAAGACAGCGGCAGCAGCCGATGAGGTAGTAGTGGTGCTAGTTGTTGTTGGACTGGGCTTGAGGGTGACCTTGGGTGCCCTTTGAGGGGTGAAAGCAGCCAACGTAGGAGCCTTATTACCGATGATTGATATGGGGTTCATCATTCGAAGATTGAAGTGTTTGCCGCTCTTGCTCGTTTAGGGGATTGGATCGTCAGCCTGTTAGTGAAAGAGGGTCAGATGCCGATAGTAGAAGTAAATAAAGAGAGATACATTAGAGTGAAGAACTTACTGCATCATCGGGAATGATGTGATCGGCGTCGATCAAATGCCGATAGTAGTGCGACGACTTGGGGAATAGTTGATTTTTCCATTCTTGCCACCAGGATTTGTATGACTCTGTGATGAAGGATGTTGGTGCCCAAGAGGATAAATCAATATTTGATGCATCGGCGTGAGCAGAGAGAGTGACGATTTTGTTCCAATCCATGGCGCTAGAGATGATCTCTCTTGGTCTTATCACGTTGGCATAGCTGAACTTGATCGGCAACTAACCAAATGCCAACTGTCTTGCTGCTGGCGATGGATAGTAAAACTCATAAGTTGGAGAAGTATTCTTCCCGGTCCAAAAGATGTTAACTGGGATGGCCCGAGGACTGATGGTGGCCTTCATGATCACCTCATTTTGTGGTATATTTCCATCAGTAAGATTAAAGGAAAGTGGAAATCGGTTATCCTGATCAATATAAGGCCACCAGACCCGTTCTGCAGCCGGGATCCCACAATAAAGTCTCTGAAAGAACATGCCAAACTGACCCTCATTGGCATCGGTTCCTAGCAATACGATGATGGCCTCCCCAAAGTTGAGTGGTGTTGACACCGTTTTTCGACACGTGTCAAATAGGCCGAAGCTTGACTGGTCAGTGGTCGTTCTCCATCGGCATCGGGAGAACTTTTGAGCCAATGTTGCCGATGGGAGAGTGCTGCGGGAAGACCAAGTGCGTTGCCGATGGAAGCTGATGAGCTTTGCCGACAAAGTTAATTGGTGAAGTCTTGCTGAAACTGATTGCCGATGAAAAGTCATTGCCGATGGCTTGCCGATTGCCGATGGAGGATGGTTGCCGATTGCCGATAAGGGCTCGTTGCCGATTGCCGATGAAGAGATGTTGCTGATTGCCGATCGGGAAAGTATTGCCGATGCCGATGGGCATGACTTAGTATTTAGCGGCAGCGGAGGATTACAAGTGGCCAAAGAAGGAAGGTGCGGATTGAAGGGGTCTGCCGATGGAAAGTTTCCATTGAAAAGAAGTATAAGGAAACTGGTGTCTTGTACTAGTATTATTATAGTAGTTTGAGTCCGACTCTTGCATGGGTCGTTTATTTTCCTTTAAAATAGGTGTGTTTGTTTAGGAAATAAATATTGTTATCCGGCTCCTGCGCGAGTCAGTTTCCTTAAAAGTAGGAGTTTGTTTTAGAAAGGATATGTGTCGTGTCTTTGTACAACTCTCCATGCGGGCAAAGAGGTTTGCCGATGGCAGAAAGGGCAAGGGGGTTGCCGATGAGGGTAACAGCGCCAACAGGGCTCCTGGGGTGGTGATCACTCACAAACAGTCAAGGCGATATCATCGGCAATCACGTGAGGAACGGTATCGGCAAGAAGAAGAAGAGCATCGGGAACGGCTTCGACATAAGGACCACTGGAGGTGTCCCTTCTTCGTTCATTGCTGGGAGGAAGGCATCAAGCTGCCCACTGCCGATAACTGTCCAGAATGCAATGGGTACTACACAGCCGATCGGTCAGGTAAGAGACCTTGTTTTGATGATCAGGCACCCAGGTACGCCAGGCCGCTCAGAGAGAACAGATCGGCACATGACCGACTGGGGGCAAGCTTAGTGCCCATGATCGGCTTGGCAGGCGTGTTGATCAGGGGGAGCTGGAGGAGATGGCCAATGCTAGAGTGCCCGACGAAGAGATATTCTCCAGAGATCCCAACATCGGAAGAAAGTGCCGATGTAAGCGGTGAGAAGCAGCACCAACCCGTCTCGAAGACCAAGCTTCCTCCATGGTGCCCTAAGGGTTTGACTAAGACCTAGAAGAGGAGGATTCAGCGCTAGCACCGCGACGACCTGTACGACGGTGCAGAACCCTCAGGAGAGAAGCAATGGAGGCTGAAGCGCAAGGACAGGGATCCATCGGCAGATATAAACATGGTTGTCATGTTGCCGATGGAGTTCATGGTGCCCATTAGCGATGATGAAGAAGCTGCCGATATGGCACAATTGGTGCTGGATCCGATGGCGGCTATCTTTGAAAAGCCTGCCGAAGATGAGAGGTAGCACTTAAGGGCTCTGTTTGTTAAGGGCAAAGTGGACGGTCAGCCGATGACCAAGATGCTGGTGGATGGTGGCGCGTCGATCAATATAATGCCCTATGTCGTGTTCAGAAAGCTTGGCAAAGGTGACCAGGACTTAGTCGAGACCGATATGAAGCTCAAGGACTTCGAAGGCAATGTGTTGACCGCCATGGGAGCCGTATGTGTTGACTTAACCATCGGCAGTAAGACCTTACTGACAACGTTCTTTGTGATCAGCGGCAAATGTACTTACAACTTGCTCCTCGGAAGGGATTGGATCCACGCCAATTGTTGTATCCCTTCTACTATGCATCAGAGCCTAGTATAGTGGATCGGGGGCAGAATTGAAGTCGTCCGCGGTGAAGCCCCATCTACTGTTGCATCGGCAGAGTTGGACACTTATGAGCAGACCAGGTGTATATCTGGCGAAGCCTGGGATAAAAAGTTCCTCAAAGTTGTCGATTACCGCATCAAGCCGATCCAAGCAGTCGGTCCTGAGGAGGAGTCTTAATGGATCAGTTCGCCGATGACGGAAAATTGGGGTAGGGCTTTACGTCTGCCGATGACTTGCTCAAGATCGACATCGGCGATGGTAGTAAACCTAGGCCTACTTTTATTAGTGCTAAGTTAGATTCCCAATATAAGCGGCAGTTAACCGATTTATTGAAAGAGAATAAAGATTGTTTTGCTTGGGATTATACAGAGATGCCTGGTTTAGACCGATCGATAGTTGAACATCGGTTACCCATCAAGCCTGGTTTCCAGCCACATCGGCAGCCGGCACGCCGATGCAATCCTACTATCTTACCCGATATTAAGGCTGAGATTACCAAGTTAATCGAAGCTGGATTTATTCGGCAATGCCGATATGCCGATTGGATTTCTAATGTGGTTCCTGTGTATAAAAAGAATGGAAAACTTCCTGTGTGCATTGATTTCAGGAACCTTAATAAGGCTACGCCGATGGATGGCTACCCGATGCCCATTGCTGATCTGCTGATCGACGCTGCTGCTGGACATCAGATTATTAGCTTCATGGATGGTAATGCTGGGTATAATCAAATATTCATGGCTGAAGAAGACATATCCAAGACTGCTTTCCGATGTCCAGGTCACGTTGGCTTGTTTGAGTGGGTGGTCATGACTTTTGTCTTGAAAAATGCCGGTGCTACTTATCAGAGGGCGATGAATTTTATCTTTCATAAGTACATCGGTACAATAGTTGAAATCTACATTGATGACGTGGTGGTTAAGTCTGGAGACTTCAGAAAGCATCTTGCCGATTTGCGGAAAATATTGGAGTGTACCAGGGAGCATGGGTTAAAGATGAATCCTAACAAGTGTGCATTTGGCGTATCGGCAGGGCAGTTTCTGGGTTTCATGGTGCATCAGAGAGGCATTGAAATCGGCAGAAAGTCTATTCATGCAATAAACAAGGTGGTTGCTCCCACCAACAAGACTGAGTTGCAGTCTCTGATCGGCAAGATTAATTTCATTAGAAGATTTATATCCAATCTGTCTGGTAAGATTAAATCTTTTAGTCCTCTGTTAAAGTTGAAAACCGATCAAGAGTTTACATGGAAAGAAGAGCAGCAGTCAGCCTTAGAGGAGATTAAGAAATACTTGGTGAATCCTCCAGTCTTGGTTCCACCTCAACACGGGAAGCCTTTCAGGTTATATTTGTCTGCCGATGACGGTGTTATCGGATCAACCTTAATTCAAGAGTTTGAAGGGAAGGAACGTGTAATATATTACTTGACAGAAGATTGGTGGATGCTGAAATCAGGTATTCGGCCATAGAAAGATTGTGCTTATGTTTGTATTTCTCTTGCATTAAATTGAGGCATTATTTGCTGTCGGCCGAATGCACTGTTGTCTGCAAAGATGATGTGGTCAAGTATATGCTGTCAATGCCGATTTTGAGTGGATGAATCGGGAAGTGGATTTTGGCACTGTCAGAATTTGACCTAAGGTATGAATCGGCTAAGGCTGTTAAGGGTCAGGTGATGGCCGATTTTGTTACTCAGCATTGCAATATGGTGAGCTTTGTTGAGATTGCTCCTTGGGCTTTATTCTTTGATGGGTCTACGTGCAAGGATGGAGCAGGTATCGGTATTCTCTTGATTTCACACCGAGGACAGAGGTATGAGATTTTGTTGTTGATTGTTGCTACTTCGACAAACAATCAGGCTGAGTACCAAGCTTTGCTTAAGGGGTTAGAACTACTCAGGGAGGTGTGTGCCGATGCTGTTGAAGTCTTCGGTGATTCCATGTTGGTGATTAATCAATTGATCGGGACATATGAATGCCGAAGCGAAGTGTTAATTGCAGCCCATGAGTGGTGTTTGCGGTTGTTGAAAGAGTTCAGAGAATACCGCCTTGAGCACATTCCAAGGTTGCATAATGAAGAGGCCAATCGGCTAGCACAGAATGCTTCGGGATATCAGCCGATTCAAGAAGTCACGACATCGGTAACAGTTGCCGATGACTGGAAAAAGGAGATTGCCGATTACTTGAGGGATCCATCCAGGAAAATTGAAAGGCGTCTAAGGTTCCAAGCTACTAAGTATGTGCTTCTCGATAACGAGTTGTATTATCGGACGATTGATGGAGTCTTGCTCAGATGTCTCGGCAAAGAGGAGTCGAAAGAATTGATGGGTGAAATCCATGAAGGTGTATGTGGAGCGCATCAATCGGCATTCAAGATGAAGTGGATGATTAGGCGGAATGGATATTATTGGCCGACAATCCTTGAAGATTGCTTCAATTATTTCAAAGGGTGCCAGGACTGTCAAAAGTTTGGTAATGTGCAAAGGGCACCTGCATCGGCAATGAATCCTATAATCAAGCCTTGGCCGTTCAGAGGATGGGCTATTGATCTCATCGGCCAAATTTATCCGCCGTCGAGCAAGGGGCACAAGTTCATACTTGTTGCTACCGATTACTTCACCAAATGGGTTGAGGCAATCCCCTTGAAGAAGGTGACATCGGCGAACATGGTGGATTTCGTTAAGGAGCACATCGTTTACCGATTTGGTATTCCTCAGACCATTACTACCGATCAAGGGACCATGTTCACATCGGGAGAGTATGATGACTTTGCTGCTAGCATGGGTTTCAAGGTGTTAAATTCTTCTCCTTATTATGCTCAAGCTAATGGTCAAGCTGAAGCGACTAATAAAGGAGTCATTAAGCTTATAAAGCGCAAGATTGAGGAAAACCCTAGAAGGTGGCACATGGTATTAAACGAAGCTTTGTGGTCATATCGGATGGCTTGTCATGGTGCAACTAAGGTCTCGCCATATCAGTTGGTTTATGGGCATGATGTTGTCCTACCTTGGGAAATCAAAACGGGTTCTAGGCGATTATCTTTTCAGAATCAATTGACGACCGATGATTATATTACTCTGATGAAAGATGAGTTAGAAGATTTGGCAGGTCATTGGTTGAGGGCATTGATTAGCATTGAAGAGAATAAGAAGAGAGTTGCCCGATGGTATGACAAGAAAGTAAAAATGAAGGAATTTGCCGATGGCGATTTGGTTTGGAAGTTTATTTTACCGATAGGGACTAAGAGCTCTAAATTTGGAAAGTGGTCCCCTAACTGGGAGGGTCCTTATCGGGTAAAACAGTCTGCTCCTGGTAATGCTTACATTTTGGAAACTCTCGAAGAAGTTGCATTTTCTAGAGCGATCAATGGCAAATACTTAAAGAGATATTACCCTAGCATATGGGTAGATGTGTAGTGCCCCGTTGAATGCCGATGCACGAAAGTTATATAAACATCGGTAAAAACAAACTGGCGTCATATTATAAGTTAAAGTCAAGTATCAGGTTACAATTTTTGTCGATACAACAGACATTACAGCAAGGAATGGATAACTGATATCGCACACAGGCGAATTTGCTCTATGTCTTCCATCTCCTTGGCGTCGGCATCGGCAGAGCCCTCGACCGGCTTGATTTTCTTCTTCCATAGTATAGCCTGTCGTGCATTCTGGTCCCTTTCTTGCCACAGGACCTTGATGGAGTCGGATAGTTGGGTTCTCTGCTGGTTAGCTGCAGTCAGATCCCCCTCAACCTTCTGTAACTCCGCAAGCAGCTCCTCCTTCTTTGCCGACAGTCGGGAAATTTCTTGATCAAGGTTGCCGATGGAGACTTCTGCTTGGCCGATACCTTTGTCCTTCTCATCGGCAATATGTTTGAATTTGAGCTTCTCTTCCTCGCTCTTGGCTTGAGCGGCCCTATCGGCAATGCGACGGGTAAGCTTCTGGTATTGGATCTGCTTAATGTCGAGGAAAGCTGCCTGGAGAAGGACTTCTGCTACGTCGGCGGAAAGATGGCTCTGGATGTCCTTGAATGCAATCCTTGCTGCCGATGAATCCTGGATGAGTTGAGACGTGTCTTGTAGCAGCAAGGAAAGCAACTCTTCCAGCTTAGATTTGACCTCTGCCGACAACGTTGGGACGGAGCTCTCCTCTTCATCATCATCGGGGACGTCGACGGCAAAGGAAAATAGGTTGTCCGCTTGAATGCGGCCTTGACGTCCATCTTCATTCTGAAGGTTTAAGCTGTAGGAGAAGAGGTTGTCCGGAGAGTCCTGAGCCTGAAAACAGAGCAGTTAAAATATGCCGATTGTAAAATTATACTTTGAGCTTTAAGGTAATCGACTTACCGTCTTGAAGCGGATCTCCTGCCTGGGGCCTGGCATACTGGATGGTCCAGCTTCATCCTGGACATCGGCAGCGGATGCCGATGACTGGACCCTTGTTGGAGAAGCAGCCGACGCCGCTGGTGCTGGTATAGTTGTTGCCGGCGTAGCCTCCGATGTGGTGACAGTTTCTTGTGGTGGCAGTTCCACTCTGTCATCGGGAACCTGGGTCGACGGTGCCGATGCCGACGTCGCTACTGCTGCGGAAGGTTGGGTTGTTTCTTCGCCGGGTAGTCTGGCCGACTATGCCGATGACGACGCCTCCACTATCGTGGCGGGTGGAGTTATCTCTTGAGCCGGGACGTCGTCCATCGGTTGATCAGGTACACTCACCGATGGAGGCTCTGCCGATGACCCGCCAGTGGTTGGCGCAACAGAAACCGATGGAGGATTTGCCGATGACCCACCGGTAGTTAGTGCGATTGGGACCGAAGGCAGTCCTGCTGGCGGCGCATCGGTAGCTGATGGCGCAGTTGGAGCCAATGGTGGAGGAGAAGCCAGCCTCAGGCGCCTCTTTTTCGTCGGCGCAGCAGCAGGGGAGCCGACCCGCTTGGACGAAGACCGGGGGGCATCGGCAGCCGGGCTGGAAGGTGTTTGCCTGCTGGAAGCAGATGCCGATGACCATAGTGCCTGAAAATACAAAGCAAGTTATACAAGATAAATGTTGCCGATAAAACAGTATGTAATCGGTACAGGTAAAAGCGAGTTTACTGCATAAACCCGTGTCAGGGCAACGACAGCGGCCGATGTAGCCTGGGTTTTTGTGGGTGTCAGCGTAGGTACCTGTTGAGGCGTGAAGGCGGCCAGCGTCAGAGCTTTGGTGCCGATGATCGATATGGGGCCCATTATCCGAAGATTAAAGGGCCTACCACTGTTACTCATTGTGGGAACCGGATCATCGGCCTGTCAGGCGCAAAAGAGTTAAGTGCTGATACCGATGACAAAAATAAAGTAATAGAAGTACATCAGATAGCAGACTTACTGCATCATCGGGGATGATGTAATCGGCGTCAATCAAGTGCCGATAATAGTGTGAAGACTTGGCGAGTAGCTGGCACTTCCACTCTTGCCACCAAGACTTGAACTCGTTGGTGATGAAGGAGGTTGGCGACTAGGAGGACAAGTCAAGGTCTGACAGATCGACATCGGTAGGAAGGCTGATGACTTTATTCCAGACCAGATTACTGGAGATTGCCTGCCTAGGTCTCACTACCTTAGAGTAGCAGAGTTTGATCGGCAGTTGGCCAAATGCCAGTTGTTTCGCTACCGCCGATGGATAGTAGAACTCGTAGGATGGTGGGGCATTCTTCCCAGATCCGAAAATATTTACTGGAATAGCTCAGGGAGTAATGCTGGCCCTCATGATTGCTTGGTTCTCAGGCAAGCTCACATCGGTCAAGTTGAACAGCAGCGGAAACTGGTTGTGTTCATCAAGATATGGCCACCAGGTCCGTTCTGAGGAGGGGAGTCCGTTGTAGAACTTCTGGAAATAATAGCCGAAGTGCTCTGCATCGGCATCGGTACCTGGTAGCACTATGATAGCCTCTCCAAAGTTAAGCGAAGGGCGAGTTGCCGATTCATCATCCCCGTATCGGTAATCTTCCGATATGTCCCTGGGGAATTGTTGGGCAAATAAATCAAACTGGAGGGCCTTGTGCATGTGTGCGTTCAGCCATAGATTGACAAACCACCAGGGGCCTCTGAGATTGCCGATGGGCTCTCCTAGCAGTAGCTTATGGGACACTTGATGCAGCAATCGGTAAACTGATCCAAGAAGATACCTGCCTAAAGGGAGCCTCGTTCCATCGGCAAGTAATTCAGCCGCTGGGAGGTGCATGGTGGTCGGACCGATGGTTTTGCCACAGAATATGAACTTTTCCAACCACATGTTTAAGAAGATGGCGTGCTCCCGTTGGGTTACTGATCTGGTTTTCTGGTTCTCTTTGATGTAGCCTGTCCAACCGCCGATATTCCGAGTGTTCACCTTGTACTCTGATTTTCTGTTGAAGAGGGTGAAGGTATCGGCAGAGGTGCTGTCCAAGCCGGTCAGCATGTAGACATCGGCAAGGGTTGGGGTAGCTGGTCCATGCCTGAAGAGGAAAGCGTTCATGCTATCGGACCAGAAGTATGAGGCTGCCATCATCAAGTTTTCATTCTTCTCCATATCGGCAATTGAAAGCCTAACGCACTGATCCAAGTTACGCTCCTGCCAGTACACTTGTTGTGATCTGACTATTCTTAGGTACCAGTTCTTCCATCCCTTAGTAGGCTTGGGCCATGAACGGAATGTGTCCTTCCAGAGTCCTAGATCAAAACGCTCAGATCTGAACGGTACCCGGTTGGTTTCTGCATTGATGATGAAGGTGGGGTCTGGATTGCCCATTGGGCCTAGGCAGCTGAGATTGGAACCGGCGAGTGGGATGACTACCTTGTTGTACAGCTCCTAGGGTTCGAAGAAGAAGGGACGAATAAGAAAAAGAATGGAAATAAATCCAGGTTTTTGCGAGGAAAAGAACCATGCAGAGAGGTTGGATTGAGTGGAGAATGAGTCTTACCTTCGGGATGTCGACTTGGATCGCCATTGGAAGTCGAAGGAATGATTGCAGTTCGTCCTTGATTACGGAGGAACACTGTTGCTCGAGCTTGTGTTCTTTAGCGCGGCTGGAGGTTGAAGACGAAGGCAGGAAGGTGAAAGTGAAAATGGGCCCGGGTAAAAAGGCAGTGTGGATCCCGGTAACTTTTATAATCCTGTTCAGGGGTATTTTGGGGTTTTGTTCCACGCTATGCAGGAATGTGGAGAGGCCCGCGGTAGATACGCACGGTGATCGAGGTGGTTTGCAACTGTTTTTGCTACAATCGAGGGATTTTATTATTAAATTGCGGTTCCACACACGGGGATCGAGGAAACCGTACATTTATCTCGGAGGTAACGGCTACAGCAACGGCTACAACGACGGCTACAGTGGAGAGAATTTCGGCACGTAAAGTGTTATACGCTCCGAAACTGGGGGGGCATGTGTTGACATCGTTTTTCGACACGTGTCAAATAGGCCGAAGCTTGACTAGTCAGTGGTCGTTCTCCATCGGCATCGGGAGAACTTTTGAGCCGATGTTGCTGATGGGAGAGTGCTGCGGGAAGACCAAGTGTGTTGCCGATGGAAGCTGATGAGCTTTGCCGACAAAGTTAATTGGTGAAGTCTTGTTGAAACTGATTGCCGATGAAAAGTCATTGCCGATGGCTTGCCGATTGCCGATGGAGGATGGTTGCCGATTGCCGATAAGGGCTCGTTGCCGATTGCCGATGAAGAGATGCTGCTGATTGCCGATCAGGAAAGTATTGCCGATGTCGATGGGCATGACTTAGTATTTAGCGGCAGCGGAGGATTACAAGTGGCCAAAGAAGGAAGGTGCGGATTGAAGGGGTCTGCCGATGGAAAGTTTCCATTGAAAAGAAGTATAAGGAAACTGGTGTCTTATACCAGTATTATTATAGTAGTTTGAGTCCGACTCTTGCATGGGTCGTTTATTTTCCTTTAAAATAGGTGTGTTTGTTTAGGAAATAAATATTGTTATCCGGCTCCTGCGCGAGTCAGTTTCCTTAAAAGTAGGAGTTTGTTTTAGAAAGGATATGTGTCATGTCTTTGTACAACTCTCCATGCGGGAGTATAAATATGTGCCTGAGGGCCATGGAATAGATACAATCCAATTCAAAAAACAAACCAATTTTATCTTATTCTACCTTTTATCGCAATTTACCCTTTCTTATGCATTAGTTATAGCTATCAACGAGTTCTTCAAGCTTTCGACGGGCTGCATCATCCTGATCTCCGTCAAATCCTTGCTAGTTCCGCGTGGGAGTACCTCTGAGCTTTGGCAATCCGGGCGCATCGCTGTTTGCCTCGTTCAGCTCTGCTCTAGTTATCCTTGATCAATCTGAGCCTTGACGTCCGGGCGCATCGCTGTCGTCTCGTTCAGTTTGTTCTAGTTATCATCCTTGTCGATTGATTGGTCAAATCGACTGGCACGCCTCCGGAATACCGAGCTTTGGGTAATAGCCAGAGGTGTTCACAGATCTGACGCTTTTGTGTCAACAAGTGGGAAACGGGTTGCCGATTCATCATCACTAAATTCATAGTCCTCCAATATGTCCCTTGGAAATTGTTGATTGAATAAGTCGAACTGGAGGGCTTTATGCATGTGTGCGTTCAACCACATGTTGATGAACCACCATGGACCACTGAGGTTGCCGATGGGCTCGCCTAACAATAGCTTTCTGGATACCTGATGAAGGAAGTGATATACTGAACCAAGGAGGTATCGGCCAAGAGGAAGTCTTGCTCCATCGGTCAGAAGCTCTGCTGCAGGAAGGTACATTGTAGTAGGTCCAACTATTCGGCCACAGAAGATAAACTTTTCCAACCACATGTTCAAGAAGATGGCGTGCTCCCTCTGACCTACCGATCCAGTCTTCTGGTTTTCTCGAATATATCCAGTCCAGTCGCCGATGTTGCGTGTGATTACCCGATGTTCGGGTTTCCTACCGAAAAGATTGGAGGGGTCGGCAGAGAAGACGTCGAGGCCGGTAAGCATGTGCACATCGGCAAGAGTGGGGGTGGATGGTCCATGTCTGAATAAGAATGCGTTCATTGTGTCGGACTAAAAGTAAGAAGCAGTCATCATCATGTTCTCGTTCTTCGCCATATCGGCAATGGAAAGCTTAATGCATTGGTCCAGGTTGCGCTCTGCCCAGTAAACTTGTTGTGTTCTAGCCATCCTGAGATACCAATTCTTCCACCCCTTGGTGGGTTTGGGCCATGAATGAAAAGCATCTTTCCACAACCCTAGACTGAAACACTCGGATCTGAAAGGAATGCGATTGGTCTCTGCATTGATCAAATTGGTGGGATCTGCGTTTCCCATTGGACCCAGATAGTGGAAATGTGATTGATCGAGGGGTGTCACTATCTTGTTGCGCAGTTCCTAGGGTTCAAACAGTAAAAAGGGGAAGAAAAAAAATTACGGAGCGGCGTAGAACGAAAAATCACGGGAGGCAGATTGAGAAGGGAAAAGATTTACCGTGGGAACGTCAAAGTTGATCATCATTGGAGCAGGAGTTCTTGCAGGAATTACGCCTTCCGAAGGGAGAAGAAGCTGCTCGTCGGAGTTCTTGAGGACGCTGGAGGACTCTTGGGAGCGCCGGAGAAGGTTTGAAGACGGGAGTAAAAGTGAATGCGAGCTCGGGATGGAGAATAGATTGGATGGTGGTAACTTTTATAAGCCTGGTCAAGGGTAGTTTGGAATTTTCTTTGCACTGAGCAGGAATATGGAAGGATATGCAATAGATTTGCGCGCTTATTGAGGAGTTATGAGATTGGATTTGTAACTATTCGCGCTACAGTAGTGGGGCTCTGTTGGTGACTTGCGGTTTTGCGTGCGGTAATCGAGAAAGTCGTGCAGGTATCTTGGAAAGAAATATTGCAGTAGAGAGAATTTTGGCGCGTAAAATATTCTACACTCCGAAATTGGGGGGGCATGTGTTGACACCATTTTTTGGCACGTGTCAATATGATCCAAGGATTGTGCCGGTCGGCAAAAGGCTAGTTGCCGTTCCTTATCGGCATCGGGATATTACCGGTTAGATTGCCGATGAAGGCAGGAAGAACATTGCCGATGAGAGCCAAAGCCTATTGCTGATGAAGACAGGGATTTGTTGCCGATGGAGACAGGAAGATACTGTTGATAAAGGCAAGAGGATGGTACCGATAGATGATGCCGACGGGACCAGGATGACGTGGCTGGCGTCAGGAGAGAATGTTGCCGATGGAGGCAAGAAGATGTTGCCGAAGAGCGATTCCCAATGGGAACAGAAAGCTGCCGATAGAAGCGGAATAGCTGACGTCAGCAGAAAGTAGCCGATGATTGAAGGAAAGTTGCGGATTGAAGGGAGTCTGCCGATGGAAGGTGTTATCGGATGTTGCCGATGAAGGATGACATGGCTAACGTGAGCATACAGTTGTCGATGGCGCTAAAAGGAAGTTGCGGATCGGAAGGATGTGTTGATGGAAAGTTTCATCGAGGAGAAGACATAAGGAAACTGGTGGTCTTATACCAGTATTGTTATAGAAGTTTGAGTCCGACTCTTGCACGAGTCAGTTATTTCCTTTAAAATAGGAGTTTGTTTTGTTTAGGAAAGGTACGAGTCGTGTCTGTCTACAACTCCTATTGCTGGAGTATAAATATGTACCTAGGGGTTGTGACAAAAATATATCCAATCATATATCAAACAAATCAATTACTTTTTTTATCTACTTTACCAGTAATTTACCTTTACCGCATTAGGTTTAATTATCTACGAGTTCTTTCAATGCTTTGATGGGCTGCATCTACTAGATCTCCATCAACTTTGCAAGTTCTGTGTTTTGAGCAATCAGAGCTTTGACGTCTGGGCGCATCGCTGTCGTCTCATTCTGCTATTGTTCTAGTTATCATGATCAAGTTTGAGCCTTGACATCCGGGTGCATCGCCGTTGACTCATTCAGATCTTGTTCTAGTTATCGTCCTTGTCGATTAACTAGTCAAATCGACTAGCACGCCTTTGGATATCGAATTCGGGTATAAGCCCGAGGTGTTCGCAGATCCTAACGCTTTTTGTGTCAACAGAGCTGATGGGCTGATGTTGACTTCCGATACTGATCCAGTACTTCGCATTCGGCTCATTGATAACTCCACTTGCCTTTTGATTTCCTCGCTCATTCTCGCTTCAAGTTTCTCTTCTCGATCTTTTGCTTGAATAGCTGCTTCGTGTGCTTCACTAAGCATTTCTGACATGCTAAGTTTCATAGCTTCCTCCTCTTTCCTCTTTCTCTGGCGGCCTCTATATGTATCTTTGTCTTGAGGGAAGGCATGCTTCCACGGCACCACGCCATGACCTCTCGTTCGCCCATTGTGTTCCGCAGTCCCCAGGGCATATGTCAGCTCATCCTTATCTCTATCTGGTGACCATACTCCTTGTTCCCTCAAAGATTGAGCGTAAACCAGTTTCTTTGCTACTTCTATGAGTCCTTCGGTATACGTTAATCTCCCGGTCTGAGGGTCAAGGCCTCCCTCGTGACCAAAAAACCACCACTTACCGCGCTCAGACCAGTTACCTGATTCTGGTTGGATTCCCCTAGCTTGAAGGTCCTCTTCTGATTTTTTTCCACTTAGGAATGGCGGTAATGTAGCCACCTGATCCCATGTGATGATGGTATTGCTTTTCTTGGACATTCTGTTGGTTCTATTGCGCTCGTGCTTTGCTCTCTTCGGATGTATTGAAAGCAACAAAGTCATCCCAAAACGGTCTCAACTTGACGTAGGCCTTATTGTTGAAATCTGGAGTAAGGTTCTTCTTGATAAAATCGGTGTGCAATTTCTTCTTCTAGGCCTGGAATTGTGTTGCCATCTTCTTCATAACCCAGCCCCTAACTCTTCCCTTCAAAGCTTCATCTTCTGTATCGAGCGAGAAATGTTGAAGGACTTCTTACAAAATTAGTTTCTTGTCACGATCAGAGACAAAACTAATTTTAGGACGTCCTTTCCTTTGCCGCCATTCATGAGCACTGATCAGAAGCCTATCCCTTATAAGGTAACCACAGTTGCTGGCAAATCTATGTGCATTTGGTCCAAGTACTGCCCCTATTTCCTCATCGAATTCTGTGATAATGTACCGACCCTCCAATGGCTTCTTCGGGCCTCGTACATTTTTACTATTCCCCATAGTTGTCGTTGATGCAGACGGCTATGTATGGAGACACACAAAACTTATAAATATAATTATAGAAATGTAATTTTTTTGATTTTCATGTATACACAAGAGATTGTAGACATATATATACCTCGAAAACATTGTCTTGTGGTACATTTTCTTGCTCAATATCATCCGCAAAGTACTGACTTCCGTCATCTACTTGATTGGTGTAGTCATCTACTTGATTGGTGCCATCTACTACTTGATCAGTACCATCGTTGATCATTGAAAACAAGAAATCCTCCATGTTGTCATTCGGGTCATCCATCTATCAAATCATATATATATACATGTTTACTAGCAATAATGGAAGGTCAATATTTCTCTAGAGTAGACACTTGGGGTAGACACTTAGTCTTTGTGTGACTAATAAAAGGGTTTAGGGTACATGTGCACTTAGAGTTATTAGGCACACTTGGGGTAGACACTTATCTTAGTCTTTGTGTGACTAATAAAAGGGTTTAGGGTATACACTTAGTGTGTGTGTGTGTGTGTGTGTAGGTTTAGGGTAGACACTTAGGATGTATATCTATAGGGTTTAGACACTTAGGGGTTTAGGGTAGATACTTAGTGTGTGTGTGTGTGTGTGTGTGTGTGTGTGATAAAAGGGTTTAGGGTTTAGGGTAGACACTTAGGATGTATATCTATAGGGTTTAGACACGTAGGGGTTTAGGGTAGACACTTAGTGTGTGTGTGTGTGTAATAAAAGGGTTTAGGGTTTAGGGTAGACACTTAGTGTGTGTGTGTAAACCCTAAACAAGTGTCTAGTGTTGCGGGTTATGGTAGAAATATATACATGTTTACTAGCAATAATAATGGAAGGTCAATATTTCTCTAACAAATCCATCTATATACCAAATCATATATATACATGTTTTCTAGCAATAATGGAATTAAGGTCAATATTTCTCTAACAAACCATCTAGTAATATATATAATGAAAAGTATCTATTTCTATAACAAATGAAAGCTCTATATTTCTCTAAGTGCTAAAATTTATTTCTAAAACTAATGGAAGGTCTATATTTCTAAAACTAGCAATATAATGAAGATACATATATATCAAATCATATATACAAATAATGGAAGGTCTATATTTCTCTAAGTGCTAAAATCTATTTCTAAAACTAAAATCTATTTCTATTTTATTACACACAATTCACCTTCTTCTTCTTCTTCCTTCTTCGATCTTTGATCTTCTTCTTCTCGATCTCCTCTTCACATAGAAAAACATGTAGAAAACAAGAAACTAATTAATAACATAGAATATTATCAATTTTCCTATTTTTTTCTAACAAATCCATTTACAAATTTTCTTTTTCTTTTTATTTTTCCTTTTCATTTTTAGAAATCATTTAACCTTTTTCTTTTTTTTCCTCTCCTTTTCTTCTTCCTTTCTTTTCCTCTCTTCTCTCTTCTCCTTCTTTCTTTCCTTTTCTTCCTTCTTCCTTCTTCCTTCTTTCTTTTTCTGATATTTCTTTCTTCTTTTCTTTCTTCTCTCTTTTTCCCGTCTCTTCAAATGGCGGCGGCCAGCGGCAGGCTCGGGCGCGGCGGTGGGCTCAGGCGCAGCGATAGATGTAAAGTGTGCGCGGGTGCGACGGAGGCGGGCCGACGACGAACTCGCGGGCGGCGGTGGCCGGATTTGCGCAACGGCGCGGCCAGCGGCGGCGCGAGGGCATCGCGAGGCGGCGAGGAGACGGTCGGTGCGGGGCCAGTGCGGAGGCGGATTGAGGTGGCGGTCGGCACTGGCGCAGAAGTTGGCGGCGACGGCAATGGAGGAGCTCGATCTCGATGACGTCTCGCGCGCGGTTGATGGAAGAACAGGGAGCTATGAGGGAGGAAGAGAGGGAGCCGAGCTTATATAGGAAGGAACCTTTAGCCTCGGTTGGTAATATCAACCGGGGCTAAAGCCATGTTTAGGTGTCAAACCAAATTTACTTTCCAGATTTAAGGGTTTTGGTATTGTATATAGTTTTTTATCTTTATAAATTGCTCTAGCTCTTGTTAAAATCAGTATAAATTAAATACATGGCACAATTTTTTTTAAAAATAACCATTGCATTTCCTTTTGCTTTATTATACACTAGAAAAATGTATAACATAAAATCTTTTACCATTTGTATAATATCAAATATAAATGTAACTAACCATTAGTATTTGGTTAATGCAAAAGTATATTGTTCAATTAAAAAAACTAAAATGCTTGGTTACCAACAGGAAATTAGTTTATGCATTATTTTAACGTCAATCTTTTTGTTTTCCACCATTAATTGTCCAATTATGCGATAAATAAGTTTACCATTAAATAGGAAATTATTAATGAGACACTAAATGACCTCATATGAAAAACTTTTGAATACAAAGGTTTCATATGAAAAACTTTTGAATACAAAGGTTTCACTGACAAATCTAGATCTTCATTAGTCACTAAATGACTATAAAAGAAGTATTAGTAAACATTAATTAGTCACTAAATGCAAGATTGTCCAAATACAAATGTAGATCTTCATTATTTGACCAAACTTAGCAAAAATGACCAATACACATGTCACTTGATCGACATCACACTGCTAAGCTAGCTACATCAAGCGGGCACATTAGTGATCTTCTTCTTGACATATGTCCCTTGGTCATGATCATGTCGTAACCATGGAGTGTCCTCGGCATTTAGAATTATGCTTGGGTCTTTGGTCACACTGAATGGCGCAATTCGGTCATCCCTTTCGTAAAGTTCTGACATGTCTGAGTTGTCCTCAATTCCCAAAATATTTCTTTTCCCTGAAAGAACTATGTGACGCTTGGGCTCATTGATGATTGATTTTTCATCGTTTTTTCCTTTCTTTGGTTTTGTAGACATGTCTTTTACATAGAACACCTGATTCACATCAGTAGCAAGGATGAATGGTTCGTCTTTGTACCCAATAGTGTCGAGGTCCACTGTTGTCATCCCATAATCCTTGTCAATTGTTACTCCGGCTTCGGTCATCTTCACCCATTAGTACTTAAACAAAGGGACTTTAAAATTAGGTGCATAGTATAGTTCCCAAATCTCAACTATGCGGCCATAATATGTTTGCCTTTTTCCATTTGGGTCAATGACATCTATGCGGACACCACTGTTTTAGTTGGTGCTCCATTTATCTTGGTCTACCATATAAAATATATTTCCATTTATCTCGTAGGCTTTGTACGTGAGGATGTGCCATGATGGTTGTCTAGCCAACAAATACAGTTGGTCATCAATACTGTCATCACCAAGAAAATTTTTTCGCAACCAATCGCCAAAAGTTTTCATGTGTTCACGCATAATCCAAGCTTCATTCTTCCCTGAAAACTGGGATCGTAGGAACTTCTTGTGTACCTCGACATACGGCTCCACCACGGAGGAGTTTTGAAGAACTGTATAGTGTGCTTTGTTGAAATAATCATCCCCCGTACCGATATATGTTTTCTTCCCTAGTGTTCCTTTCCCACTAAGTATCCCCTCGTGTCTTGATTCAAGAACACCAATCGGGTCAAGGTCGGGAATATAGTCAACACAGAACTCAATGACCTCCTCTGTCCCGTAGCCCTTGGCGATGCTTCCTTCTCGGCGAGCACGTTGGTGAACATATTTTTTCAGAACTCCCATGAACCTTTCAAAGGGGAACATGTTGTGTAGGAACACAGGACCAAGAATAATAATCTCCTTGACCAGGTGAACTAGGAGGTGTTCCATGATATTAAAGAAGGATGGAGGGAAAACCAACTCAAAGCTGACAAGGCACTAAATCACATCATTCTATAGAGTAGCTAGTTCCATTGGATCAATTGCCTTCTGAGAAATTGCATTGAGGAATGCACATAGCTTCATAGTGGCTAGACGTAAATGTGGAGGTAGAATTCCTCTTAACGCAACCGGAAGCAATTGCGTCATAAGCACGTGGCAGTCATGAGACTTTAAGTTTAGGAATTTCTTCTCTGACACATTTATTATATTCTTTATATTGGAGGAAAATCCATATGGGACCTTGATGCTGCTTAGACATTCAAACATGCTTTCCTTCTCTTCTTTGCTAAGAGTGTAGCTAGCAGGCTTTAAATAATGGCGTCCATCTTCTGTCTTCTCTGGATGCAGGTTGTCTCGTTCTTTCATGTCTTGCAAGTCCTGTCGTGCTTCAAGTGTATCTTTGGCTTTTACATACACACCCATGAATCCTAGCAGGTTCACACAAACATTCTTTGTCAAGTGCATCACGTCAATCGTGTGGTGGACCTCTAGGACATGCCAATAGGGTAGCTCCCAAAATATGGACTTCTTCTTCCACATGGGTGCGTGTCCATTAGCATCTTTTGGAACTAGTACGGCCCCTTCTCCCTTTCCAAAGACTAATTGCACAACCTTGACCATATCAAGTACATCTTCTCTAGTTTGGTTGTGAGCCTTGGTTTGTTTCACTTCTTCTTTACAATGCTTTCCTTTTTTCTGGCTTGGTGATTCTTAGGAAGAAAACGACGATGGCCAAGGTACACGACCTTTCGACATTTTTTTAGATATACACAGTCAAGGTCATCAAAACAGTGTGTGCATGCATTATATCCCTTGTTTGTCTGTCCTGAAAGATTACTTAGGGCTGGCCAATCATTGATTGTTACGTACAGCAATGCTCGCAGGTCGAAGTGTTCCTATTTGTACTCATCCCACACATGTACACCTGGTTTGCTCCAAAAAGTAGGAGTTCCTCAACTAAGGGCTTGTAGGGTCGAGATGGCGGACTAGAGGGGGGTGAATAGTCTTTTCTAAAAAACTTAAGCGCAACGGCTAACCGAAACAAATGCGGAATTAAAACTATCGGTCTAGCCAAGACTACACCCCTCTAACTATAACTTTAGCACCTAGCAAATTATACTAATTGGGCTCACTAAAGTGCCAAGCTAGGAAGCTCACCTAAATAAGTCTAGGTTGCAAGGTGACACAAACCTAAGCAACTAGTACTCTAAGCAAACCGAGAGCTCCTACACATACTAGTAAGCAAAGCACAAAGCACCTAAGCTCACTAGCAATGCTCTCTAGCAAGACTACACAAGTCAACTAGAGAGCTCAACTTACTTAGCTACACAAACTAAGCAATGTGGCTAACAAGGCTACACAAGCCAATTAGCCACTCAAGAGTTACTTCTATGCTACACAAGCTAGAAGGTAACTAGGCAAGATACACAAGCTAAACTAGTTACAAGAGCAACAACTAATCACTAGCACAAGATATGAACAAGTAAATACAAGCTAGTGATTTGGAGAATGCAAACCACCGAGAAGATGTAGACAAGGTTGACATGGTGATTTTTCTCCCAAGGTTCACTTGGTCGCCACCAAGCTAGTCCCCGTTGTGTCAACCACACACTTGGTGATTCAGCGGCTAATAGGAGTTCACAAGCCTAGCCCACTAACTCGGGCGCCGCAAGAATCCACCCACAAGTGAGGGTAGCTCAATGACACGCTCAACTAAAGTTGCTCTTCGTGATCCCCGCGGGGCGAGCACAACACCCCTCACAAGCACTTCTCTAGAGCGCCACACAATCTTCTTATGGGCTTCGACGGAGACACAACCACCAAGTCGTCTAGGAGGTGGAAACCTCCAAGAGTAACAAGCACCACCGGCTTGCAACATGATCACCTAGTGCCACACGAAGCTATCTCTCAAACCAACGCACTAGTAATCGCTCTCTCACACAATCGGATGATCACTATCAAGTGTATGTGAGTTAGAGGGCTTCCCAAGCACACCAACACAAGCCACAAAGGCCCTAGGGTGCTCAGCAACAAGCCTTGGCCGGCCACCAACTCTATTTATAGCCCCCAAGGCCAATAGAGTTGTTACCAACCAAAAGTAGCTATTAAGCCTAAGTCAAGGGCGTCGGACGCTCTTTAAGTTGGTGTCGGACGCTCTATCGCCAGCGTCCATCGCGCTTCCAGTAAGCATCCAGAGAGCTCCCATGTGCGTCAGACGCGTCCGTTGCCTGCCCGTCGGACGCTCAGCAGCGTCCGTTGCTTCTGTGTCAGTGAGTTCTTCAGTCCGTCGGACGCACCTTTGTCTCTGGCTTAGCGCCCGTCGCGTTTTCTCCAGCGTCCGTTGACGTCGTCTGCCACGCGAGCAGAGAGCACCAGAGAGCTCCCAAGACCGTCGGACACGTCTGTCGCCTGGTCGACAGACGCTCTTCAGCGTCCGTCGCATTTTCTGCCTTGAGCTTGAGCTAGGGTTTGCCGACGGACGCTCTGGTCCAGCGTCCGTCGCCAGCGTCCGTCGCCTCTTTCTTGACCCTTTCTTGTTTCTTTCTTTTCCATCCTTGCTCCAAAGTGCTAACATCCAAGTGTCCCATCACTTATGCATGTATGTTAGCATTTTCACAATCATTTTCAAAGGATTTTCCCTTGCTCTCACCACGCCACTCGATCCTAATACATCGCAAAGTTAGATCGCTCCAAGTGGCACTAGATAACCGATATGCAAACAAGTTTGCCCTTCTTGATAGTACGGCTATCTATCCTAAACCCGGTCATAAACTTCTCTACACACCTATGACCGGTGAAATGAAATGCCCTATGGTTATACCTTTGCCTTGCGCATTCCATTCCATCTCCTTCTCCAATTTTGATGCAACACATGCACCAACCTATCACCAAATGATATGCTCCACTTCATATCATCATGTGACCGTATTGGTTCATCGATCTTGACCTCACTTGCACTTCACCGTTGCCTTGGTCCATCGGCGCCAAGCATCACCCGCTTGCCCTTCACACTTGCAACCGGTCCATCAAGCCAAGCCTCATCTTGATCTTCTCCACCTTGGTCACATGACTCCATGCCATGTTTCATGTGCATTAAGCTCCTTCATCACACAATCACCTGTGAACTAATCTCCTATGTATATCACTTAAACACATATTAGTCCACCTAAGTTGTCACTCAATTACCAAAAACACACAAAGACCTTTCAGGGCCTCAAGAAGACATCGATGTCGTTGCCAGGTTGCTTCGGGCCTTGGATCAGCACCAGCATCATAATGAACTTCCGCTTCATGCATAACCATGGAGGAAGGTTGTAGATACATAGAGTAGCAGGCCAAGTTCTATGACTACTGCTCTGCTCCCCAAAAGGATTCATACCATCCGTTCCCAAACCGAACCTTAAGTTTCTTGCGTCTTCTACAAACTCCGGGAATTCTTTGTCAATTTCTCTCCACTGGGACCCATCAGCAGGGTGTCTCAACATGTTGTCTGCCTTACGGTCTTCTTTGTGCCATCGCAACAACTTTGCATGGTCCTTGTTTCTGAATAGACGTTCTAGGCGTGGTATTATAGGAGCATACCACATAACTTTGGCAGGGATTTTCTTCCTAGGATGCTCTTCGCCCTCAACATCGCCAGGGTCATCTCACCTGATCTTATACCACGACGCTTTACATACGGGGCATTCATTCAAATTCTCGTAGTCCTTGCCACGATACAGGATGCACTTATTAGGACATGCATGTATCTTCAGGATTTCTAATCCCAGAGGGCACACGACCTGTTTTGCTTCGTACGTAGTGGCAGGCAATTCATTAGGCTTCGGAAGCATCTTTTTTGGATCTTGAGTAATTGCCCAAATGTCTTGTCGGATATGCCATTTTTTGTCTTCCATTGTAGCAACTCCAGTGTTGTACCCAACTTATTTTGTCAATCTTCGGCGCTCGGGTATAGTAGTTTCTTGTGATCCTCTAGCATGCGGTCAAACTTAGCTTTCTCTTTTTCACTTTCACAATCTCTTTGTGCATCACGAATGACTTCACCAAGACCATCATCTTCAGAGAGTGTGTCCTCTGCCCCTGCCTCTTCTTCTGCTTCCACCATTGCAATATCATTGAAGTCACCATATTGAGCAATAATGTCGCCAGGGTCCAATTGCTCTTCTTCGCCTTCTTCCATCATAATTCCGGTTTCTCCATGCTTGGTCCAACAAATATAGTTTGACATGAAACCCGACTTCAACAAGTGTGAGTGAAGAGTCCTTGAGCTATAATATTCCTTCAAATTCTTGCACAAGGTGCATGGACAACACATGAAATTACCATCCCTCTTGTTTGCCTCAGCCGCTCTTAAGAAATCATGCACGCCATCAATGAACTCTTTGGAGCGGCTATCTACATTGTACATCCAATCGCGTATCATCGTCTGCATTATATGACCCAAAACATAATTAAATTTCTCATTTTGGTCAAAAAATGAAATTATAAAATACCGAACGAAAGGTCTGCATTAAAATAACATGATCGAGATGGAACAGCATCATGTGTCATTTCCAAGTCACACAAATACTAATGTATGCTCTATGAAAGCCTCGACATAGCGTATGCTAAGACCACTAGCACTATACATAGAAAACCTAAAATGCACTTCAGTAGCATAATGATCTCCCGACCAATCCCAACTAAAGCAGACAGATCATCATTCTGCTCAGCATCGACAGACTTCTTGAGCTGGCTCACTGCCTCATCAGCCTTCATAGCCTTCGCGACGTGGTCAACATACTCTTCCTCCCAGTACCAGTCGCGGCATCCAGTGTTATCCCACTGAAAATAGAATACAAAATAAGCATTTTAATCAAAACAATCACGTATAATAGGTAGAAATTAACCATAACCATCAAATGTGACAAAATATATAACTCACATTGCGATCTGGACACTTATAAAAGATCCGACCGTTGTTGACACCCGGCTTCCCCACTCGGTACTCTTTCACAGTCTTTTGCATACACTTGCCACAGGTAATGAGAGGGAGGTCTGGCCTCAGTCACTTTGGAACCCGATCAGAGGCCGAGTACCCCGAAGCAGTTGTCATCTACTCTCTATACTCATTTTTCAAACTAGATATTATAAATTCCTTATATTCTAAACAAAGAAAATAAAACAACTAAAATTTACATTTCTCTAAAATCATCAAATGTGCCATGTATACAACTAAAGTATTCTAGGTAGCTACCTTCTTCATCTAAATATATAATTATTTTGAGCTCAAGTGGCATATATATAAATCAAGAACAATTGACCATAAATTAAATAATACACTATAAAATCTCTATTTTCAACTAATTAAACCATAAAATGTGGTAGACATAGTAGACATGAAAGGTGTATACTTAGAATACTAGTTTTAGTTGCCTTCTTCAAAATATTCAAACAATGTCAAGTGAATGAAGCTTAAAATGGCATAAAAGAGTGAATCATAAAGAAAAATCACATATAGACCAAGAAACAATATATGTTGCTGCTAAAACATTAGAGGTTGAAGATAGTAACCTTTCAACGAGTCGATGGAGGTGTAGAAGTGATCAAATGAAGCAATGGCCGAAGAGGAGATGAAGAACACACCAAGAACAAGCAAGAACAGAGAGGAAGAAATGAGCTCTCGGGCTCGGGCAGGGGAGGAAGAGAGTTCAAATAGGGGGGGCTTTAGTCCCGGTCCATAGAACCAACCGGGACTAAAGGCCTAGAAATAGCCTCGGTTTGTGCCTTAAACCGGGGCTAAAGGTTTAACCCCGATTGGTAATACCAACCGGGGCTAAAGGTGGACCTTTAGTCCCAGTTGGTAACACCAACCGGGACTAAAAGTCCCCCCTGACAACGTCTGACAACCGAGCCGTTGGGAGGGGACTTTTAGTCCCGGTACCAACCGGGACTAAAGGTAGCTTTAGCCCCGGGCGCAATTTCCACCAGGGCTAAAGCCGATTTTGGAAATCAGCCAAAGGTGTCTTCTATAGTAGTGCGAAGATGCCACAGTGGAGGGGAGCTGGTCACCAGATGTGCCACCGGGCCACCCCGACGGGTGTTGCGGACGGGCCATCGAGGCGGGTTGTGGAGGGGACGGTCGCCAACGCCGGATTGAAGGGGTGCCATCGCCACGCTCCGCTGCGCCGCCGGGTGAAAAGCAACGTCTGCCGCCACCCCTGGATGCAGGGGTCGCCGCCATCGCGCTCGGATCCAGGGAGGAAAGGTGTGGGGGATGTTGTTGTCGCGGGCATTGGAGGGGAGTTGTGGCTGTCCCGATCCACCACGGGAAGGGGGCGTCGCCATTGCAGTTGGGTGAGGAAAGAGTGCCGCCGCCGAGTCAGGAATAGAGAGACAAACTGGAGTAGATCAGATAGATATACATTTATATTCAAAATACTAATGGGTCCACTTTTTTAACCCGCTAATGAATCCCGGAACGTGTTAACAGGCTCGGTCAATGTAAATCTAGACGAGACTAATTACAAGCAGGAGTAAAAAGGAGTTTCCCTATATATATATATATATATATATATATATATATTGACACAAAAAGCGTCAGGATCTGCGAACACCTCGGGCTTATACCCGAATTCGATATCCAAAAGGTGTGCCAGTCGATTTGACCAGTTAATCGACAAGGATGATAACTAGAACAAGATCTGAACGAGACAACGGCGATGCGCCCGGATGTCAAGGCTCAAACTTGATTAGGATAACTAGAACAATAGCAGAACGAGACGACAGCGATGCGCCCGGACGTCAAAGCTCTGATCGCTCAAAACACGGAACTTGCAAGATTTGACGGAGGTCGATGAGATGCAGCCCGTCGAGACTTGAAAAACTCGTAGATAGACTAATACTAACGTAGTAAAGGTAAATTGCTGGTAAAGTAGATAAAAAGTAATTGATTTGTTTGATATTGATTGATATATTTTCTCACGACCCCTAGGTACATATTTATACTCTAGCAATAGGAGTTGTAGACAAACATGACTCGTACCTTTCCTAAACAAAACAAACTCCTATTTTAAAGGAAATAAATGAGTCGTGCAAGAGTCGGACTCAAACTTCTATAACAATACTGGTATAAGATCACCAGTTTCCTTATATCCTCTCCTCGATGAAACTTTCCATCGACATATCCTTCCGATCCGCAACTTCCTTTTAGCGCCATCGGCAACTGTATGTTCACGTTAGCCACGCCATCCTTCATCAGCAACATCCGATAACACCTTCCATCGGCAGCCTTTAACGTCATCGGCAACTTTCTGCTGACGTCAGCTATTCCGCTTCTATCGGCAGCTTTCTGTTCCCATCGACAACATCTTCTTGCCTCCATCGGCAACATTCATCGGCACCATCCTCTTGCCTTTATCAGCAGTATCTTCCTGTCTCCATCGGCAATAAATCCCTGTCTTCATCAGCAACAGGCTTTGGCTCTCATCGGCAATGTTCCTCCTGCCTTCATCGGCAATCTGACCGATGCCGATAAGGAACGGCAACTAACCTCTCGCCGATCGGCACAATCCTTAGATCATATTGACATGTGCCCAAAATCGGTGTCAACACATGCCCCCCAATTTCGGAGTGTAGAACATTTTACGCGCTGAAATTCTCTCTACTACAATTTTCTCTCCAAAATACCTGCACGACTTCCTCGATTACCGTGTGCAAAACCGCAAATCACCAACAGATCCTCGCAACTACAGCGCAAACAGTTGCAAATCCAATCATATCTCCACGATTAGCGCACAAATCTATTGCATACCCTTTCATATTCCTGCTCAGCGCAAAGAAAAATTCCAAATTACCCTTGACCAGGCTTATAAAAATTACTACCATCCAATCCGCTTTTCACCCCGAGCTCGCATTCATTTTTACCCACATCTTTAAACCTTCTCCGGCGCTCCCAATAGTCTTCCGGCGCCCTCAAGAACTCCGGCAAGCAGCTTCTTCTTCCTTCGGAAGGCGTAATCCCTGCAAGAACTACTTCTGCTCCAATGGCGATCAACTTCGACGTCCCCGCGGTAAATTTTTTCCTTCTCAATCTGCTTCCCGCGATTTTAGTTCTGCGATGTTCCGTAATTTATCTTTCTTCCCCTTTTTCTGTTTGAACCCTAGGAATTGCGCAACAAGATAGTGATCCCCCTCGATCAATCATATCTCCACTGTCTGGGTCCAATGGGAAATACAGATCCCACCAGTTTGATCAACGCAGAAACCAATTGTGTTCCTTTCAGATCCGAGTGCTTCGGTCTAGGGTTGTGGAAGGACGCCTTCCGTTCATGGCCTAAACCCACCAAGGGGTGGAAGAATTGGTATCTTAGGATGGCTAGAACTCAGCAAGTCTATTGGGTAGAGCGCAACCTAGACTAATGCATTAGATTGTCAATCGTCGATATGGCTAAGAACGAGAACATGATGATAGTAGCCTCCTATTTTTGGTCTGATACAATGAATGTCTTCTTATTCAGACATGGACCATCCACCCCCACTCTTGTCGATGTGCATATGCTTACCGGCCTTGACGTCTCCTCTGTCGATCCCTCCAATCTTTTCGGTAGAAAAGCTGAGTACAAGGTGAACACATGCAACATCGGCGGTTGGACTGGATACATTCGAGAGAACCAGAAGACTGGATCGGCAGGTCAGAGAGAACACGCTATCTTCCTGAACATGTGGTTGGAAAAGTTTATCTTCTGCGGCAGAATAGTTGGACCTACTACCACATACCTTCCTGCAGTAGAGCTTCTGGCCGATGGGGCAAGACTTCCTCTCGGCCGATACCTCCTTGGTTCAGTATACCATCTCCTGCACCAAGTATCCAGGAAGCTATTGCTAGGTGAGCCTATCGGCAACCTTGGGGGCCCTTGGTGGTTTGTAAACATGTGTCTAAACGCCCATAAGCACAAGGTCCTCCGATTTGATTTATTCACCCAGCAGTTCCCAAGGGACATATCGGAGGATTACGAATTTGATGATGATGAATCGGCAACTCGTCCCCCACTCAATTTTGGGGAAGCTATCATAGTGCTACCAGGAACCGATGCCAACATAGATCAATTTGGCAGGTTCTTCCAAAGGTTTTATAATGGACTATCTGCCACAGAACGGCTCTGGTGGCCTTATGTCGATGAAGACAACCGATTCCCCCTATCCTTCAATCTCACCGATGGAAACATACCACAGAATGAGATGATCATGAAGGCCGTCATTATCCCCCGAGCCATTCCAGTCAATATCCTTGGAACTGGGAAAAATACTCCTGCATCTTACGAGTTCTACTACCCATCGGCAGTAGCAAGACATCTAGCATTTGGTCAGCTACCGATCAAATTCAGCTATGTCAATGTAATCAAGCCAAGAGAAGTTATTTCCAGTGCCATGGACTGGAATAGGATCGTCAATCTTTTCGCTCATGTCGATGCATCAAACATCGATTTATCCTCTTGGGCACCAACATCCTTCATCACGGAGTCATACAAATCCTGGTGGCAAGAATGGAAGAATCAACTATTCCCCAAGTCATCGCATTACTGTCGTCATTTGATCGACGCCGATCACATCATTCCCGATGATGCAGTAAGTCCTTCATTCTAATGCATCTCTTATTATTTACTTCTACCATCGGCATCTGACCTTTTACTAATAGGTTGACGACCTAATCCCCCGAACGAGCAAAAGTGGCAAGCATTTCAATCTTCGAATAATGAACCCCATATCAATCATCGGCAACAAGGCTCCGACGTTGTCTGCTTTCACCCCTCAAAGGGCACCCAAGGTTACCCTCAAGCCCAGGTCGACAACAACCAGCACCACTACTACTCCATCGGTTACTGCCGCTGTCTTGGCGCAAGCTTTCGCAGTAAGTTATTATTTCATTTATACCGATTACAAACCCTCATCGGCAATGTTCATTTTATCTAACTTGCACCACCAAATCCTTTGCAGTTAGTAGGTTCATCGGCGGCTGCTCCAGATGTACAAGCTTCTCCGACTCACGCTGCCGATGCCCCCCGAGCTTCACAATCGAAACGCCCCGTTTCACCAACTGCTGCTCCAAAGAAGAAGCGCTTGAGGCCAGCCACTCCATCCGTGCCATCAACTCTAGCTGCACCACCAACTCCCGTGGATGCACCAATACCAGAGCCCACATCGGCGTCCATTCCTGAGCAACCATTAGACGAAACTCTAGACCAGGGAACAACACCATCGCTGCAGGAACCAGCCGCAACGAAAGAGACAATATCGGCATCGGTACCAGCACCAACACCAGTCGTCCCTCCCACGGAAGCAAGCTCATCGGCAACCGTTGCCGATCTTCAAGATGACGCCACGCCAGCTGCCTTCCCGAGCCTAAGGCAAGAGGTTCGCTTTAAGATGGTAAGTTGACTCATTCTGTAACACAAACTTATGATCGGCAAGCTCTAATCTTTCTCTTTTCAGGCTCAAGACTCTCCGAACAGTCTGTTCTCCTTCGCCGTCGATCTCCCTAACGAAGACGGAGAGGAAGAAAGTTCTGCTCCCGCTTTGTCGGCAGATGTCAAACTCAAGCTCGAAGCATTGTTATCTTTACTGCAACAAGACACATCTCATCTCGTCCAAGATTCTACTGCAGTAAAGATAGCTTTCAAAGATATTCAAGGTCATCTATCTGCCGATATAGAAGAAACACTCTTCCAGACAACGTTTCTTGAGAGCAAGCAACTTCAGTATCAAAGGCTTTCTCGCCGCATAGCCGATAGAACTGCTCAATCAGAACTTGAAGAGAGAATGCTTCAATTCAAGCAGTCTGCCGATAAAAAACACAAGGACATAGGTCGCCTAGAAGCTTCTGGTGTTGAGCTTGATCAAGACATTGCCCATCTATCGGCAAAGAAGGAAAAGCTATTGGCAGAGCTGAAACAAGTAGACGAAGCCTTGATTGCAGCCAATCAATAGAAGATTGAACTCCCAAGTGCCATCCAAGCCTTACAGCAAGAAAGAGATGCCGATGCACGTCAAGCCCTTCGGATGAAGAAAAAGATCAAACCAATAGAAGGATCCGCCGACGACGATGCAAAGGAGAGAGAAGAAATAGAGCAAATTCGCTTGCGTGCGATATCAGCTATTCAATCCCTGTTGTAATCTCAGTCTAGTGTATCGGCAGTTGTAGACTTGATGTCCGACCTTGATTGTAATATAACATTAGCACACCTTCTGCCGATGTTCCATCAGCACTTTCACTTTGTATTTCTTCATGCATCTACCCAGATACTAGGATAATACTTCTTTAAATATTTATCGTTGATTGCTCTGGGAAACGCAACCCCTTCGAGGGTCTCCAAAAGATAAGCATTACCAGGAACTGACCGATTTATCCGAAACGGACCCTCCCAATTAGGAGACCATTTTCCAAACTTAGAACTCTTAGTCTCAATCGGCAAAATCAGCTTCCACACCAGATCACCATCGGCAAACTCTTTCAACTTTACTTTCTTGTCATACCACCTGGCGACCCTCTTCTTATTTTCTTCAATGCTAATCAAAGCCCTTAACCGATGACTCACTAGATCTTCTAACTCATCCTTCATAAGAGTATCATAATCATCGGTTGTCAATTGGTCCTGAGAAGATAATCCCCTAGAACCAGTTTTAATTTCCCAAGGCAAGACAGCACCATGCCCATAGACCAATTGATATGGTGAAACCTTAGTTGCACCATGACAAGCCATCCGATATGACCACAAAGCTTCATTCAACACTATATGCCACCTCCTAGGGTTTTCTTCAATCTTGCGTTTGATAAGTTTAATAACCCCTTTATTAGTTGCTTCAGCCTGACCATTAGCTTGAGCATAATAAGGAGAAGAGTTTAGTACCTTAAAACCCATACTAGCAGCAAACTCATCAAACTCTCCCGATGTGAACATAGTTCCTTGATCGGTAGTGATAGTCTGAGGGATACCAAATCGGTAAACAATATGCTCTTTCACAAAATCTATCATGTTTACCGATGTCACCTTTTTCAACGGAATGGCTTCAACCCACTTCGTGAAATAATCAGTAGCAACAAGTATAAACTTATGTCCTTTGCTCGATGGTGAATAAATCTGATTGATGAGATCAATAGCCCATCCTCTAAACGTCCAAGGCTTGATTATGGGATTCATTGCCGATGCAGACGCTCTCTGGACATTACCAAACTTCTGACAATCTTGGCACCCTTTAAAGTACTCGAAGCAATCTTCAAGAATCGTTGACCAATAATACCCATTCCGCCTAATCATCCACTTCATCTTGAACGTCGACTGATGTGCTCCACACACTCCTTCATGAATCTCGCCCATTAACTCTTTCGATTCTTCTGTACTAAGGCATCTGAGCAAAACTCCATCAATGGTCCGATAATACAATTCATCATCAAGGAGCACATATTTGGTAGCTTGAAACCTTAACCGCCTGTTAACCTTTCTAGACGGATCTCTCAAGTAATCGGCAATTTCCTTCCTCCAGTCATCGGCAACCGTTACCGATGTCATTACCCCTTGAATTGGCTGATACCCTGAAGCATATTGTGCCAACCGATTAGCTTCTTCATTGTACAACCTGGGAATGTGTTCAAGGCGGTATTCTTTAAATTCTCTCAATAACTGCAAACACTTCTCATGATCCGCAATTAAAACCTCACTTCGGCATTCATATGTTCCAATCAATTGATTGATCACCAACATGGAATCACCGAAGATTTCAACAGCATCGGCACGTACTTCCCTGAGTAATTCCAACCCCTTCAGTAAAGCCTGGCACTCAGCCTGATTATTAGTCGAAGTAGCAATAATCGGCAATGAGATTTCATACTTTTGTCCCCGAGGTGAAATTAGGACGACGCCGATGCCTGCTCCTTCCTTGCAAGTAGATCCATCAAAGAATAAGGTCCAAGGAGCAATCTGCACTGCGCTTACTGCATTGCAATGTTGGGTAACAAAATCAGCCATCACCTGACCTTTAACCGCCTTAGCCGATTCATACATTAGATCAAATTCTTAAAGCGCTAGAATCCATTTGCCGATTCTCCCACTTAATATCGACATCGACAGCATATACTTAACCACGTCATCTTTGCATATGACGGTGCATTCGGCCAATAGCAAATAATGCCTCAACTTAGTACAAGAGAAGTACAAACAAAGATATAACCTTTCGATGGTCGAATACCTGGTTTCAACATCCACCAATCTTCTACTCAAATAATAAATCACACGTTCCTCTCCTTCAAATTCTTGGATTAAGGCTGACCTGATAACACTGTCATCGGCCGACAAATACAATCTGAAAGGTTTCCCGTGTTGAGGTGGAACCAAGACTGGAGGATTCACCAAATATTTCTTAATCTCTTCCAAAGCTAGTTGCTGCTCTTCCTTCCACATAAATTCCTGATCGGCCTTCAATCTCAACAGCGGGCTAAAAGATTTAATCTTCCTGGACAAATTAGATATAAATCTTCTAATAAAATTAATTTTGCCGATCAAGGATTGCAACTCAGTCTTATTTGCGGGAGCAACTACCTTATTAATTGCATCGATAGATTTTCTGCCGATCTCGATGCCTCTCTGATGCACCATAAAACCCAGAAATTGGCCCGCCGATACACCAAATGCACACTTGTTAGGATTCATCTTCAACCCATGCTCCCTTGTGCATTCTAGGATTTTTCGCAAATCGGCAAGATGCTTCTCAAAACCTTCGAATTTAACCACCACATCATCAATATAGATTTCGACTATCGTGTCGATGTACTTATGAAAGATAAAATTCATTGCTCTTTGATAAGTAGCACCGGCGTTCTTCAAGCCAAAAGTCATTACGACCCATTCAAACAAACCAACATGATCTGGACATCTGAAAGCAGTCTTGTTTATGTCTTCCTCAGCCATGAATATTTGATTATATCCAACATTACCATCCATGAAACTAATGACTTGATGTCCGGCAGCGGCATCAACCAACAGATCGGCAATGGGCATTAGGTAACCATCCATCGGCGTAGCTTTGTTGAGATTCCTGAAATCAATACAAACACGGAGTTTTCCATTTTTCTTGTATACACGAACTACATTAGAAATTCATTCGGCATACCGACATTGCCGAATAAATCCAGCCTCAATTAATTTTGTAATTTCAGCTTTAATATCATGTAATACCATGGGATTGCATCGGCGCGCAGGTTGCCGATGTGGCTGGAAACCAGACTTAATAGGAAACCGATGTTCGACTATTGATCGGTCTAAACCAGGCATCTCTGTATAATCCCAAGCAAAACAATCTTTATATTCCTTTAATAAATCAGTCAACTGTTGTTTACATTGGGAATCTAACTTAGTACTAATAAAGGTTGGCCTGGGCCTACTGCCATCGTCGATATCTATCTCTAGTAAATCATCAGCGGATGTGAACCCCTGTCCCAGTTTTCCATCATCGGCGAACCGATCCATTAAAACTCTTCTTCAGGACCGACTGCTTGGATCGGTGTAACGCGGTAATCGGCAACTCTGAGGAACTCTGTGTCCCATGCTTCACCTGATATGCACTTGGTATGCTCATAAGTTTCCGATTCTGCCGATGCAACCGTTGATGGGGTTTCACTCTGGACGACTTCAATTTTGTCTCCCACCCATTGCACAAGGCTTTGATGCATTGTGGAAGGGATACAGCAATTGGCATGGATCCAGTCCCTCCCTAGAAGCAGGTTGTAGGTACCTTTGCCACTGACTACGAAAAACGTTGTCGGCAAAGTTTTGCTGCCGATGTTCAATTCAACACATACGGCTCCCATAGCTGGTGACACATTGCCTTCAAAATCTTTCAGCTTCATGTCTGTCTTCACCATATCTTGGTCACCTTTCCCAAGCTTCATGAAGATGACGTATGGCATTACATTGATTGATGCCCCTCCGTCTACCAGCATCTTTGTCATAGGCTGCCCATCTATTTTGCCTTTGACAAACAGAGCCCTTAGGTGTTGCCTTTCATCATTGGCAGGTTTCTCAAAGACAGCCGTCATCGGATCTAACACCAACTGTGCCATCTCAGTGGCTTCATCAGTATCAACAGGTGCCATGAACTCCATCGGCAATATAACGACCATGTTGATATCTGTCGATGGATCTCTTTCCTTGCGCTTCGGCCTCCATTCCCTGATTGGGGAGTTCTCTCGTGCAGAATTTTCACCATGATATAGATCGTTCTGGCGTTCGCGCTGCATCCTTCTTTTCTGACTCTTTGTCAGACCCTTAGGGCACCATTGAGGAAGCTTAGTTTTCCAAACGGGTTGGTGCTGCTTTTCACCGCTTGTATCGGCACCACGCTTTATGTTTGGATCTCTAGAGAATATCTCCTCATCGGGCACTCTTGCATTAGCCATTTCCTCGAGTTCCTCCTGACTAACGGGCCTGCCAAGTCTATCATGCGCGCTGAGTTTGCCCCCCAGCCGATCCTGCGCTGACTTCTTCTCTTTGATCGGCGCGCGATACCTTGATGCCCGATCATCAAAACAGGGTTTCTTTTCTGACCGATTGGCAGGATAGTAGCCATTGCATTCAGGACAATTATCGGCAGTGGGTAATTTAATACCTTCTTCCCAGCAATGAACGAAGAAGGGACACTTCCAATGGTCTTTATGCCGAAGCCACTCTTGACGCCTCTCTTCCTCCTGCTGCCGGTATCGTTCTTCCTGTGATTGCCGATAATCTTGTCTCGGCCGCCCATGCGTGATTATAACACCAGGAGCCCTCTTGGCATTACTGCTCTCATCGATAGCTCTCTTGCCTTTTCTGTTATCGACAAACTTGTTTACATCACGCTCAGCTACCTGATGGTTTGGATCCACCGATGCATTCTTCCTAGCAGTTTCCGATGTTAATACTTTAGTTTTTTCAGTGGTTTCCACCATGTTATTTGGAAATAGATGTTGATCAATCTTCATCGACTTTTGGGCCTTAGTATCTCCAAACGTGATTCGCCCAGATTCAATTTCTGATTGCAACTGCTGCCTAAAGACTTTGCAATCATTGGTGCTATGTGAACTTGCATTGTGCCATTTGCAATATTTGATCCTTCTGAGCTCTTCGGCTGATGGAATCACTTGGTTAGGCGCCAGCTTGATCCGCCCTTCTTGAAGCAATAGATCAAACATCCTATCGGCCTTGGTAATATCAAAGGTGTACCTCTCAGCTTCCTTCTGACCAAACGGACAGGATGCCGACTTCCTGTCCTTAACCCATTCAGCAGTGCCAATGCTCAGCTCTTCATCTGACTCAGAATCCTCTTCTTGCCCAATGAAGGCCACCTTCTTGTTCCAAGTTTTTCTGGGCTCAAAAGTTTTAACATCTTGATCGGCAATCCTCTGCACCAGATGACTTACGCTTTCAAATTCTTGAGACGCATACGTATCTTTGATATGCGGCAGTAGTCCCTGGAAAGCTAAATCTGACAGCTGCCAATCATCAAGTATTAGGCTGTAGCATTTGTTCTTTACGTCTCGCAGCCTCTGAACAAAGCTCTCCACCGATTCATCATTACGCTGCCTCAGCTTGACCAAATCGGTAAGCTTCTTCTCACGCACGCCAGCGAAGAAGTATTTATGAAACTGCCTCTCCAGATCGGCCCATGTGATTATAGAGTTCGGAGGCAGTGAAATAAACCACGTGAATGCCGATCCAGACAATGATGACGAGAACAATCTCACCCTCAGCTCTTCTTTGTTGGCAGCTTCTCCACACTGGATAATGAAGCGGTTGATGTGCTCCATCGTTGACGTGTCATCTTGGCCAGAGAACTTGGTAAAATCCGGCACCTTGTATCGATTTGGAAAAGGGATCAAATCGTATCTCGGAGGGTATGGCGTCCGATAAGAGTATGTGTTAACCCTGGGTTTAATGCCGAATTGTTCCTTCATCACTTCGGCAATCTTATCGGCCCAATACGCATCCTGTTCTTGCCGACTCATTGATTGTATGTTGATCGGCGGAGCCGGCTGATGCGCCCCTTCGGGTCTTGGTGGCAAGGCGCTTGAAGTAAATGGTGCATGCGCGGTGCCAGTCATCTGAACATTATGCATCGGCTGATTGGCCGATGGGTAGCTCTGCGCACTCACTAGATTATGTTGTGGCATTACATTCATCGGTTGTTGTACCGATGCTCCACCTTGAGCGCTCGCCAAGTGTTGATATCCGGGTTGTACCACTTGATGCTGAATTGGTGGTGGAGCCGTCCAACCAGGATTGTAGGTCATCAGCATATAATTCACCGATGGCTGATAGCTAACTGGAGCGTGTTGCTCCTGTATTCTGGAGCAATCAATAATTAGACTACCTTGAGGCCTTGGTACTCCAGCCTGAGGATTTGCCACAACCATAGGCTGACTCGTATTTCCAGGACCCTGCTGCATCGGTAAGGAACTTGCCGATGGTGGCATCAGAGGTATTTTAGGTATTTCCATCTAAAGCTCTTCTGACGGCAATTGCATGCTTGGAGTAGGCGTAGCATAATGCATCATAGGATTCATCGGCTGCGAAGACATTGCCGATGCCATAGGACCGCTCCATGTTGTACTGTTACCCTGGATTAGATCGGAATCAACAGATGGATTTGGAGGCATACCGTATCCCCACCAGTTGACGGGAGTTGGCTGACTCTTAGCTGTGGGCCCTGACATTGTCGATGCCGCCAGATCTGTATTCAACGGAGTAACGCTTACAGGGCTCGATCTTGGTGGTGTAGCCGCATCGGCAGACGGATCCACAAGAGTGGAAGACGTCATTGGAACTGCCGATGGGTTTATAGATGTCGATCCAGGCTGATGATACGCTGGACCAACATAACGGGGTGCATGTCCTCCCTTGAAAGATTGCATGACAGCATTGTATACAGTATTGGACAGCACATTGGAGTGGCTAACTAATGCTTGATTTAAAGCAAAATTAACCATCTCTTGCAATTTACCAGGATTGGCGTCGAAAGTGACCTGCCGCGGCAACGGCGGATCTTGCTTCTGGATGGCTTCGCCGCTCCTGCTTAGGCTGAAGGACTTCAGATATAACTGCTTGTACTCCTCCATAACCCGCTCCATAGTCTGTTTTTGATCATCTTTCAGATCAGCCTCGGAGACTTCGATGACGTTCCTTGGATTAACATCGGTATGATCACCCATAGCAGATGTATAATTGGTCCCACCGGGTGTGCCAAAAGAGGTGTTGACACAAAAAGCGTCAGGATCTGCGAACACCTCGGGCTTATACCCGAATTCGATATCCAAAAGGTGTGTCAGTCGATTTGACCAGTTAATCGACAAGGATGATAACTAGAACAAGATCTGAACGAGGCAACGGCGATGCGTCCGGATGTCAAGGCCCAAACCTGATCAGGATAACTAGAACAATAGCAGAACGAGACGACAGCGATGCGCCCGGACGTCAAAGCTCTGATTGCTCAAAACACGGAACTTGCAAGGTTGATGGAGATCTAGTAGATGCAGCCCATCAAGACTTGAAAAACTCGTAGATAGACTAATACTAACGCAGTAAAGGTAAATTGCTTCTAAAGTAGATAAAAAAGTAATTGATTCATTTGATATGCTTGGATATATTTTTCACGCGGCCCTTGGGCACATATTTATACTCCTGTATGGGGAGTTGTATTTGGATACGACTCATACCTTCCTAAACAAAAACTCCTATTTTTAAGGAAATAAAACGACTCACGCTAAAGGAAACAAACGACTCGTGCAAGAGTCGGACTCGAAATAAATCTATTAATACTGGCATGAAATCACCAGCTTCCATATCTATCTCCTTCACGATGAAACCTTCCATCAGCAGACTTCTTTCAATCCGCAACTTTTCTCTATTGCCATCGGCAGTTCTCTGCTGACGTCAGCTATTTCATCCTGCTTCCATCGGCATCATCATTCATCGGCAGCTTTCCGTCCTCATCGGCAATATTTCTCCTATCAGCAACAGGCTTTGCCTCTCATCGGCAACGCTTTCTTGCCTCCACCAGCAACATTGTAGCCTTCATCACATCGATAATGAGCCTCAATTCTCATCGGCAATGTTCTTTCTGTCGGCAACATTCATGTCTCTATCGGCAACATCTCCTTGCCTTCATCAACAGTGTCTTCCTGCCTCAATCGGCAACAAGTCTCTGTCTGCATCAGCAACACTCTTGCCTTTATCGACAATCTGACTGGTAATTTCCCAATGCCGATAAGGAACGACAACTAGCCTTTTGCCGATCGGCACAATCCTTAGATCATATTGATACGTGCCAAAAAACGGTGTCAATAGTTTGGAAATGTTTTATCTCCCTAAGTATAGAGTTAGTGGTACCACTGTCCACTAGGCACATTTCCTCATCCATCAGATTGACTCCCGTACAATCTATGGATCTCGTCGGTCTTCTTCTCGGTTCTTCTTCTTCTCGACTCCCTTCCGAGAGCGCAGAAGTGCGAGCGTGTGCTGATAACGTGTGAAGTGTAAATGAAACTTGAACAGTGTAATAGCGAATGAACAGTAATCTTCATTGATCTTTGAGTGTACATATTTATACATCCGTACGGACGCTATGGATGTGCACGCAGGCAACCGTCCATGGCGCCGACGGTTCGCTCAGAGGGAGACGTGTGAGTGTAGGAGCAGTTCCAAGATGAGAGCAAAACTCTGCAGTTGTAACAAGAGCAACTACCCATACGGCGGCTCCGACACAGATCACGCGCTCTACGAGTCCAACTCACACGGGTCCACGTTAGTCTGTCCGCTTTAAAGCCCAGCTAAATCCCCATCCTTCTTCCTCTTGGGGCTTTTTTCTCAATGGGAAGCCGAAGCCAGCCCCAAAGGCAACAAAGCCCAGCCCACCACCGTGGCTTACTTGGGTGACCGAGTCCGCCGCCTCCCTGCCCCCATGCCTGCGCGTTGCGCGCGTCCCTATCCGCCTCCGCACGGCCTCCAGCTGGTCCGACAGCCCAGCGCCCGCGCCCCACGCCCCCCACCCAACCAGAACCCCGAGCCTCTTGTACTGTACTATTCTCAAAAAAAAAACCCAAGCCCAACCCGCCACCCCACCATCCCGCGCGGACCCGGCTCGCGCGCATCGGGACATCGCCCTTTCGCCTGGCTAGCGCCCCTTTGTCTCGCCGCGTTGCAGCAGTGCACGCGCCCGTGTCCGTACCTCCCCGTCCCCGTCCCCGACTAAGAGCATCTTCAAAAGACTATCTAAAAATGAAGTCTATAGATTATGATTTAGCTATTATATAAAATAGATAACTCCATAAAAAATTAGACTATTGCAGCAGCCTCTTTAAAATTTACTCGTTGTCTATATTTAAAAGTGCCGCTAGAACGCCATCATCTGGTCCGCCAGCAGGTCTCGTCAGTCCGTCACCTAGAACCCGATCCATCACTAGTCCTACGAGCCTCCTGGCCATCATCAACGAGCACCTGCACAGATAAATGATTCACGCAAGGGAGCCAGCAACCGAGCAGCATGCAGCGTCAGCCGGCCGCCTGTTGGCAGCGGCTTCCAGTTCCGGTTTACATGAGCCAAATATCCTTGCGCTTACTTGAGTTCTTGAGCGGAAGCTCTTGGTGCTACTAAAAATCTTGACGTGAAAGCTGCACGAGGCTAGTTATCGGTTGTCATCTTCTTCGATGAGCAAGTCTGTGTAACAACACTGTGCGACCGTACCAACACCTGCTCTGCTGCGACCAACGTCAGTTGCCTGCCTGTTGGCAGCGGCTCCGCTGGTAAGTCAAAGCAGGTGCAGACAATCTGTTCCAGGCTTCCAGCGTACGGGGGCGGGGAGACGGCGGCCGGAGACAGAGCGGAAGGGCAACGTGGGAGTGGCTGAAAGCGCGCGGGAGAGGCCACTGCCGCGAATCACGCGTACTTGGCGAGCGAGCCCGGCTCGCTTTCTATGCCGAGCGAGAAAACGGGAATAGCTAGCGGCTATTGTTGGACAACGAGATGAAGAGTCTGTTAGAGGTCTATTTTGCACTAAATTATCTAAATTAAAATATAGAATAGAGGATAGAAAGTCTGTTGGAGTTGCTCTAACCCATCCAGCATTCCCTCCCAAATTCGAACCAGCAGACCAGGCCACACAAATCCAAGACGCCTCTCGTCCGTCCTCGAGTGAGCTGAGCTGAGCAACTGACCAATGGACTGGGCGTACTACGGCAGCAGCGGCAGCAGCGGCTACTCGACGCCATCTCCTCCGGAGGTCGGCATCGGCGGGGACGAGGACGACGCCGCCTCCGCCTACATGACGGTGTCCTCGGCGCCGCCGAAGCGGCGCGCGGGGCGGACCAAGTTCAAGGAGACGAGGCACCCGGTGTACAAGGGCGTGCGCAGCAGGAACCCCGGGCGGTGGGTCTGCGAGGTGCGGGAGCCCCACGGCAGGCAGCGGCTCTGGCTCGGCACCTTCGAGACCGCCGAGATGGCGGCGCACGCGCACGACGTCGCCGCGCTCGCGCTGCGCGGCCGCGCCGCGTGCCTCAACTTCGCCGACTCGCCGCGGAGGCTCCGCGTGCCCGCGCAGGGCGCAGGCCACAACGAGATTCGCCGTGCCGCGGTGGAGGCGGCCGAGCTGTTTCGCCCGCAGCACAATGCCGGTGGTTCCGAGGCGGCGGCGGCGGTCGCCGCGCCCGCCTGCGCACAACAGGGGGCCGGCGGCGGCGGCGGCGGCCTCGGTGGCGACTTCGCTTACTACCCGATGGACGATGGGCTGGAGTTCGAAATGCATGGGTATCTTGACATGGTGCAGGGGATGCTCATCGACCCACCGCAGCCCACCGCGTGGATCGAGGACGAGTACGATTGCGAGGTCAGTCTTTGGAGCTACTAGTGCTGATTGATCGAGCGCCATTTGGACCGAGCCGGCTTTGGTATGGTACCAACGACCGATCCTGTTGTACTACTGTACAGCTTATGGTGTGCTGATGTCTGTACTGTTTCCCTGCTCTTCTGACGAAATACAATGCAGTCAGAAGGAGCAGAGGAGTGTGCTTAGGTTTTCAGTGGCTGCTTCTGCACATGTGGTACTGGCGTTACACACGGCCAAGGTAGCCTTGGCGCCAGATATGACACTTGGTGCGGGCGCCCTCTTAGTCTTATACTATATAAGTAAGATATAAGAATCACATGGTGTAATAAACAGCAGAGCCTGCTGAGTGTTTGAACCTGCAGCTGCAGCGATGTTAATGAAGTTGCCGTGTGGTTGGCTCAAGATTTTTAGTAGAAGTTACCTGAAAACGTATGCTCTATGGATGAATGTCCGCTCCAGGAGCAAAATATAAGGAACGGAAAAGGAGGCAAAGACTCACCCCTGTATGTTTCAGCATTTCGAGTTTGTGCAGCTCAGTCTATTACTGACAACAAAGGATTTTGCTGCCACATCTGTAGCCCGGATAATGGATCCTCGACTTTGAATTTGCTTGCAGGTCATGGTTCTACTTCTACGGTCGGATTTCAGCAAGGTCTTTTTTTCAAGTGATCTTGTTTGCGGTGCTATTTTAGCATTCCAAGAGCCTTTCCTATTGGACTGTACTTCAGTTTCAGGTTTCCTTCCCAAAAGGTAGCCTACTTCGGACGAGGTGACGCACGATGTCGCTTTCGCATCATATTGCTCAGATCAGATGTTTGCAAGGTTGAATCGATGAGAGCTCGCGCCGTTGTTGAAGTTTCTCGCGAGTTCTCAGGCCTCACTTCAGATGCATTGCAGTATTTCACAGTACAGGTGCAGGCAGCAGAATATGACTTGTCTGTCCCCTCTCCATGCCACTTCTAAGTTCTAACTTCAGAAGGACTCTTCCTGGGGCAGATTTCAGAAAGGCTGCCCGCCCGGATGCAGAGGATGAATACTTCAGAAAGAAGGAATTCGGTTTTTACGTGACTGTGCCGAAGTGCCGAACTGACGAGGATAGGTAGACAGATACAGTGTGTGCTCCTCCTTCATCTTTTGAATTTTGAATATTCACTGTGGTTAGCATCTGACAGTTTGATCTTCTATTATTTGAACGGGTATCTCGAGAATTTTCTGCATCAACTATTGAATAGACACTTCCCAGGACTTTTGGGGAAAACCGGTCCTACCTTTGTCTTTTGGGTCAATGAAAAACATCCACCAGGACTAATCTGATGTTTTTTTACTTCTCCACTCATGTAAATGAAGCTACCTTTTGCAGCGTATACATCTCTCCAAATTTGCACTTTATGGAGAATAAGGCGCCAACGACAACATCGACCAGGACTAATGTGCTATTTTAGCATTCCAAGAGTCTTTCAATATTTTAGTTGGTGGCTCTATTTCATATGCAATGCTTTACTCAATAAAGTAAACATATTCACATTAAGACATACTATCACACAGCAAAAACGATTTCTTAACCTTCTCTTGGACCTCCAATCACCACAGGGATAGTTGGCTAGAGGAAACGTTCAACTAGTAGTACTCAGAATTCTTCAGAAAACTTATAAGATCCACCATCTGGTACCCAACAAGGACTTTGTTGAATTTAAGCAAGTGTGAGTATCATCATACTCAACAAGAATAATATGAGCTTATGCAAGGCTCAAAGGCTTTGACATGGCTATATTGTGATAAACATTTTTAGTTATTCAAATTTTACTTAATTAAACCTGAGAAACTATATTCTGTTTGAACCCCAAAGGATAAATAATCAAAGATAACAACATAAATTAATATAATTCAAACCACCCATAGCAACATCTATCAGCCAATGTGATATCAACATACTTCCATTGGGAAATCTAACTCCTGACACTTACATGCAAAACCACGCATCCCAGCTAAGTAAACACATACAAGCTCATATGTGATGTTTCAACTATAGTTGGGCATGCAGGCCGAGCCTAGCGGCCCGGCTGAAGAATCATGGACCCTTGTGTTTAGGCGATTAACGACAATACTAGGTCACTATGACTAACGTGTGTTTTGCAGAGGCAAAGTCCTTTTTGTTAGGTCATTAGTGATGCAATTTGAATAGGCTTAATGGATATTCATGCCCCCAAGATTGAAATCGTTTCGGTTGCAAAGGATGATGATACAAGGTGAAGACTAGGCTAGTTCTTAGTGCCATAAGGTTGAGAAGGGCACTAAGTATAGTTAGGGTTTTGTTTTTCCTTTGACCGTACTATAAAGGGGGGTATGAGATTAGTAGCTTGACCTAGGAGAGTTTAGGAGAGTGGGTATATGCACACTTGTCACAACTAGTCCTATAGACCTTGCTTTCAGCCCTTGGTTAACCCTAGAAATGGTAGGAGCAAAATCCCTTGAGAAATCTCAGCGAAAACAGTTGAAATAGGGGGAGAAAGAGGCTCCGGACCAGTCTGCCAAGTAGGCGTCGGACCAAGGAGAGTGGTCCGACGGTCCCTGACTTAGGCAAAAGTTCAGCTCGAGAAGCTCCGGACCACCTGTCTGGAGAGCGTCGGACCATAGGAGAGTGGTCCGATGGCTCGTGTCAGAGAGAGAGAAGGCTCCGAACTAGTCCGACGGTGAGTCCGACGGCTAGTCCGACGCTTCAAGACAGGAGGTTGGTTTCATACAGTAAGCTCCCTGGCTCCGGACCAGAGCGTCGGACCAGGGCTCCGGATCAAGGAGAGTGGTCCGGTGGTTCGAAGAAGAGAAAATGTTTTTCACTCAGTGAGCACCCTGGCTCCGGACCAGTGCGTCGGACCAGGGCGTCGGACCAAGCAGAGTAGTCCGACGGTGCCTGAGTTGGAATTTAGAGTGAGCTCCGGACCAGTATGCTTGGTCCAGTGGTATAAGCTCCGGACTAGTCTGGTGGCTTTGCAGAGAGAGGAAAAAGCAAAAAACGGCTAGTTTTGGAGGTGGGAACTATTTATAGTTGCCCCCTTCGTCCTTAGGACCTCTCTTGGCCATTGTTTCAGCTGGTGACACCTTGAGAAATCCTTTGGAGAGTCAAGTGCCTAGTGAGGGAGAGTTTAGAGAGAGTTCATCTTGTTCTTCCCTCCTAGAGTGATTAGGAGTGACTTGTGTGCATCCATCCACCTTACTAGCCTTGAGTTGGTCAAGTGAAGGTCTTGTGCTTGTTACTCTTGGTGTTCGACAGCACCTAGACGGTTTGGTGGTGTTCGGAGGAAGTGATCGCCGGAAGATTATTGGCGGCTCTTCTCCAAGCTTCTGTGATCGGTTGTGGACGATTCACCGAGCCGGAGTGGCGAAGAATCAGCCCGTAGAGAGCACTCTACCCTTGCGCGGGTAGCGGGGGAGCGATACCTTGCGAGGTGCTCCAACGAGGACTAAGGGGGTGTGTCGACACCTCGATACCTCGGGAAAACATCGTTGCGTCACTGAGAATTTCTTTTCCCTAGCTCTTTGCATTTCCGCATTGAATTCCGTCTTGTTTTTATCTTACCTACTAGAATTGCTTAGGTTGCTCTTAATTTCCATAAACTGCTACCGCTTTCTAGCTAGGACACACGAACTGTAAGCACTAGGGGGTGATTGGCATTTGATAGGTTTTCATATTTGCTTTAGAAATTTAAAACAAGCCCAATTCACCCCCCCCCCCCTCTTGGGCATCTTGATCCTTTCAATTGGTATCAAAGCCTTGTTGCTCTAAATTAGGCTTCACCGCCTAGAGCAAGATGTCCCATGGGGATGGACCGCCACCCATGTTCGATGGGGATGACTTTCCTTATTAGAAAGTGCGGATGGAGACCTACCTTGAGGCCGTGGACGTCGGCGTTCACAAAGCCGCCACCCAAGGTGGATCGGTGTTCGCCGAGGATCCATACTTTGAGAAGAACAATGCTAAGGCAAAGAACATTCTTTTCCGTGGCATTTGCAAGGATGTGTTCAATCGTGTGCGAAATTGCGAAACCGCACATGAAATTTGGACAAACATTTGTGCTCTACACGAGGGCACTAAATGTGAAAGAGAAGAGTGTTATCACCTCATCATTGCTAAGTTAAATGCTTTCACCATGCTATCTCATGAAAATGCTAATGAAATGTACTCTCGCTTGAATGTGCTTGTAGAGGAGTTGAATGGCCTTGGGCTCTCTCAAATGACACCGGCCGATGTGGTGCGCAAGATACTTTGTGTCCTACCAATAGACAAGTATAGCCACATCGTCACGGTTCTTCATCAAGGCGATCTCTCCGCAACTACACCAACGCAAGTGTTGGGCAAGATCAATGCTCATGAGATGTACATGAAGATCAATGATGGAAGTTCATCCTCCTCCAAGAAGAAAGGGAAGGAGGAGAAGAAGGACTTGGCTCTCAAGGCATCTTCCAAGGAGAAGTGCAAGATTCAATATGTCATTGAGAGTGCAAGTGATGATGATGATGAAGACAACATCGCTCTCATGGTGAAGAAGACTGCCAAGATGTTGAAAAGGCTAAACAAGAATGGAGTCAAGTTTGACTCAAAGAAGAAGAAATTCTTCACAAGCTCTTCAAGGAAGCCAATCTCCCAAATGAAGTGCTACAATTGCGGCACTCTTGGTCATCTAGCCCATGCGTGTCCCGAAGAGAAGAAAGACAAGTTCAAGAACAACAAGTTCAAGAACTTTAAGAAGAACAAGGGCGGCAATGATGACTCAAGTGATGATGACAAGAAGCAAGACAAGCCATACAAGAAGAAGAAGAACTTCAACTTCCACAAGAAGAAGAAGGATGGCAAGGCTTACATTGTGGGTGATTGGCTCACTGATATTGATGATTCAAGTGACTCCTCCGATGATGAGAGTGAAGAAGAGAAGGTGGCCGCATTGGTGATTGGTTCTTCGATTCCACCGCCACCTCCTCCTTCATCGTCGGGCTCATCCTCTACACACCTATGCCTTATGGCTAAAGGTGACAAGAAGGTACAAAAAGAGGATGATGGTGATGACCTCTCTAGTGATGATAGTGATGATGAAGAAGCACCTTACTATGATGAGCTAATTAAAATTTGCAACAAGTACGCTAGCATCATAAGGAAGTACAAGAGTAAAAATGACAAACTTCTTGAAATCAAAGAAAACTTGCATGATAAGCTTGACAACTTGTCTAGTAATAATGATGATTTGAAGCTTGAGATTAACTCTCTCACATCTAGCACTAGGGAGCTCAAAGCCTCTCTTAAGCAAGCAAATGAGAAACATGATAAGCTTGAGAGGTCATCCCAAGAGCTCCACACAAGGTATAACTTGCTAAAAGATGACTACAACCAAGTGAAAAATGATCATGGCACACTAGTGGTAGCAAATGAATTGCTTACTCAAGATCTTACACATGTTGCTACTAACCCGTGTGCTAAGTGTGCAAGTGCTACCTCTTGTTAAATCGAGCTTGATGATGTGGCTCTTGAGCAAAGTGCTAAGTGCAAGGGCAAGAGAGTTGTAGAAGCTGACAAGTATGATGATTATATGAAGATGAGGGAAGAGAACTCAAAGCTCAAGGAAGAGCTAATCAACCTCAAGGCAAACAAGCCCTCCACCATCAAGCCGGCTTAAGAAGAAGACAAAGATGCTATCACTTTGATCAACTCTCTTAGAGAAGAAATTGCCAAGCTCAAGAATGACAAGACCAAGCTTACAAGTGGCCTTGAAAAGTTCACCAAGGGCCATAATCTCCAAAGTGAGCTTCTAATGAGCACTGTCATGAAAAATGACAAGACCGGTATTGAGTACAAGGAAAACCAAGTGATGAAGGCCAAGGTCAAGATTGAATCCAAGAACTACTACAAGAACAAGTACAATGGCTACAATCAAGAGAAGCCAAAGCCCAAGCCTAAGAGGTGTTTTGGATGTGGACAAATTGGTCATTTCGAGTTTCAATGCAAGACTTCACTTCCCAAGACCTTGCCCAAGCACACTAGGCCATTTTCTCATGATGCTCACTATGTCATCAACAAAGATTCCAAGGGTAGACCACTTGTGGTGTTTCTTGGACCACCAATGAAGAACAAGCCTAGGGTTCTTTGGGTTGCTAAGGATCTAGTTGACAAGGCAATGGGGCCCCACACTAAGGGGGTTCCCAAACAACAAGCTTAACTCCAAGTTGCTTGTGTATAGGTGAACTACAAGACCGGTGGGAGCCAATGGGTAATTGATAGTGGTTGCACTCAACACATGACCGGCGACCCCCGGATTTTCACCACACTTGATGAGGATTGTGCAAATCAAGACAAGATTACTTTTGGGGATAATTCAAAGGGCAAAGTTCAAGGCTTAGGCAAAGTGGCTATCTCCCAAGATCAATCAATTTCAAATGTCTTGCTAGTACAATCATTGAGCTTCAATTTGCTATCGGTTGGTCAAATTTGTGATCTCGGGTTTCATTGTCTCTTCACTCCAAATGAGGTGATTGTGACCAAGATTGAAGATTCATCAATGATATTCAAAGGGTTCCGGCACAACAACCTCTACTTAGTGGACTTCACTTCAAATGAAGCTAACTTGCAAACTTGTCTATTCTCCAAGAATTCTTTGGGTTGGCTATGGCATAGAATATTAGCTCATGTGGGCATGTCAATCTTGAAGAAGCTTGTCAAGAAGGAAATGGTTAGAGGAATCAAGGATGTGGTGTTTGAGAAGGAAAAACTTTATAGTGCATGTCAAGCCGGCAAGCAAGTGGCAAACACTCATCCAACCAAAGCTTTCATGTCAACCTCAAGAGTCCTAGAGTTGCTACACATGGATCTATTTGACCCTACCACCTATGCTAGTCTTGGAGGAAATATCTATTGCTTGGTGGTAGTGGATGACTACTCCCGATACACTTGGGTATTCTTTCTTCAAGACAAGGGAGAGACACAAGGCATCTTCAAGAAGTTTGCTACAAGAGCTCAAAATGAATTTGATGTGAAGATCAAGAAGATTAGAAGTGACAATGGCACCAAATTTGTGAACACAAAGATTGAGGATTATTGTGATGAAGTGGGGATCAAGCATGAGGTGTCTGCCACATATACTCCACAACAAAATGGTGTTGTAGAGAGGAAGAACCGGACGCCCATAACTCTAGCAAGGTATATGCTTGATGAGTACAATACTCCAGAGAAGTTTTGGGCGGAGGCAATCAACACCGCTTGCTATGCGGCAAACCATCTCTTCGTCCAAAGGCTATTAAAGAAGACCCCTTATGAGCTTGTCAATGGGAAGAAGCCGGATATTTCATTCTTCCGGGTGTTTGGTTGCAAGGTGTACATCTACAAGAAGCGCCAACACTTGGGTAAATTCCAACGGTGGTGTGACATTGGTTTCCTTGTTGGATATTCACTTAAATCCAAGGCATACCGTGTATTTAACAAAGCCACCGGCTTAGTTGAAGAAACGTATGACTTGGAGTTTGATGAAACTAATGGCTCCCAAGGAGCGCTTGAGGATATTGATGTAGGTGATGAACCCTTGAGGGAGGCAATAAAGAATATGCCAATTGGTGCTATCAACCCGCAAGAGGTGGAAGAATTTGAAGATGAAGCAAATCAAGATCCTTCTCCACCCCACACGCCTCAAGTTGATGAAGGCGATCAAGTGAGGGAAGCTCAAGAAGACACTCACATCCCTCAAGATCAAGCCGAGGCCGAAGCAAGCAATGTTGAAGCACCGCATCCCCCTCCTCAAGAGACAAATAGAAGATCAACATCTATCCTTCAAGCTCACCCCCATGATCAAATCATAGGGAGTCCATCAAAGGGAGTAATGACTCGCTCTAGACTTGCATCTTATGTTGAACATCACTCGTTTGTTTCCTTTGTTGAGCCTACTAGTGTAGAAGAAGCACTTGCGGATCCGGATTGGGTGAATGCCATGCATGAAGAACTCAACAACTTCACCTGGAAGTGTGGACACTCGAAGAGAAGCCAAAGGATGCAAGAATCATTGGCACCAAGTGGGTGTTTAGGAACAAGCAAGATGATCAAGGCGTGGTTGTGAGGAACAAAGCAAGATTGGTGGCAAAGGGGTTCTCTCAAGTAGAAGGACTCGATTTTGGAGTGACCTTTGCTCCGGTTGCAAGACTTGAAGCCATCCGTATCCTTTTGGCGTATGCTTCACATCACAAAATGAAACTTTTTCAAATCGATGTGAAGAGCGCTTTCTTAAATGGTTTCATAAATGAACTTGTCTATGTCTGACAACCTCCCGGGTTTGAAGACCCAAACTTGCCTAATCATGTGTATAGGTTGTCCAAGGCACTCTACGGATTGAAGCAAGCTCCAAGAGCTTGGTATGAGAGGCTAAGGGACTTCCTAATCAAGAAGGGCTTCAAGATCGGGATCGTCGACACTACACTATTCACCAAGAAGCTTAATGGAGAGATCTTTGTTTGTCAAGTATATGTCGATGACATTATATTTGGGTCAACAAACCAAGACCATTGCAAGGAGTTTGGTGACTTGATGTCCAAGGAGTTCGAGATGTCAATGATTGGCGAGCTAACCTTCTTCCTTGGCTTTCAACTGAAGCAAATGAGAGAAGGGACCTTCATCTCTCAAGAAAAGTACACTTATGATCTACTTAAGAAGTTCAAGATGGAGGATTGCAAGCAAATCAAGACCCCAATGCCAACTAATGGGCATCTCGATCTCGATGAGGGAGGTAAACCGATTGACCAAACTCTTTATCGCTCTATGATCGGTAGTTTACTTTACCTCACCGCATCTAGGCCGAATATCATGTTTAGTGTGTGCATGTGTGCTAGGTTTCAAGCAAGCCCTAAGGAGTCGCATCTTTGTGCGGTTAAAAGAATCCTTAGGTACATAAGGCACACCCCTAGCATGGGTCTTTGGTATCCCAAAGGAGCTCCCTTCCAACTAGTTGGCTATTCCGATTCGGATTATGCCGGGTGTAAGGTTGATAGGAAGAGTACCTCCGACGGGTGCCACATGCTAGGAAGATCACTTATTTCTTGGTCCTCAAAGAAGCAAAACAGTGTGGCATTGTCAACCGCCAAGGCGGAATACATTGCCATGGGAGCAAGTTGTGCACAAATTTTATACATGACCCAAACACTTCTTGATTACGGAGTTGTTTTAAAAGAGGTTCCACTTTGTGTGATAATGAAAGCGCCGTAAAGCTTGCTAACAACCCGGTTCAACACTCTCGCACCAAGCACATAGATATTCGCCATCACTTTCTTAGAGATCATGTGGCTAGGAAAGACATAACACTAGTTGGAGTTAAGAGCGAAGATCAATTGGCGGATATCTTCACTAAACCACTCGATGAAACAACCTTTTGTAGGTTGAGAAGCGAGTTGAATGTGCTTGATCACTCTAACTTCACTAAAAGATGAGTTTGTATGAACCATGCATTCATATGTAATATAACATGTTTAAATTGGTAATGCACATAGGCTTGGCTAACGCGGTTAAGATAACCGCCCTCAAAGCGTGTGACAAAGCTTAACCGCTGTTTAAACCTGCAAGCAACCTAGATTCAAATTCCGTTTTGCATTGCATATGCATGAGTGTTGCTTCTTCGTTTCTTTTCGGTTAAGTTTTTTGGTCATCCTTAGGTTCATCACTTAGGGGGAGCAATTCAACGCTCTAGCTTCAGCTAATACCCCTCTTGTGCCCCTATGATGACCCTTGGAGCTTTATTGAACTATCTTCTTATGAAAACTAATCCTAGCCTATGGCAAACTATTTCTAAAATTGAGGGTTTGAGAGATGGTTCTTATGTTAAGTCCAACTAGTGCTCCTCTTTGCTCTTTTGTGTTGGTACTTGGCTAAGAGAAAAGATTGGAGAGAAAAATAGGAAAATTCAGAGCAAAATCAAGCACCGAACCACCCTCCGGACCACTCTGCATGGTCCGACGCTCAGTGGTCCGACGCTATGTACCTCTCTGCTCAAAATTTCTCCAGCCACAGAATCCGTCGGACCACCATCCGACGCTCCTCCGGACCATAAGCAAGTGGTCTGGTGCCTCTGTCAGTTCAGCCACAGCACCGTCGGACCAGTCCGGTGAGTAGTCCGACGCCTTGGTCCGGTGGTCGGGTACTCTCTGTTTTCTTTCTCTGGTACCGTCGGACCCCCCGTCGGACCAGTCTCCGGACTAAGCATAATGGTCCGACGCTTTCAAATTTTGCGCATGACCCCCCCGCGTGCGGTTCTGTTTCAATAGCTTTCTTCTTTTGCCGACCGTACGCCGCGCCGCCCGCGTCCACCGCCGCCGCTCCTCCACCGCGCCTGCTCCCCTGCGCCACCATAGCCGCCGCCGGTGAGCTCCTCTCGGCGCGCAGCCGCCTCACCTCCTCGCCGTGCAGCACCGCCGCCCTCTGTCCTCGCCGCCGAGGTCACCCTCCCTTCTCCTCGCCGGCGGCCAAGCTCCACGATCAGCTCCAAGCCTCCTCCCTGCCAAGCTAGTGCAACACTAGGGTTTCCCCCTTGTTGCTTTGACAGCGCTTCCCCCTTTAGGGTTTGGCCTAACCCTAAGTTGGCTTTCGACGTATCCATCCTTGACCGAATTCGATTCGTCATCGTCGACTTCACCTCTTTGTCGCTAGGGTATGGTTTCAATCCTTGAGTACACGTTTTGTCATATCTTGGATAACGTCATGTCCTAGGATTATTCCTTGCAAATCTCTTAAACATGTCAACTCCAATTCACTAATTCTAAATGTCAATTGTAATTCTTCAGTTGGAAATTCATTCTTGAGTGTGGTTTGGGACTTGAGTCGCTCTGATTAGATACGCTCTCTTACCTCAGGTATCATGTCAGATTTCATTCCTTTACTTATATAGATGCTTGCTTCTCTACGGATTCTTATCTCTAGATTTTTATATGCTTATATAGACCCTGTCTATTCTATCTAGCAGCAGTCAGTGGCAGCTTAAACTCGGGGCAAAGCTCGCGAGTAAGGATTGAGGCAAAGCCTCAGAAGGTTCAGTCCAGTGGCTTGCAGGCCCCTCTGTCAGTTGTGCTTTGATTGATCAGTTGGCAGTTGATACTTACAGAGATCAGTGGTTCTTGTGGCAGTGGATCTGTCAGTGGTTTCTTGTCAGTGGCAGTGACTCTTTGATTGATCCATATGGCTTGTGGTTCTCGTGCTTGCACTGCTGGCTCAGGTGATGACACTCCTCCTCCTCCACGTCCTTCCAGAGACAAGGGCAAGAAGCAGGTTGTTGAAAAGCCAAAGAAAAAGAAGCGAAAGCTAACAGAGGCTGAGAAAGCCGAAGCAGTGGCAGATGCAGCTGACCGTGCAAAGCGAGCGGTCGTCGAGGTTCAGTGACACTTGGTACCCCTCCATGGGCTCTACCATCTACTCCTCCTACTGGGTCACAGACAGAGGACACTCCAGAGGAGCAAGAGCTTGTCACGGAAGCTCTGGGTACACCGTTGGCACCTCGTTCCTGGGGGCAATCTACTCGTTCTCAGTCAGCCCACTCACCTCAGAGTGCCTCAGCAGCTCCCACAGCAGCTTCAGCGTCAGTTCACCTTGATCTGAGGAATCTCACAGCCAAGCAGGTGAAGAAGCTCCGGTTTGTCGCTCTTGAGAAGTGGTGCCCTGATCAGCGTGACCCTAGAGCCTCACCAGGATGGCACACACCTCTCATGGAGGATTTCTACAGAGCAGCACAGCTTACCAGCATTCAGATCCGACCTCACAGGGTTTGCTCCTTGGAGAGCATAGTTGAGTTGGTTGGTGAGGAGATCAGACCTTTTATCAAATATCTTCCGGGACTCGCCGATTTACTTGGTTGTTCCGGAAACTATATTGAGAGATGGGTCAGAGAGTTCTATGCCTCAGTATGGGTTGCTCCAGAGCACAAGTTTCTACAGTATACTTTCAGAGGCGAGCGATACAGGCTCTATTTGACTCGGCTCAGAGAGATCTTTCATCTCACTCAGACCGGTGGAGAGCTCGATCTTCACTATGACTGCTACAGAGGAGCCTCTGTGCCTCGCCGAGCTCGAGGTGGTCGTACGTTGTCAGTTCAGGAGGTGGCTCCTCTCTTCAAGCCACCTTTCTCAGAGGGCTCCCGTCGTAGCCCAGCAGAGCTCCGACCCACCGTTCACCGGTTGAACGAGGTTCTACGTCGTACCTTGTTGCCTCGCACGGGTTACAAGGAAGGTTTGACCAACATGCAGCAGCTACTTCTTCAGGCCTTCGTCTCTCAGACACCGTTTGACATAACCGACTTTCTTGTGTCAGAGATTGAGGATGTGATAGCAGATGGTATGAGGGCACGACGTCAGTTTCCCTATGCTCACTGGATTTCATCTATCATAGCTATTGAGCTTGAGGGAGCCAACCCTAGACTCCGTGCCCTGCTGGATCAGTCACCGACTTCTTTCCCGGCCTACAGAGTCCTTGGTTCGTTTGACAGCCGGTTTGGGAACCGGGTGCTTTGTCTTGTCAGGGAGAGGACTGCTCCAGCTGATAGAGCTGATGTTGATACTCAAGATGAGGCGATACGCAGTGTTGAGCAGCAGGAGCTTCATGAATTAGACACGGGAGCTGATGTGACTCCCGAGGATACCTCTTCAGACAGCTCAGACGCCGACTTCCAGCCAGTTCCACCTATGCCCCCACGGGCTTACGACACTGAGGCTGGTGGCTCTGGCTCTGCCATAGAGACTATGATGCTGAAGATCCTTGACCGTCTCAATGAGCAGCAGAGCTCTTTAGTCACTGCAGTTACTCAGGTCCAGCAGAGACAGGATGAGATGCAGAGGCAGTCTGAGTAGCGTCACTTTGAGATGCAGCGACAGATGCTAGCTATACAGTTGGAGTCACAGCGCCTACAGCTACAGTCTCAGCAGCTTCAGCAGCAGAACATGGCCTTTATGGCCCACATGATGAAGTGGACTGGCGCCCCTCCTCTTGAGTTTCCAGCTGCACCGCAGATCTAGATGATGAGTACATCACAGCCCTCTCAGTCAGTTGGGCAGCTAGTAGGACCACAGTTTTCAGTTGGCCCCTCAGTGGCTCCTTTGAGTTCTGCCGGTCAGACAGTCACTCCCACCCCAGCCGTACAGTCCAATGGACTTCAGGGTGCCGGATTGACCACCCCGTTCCAGTCACCGGTGACTCAGGTGACACAGTGGTTGGACACCTTCGGCCCGACTCAGCAGTTCACCCCTCTCACTACTGGTTTCATGCCGCTCACTGTTACGATGGGTGCTACTGCCAGAGATCTCTCCGCATCGTTCAGCGACATTACAGGGCAGCCATCCCCCACTGGTCAGCAGCTAGCAGCAGAGGTTGAGGCAGAGCTGGTTGCATCGACAGCTGATCAGCACCGCTCTTCAGTAGCTTCTTCAGAGGCTACACACGACAGTCGGGCTCCAGCCGTGTCCACTCCACCCACAGCTGTCGTTCCTACCGATGCTACAGTGGTTACTACGACTCCAGTACAACCTCCGCAGTCTCCGGTCCTTCCGACTCCAGTCGAGTCCGTGCCTGAGGCACAACCGGATACCGCAGCTCCTGAGGCTCCCGCAGCGACACTGGCACCGGTTTCTGATCCTACTACTACCCCAGCTACTGCTCCAGAGTCTTCGACAGCAGCGATAGCAGGCCTGTCAGCTTCCGACCCCCAGACCGCTTCACTTCCAGCGTTAGACACTCAGGGGGAGGACTCAGATGATGAGACCTACTTGGCAGCATTCAGGGTGCTCGACCGCTCCACGGTTGCTTCCACTCCGCCTCCAGACGCATATTTTTGGTGCTTCGACGCCAAAGGGGGAGAGGGAACGTCAAGTAGATGGCCTAGCTTCAGGGGGAGCTAGTAGGATTCGTTCTTTTGATGTGTATTAACTCTATCGCATCATGCATCACGTTTACCGTCTTTGTGCATTGTATGATATGTGTGATGTTTGAGACTTGATGGTTGTGTGACATGTGTGGACAATCATCTTTTTATATATCATGTCACCTGTTTATGCTATATTGCTTCCGCGCTAATCTCTGATCTTTTGGCTATAGCATATTCTTTATGAAATCAAGTACTATGCTCAATTCATATCTATTGTGTTTGTCATGGCTTGAATGGTTAGGCATGTTTTGTCTTTTCTATCACTAACTCATGCCTATCTCATGTCAAGTCATGTTTTCTCTTATCAAAATTCACTCATTATTCTCTACTCGAGCTTGTATTGTCTTCAATCACCTAAAAGGGGGAGATTGAAGAATCATGGACCCTTGTGTTTAGGCGATTAACGACAATACTAGGTCGCTATGACTAACGTGTGTTTTGCAGAGGCAAAGTCCTTTTTGTTAGGTCATTAGTGATGCAATTTGAATGGGCTTAATGGATATTCATGCCCCCAAGATTGAAATCATTTCGGTTGCAAAGGATGATGATACAAGGTGAAGACTAGTGTCGGGTACGAAGGTAAGGGGTACCCTAAACCCTTCGATAAATTAACGCTAAACATAGCAACCATTTTTTAAGGCAAGGATCAGCCTACTGTTCGGTAAGATGCGGCCCATCAATCGAGGCGGAAACCAGCCACTGGCCCGGCTCTACCTCGACGACGGACGAGGGTCGGGCGAACGACCCCCCGGCTCTACCTCGACGACGGACGAGGGGTCGGACGAACGACCCCCCGGCTCTACCTCGACGACGGACGAGGGGTCGGACGAACGACCCCCCGGCTCTACCTCGATGACGGACGAGGGGTCGGGCGAACGACCCCCCGACCTCTACCTCGACTTCGACCTCCTCAACCTGTCGACGCCTCGACCTTCCAAGCGTCGTCGACGGACGAGGGCTCGATTAACCCAACCACTCCGGCATGGGTAAAAGTAAACCCACCTGACGACATGGCCGCCTGCGTCCACTGTCAAATCCGCCAACTCCCCGTCCAGTCCCCGACTCCCGTCAACCGTGCCGCCACTGCCGCCACTACGAGAGTACGGACTTCTACAGTACCCCTCGGAAAGTGAACAGTGCGACCCTCGACGACGACTTCTGGAACGTGACGGAGTCATACGGGGCTCGACCTCCCCCCCCCCCTCGACCGGGGGCTCGACCCCCTCCTCTTCAACAACTCCGGTACGGAAGACGTCCCATCCGCCCCGTCCCGCTTCGGCCATGGGACTCGTGCCCGCCTGCGGACACTGTACTGCGACGACTTCTACTGATGCCACGACCGGGGACGCCTAAAGGACGGGAAGACCACACCGCCACAGTGCTCGATGTCTCTTCAGCAACACTGTGTCGTGGATGCGCCGCCCATACTTCTACTGTTAGGACCCTGTACCCTCGAGACTCCCCCTTGGTCTATAAAAGGGGGACGCCGAGGTAGAGTATGGGGGGCTCTTTCGGGACTTCTCTTTCACGACTTCTTCTTCCCGATTTCAAGAGGAGGTTCGAGTCTCTCTCGGTCGGCTCCCACTTCATCTAGGACTCTGATCCGACTTTGGTTCTTAGGGACCCTAGACCACGCTTCACACACACATTGTCGCTCGATCGACCCCTCGGGTGGCCGACTCCGTGTAACACAGCTTGTACCCCCCCCTGTACGAGCACGCTTTGGGTGCGAGATAATACAAGTCATCCTCCCCCCGCTGGACGTAGGGCCTTCTTTGCCCAAACCAGGATAAATCTTGTGTCCATCTTACATCACGTCTGAGAGAGGGAGCACGCGATATACAAATTTACTCGTTGGTGGTCTTGACCCCCGGGTTATAACACCGACAGTTGGCGCGCCAGGTAGGGGGATTCGCGTGTCGACCAACTCCGAACTACTCTCTCAAATGGATTTCACCATCCCACCGTTTCCGCTCAACACTGTCATCTGGTTCGGTAGTCTAGGGTTCGTTTCCACGGACCAGGGCGACTTCATAGTCTTTCCTTCCACCCGTGGCCTAGACATCAGCAGCTCCGCTGCGCTGGAGCCAGCAAGGATCAGACGACGATCCCTCCGCTTGCGACTCTGGCCTGCGATCAGGAGGAGGCGCAAGCAGCTTCGACGCGCTCGCCGTCGAGCAAATTCTGGGGTGCCAAATGCCATCCCCTCGGTCCCAGCTGGCGACACGGCCCCTTCTCCTAGGGGTCCGTTTGACCCACACCTGTGGGTCGAGGGCGGGCGTCTCCTCGAATGGGACTCCAGCTCTTCCACGTCATCATCCCTGGAGGCTCCTGTGGCTTCTCCGACACCCTTGATCCCGTCATCACCGTGTGACCCGTTCCCGTACGGGCTCCGCAACGATGCCGGACTCTACTCTGCTTTCGCAGGGACGCGAGTACGCACATACGACGAGTCACCATGGACGCCGTCGTGGGCGACGGCCGATCCCGCCACCACCCCTTCACCGGGCGAGCCAGAGCTGCCCCATACGTGGGGCACGTTACGGCGGCGCCTGGAGGAGGAAGAAAGGGACAGGCTCTTCCCCCACTTCTACCACGCCGACTTCGACTCGGACTCCCCCGACGAGAGTTACGACTCCACCCGGGAGTGCTTCCATCTCGACGAGCAAACCGTCCTCTAGGACGACGTCGACGACACCGCGGACACCGAAGAGGGGAGGGGGGCCAACGCCACACCACCTCGAGATGCCATTCCCCCAAGTCCTCGTAGAGCCGATCCACCCCCCAACGTCCAAATTTCGTAGGTCCGGGAGCTCCTCAGCAAGCTCGAGGAGGAGCGCCTGCGTCTTCAGCAGCTCAAACACGCCCTCGAGCGGGATCGAGGGTGTCCTCGGGGTGGAGGAGCTCGCGAGCGGGCCCGGGAGGTCCACCGGCAGATCGTCGAGGAGGGGAACGCCGAACCCCGAGTATTCAACCACGCCAGCCAGAATGTCATAGCAGCCGCGATGCTGCTCCGCGACATGCCAGCGCCATCGACCCCCCAGGCACAACGTATCAGGGAGGAAATCCAGGGGCTACTCCAGACTGCGGCCGTCCAGCAGGCGGAGAGCTTGGCCTCGAGGCGTCTGGGGGCTGCCTCTGAGCGGCAAGCAGCGCCCCCTCGACAAAATCGGGAGGCCTCTATCCACCAGAACAAGGCGCCCCAGGGCCAGGTCGAGCCACGACCGGTTCGGGAACGCCACGTCGACGACCTCCCCCCTCGAGTGAACAATCGACGTCGATACGGCGACGCCGAGGGTCGAGGCTACAGCGCTCACCGGGGCGGGCGCTACGACAGCGACGAAGACCGATGTCGGTCTCCGGAGCCACCGGGGCCTCGAGTCTTCAGAAGAACTATCCGGCGGGCCTCCCTGCCCGTACACTTCCGTCCACCCACCAGCCTGATCAAATACAACGGTGAAACCAAGCCAGAGCTCTGGCTTGCCGACTTCAGGCTGGCATGCCAGCTGGGGGGAGCCAAAGATGATCTCGTCATCATCCGGCAACTCCCATTGTTCCTCTCTGACACCGCTCGAAGGTGGCTCGAGGAGCTACCCCCGGACTTGATCCAGGACTGGTCTGACCTGGTTCGGATCTTCGAGGGCAACTTCAAGGGCACCTACGAGCGCCCGGGCAACTCCTGGGATCTTCGCAGCTGCAAGCAGAAACCAGGAGAGACCCTCCGCGCCTTCACCCGCTGATTCTCGAAGCAGCGTACTGCACTGACTCACATTTCCGACCACGAGGTCATCACGGCGTTCATCGCCGGGACAACCTGCAAAGAGTTGGTGCGGGAGCTGGGGCAAAACATCCCCAAAACCGCCAACGAGCTCATGGACGTCATCGCCAACTACACGGCTGGCGAGGAGGCCGTTGGCGCATTCTTCCAGATTCCCCCAGCGAAGGGGGAGGGCAACGCGGATGAGCCCGGGGGCTCGGAACGATGGGCCCAGAGAAACAAGGGGCCAGGAGGAACAACGACGGCAACGGCGGCCGGAAGAAGAAGAAGAAGAAAACCAACCGGGCGACGCAATGGGCAACGTCGAGCACGACGACGACCCCGACGACCTTGTCGCTGCAACGGACAAGCGGAAGCCTCGAGGCCCCCTCCCGACGGGGGCGTCTTCGACAAGATGCTGAAAGAGCCTTGCCCCTAGCATATGGGGCCGGCCAACCACCGCCTCGAGGATTGTCGCATGCTTCGTAGGAACTTCGTCCCTCTGGTCCCAGGAGAGACGACGGCAAGGAAGACCCGCCCTGTGACGTCCACGTCAGGGGCGATGTTCAAAAGGAGGCTTCCCCGAGATCCACGATTTGCTACATGATCTACGGGGGCCCTCGACCCGCCTCACCACGCGCCAACGCAAGAGGGAACGTCGAGAAGTCTTTTCCGTTCGGGCCCAGGCCCCACGTACCTCGACTGGTCCCACACGCCGATCACCTTCGATCAGGACGACCACCCCGGGCACATCCCAACGCAGGGGCTTTACCCGCTCGTCGTCGACCGATCATCCTCAACACCCGCCTCAACAAGGTGCTCATGGACGGGGGGAGCAGCCTCAACATCATCTACGCCGAGACCCTCGACCTCCTGGGGATCCCGAGGACATGCTCCTGCCCAGCGCGGGGGGGGGGGATTCCAGGAATCGTCCCGGGGAAAAAGGCACTCCCGATCGGCCGCATCAAGCTGCCGGTCTGTTTGGCTCCCCTCGAACTTCCGAAACGAAGAGCTGACCTTCGAGGTGGTCGCGTGGCGAGGCACCTACCACGCCATCATCGGTAGACCGGGGTACGCCAAGTTCATGGCGGTCCCGAACTACACCTACCTCAAGCTCAAGATGCCGGGGCCCTCGGGGGTCATCACCGTCGACACCTCCTACGAGCACGCATACGACTGCGACGTCGAGTGCGTGGAAAAAGCCGAAGCCCGTGAGGATTCAGCTATCCTCGCGCCCTCGACGACTTGTCCGGAAAGACCCCGACCCCAAGCACCACGCTGGCAACTTCAAGCCGGCGGAAGACACGAAGACCATCCCGCTCGACCCCGGCCTCGAGGATGGGAAGGTGCTGACGATCAGTGCCACCCTCGAGCCCAAATAGGAAGCCGTGCTCGTCGACTTTCTCCGAGCGAATGCCGACGTGTTTGCATGGAGTCCCTCGGACATGCCGGGCATCCCGAAGGAAGTCGCCGAGCACTCCTTGGAAATCCAACCGGGTCCAAACCGGTGAAGCAACGCTCTGCGCTGCTTCACGAGGAGAAGCGCAGGATCATCGGGGAGAGGTCGACAAGCTTTTGAAGGCCGGATTCATCAAGGAGGTACATCATCCCGAGTGGTTAGCTAATCCCGTGCTTGTAAAGAAAAAGAATGGGAAAGATAGGATGTGTGTAGACTACACAGTTTGAATAAAGCATGTCCTAAGTTCCTTTTCCTTTACCTCGCATTTGACCAAATAGTAGTTCCACTTCGGGATGTGAAACCCTTTGCTTCCTTGACGCGTATTCGGCTACCACAAATAAAGATGAAGGAGTCCGACCAGCTCGCGACCTCTTTCATCACTCCCTTTCGGCATGTTTTGCTACCTCACCATGCCCTTCGGCTTCGGAATGTCGGGGCCACCTACCAGCGATGCATGCTCCACGTCTTCGGGAAACACATAGGGCCGACCGTCGAGGCCTACGTCGATGACATCGTGGTCAAGTCCAGAACCGTCGGAAACCTAGTCGGAGACCTCGAGATTGCATTTGGGTGCCTCAGGGCTAACCGCATAAAACTAAATCCTGAGAAGTGTGTCTTCGGGGTCCTCGAGGCATGCTCTTAGGTACATAGTCTCCCAACGCGGCATCGAGGCCAATCCCGAAAAAGGTAGACCGCCATCACGAGGATGGGCCCGATCAAAGACCTCAAGAGCGTGCAAAAGGTTACAGGGTGCCTTGCCGCCCTCAGTCGCTTCATCTCGAGGCTCGGAGAAAAGGCCCTACCCCTTTACCGGCTCCTGAAGAAGACGGAACACTTCGCGTGGACCGCCGAAGCCGAGGAATCCCTCTCGAGGCTCAAGGCCTTGCTCACCTCGCCCCGGTCTTGGTCCCCCCGAGCCCGGCCGAGCCCTCCTGCTCTATGTCGCGGCGACTACGCAGGTAGTCAGCGGGTCATAGTAGTCGAGAGGGAGGAAAAAGGACACGCCGTGCCGGTTCAGAGGCCTGTCTATTTCGTGAGCGAGGTCCTTTCCGAAACCAAGACAAGGTATCCCCACATCCAGAAGCTGCTATACGCGGTCATTCTCACTCGGCGGAAGCTCAAACACTATTTCCTGGGCCATCCGGTCACTGTTGTTTCTTCGTTCCCCCTCGGAGAGATAATCCAGAACCGGGAGGCATCGGGAAGGATCGCCAAGTGGTCCGCCGAGCTCATGGGGGAGACCCTTTCCTACGCTCCTCGGAAGGCTATCAAGTCTCAGGTACTGGCAGATTTCGTTGCAGAATGGACAACACCCAACTACCCCCGGCACAGGTTCAGAGCGAGCTCTGGGCCATGTACTTCGACGGATCACTGATGAAGACGGGAGCAGGCGCAGGATTGCTATTTGTATCACCCTCAGGGGTCCATATGCGATATGCCATCCGCCTCCACTTCCCCGCCTCCAACAACGTCGCCGAGTACGAGGCCCTCGTCAACGGCTTGCGCATCGCCATCGAGCTCGGGGTCACACACATCGACGTGCGAGTGGACTCTCATTGGATGATCGAACAATGATGAAAGACATCGAGCTCCACGATCTAAATGAAGCCTACTGCAAGAGTTCGAAAGCTCGAGGACAAGTTCTATGGCCTCGAGCTCAACCACGTAGCCCGTCGGTACAACGAAGCTGCCGACGAGCTGGCCAAAATCGCGTCTACTCGAGGCACGGTCCCCCCGACATCTTCTCGAAGGATCTTCACACACCATCCGTCGACCTGGCTCGGGGGCTCCCGCCCTCGAGCAAGGGGTCGACCCACCCCCCTCGACCGATCCCCCCTCGAGTGGGGGAGAGGTCATGGAGATCGACGGGGCCACCGTGCGCCAACCCATCCCGACGGATTGGCGCGCCTTACCTCAAAGTACCTGACGCGAGGCGAACTACCAGAAGACCGCACGAAAGCCCGTCGAGTAGCTCGACGTGCCAAAACCTACGTCTTGTACGGGGACGGCCGCGAGCTATATCGACGCAGCCCGTCGGGTGTACTCCAACGCTTGCCTCACCCTCGAGGACGGGAGGGCACTGCTGAAGGACCTACACTCGGGGGCTTGTGGCCACCATGCAGCACCAAGAACGCTGGTAGGAAGTGCCTTTCGACAAGGCTTCTACTGGCCGACGGCCGTCAACGACGCCACCAAACTCGTTCGATCATGCCAGGGATGCCAATTCTACGCCAGGCAGACCCACTTACCCGCCCAAGCTCTTCAGATGATACCCATAACTTGGCGTTCGCAGTATGGGGGCTCGACATGGTCGGTCCCCTGAAAAGAACCAAGGGTGGGCACACTCACCTTCTCGTGGCTATCGACAAGTTCTCGAAGTGGATCGAGGCTCGGCCCATCGCCAACATCCAGTCTCGGCAAGTCGTGCTATTCTTCACCGACATCATCCACCGCTTCGGGGTCCCCAACGTCATCATCACCGACAATGGCACGCATTCACCGGCCAAAAGTTCCTGGACTTCTGTGACGATCACCACATCAGGGTGAATTGGTCTGCAGTTGCCCACCCTCGAACTAACGGTCAGGTCGAGCGTGCCAACGGCATGGTTTTGTAGGGCCTCAAGCCAAGGATCTTCGACCGGCTGAACACACATGGAAAGAGATGGGTCGAAGAGCTTCCCGCTGTGCTATGGAGTCTCCGAACGACACCAAGTCGAGCTACGGGGTTCTCCCCGTTCTTCTTGGTCTATGGGTCCGAGGCCGTCCTCCCCACCGACCTCGAGTAGGGTCCCCTCGATGAAAGCCTACAGCGAGCAAGCCAACGCAGTAGCCCGAGAGGATTCCCTCGACCAGCTCGAGGAAGCTCGTGACATGGCCCTCTTCAAGTCGGCCCAGTACCAGCAGACGCTACGACGCTACCACGACAAGAAACGTGGCAAAAGGGACCTCAACGTCGACGACCTCGTTCTGCGCCGTCGACAGAGCAACAAGGGGCGTCACAAGCTGACACCACCTTGGGAGGGACCCTTCATCGTGGCAGAGGTGCTGAAGCCTGGCACTTACAAACTGAAGAACGAGAAGGGCAAGCTCTTCACCAACGCTGGAACATCGAACACTACGTCGCTTCTATCCCTGAGGCCCCAGGGCCTTGTACATTTCCGCATTATGTACAAATTCTCGAATGAATAAAATGTTCTCGAAACACTTTTTCACGTTCGTTCCTAGCCCGAAGGTAGCCTCGACTTTGCCGGACAAAGTCAGCTCCCCTCGGGGGCTGGCAGAAGGGCACCCCCCTCCTAAGGTCCCCGAAAAAACCGTACGCTTTTCTCTCGAAACTCGACCCCCTCTCTTCTTTCGCTCGAGCACGCTTCTGAACTAGGTAAAGGTGCCTCGAACCCCCTAAGGGTTCGAGGGTGTCGTCGAGTCAGGGACTCACCTACGACCCAGGGCTACGGTATCCCTACTCGCCACCCCCCTTCCAGGGATAAGAGCGTGCGTCGAATACTTAAGTTCACGAGCGTCGACTCAGGCAAAGAAAGGCAGAGAGAGCTCGAGAAGTAGAAGTAACGAGATGAACCCATCCACAGCACTAAGGTAGCCTCGACTTTGCCTCAGCAAAGTCGAGCCTCCCTCGGGGGCTAACAGGGGGGCACCCCCCTCCTAAGTCTCCAAAAAACTGAACTTTTTTTCGAAACTCGACTCTCCCTCCGTTCTTTCCCTCGAGTACGCTTCTGAACTAAGTAAAGACGCCTCGAGTTCCCTAAGGGTCGAGGGTGCCGTCGAGTCAGGGACTCACTTACGCCCCAGGGCTACGGTATCCCTACTCGCCACCCCCCTTCCAAGGATGAGAGCGTGCGTCGAACACTTAGTTCACAGGCGTCGACTCAGGCAAAGAAAAGCAGGGAAAGCTCAAAAAAATGAAATTAACTCTGTGCACATCGATCAAAATGCATTATATACAAAAAGCCCTCGGGGGCTTGGCATTGTATCGGTACAGTGGCCTAACTATTACATGGACCCTTTTTGTCCAGATATGGCTCGCAGGCCCGCGACCACCCGTCGACATCTCCCAAGGGCTACTCATCCGCCGAGGGGATCACGTCGGGCTCGAAGAGTTTTGCCAGCTGGCCTCCGGGCACCTCCGCGTGGTCCATCAGCTCCTGACACCTCGCGTCGTTCTGCTCCTCGGTCAGATCTGGGTCGGTGGCGAACCCGTCGACAACGAGGTTGAGATCCACGTCGTAGAAGGAGTTGACGACCGCGAGGGCCCGCTTCACCCCCACATGCAGGGCGGCTCGGACGTTCTCTGTCACCCCCCGCGTCATGGCGTAGAAGCGGCGCAGCAGGGATTCCCCCGAGTGTCCCCCTCGAGCTCCAGCTCCGGCTCGACCGAGAGGTCGTCGCAGAAGGTGTTGATGGTGGCCGAGAGCGTCGCATTGAGGTTCACCTCGGCGCTCAGCAGGCCCTAAAGATTGTCCAGGTCCTTTTGGGCGGGCATTCTCCTCCGCAAGCTCTGCCGAAACAAGCACATAACGGTCAAAACCCGAAAGAAGAAAAAGGGTCGAGGCAGGACAGACCCCGCAAACACCCGAAACACTCACCTTGGGCCTGCACATCCAAGGCGGAGTAGGCTTGCTCGGCCTCCTCGAGCTGGTGGCGGACGGCGTCAAAATCGGAGGACTGGTCCCTGACTTGGGCCTCGAGACCCTCGACGGTCTTGTATGCCTCACCGAGGGCCTCCCTCTGCTTCATTGCCACCATGCCCAAGGAGGTCGCGCGGGTCCGAGCCTTCTCCTTCGAGGCGGCCAGAGTGTCGCGCTCGCGGGAGACGGCGTCGAGGTCTCCCCTCAGCCGGGCGGCCTCCTCCGTGGCCTTGCGCTGGGCCTCGACGGCGGCATCCCGCTCCTGCCCAACGGCGATGGTCGACCGAAGGGCATCATCGAGCTTCGCCTGCGCCGATGACAAGGACTCCCGGGCTTCCTTCTTGATAGCCTCGTAGCCGGACTTCGCATGGGCGACCCTCGACTCAGCATCCTTCTGGATAGTCGCCGCCTCCGCCTTCGCACGAGCGGCCTCATCCCTCGCCTTCTCCAGAGAGGCGTGGAGGGTCGAGAGCTGCCCCTGTACCCGGAGAATGTACTGGGACTTCTCGTACGACCTCACCCGCAGCGACTGACAAGGGTAGAAACGGAGATCGTCAACAAACGGCAACTAGGCAGTGCAAAGTACAATCTAAGGTAGAACGGAACCTACATCCATTCCCTCGCGTATGTCCGCGGCGGCGACCTCCGCAGCGCGACGTACCGAGTGTTCGAATAAGGCCCGGTACTCCTCGACATTCTCCCACCGTCGGAGCTCGGACTGGTCGTCGAGCGTGAGGAAGACCCGCTCGGAGTCTCGAGGGTCCGCCACCTCGAGAACCTCCTGGCCCCAGGCCGCGCTGCGGGCAGCGATCCTCTGCTCCATCGGCCCGGTGACGCCAATGCGCAGGTCCCCCCCGTCCTTGGTAATCGGAGAGGGGCGAGGCTTCCTCCTCGGCGCCACCTCGCGAGGACGTCGACAGCCCCACCAAGCCGTCGCCTCCGGTGGAGGAAGATCCCGGCCGATAGGATGGCCCTGCGCGATAAAGAGCTCAAAAAATTAAATACCCAGCGAGATAAACCCACCGTGTCTCGAGCGAATCAAAGTGCGACTTACCTTGAGACGCCGACCCCCCAACCTCGAGGGGAGGTCGAGCCACCTCCGGCTCCGCCCGAGGAGCCGCGATGATGGCCAGTTCCGCCGGGTCCACCAACTCGGCCACCATCTCGTCCACTTGGGCGGGGGTGGACTCCATCAGCATCCCGCCTTGAGCCGGTGCGGACGGTCCCTCGACGCGCTCGAGCTGGAGTCGAGCCTCCAGCGCCGCCAGACCCTCGGGCCAGCGCCCCGGCGTCGGGTGAGCCGGGGCCTCCCGCTCGTTCGCGGGAGCCTGGGCCTCGACCACCTCCACCTCCTGGGCCGCGACCGCTGTCGGCAGGAGCTCCGCGCCCCCCGGGGCGCCGGACGCGACCCCCCTCCGACGGCCGCGCAGGCTCCGCGACCATCGCTTCGACGGCTACCACCGCCGGCGGGTCCACCTCCTCCGTCGTTTGGGTAGGCGCCGAGGCCCCCTGTGCCTCCCCCCGCGCAGCCACCTCCGGGGCCATGGCTGCCTGTGCCGCCTCGGGGGCGACCGTTGAAGGGGGCGGGGCTGCCGGACCAACCTCGGTGGCGGCTTGCACCACAGCCCCCGTCTTTAGCTTCTTAGCAGGGGAGGGGAGCGCAGCTCCCAGCCGGCGCTTCGACCTGAAAAAGGACCACGTGCGCGATAATAAGCACGAGTCCTCACCAACGAAAAAAGGAAAAACGCACAACAACTACGAACTCGACTTACCCCCTCGGAGCCCGACGCTTCGGCTCGGCGCCCGCCGGGCTGGTCGAGCTCTGGGACGCCACTGCCTGGGGGGCGGGGGTCGAGGCGGCACTCGCCACCTTCTCCCGAGCAGGGGCCGGCGGCGCCACCGTCGACTTCTTGCTGGCCCCCACCCGCGCCAACGGGTCCGACGCCCGCGCGCTCAACGCAGCGGGCTTCGGGGGCTCGCTCGATCGACTCTTCGACGGCGACGCCACCTTCGCCCTCTTGCCGGTCTCCGCCTGCGCCGACGGGCCCGGCACCCGGGCGCTCGACGCAACGGGCGTCGGGGGCTCGCTCGATCGACCCCCCGACGAGGGCCGCGGCGTCTCCGACCGCGTCTGCCGCGGCGTGACTTCTTGCGAGGCCACGGAGCGCTCCGCCCGTGGCCCAACTTCAACAGGAGGGGCCGACTTCGAGGTCGACCCCCCCCCACCAGTAGCAGCGGCCGCCTGCTCAGGCGTCGTCTCCTCTTCCTCCTCGTCCTCCTCATCCTCCTCCTCGTCCTCCTCCTCCGAGGGCGACAGCTCCTCATCGAGGCCCAACCGCCTCTGTTGGGCCCGGCGCTGCTTCCTCTGCTCTTTCTCTAGAGCCTTCTTGGTCTTCTTCTTCTTCTTCTTGTCCTTGTCGGTCTTTTGCTTCTCTGCGCGGAGGCGGTTCGCCTCCCTCGTGGCCCGGTCCTCCGGCACCGGCGGATGCGAGCGCTTGTAGGACACATTCCCCTGTGGGACGCAAGGGGTCAGAGAATAAGCAGAAAAGACGGAAGGGGCGGGCGCGAGGACTTAAACTGAAGGAAAGGATCTTACCAGCTCATAGAAGCCCTCGTCCGGCTTCATGGGGACCTTCGCGATATCCTTGGGGGCGAACCCCCCTGCGAAAAAGCGGCGGACGCGGCTGACCACACGGTCTGGGGTCAACTCCTCCTCGACGAAGCGGCACCCCGATAGATCAACCCCCGGACCCATCTCGTCGAGGCAGAGGGGTCGAGCCATCAGCGGCAGAACCCCCCGTCGGTGGAACGCTGACGCAGCGATCTCCGCGGTAAGGCCCCTCTCCTTCAGACGCCTGAGCACGTCCAGCAAGCCCTTGAGGTGTTTTTGCTTGTCCGTCGGGACGCCGTACCTCCAGCGCTCGGGCTCGGCGTTGAGTGTCCTCCCGGTGTACGCCGGGAGCAGACCGTCGTCGTTCCTCAGGTAGAACCACCCTGAATGCCACCCGGAGTGGCTCGAGGATGGGTTCGAAGGAAGCCAAAGCTCAGACCACCTGGCGTAGATGCTGCAGCCTCCGGCCCTGACCTCCCGACGGACGCCCTTGCTGACCGAGGTGGTGAAGAGGTTGGCCTTGAAGATGTGGATCCACAGATCCCAATGGGGCTCGATCCCCAGATAGCCCTCGCACACCGCGGCAAAGACCGCCGCCTGGCTGACACCGTTGGGAGTGAGGTGCTGGAGCTCCACTTCATAGTGGTGGAGGAGCGCGCGCAGGAAGCGGCTGGGTGGGACCCCCAGTCCCGCCCGGTGGAAGGCCTCGAGCGACACCACGTACCCCTCCGGCGGGTTGGGCTCGGCGTGGTCCGGCGGCGGAGCTATCCACTCCGGCCTGTCCGTCGAGGTGACGGGCCGGAGAAGCCCGCTCTCCACCAACCCCTCCAGATACGACTGACGGACCGAGGAAGCAGGCCAGGCGTCGGCGCCGAAGAGCTGGAAAGTGGCCATGGGAACGGTGGTTTGCTCGGGTTTGGAGGCGGAGGGTACGTTCCCTATCTTTCTCTTTCTCTCTCACTCGCGCAGATTTCCTGCTCGCGGGACGCCTAAGGCAGAGGCAGAGAGAGGAAGGCGAGGAAGACGAAGGCAAGGAGGCGGGGAAGGCAAGTGTGCATAAAGGGCACCGGACGCCTCGCCCTCACTATTTATACGCGGGAGGCCAACGGACGGATCCGGCACAGGCAAGAGAATATCCGCATTTAATTCACCTGTACTTCCTTCCTCGTATTCCCTCCAGGATAAGGCGTAACATCCCATCATCGGGTTCCGCGCCGCACTCCGCGCTATAACCACACTGTTGCGCCGAACGGACACCGCCTAAAAAGGCGCGCGGCCAGAAACGTCGCCTTCGAGGGTAAGGAATCTTGAGGCAGCGAGAGCTGGCCCTCGAAAGAGGGTTCAACAGCTACCCTCGAGTGCCCGAGGCCAGAAATGACCTCGGGTTAGGACCTCGGTCCACCCCCAAAATCTCGAGGGGACAAAGGCCGGCCTACGAACAGGCTCGATAGCCCCCCTCGAGTGCTCGAGGCCCGACAAGGGCCTCGGGTCGTCAACTGCAGATCGTACATGGCCTCGAAGGGGTAGAGGCTGGCCCGTCCGGGGGTTCGACAGCCTCCCTCGAGAGCTCCGACACAGGTATGTCCCCAAGTTCAATACAACAACCACCTGCTTTTCCCCTCGGCGGTCCACAAGGTCGGACTCCTCCTCCTGAGGATATCGTCGGATGACGAACCATCCGTCAAATCTTGAGGGAGCGAAGGCTGGCCCTTACATAGGGTTCAACAGCCGCCCTCGAGTACCTGAGGTCAGGAAGGACCCATGGTTATCGGACTCCGGTCCACCCCCAAATCTTGAGGGAGCGAAGGCTGGCACCACGAACGGAGTTCGACAGCCGCCCTCGAGTACACGAGTCAGGGATGTCCCCGGAGGCTCGAGAACGAACTCTCGAGACAACCTGGGACATATCCGAGGCATACCTAGGAACACCTAAGGATCCCTACGCTGGGAGGCATCGAGCCACCAACTCCTATCGAACGGGGTTGGCACCTTGGTGGTCCATATGGTCGTGCTTAGCAAGCCGTACGGCTTGCTTAACAATGAGAACGCCTCCGGGCCGCTAGTCGATCCCTATCGAACGGGGTCGAGTTCTCACTCGGATTTTTACCCGTACAGGGCACCATTTCTAATGGACTCATGCCCGAGAACAGCTCACCGAGGACTTCGGGCTCGTCGTCCTAACGAGGATAGCTCGATGCTCTTCACCCCACGATCCGAGCGAAAGGATCCGTGGGAAGGACGCTACGAGGTAGTGAAGGCCTAGCCATTCGAGGGCTCGAGGGCCCGACTACGCACGGCACCCCTCGACGAAAGAGGGTCGAAAACTCGTAACCTGGCAGACAGAGTCGACCTCTCGGGCGGGGCGCTCTGACTCCAGTGGTGCTCGAGGGAGCGAAGGCTGGCCCTCGGTAGGGTTCGACAGCCGCCCTCGAACACTTCTCTTTACGGGAAAAGGAACAGGATCGACCCCTCGACAGGGTGCCGCGTCTCCAGGTATCCTTTAAAGACCCCACTACATAACGTATTTTAGCCCCCAGAGGAGTTCTAAATCACTCCTCTGGGGCCTCGGGGGCTACCCCCGCGGGGTGCGCTCGCGCGCACCCCCCGGAGAATCGGATTTCTCACTAACCCTGCAGGCCGAGGCTAAAACCTCCGGACAATTCTTGCTCCCCCCGAGAAACGCGTATCATAGCCCCCAGAGGAGTTCTAAATCACTCCTCTGGGGCCTCGGGGGCTACTGTCGGGTACGAAGGTAAGGGGTACCCTAAACCCTTCGATAAATTAACGCTAAACATAGCAACCATATTTTAAGGCAAGGATCAGCCTACTGTTCGGTAAGATGCAACCGACTGCGGAAACCAGCCACTGGCCCGGCTCTACCTCGACGACGGACGAGGGGTCGGGCGAACGACCCCCCGGCTCTACCTCGACGACGGATGAGGGGTCGGACGAACGACCCCCCGGCTCTACCTCGACGACGGACGAGGGGTCGGACGAACGACCCCCCGGCTCTACCTCGATGACGGACGAGGGGTCGGGCGAACGACCCCCCGACCTCTACCTCGACTTCGACCTCCTCAACCTGTCGACGCCTCGACCTTCCAAGCGTCGTCGACGGACGAGGGCTCGATTAACCCAACCACTCCGGCATGGGTAAAAGTAAACCCACCTGACGACATGGCCGCCTGCGTCCACTGTCAAATCCGCCAACTCCCCGTCCAGTCCCCGACTCCCGTCAACCGTGCCGCCACTGCCGCCACTACGAGAGTACGGACTTCTACAGTACCCCTCGGAAAGTGAACAGTGCGACCCTCGACGACGACTTCAGGAACGTGACGGAGTCATACAGGGCTCGACCTCCCCCCCTCGACCGGGGGCTCGACCCCCTCCTCTTCAACAACTCCGGTACGGAAGACGTCCCATCCGCCCCGTCCCGCTTCGGCCATGGGACTCGTGCCCGCCTGCGGACACTGTACTACGACGACTTCTACTGATGCCACGACCGGGGACGCCTGAAGGACGGGAAGACCACACCGCCACAGTGCTCGATGTCTCTTCAGCAACACTGTGCCGTGGATGCGCCGCCCATACTTCTACTGTTAGGACCCTGTACCCTCGAGACTCCCCCTTGGTCTATAAAAGGGGGACGCCGAGGTAGAGTATGGGGGGGCTCTTTCGGGACTTCTCTTTCACGACTTCTTCTTCCCGATTTCAAGAGGAGGTTGGAGTCTCTCTCGGTCGGCTCCCACTTCATCTAGGACTCTGATCCGACTTTGGTTCTCAGGGACCCTAGACCACGCTTCACACACACATTGCCGCTCGATCGACCCCTCGGGTGGCCGACTCCGTGTAACACAGCTTGTACCCCCCCCCCTGTACGAGCACGCTTTGGGTGCGAGATAATACAAGTCATCCTCCCCCCCGCTGGACGTAGGGCCTTCTTTGCCCGAACCAGGATAAATCTTGTGTCCATCTTGCATCACGTCTGAGAGAGGGAGCACGCGATATACAAATTTACTCTTTGGTGGTCTTGACCCCCGGGTCATAACACCGACAACTAGGCTAGTTCTTAGTGCCATAAGGTTGAGAAGGGCACTAAGTATAGCTAGGGTTTTGTTTTTCCTTTGACCGTACTATAAAGGGGGGTATGAGATTAGTAGCTTGACCTAGGAGAGTTTAGGAGAGTGGGTATATGCACACTTGTCACAACTAGTCCTATAGACCTTGCTTTCAGCCCTTGGTTAACCCTAGAAATGGTAAGAGCAAAATCCCTTGAGAAATGTCAGCGAAAACAGTTGAAATAGGAGGAGAAAGAGGCTCCGGACCAGTCTGCCAAGTAGGCGTCGGACCAAGGAGAGTGGTCCGACGGTCCCTGACTTAGGCAAAAGTTCAGCTCGAGAAGCTCCGGACCACCTGTCTGGAGAGCGTCGGACCATAGGAGAGTGGTCCGATGGCTCGTGTCAGAGAGAGAGAAGGCTCCGAACTAGTCCTACGGTGAGTCCGACGGCTAGTCCGACGCTTCAAGACAGGAGGTTGGTTTCATACAGTAAGCTCCCTGGCTCCGGACCAGAGCGTCGGACCAGGGCTCCGGACCAAGGAGAGTGGTCCGGTGGTTCGAAGAAGAGAAAATGTTTTTCACTCAGGAGCACCCTGGCTCCGGACCAGTGCGTCGGACCAGGGCGTCGGACCAAGCAGAGTAGTCCGATGGTGCCTGAGTTGGAATTCAGAGTGAGCTCCGGACCAGTATGCTTGGTCCGGTGGTATAAGCTCCGGACTAGTCCGGTGGCTTCGCAGAGAGAGGAAAAGCAAAAAACGGCTAGTTTTGGAGGTGGGGACTATTTATAGTTGCCCCCTTCGTCCTTAGGACCTCTCTTGGCCATTGTTTCAGCTGGTGACACCTTGAGAAATCCTTTGGAGAATCAAGTGCCTAGTGAGGGAGAGTTTAGAGAGAATTCATCTTGTTCTTCCCTCCTAGAGTGATTAGGAGTGACTTGTGTGCATCCATCCACCTTCCTAGCCTTGAGTTGGTCAAGTGAAGGTCTTGTGCTTGTTACTCTTGGTGTTCGACAACACCTAGACGGTTTGGTGGTGTTCGGAGGAAGTGATCGCTGGAAGATTGTTGGCGGCTCTTCTCCAAGCTTCTGTGATCGGTTGTGGGCGATTCACCGAGCCGGAGTGGCGAAGAATCAGCCCGTAGAGAGCACTCTACCCTTGCGCGGGTAGAGGGGGAGCGATACCTTGCGAGGTGCTCCAACGAGGACTAGGGGGTGTGTCGACACCTCGATACCTCGGGAAAACATCGCTGCGTCACTGAGAATTTCTTTTCCCTAGCTCTTTGCATTTCCGCATTACATTTCGTCTTGTTTTTATCTTACCTACTAGAATTTCTTAGGTTGCTCTTAATTTCCATGAACTGCTACCGCTTTCTAGCTAGGACACACGAACCGTAAGCACTAGGGAGTGATTGGCATTTGATAGGTTTTCATATTTGCTTTAGAAATTTAAAACAAGCCCAATTCACCCCCCCCCCCATCTTGGGCATCTTGATCCTTTCACCGGCCCAAAGCCCGTCATTTTGGCACGACACGAGCCCGGTATTGTGTGGGCCCAGGCTGGCCTGGCCCAATGTGCGGGTCGTGCCTGGGTCACACCCCAGGCCCCTGGGCCAGCACGGCACGTCCCGCTAAATCTTTTAGGCCCAACAGAGGCCCACTAGTATATGAAATTCCAATAAATAATAGTTCTAAATTCAAACATACCTTTATCTCACATTGCAGCCCAACATCAAAATGAGTCAAATTCGCAAAAAAAAATCAAAATGGGTCAAATTTGTAGGAAAAAAAACATAAAAATAGGTCAAATGGGCTATGGGCTGTCACGGACCGGTTTTTTTTTTTTTTGCCATGCCTCACGGGCTGGCCCGACACAAAAAACGGCCCACGGGCCCGTGCTTGAAGGCCAGGCCCACAGGCGTGTGAGGCACAGCCAGCCGGGCACGATGCCCAACTATAGTTTCAACCTTGCGAATGTTGGGAAAACAGGGTTGGCGCCTCTTGTCTCGTTCTGATTCACTTTGTGCTAGAATACTCTGGTGACGATATTACCACGATATTGATTTTATGTGTGCCACCAGGGAAGAGGCATGCAAGCAGTACCTGGCGTGCGATCATGGCTGGGAGAGAGGCATTGCGGCTGGGTCTGATCAAGATGATTGGCGATGAGGATTGAGGAATCGACTGATATTTTGGAGATCGATGGATTGCCAATTACTTCGATGGTCGGTCGTCCGATATCCACAGTAGGATCAGTACTTGACCTATGTATCCGATCGAGCTGATAGCGACCAGTGGAAGCAAGAAAGACGAACTCATCCGTGATGCTCGATTGATGCTGAGGCCATCCTTCGGCAACCTATGGCAAGGAATGAGCATGATTTCTTTGCTTGGAACCCAGAGAAGTTTGGAGTATACACGGTTAAATCAGCCGACAAACTCTTATTCGAGAGGAAGTAAATAATTCATGAGCATCAAGCAAGTGCATCAGAAGAAGGGGTTTGCAAGGAAGTTTGGAAAGTTGAAGTCCCACCCAAAGTATGTGTTTTCTTGTGGAGGGTGTTCTCTTTTTTTTGAGGGAACTGGAGGGGCCTAGGCCCCTACAGGAATTTATTGAAAGCGAAAAGGATACAGCCTAAGAAAAAATCCAAAAAGAAAATAAAGGAAAAAACGAAACAAAGAAGGAGAGGAGGAAAAAGAAAGAGAAAAACAAAACAAGGGAACCCATCAGAGATCTAAGTTCAAGTTGGCTAACCATGAACCAAAGCTTGACTGAAGACTATGCTTAACTCTGAAGTGTACCAATTTGAGCTCCTGCAAGAGAGACCTACCGCAGTTCTGAACATTTGGCTGAATTCCATTGAAGATGAGCCCATTTCTGGCTGTCCAGATTGACCAACATAATAAGATGACTGCTGACATAAAAAAAAACCTTGAAGATAGTTGTGTTCTGAACATTGTGACCATTTCTGGAAAAGTCCCATTGCTTCGGATGAAGACACCCAGTAAGATCCAACAGTGTCGGGCAAAAGCACAGTTCAAGAACAAATGCTCAAAGGTTTCTTCATATGGTCTATTACAGAGAACGCAATTATAGATTTATAGCTGTCAATGGTCATATGCTTCCGTCTTAGAATGTTTCTGGTGCTCAACCTGTCTTTGAGTAGTAACCAGAAAAACACCTTGTGCTTGGGTTGATAAGGACTAGTCAAATCCATTTGAATACAGGGTGTACTGCAGAGTGCTCATTGCTCAATCAATTCTTTGTAAACTCTTGAAGAAGAGAAATTGTTGGAGCCCCAAGTGTAGCTCCATTTATCAGTCCTCTGTGATAGGTGAAGCTGAGACAAATCATTTTCCAAATTTTGCAACTGAAACAAGGCTTCATGGGAGACCGGCAAGTGGAAGAGGTCAGAGAACGCATTTGTAGCAGCCACAGCATGAGAGAAACTTGTTCTTGGCAAAAGAGAATAGCTCAGGGGCTGAGACTGCAGGATTCACAAGTCTCCAGTTGTCAGTCCAGAAGAGACAAGAACTTCCACTTTCAATGAACACCAAAGTGAATATTTTGAATTTGAACAATAGCTTCAGGTTGTCCTTCCATCAGAAAGACCCTTTCTTTGTGTGGTTTGGCAGCTTCCCATGTTTGTAATGTTTCTCCCAAATCAGGTGCACCTAGGGCAGATCTAGCTTATTAAAAAAATGTGTAGATTTTTTAGCATCAAAGCCTCATTTTGCTTTCTGATGTATATGACTCCTAGCCCACCATCTTTTTTCAGCACCCTACCAAAGGCAGTGCTTCCTGAACTTGTCTATTTGCTTGATGACTGCCTTAGGGAGTTCTAGGGAGCACAAGTAGAAGGTGGGCAAAGCAGAAAATACAACGTTAGTAAGTTCCAATCTTCCGGCTTGGTTTAAAAGAGAGGATACCCCCGAGAGTCTCCTCTCACATCTTGTGTAGTATGTGGGCTATAGCCTGTTCGTTTCGCTGTTTTCGGTGGCTGATAAGTCGGCTGATGCATTTTTGGCTGTTTTTCTGTGAGACAAAAACACTGTTTCGATGGCTGATAAGCCAAACGAACAGGCTTGGTCGATGACTAGAAACAAGCGACGTCATTGAGAGCAATCCATGGATGTTTATCAGGCAGCACTATGGGCGCGAGACATGGCTTTTGACTTGTGCCAGCTGATACATTTTCCACAGCGATGACCCAGGAGAACGTACTATGCCTAAGTGGCTACCACCAGAACCGGGGTGGATGAAGCTCAACACCGTTGCAGCATTTGAGAAAGAGGGCAGTAAGGGAACGACAACTTGTGTTCTTCGCGGTCACCAAGGAGATGTCAAAATGGATTATGGTACGATAGAAGCTTCGATGTGTACACTACTACACCATGGAAACGTTTGCTTGCAGGGATGGATTGAATTTTGCAGGGTTGTATCGCCTTGTTCTTTGATAAGCCGACTAGTGTTGTTTTTAGCTGTTTTATTTTAAGATAAAAATGCTACTATAACTGATAAGTCAAACGAACAGGACATAGTGTCCAGATAGTGCTAATAGAAACTGACTGTCTACAATTAGTCCAGCCGTGGAAGGACACAACGGTCCTTACGGTCCTTCATTGAAACAATTCTCAGCGTCTTGTTCGGCTGATTGTTCCGGCTTGTTCGGCTGATTGTTCCGGCTAATAAGTCGACTGATGTCGTTTTTTGTTGTTTAATTATATGAGAGAAACACTATAACATGACTGATAAGTTTAAACAAATAAGAAACAGGGTGTTAGATCTTAGCCTTGCCTTTCAAGAGTTTTCTTTTTCTTACATTAGTAGACCATGTAATAAAGTAGCTCATTGTTTAGCTACACAAAGGTCACGAGTTCGCGCCGCATGGAGGTGGCATGCAACTGCAGCGTGTGTTAGTGACTTGGTGTCGGCTCCGGCCAGTTGATTTTAATACAAGGCAGGCAAGTCACAGGGAAACAAAGTTAAAACACATACAGGTCACAATCTAATAGGGACTGAGTTCCATGTTATATTACAGAAACCAAACAAAATACATAGTAGGAAGTACCTTAGGTCATCACTGCCAGACTGACGGATGGAGGGTTCTCATATACATAAACAAGATTGGCAACAAGCTGTACATATACTCCCTGACAATCAGCATATGTAGAGCCAAGTTCTAAATCTCTCCAATTCAACACCATGCTAACCTAAAGCAAAGACTCGTGATTGTTAATCTTTCACTGCAAAAACATTGTCTCCGTTCCTTTCATTCACTCAAACTATCAGCGCCCGGGCTAGGTTGTGCTGCTGGTTTCTTCACTGGCTCATCGTCTTCAGATTCTGACCAAGCTCGTCTCTTCCGTTCTATTGCAGATTGAGGATGGCCCTGCGGCAGAAAAGTAGGTTGGTTGTTATAAGCAAAAAGACAAGTGCTAAATCTGACAGAAAATTTGACTCTGCAGATCCAATGGAAATTGAAATTCAATTTTCCAAAGGTAAATAAATGAATATATGTGATAAAATGTACATAGACAATAATGAATGTAATTGTTTACGAAAAACAACACAGTCCTAACCATGTCATCCTCAGCATCAGAATCGTCAAGGCCAGCAGCCGCAAGAAGGTGATCCGGGACTCTCTCTGAATTGTCAGCACCATTATACCTCGCCACGTCTGCATAGTCACCATCTGCTTCTGGTTCATCTTTGTATTCATCTTCTTCCTCTTCCCCATACTGCATCTTTGTCTTTTGATCCTTCCTCCTCCTAATTCCCTTCCTCCTCTTTTCATTTCCAACCTCTTCATCTTCGGCCTTAGATCTATCTTTTCTCTTGCCAGGGGTGTGGCTGGATGTTTTCCATTGTTCCTGAAAAAAAAAAACAATGTCAGAAGAGACCTTGTGCAGTAATGCTCGTATTTGCAGCACTACAAAAGAAAGGAAGGAATCCTGAGCACATGACCTACATGAAAATTGAATGATGCCAAGTTGGCAAGGAACAGTTTTTTTAGATATTTTAGTTGGTGGTTCATGTTATATTTTATATAAGTTTCCCGTTTTTGTTGGTGGCTCATTGTCATCAGAAAACAATAGCTCTTCAGTATGTGTCGATAGAACTGCAGCCTGCAGGTGGCAGATTTTTTCACTAAAGCAGAAACTCCAGAACAGCATAAACTTCACCAGAAAAAAGTTTCAGATCCTCTCCTTCGACCATGAGTTAGGGGAGGGGGGGTTGCAACTGTATAAAAGGCCATGATATTTGCATCTCCACTGATGGAGATCCTATCTTCGAAACGTCCAAGGTTAGTAACAACGATAAGGTGCAACCATTAATGAGATCGAATAGCAATTTTTTACATCAGTATTTTTTAATTGTTTCCTCTGGTTTATACACAAGGGGATACATATAAAATACCTTCACACGCTCGAAGTGTTCCTCCTGTTGTTTTACTTGCTTTAGCTCATCCTCTTCCCTCCTCCTTTCTAACTGTTACAAACACCACATTAACAACAGACCTAAAATACTTTGGCAAATAAGATCATTGAAGTTCATGCAAGAATTTAAGAAAGATATAAACCTGAAATTTTCTCTGTTCTTCTGCCCTTCGGCGAGCTTCCTCTGCCAAAGCAATCTGACGGGCAACTTCCATTTTTTGCTTATTCTGCTGTTCAGCTTGCTCAGCTGCATCACGGTGAACCTTAGCAGCATCAAGTAAATGTTTACAGTACTCAACGTGAGTTTCTATTTTCCTCTCATCAAAACCATGGGAGTGGTACGTTGATGCAACGGACAACAGACTGAAAACTCTAATAGCATTCTGAAGTTCAGTGACTGTGGCACGAACCTATAAAAATGGAAAAATCGAAAGAGAATCATTGAATGCTTCTGATGAATAAATTAAATATTTATCGTCAAAATCAATTCTACGATGATAAGAGCATCAGAAGAATGACAAATTTGATGAACTATAAGGCTCTTTTTATTTCATTTATATGTTAGCACATCTCCAAGAGGCTCTCTACATGGCTCTTTAATGAACATTTAAATGCAAACACTGGAAATATGCAGCAGCTTGTGTACTGTGGTGTATTCCATGTCACATTCAATATCATAGCATATAAAACTGGGGAAGCAGCTTTATCATGGTAATGTCCTGTTCAGATGCAAGGATGTATTCCAGCTTCTTTGATAAAAAAAAAGTACTGGTACGGTTTTGTAAGATACTTTGGTTTTGGAAAACTACATGCTTGGAAGCAACAAATCAAATACTTTTGGAAAGTACAGTAGATAAAACTGTAACCTGTCTAGAATTTTAGAAACTCCACTCTGGACCTCCTTTTTCTAAACCATGTTTTTACTCACCTGGGCTTTCTAAAACTACTACTCCCTCCGTCCCAAAAAAGAGTGTCATTTTTGCTATGAATCTGTACAATGAAGCAAAAACGACACTCTTTTTTTAGGATGGAGGGAGTATTTGTTAATACCTTGGTTTCTAAAAACTATGAGATCCAAACAGGCCCTATCAAGTCATGTTGTAGTGGTATTATTGCAAGCATTTCGTAATAAATATAAAAAGAGGCAAGGGAAAAAGAGAAACAATATTGACCTCATCAACTGTTTGTTTTGTCTTTTGCAGGGTTGACGCCGAGAATTTCTGCATTGACACTCCTACATTAAACCGTAACAAGTAATTTGATGGAGCCAAATGTATAGCTCTCAGCAAAGTTTTCCTGCAGTCTTGCCATCGCTCAGCCTCGTAGTGTGTTCGGGCAAGGTATAACAGGATGGTTGCATCTGTATTGTGAAAGAACTTCCGCAGACAATTTTGATACTACAAGAAAGAATGGGCAATGTCACCTCGCATTGTTGTGTGTCTATGCATGAATTAGTGACTTCACCACAGCTCATGTATGAGCCAGATTGATCCATACATCAGGCAGAGATAGGGGGCAGGCAAACAAGAGATTACCATTTTAACTGCTTGTTGAAAATGGCCCTGAGCAAAATATGTATGAGCCAGATTGATCCATACATCAGGCATGTGTACAAAGATACTTCCTGATGCAGCTTCATGCACCTAATTCATTTCAAATTGCTAATTTAATTAATCAAAGTTCATGTACAGCAGCAAATTAGAACAATGAATTTTATATCCTCTTCCTGACCTGTGTGAACAACTCCTTAGCAACATCCCATTTGGCCTTCTCAGCATATAAAATGCCAATACCATTTGCGGCAAACATGTTACTACGGTGCTGCTTTAGCACTTGCTGGCAAATGTACAAGTGCATATTATTATAACAAAACCATTCAGGGAAAGAAAGCAAGGGGAACTTTGCACATAAAACCCCATTACAAAGTAAATAAAATGTACAGTGCACTACAACTGTAAACACATAGAAGATAGATTTAGACCCCCAGAGTGAGCAAAACTAGACCCAGAGTGCTTCCACTACTACAAAGTATTGTGTTGTAGATTGTGTTGTAGTTGTGAGAAATCATTGCTCAGCACAAGGACATCCAAATCGCATTATTCCATTCGATGTAACAGGCTCTTTTTATACCTCCAAAAAAGAAAAGAAAAGTGTCGCAACATAATGTGATGTGGTCATGCATAATATCAGTCTGGCAGCTAACTTCAATTACCATTGACTTTTCTTTCAACATAAAAAGTTCCAACAGAAAGTTAATCTGAGATCTAAAGTGATTTTATGCAATGCAGGTGTCTCATTTCAAGTCAGAGTTAGTTACTTCTCATAGCAAAATTACGAATAAACGGAGAATCGATTAAACTATAAACAAGGATTAAAAAAAAAGAATACCAAAGGCTAGTATCTATAATCAAATAGTTCCCTGAAACTACTTTTAATTCAGTCATGAATTACAGATACAACCAGGATCTGAAGCTGTGCCAAACAGGGAACAGAATTAGGGATAAGCTTTATAGCAGTACAAGCTATATTGGCAGCAAGCCCCAGAACATCCAACAATAAGATATTAAATGGTTATATTGTTATAAAGGCAGATGGACTTGTGAGGGGGTATGTTATTATATTCCTATACTAGCAGTTCCAACAACAGTGTTTGCAACCTTATTTCATTAGGGAAAACATATGTGCAAGAACAAAAAAAGATATGTCATGTGAATCAAGGATTCAAATGCAAGACGAATCTGAGGGTATAATGTAAACTTCAAAATAGGAAATGTCAAGCCAATAATTTTAATTGGTATGAGTAATCCATTTTAAATAGTATGAATAACAAATTGCTAAGGAAAATGTAAAACAGCATACACTCTGATAGAGTTCCATGGCTTTCTCCCTATGTGTAGCCTCAATCTTCGGGGCTTTTTTCTCAGGACGGTTGGCAGCAAAGTAATTCCAGTTCGCCTTCAATAAATTGAAAAACATTCATCAAAAAAAGAATAAATAAAAGATAAAAATGATCTATTTTAAAATATATATATATACATGACAAATAAAGTAATATAGATGTGAAATGTTGAAATTGTATGTTGTAAGTGCAGCATTTAATTCATTTTTTTCTCGAACCACGCAGGAGGACTGTTTGTCATTTCATTAAGGTAGAAGAACAAGTACATGGGTGATGGGTCTGGCCGTCTGGGAGACCCAGCCCAAGCACTAGGACACACACACACAAACACACACACTAAGAAGAGCAGCACATCAACGTGCCACAAGCTATCTAAAAGACGACCAACAACTCCCAGGACTTAAACTCCAGAGGGGAGCGACCTGGATAAAAACTCTGTAAGCTTGGAGGCCCTGGCCATAAGACCGCCCTCCATGCACACAGCACTAATAACCTCCTGAACATTCGGCCTTAAGTTCTGGAAGACACAATCATTGCGATGCTTCCAGACCTCCCATGCTACCAAGATTATCAAAGTGTTCAAACCCTTTCTGATTTCCTTTGGAGATGCTGCATTTAATTCATGAGCCACCAAGTTGTATTATCTAGTGAGCAGAAGCACCATCAAAATGAGAGGTGTGGTGACGCCAGTTGATTAATTTTGTTGAAAGCGGAAAAATAGGTATCAGTAGTATATGCTACTATTGTAATTTACACCAAATTCTGGTTCTTCTCTTTTTCTTTTTTTTGTGGGGTCTTGTACCCTTTTGGTGATACACAGCTCTCTGATGTGTTCGAGAGAAAAAAAAATGGATTTAGGTTGAGAAAACATAAAGAAAGTGAACAATCTTCACAAGGTTCAAAACACCTTGCTGGCCTCCTGGAAACAATATTTAGTAAACTGGTATGGCAGTTAGCAAAGTGGAACCTCTTTCACAGTGTGAACAAAATAACTAGAGTGAAATTAACTAATGTACTAATTGAAGCAAAGAGTAGGTATCTCGGCCTCCCAGAAACAATATTTAGTAAACTGGTATGGCAGTTAGCAAAGTGGAACCTCTTTCACAGTGTGAACAAAATAACTAGAGTGATGAAATTAACTAATTTACCAATTGAAGCAAAGAGTAGGTATCTCCCTTGGTGGCCTCTTTCGCATTACGGAAATGCTCCTTTGCAGTAAGCCAGGTTTCATCGCTCTGGAGTTCAAGACTCCCAAGCATAGACAGCGCATTGGGGTTCTTCTCATCTATCTTTAAAGCTTCACCTATCTAAACCAAAAACAGTATTACTTTTCTCATTTAATAAAATGGAACAAAAGTGTTGATCATACCAGTTCAATGCTCAGTTGAACATTGTTTCTTTGTTTTGCAATAGCCGCTAGCCTCAGATAGGCATCTATGTAGTCAGGGTACTGTTATTGAGAAAACCGAATTAGAGCACAATGGAAAAATCACAGGAGGTACTTTCCATTGCTGCACAGGAAACCCAACAAGTAAAAACACAATGTCATAGGATATATTTAGTAGTTCAATAGGAAGCCAACGCAAACCGCACTTTTTGGAAGAAAAACACTGATAAATAATTGATAATTTCATTCACAGAACTATTCACAATTTCACATATCATATAATGATCGGCAGGGCATGTATGATTATCATAAGATGATGAATGAGTTAAAACTGCACGGCGGAGTTTTTACTAGTTGATAATACCATCCATCATGAGCTTTCAGTCACTATTCAATAAGGTTATGTTGCATAAAGCCATAAACACGGCCAGTTCAGTATATGGAGGATAGTGGTGGGGGTTATGAGCTCTGGTAGGCATTAGTGTAGCAAAATAGAGGCTAGTGAGGACAAGAGCAGGAGTACCTTGAAAATTATGAAACGGTAAAACAGGCTTGCTCTGACAGAATCATGGAGTTCTTCCAGTAATCTTGCATAATTAAACAGTGTGGTTACTTTATTTGAATGTAATTCAAGTGGTACACTTTCTTCTTCAAGTTGGTGAAAGCTCTGATCCTTGTTCTGGACACCCCAGTTGACCATAGAGCTGCCTACTTTCCCGTCCATAATTGAAACCCAAAGACCGTCACCTAGTGCTTCCTTAAAACTCTGTTCAGCCATCTGAAAGTGTAATTTAATAAGGGTAGTGACAGGTATAAATGATAACTCATAATATTGTGCGCTAACAGTAAGCAAACCTCAAACTCTCCCTTCTCAAAATGAAGAAGTCCAATTCCATTGAGTAACTCAACAGGGACAGCCTCCCCTGCCTTCTTGAGGAGATTTCGAGCCTGTAAACTACTAGTTAAGACTTTGATATTTTAAGGATAAGGATGAATGAGCACAGGGTGTGCAGTGGACCAAAAAAAAGCAAGCAGTGACCACACTTCTTCAGTCTTCAGTATTTATTACAAGATATGAAGATAAAACAATTAAGTATAATGCAACAAATAATTAACAATGACAAGAAGAAGAGCATAACCTGGTAGACAATCTTAGATAAACACCAGCCCATGCAACTACTATGTACATGGTTCATCATGCTGACACGCACAAAACTTTGAGTGCAACAATGCCCAAGCATATGATGCAGCACAATGGTAAAACTGAGCTTCTAGGAGAGCAGAGTTGTTTTACCCCCGAGTTTGGGAGGGGAGAGCAGGCAGAAAGAAGACAGTAAAAACCCATGCAGAAAGCACATAAATGAATTTGCAGACCTAGCAGTTCTTTATGCCTCAAGTCAAAACAGTTTTGGAGGGCAACACAATGCTCAAAGCTGACTTTTCATTATTAGTTTGCTGAATCATGTGCATCTTTTGATAGAACAATGAGGGGAATCATAGAAAATTATACAGAACTACACTAGAAATACGATATCAGACAACACAATAAAATCAAACCCAAAACTATTATAGCGAACTGAAAAGCTTACTGTCTTCAAGTATTCCATAGCAGCAGCCCAGTCAGATTCTACCAACAATTCACCAAGTTCTACAAATGCCTGCGAAATAATCTCATTAACTTAGGTTCTATGCAAACATGAAATGATCATTAAAGCAGTTGTTCCAAATCATCAGCATTCCAAGATTCAGAGATGGACCAAAATTCAGTGTTCAAGGAAAATATATTTTGCCATGTTCATATGGAGTATTCTATGTTCAGATTGAGCATTTGACAATTTCATCAGTATATTCATCCTGGAAAGCAGTTGTACTATTTATATATTGCGATGTTAGAAACAAATTAGTGCCAGACAGCCAGAGTCATGTATTGGGACCATGTTACAACACTTCTTTTGACCCACAGGAGTAGATGAATGTAATGGTTGAGGGGAGGGGGGGGCGCAAGTGCACCTGATGATCTTTTGGGTCAATACGGGTAACTTTCTTGAAGGTTTCTATAGCTTTTTCAGTTTCCCCGGATTTTGCATGTATGTGACCAATAGCCTAGAAGAAGAAACATAAAATCATTTCACAAACACAACACTATGCTGCAAATACATGAACAGAGAATAAGTGTTTGATTAGATATATATGCCTTACCTTCAAACTTTCACAGTTTTCAGGGTGCACCTCCAAAACTTTCTCAAAGCTACCAAGTGAACTTTTGAAGTCTCCAAATTTTAATTGAATTTGACCAAGTCCTGGTTCAGATCATATTGTGTTATAAACAAAGGGCGTACCCAGTGCCGTAGGCTCCCGCACTGCGGGTCTGGGGAAGGGAAATAGCCCGCAGCCTTTCCCGCACAAATGTGCAGAGGCTGGGGCTCGAACCCTAGACCTCTTGGTCACAGGCGGTAAAGCTCTACCGCTTGCACCAGGGCCGCCCTTCTATATTGTGTTATAAACATCAACAGAATATGCAGTGGAGTGCTCTAAATGACCAAACATGCTAATCTAGGCTGCATGCATCATGTGTAGACCTAAAGAAGAAGATTGAAAAGAAAAATAGAACTGTTAATTTTGGATATCATATAGGTAGTTTATGATCAAGCTGGTGTGGGAGCCATTCAATTTTTACTTGATGACACAAAAGATGCACACCATAACAATAGCGCATTCACATTAATTAATACTTGTTGAATACGGTACAGCATAGACAGACACGATATCCATTTCCTCCAGTTCAATGTTGATTCTGGACTTCTACTATGAACAGAAACCAACCTGACTCCCACCTCAAGGACATATGTAACGATCCTACCGATTAACTATAAGTAATTATCTAACATATACTTTTTGAATGAAAAAACTCATCTTGTTTCCTTCTATACCCAGAAGAATTTACAGAAAGAACGAATTATCTTTCACTGAGCTGTGGTTCAAGTATAAAGCCATGAAAACTAGCTACTGAGAGCCTACTACTGAACAGTGTTCAGTGCTACAGTGCATTAGATTCTGTAGTTTGCAATTAGTATTTCAGTGTTGACTACTAGATGTTGCAGAAAACTGTGATGGCCATAGCGTCTGGAGCCGATGGGGATGGGAGCAGAGACAAGTGTTTGGCCTTCCCAGTCCTCCATACTTCCTCTCTCTCCTGCCTCCCCTCTCTCATTTGCTGATTTTTCGTCATGGCAACGGGGATGCCCATTTTTTAGTGCCTGGACGTCTAGGTGGTGCCTTAAAAACCTTGAATTATATATCTGGATATTATGGAATTTAAAGAATAGAACTATTTATTCAAGTTAGTTAGAGCAAAGGTCTGCTAAAAAAGGATCCAATGCATGCAAATCAGAGCATTACAAGCAGTAGGGATAAGTACAATCAGAGCAGCTTATGTAATAAATTGTATCGTGATATCTGATTCTGATGAAAAAACGTGGGCATGCAAAAATGCTGAGAAATTATTAAGTAAAACAATGCTAAACAAAATTGAAAAGATAAACCATGTGCACACGAAACTCTACCAATATATGGTAACACAAAGTCTTGTGGTTTATTGATTTCTTTAACAGATGCCATGTAATATCGTCCGGCAGTATCAATGTCCCCCTGCATTTCATTAAAATACTAAATATATGCATAAATAAATGTGGTTGGCTATTTTTAACAAAGGAATCCAAAATGCCAACAAAGAAACAAGGAAAAAACCACTATTACTTATATATGTAGGAGTATATTACCTTACTGTGGTACGATCTGGCTAAGTTATAGTAAGCATGTGATTTCAGTAGTCCGTGATTGCTTGAAGAAAGAGCGGTCTCAGTCAACTGTTCAACCACAAAATGTTGGCCAGTAAAGAAATAATGATTTGCAAGGTGGTTGAGTGCCAATGTATAATAAGGATAGATTTCAAATGCTTTTTTCATTTTCTCCATTCCTCTCCGAATCCCACCAGCTGTAGGCAAGTTGAAAAACTCAAATTAGAAAGAGGGAGGACAGGCAACTTTAAGATTTTAACCTCACACCTGTGCAGAGAATTTACCTTCATTTGTTTGCAAGTCCATGATTGCCAGTGCTACTAGAGCATCAACATTCTGAGGGTCCAACTGTAAAGTTTAAGTTACATTGGTTAAGGAAATGTGTTAACCTTAGATACAAATTTTATGTCCAGTGAAAGAAATAATGCTGACCTCTAAAACTCGCTGAAAAGCTTGACGAGCTTTTTCTACTTGTCCCAGTTTGTATCGGCAAAAGGCTATACCGAGCCTTACAGCAGCAGGACAATTGCAATAGACCCGAAGAGCTCTCTAAGTTACAAAGTCAACACAGGAATTTGTCAGGATGTCACAAACAAGTACTAATGTAAGCTAATCATTTATTGAACCTTGTAGAGATCTAATGAGTTCCTATAATGCTCCAATGATTTTTTGTGCTGCTGCTCCGTTTCGCCCATCAAAAAGTAAACAGAGGCCTGTGACGCCAAATTTGAAAATTAAATTAGGATTTTACAAATAAATATCAAGTATATATATCAATAAATAATGGTATATTTATTATGTTGCCCAGAAAAATAAAAAAAAATGAAAGCTTATCTATCTGAAATTCTGAATCTATGTTGTGCCCAGAACACAAGTTGGTATGTCACTGAATCAGCAGCAAACATTAGTCTGTAGCAGCACACACCGTACAGTCAAAATAAAGGTGCTAGAATTGTGTCATTGGATAGATGGGCCAACCCTAGATGGGTAGCAATGTAATAGAGTCATACATGGGCCTCATGGGCCTGTGTCACAAACATTCCAACACCCCCCCGCAGTCTCAACTACCGGCGCAGCGGAGTTGCAGACTGGACAAGAAAGAAACAAGAGCACACACACAAGCCCCCCACAGACGCAACTAGCCACTGGTAATGTTGAGGCTGGAGCGAAACTCGGAGAAGGTGGAGGACAGGAGGCCCTTGGTGAAGATGTCGGCAAACTGGGAGGTGATCGGGACGTGCAGGACCCGAACATCGCCGATAGCGACCCGATCCCGAACGAAGTGGAGATCGATCTCCACATGCTTGGTCCGCTGGTGCTGAACAGGGTTGGTGGAGAGGTAGACCGCACTGACGTTGTCGCAGTAGACAAGCGTGCTCCGGTAGAGGGGGCTGTGGAGCTCAGCAAGAAGCTGTCGGAGCTAAGAGGCCTCGGCCACGCCGTTAGCCACAGCGCGGTACTCCGCCTCGGCACTGGAACGGGAGACCACCGGTTGGCGCTTGGACGACCAAGACACCAGGTTACCGCCTAGGAAGACGGCGTAGCCGGAAGTGGAGCGCCGAGTGTCCGGACACCCGGCCCAGTCGGCGTCAATGTAGACCACGAGCTCGGTGGAGGAAGACCGGTGGAGTAGAAGGCCGGAGTCGACTGTGCCGCGGAGATAGCGGAGGAGCCGCTTGAGAGCAGTGAGGTGTGGCTCGTGAGGATCATGCATGTGGAGACATATCTGCTGCACTGCATAGGTGATATCCGGCCTGGTGAAGGTGAGGTACTGAAGAGCACCGGCAAGACTCCGGTAAGCGGTGGGGTCGGTCACTGGTGTGCCCTCGGCCTCTGACAGCTTGGCCTGAGTGTCAACTGGAGTGGAGAAGGGCTTGCAGTCAGTCATCCCCGCGCGCTCCAGGATGTCAAGAGTGTACTGCCGCTGGTGAAGGAGACCCGTGGGACGAGGCTCAACTGTGACCCCGAGGAAGTGAAGTAGCACACCCAGATCCTTCATAGCAAACTCCTGCTGAAGAGAGGTGATGATGCATCGGAGGAGAGACGGACTCGAGGCTGTCAGCACAATGTCATCAACATAGAGCAGCAGGTAGGCAGTCTCCGCTCCCTGGCGGTAGATAAACAGAGACGTGTCTGACTTGGCCTCCACAAAGCCAAGTGTCAGCAAGAAGGCAGCAAACCGAGAATACCAAGCCCGAGGCGCTTGCTTGAGGCCGTAGAGGGACTTGTTGAGCCGGCAGACCATATCAGGACGAGAAGAGTCAACGAAGCTTGCTAGCTGACTGCAGTAGACCGTCTCAGTCAGAGTGCCATGTAGAAAGGCATTCTTGACATCCAGCTAATGCACGGGCCAGGAGCGAGAGAGAGCCAGTGAGAGAACCGTGCGGACGGTAGCCGGCTTCACCACTGGACTGAACGTCTCGTCGTAGTCGACTCCAGGGCGTTGAGTGAAACCCCGGAGAACCCATCGAGCCTTGTACCGCTCGAGGGAACCATCAGCCCGCCGCTTGTGTGTCCAGGTCCACTTGCCGTGACCACATTGGAGCCCGGTGGACGAGGCACCAGATCCCACGTCTGGTTGGAGAGGAGGGCCGCGTACTCCTCTTCCATTGCATGACGCCAGTGAGGATCCGACAGGGAGTCACGAACGGAAGAGGGTACCGGAGAGATCCGCGGCTCACTGGGCATCGCCGCAAGAGCCCGGGGCGGCAAGGTACCAGCCGCGTGCCGCGTCACCATGGGGTGAACATGACGCGGGTGACGGTGCAGGAGAGGTGGGTGGTACACAGACGGCACGTCGGGTGCAGTCGGAGGCGGCGGAGGTGGCGATGTAGGCGTCGCCGGCGGAGAAGATGCCACCAGTGGAGACCGAGGCGGCGACGACGGCGGGGCGGCCGGCCCCGGGTGCATCGGAGACGGCCGCGGTCGGCGCTGGTAGACATGCCCGAACCGCGCAGCAGGAACGGGCGGTGGCGGGACCACAGAAGCAGCGAGTCCCGGAGCCGACGGCCCCGCATCCGATGGCACCGCATCAAGCGCAGGGCGAGCACCGAAGGGCAGCGGGCCGGTGTCCAGACCCAGGGAGAGGCCGGAGGGCGACGAGCCGGTGTCCGGGCCGGGCGAGGGGCACGTAGGAGCAGTACCTGCAGGAAACAACGGCAAAGGTGGCTGGTCCACCGTGTCAGGGGGAAACAAGGAGAAGAGGTCGTCAGGGTCTGAGGTGGTAGTGGGTGGTGAGGTGGTGGAGAAAGGGAAGACGGACTCGTCGAACACCACGTGACGAGAGATGAGGACCCGACGAGAGGTGAGGTCAAAGCAACGATACCCCTTGTGATCTGGGGAGTACTCGAGGAAGACGCACAGAGTCGAACGGGGGGCCAGCTTGTGGGGAGCAGTGGCAGTGGTGTTAGGGTAACACGCACACCCGAAGACACGAAGGTGGTCGTAGCGAGGAGGGGTACCGAAGAGAGCGTGGTGTGGAGTGGGAGCTGGACAGGCAACGGAAGGTAGGCGGTTAAGGAGGCGGTTAAGGAGGTAGGTGGAGGTGTGAAGACTCTCAGCCCAGAAGCGAGCAGGAAGCGAAACCTGGAACAAAAGGGTGCGCATGGTGTCGTTCGTGGTACGAATCATGCGCTCAGCCTTACCGTTCTAGGAGGAGGTATAAGGACACGACATGCGTATCTGCATACCGTGAGAGAGGAAGAAGACCCGAGAGGTGTGGTTATCAAACTCACGCCCATTGTCACACTGGACGGCCTTGATGGTGAGACCGAACTGAGTAGACACCCAGGCGAAAAAGTGGAGAAGCGTGGAGAAAGCATCAGACTTGGCATGCAAAGGAAACGTCCAAGAATAATGAGAAATCGTCAAGCACGACAAGATAGTACTTGTAACCAGAAATGCTCGCGACAGGAGACGTCCAAAGGTCGCAATGAACAAGATCAAAGATATGGGTCGCATGTGAAGTGGAGGTAGGAAACGGAAGACGAACATGACGGTCCAACTGGCACGCATGACACAAGTGCTCATCATGAGACCGGGTACAAGGAACGGCGGAGCTCCGACTAAGCTGTGTCAGAGCGGCACGACCAGGATGCCCAAGACGTCGATGCCAAGTAGTGGAGGAAGTAGTGGCGGTGAAAGCAGCTGACGAAGCGGAGGACGAAGCGGAAGAAGTGGACGCAGGAAACCGAAGGGTGTAAAGGGGTCCCATGCTATCACATCAGAGAAGAGGATGCCGGGAAGCCAAATCCTTCACAGTAAGACCAGAGGAGTCAAACTCAACAGAACAAGAATTGTCAGCTGTAAACCGACGAATGGAAAGGAGGTTGTGAACCATAGAGGGAGCAACTAGGACATCAGGAAGACGAAAAGGACCATGAGTGTGAGCGGCACCCACGGAAGTGACAGGAAGACACGAACCATTTGCGACCATGATGGACGACGGATGAGAGGGAGAAGGAGGATGAACAGAGGAGAGGAGACGGGGATCAGGAGTGGTGTGGAAAGTGGCACCCGAGTCAGCGATCCAGTTTTGGCCGGCTGGAGGAGTGACAGCCATGGTGCCGAAAGAGCCAGCCAAGGCCGTCGGGTCCCAACCGACAGGCCCGGGCGTGATCCCGGGAGGTGGAGCCCATGGTGACAAGAGCGGGGCAAACGGGACGGCGCCGGCGATCATGGCCGCCGGTGGACAAGGCTCGCCGCCGGTAGCCTGGAAGGGCCACATGGAGGGCCAGGGTGCACCCTGTGGTGGCGTCAGCGTGCCAGCACCACGTCCCCTCCCGCGTCGACGGCGGCCACCATGCCCCCCCCCCACCCCCGCTCGGCCCGGGAGGAGGAGGACCCGGAAGAGACGACGGTGGCGGAGCGGAAGGACGGGGCGGAGGGGTGGCGGCCAGGGCAGTCGAGGAAGACGAGGACCCCAGCTGGATGCCTTGAGTGAGCTCCTCCATGACAAGGTCAGCACGAGCACTGGCGTCGTGGTACACAGGGTAGCCGACGAGCAGCTGCTCCGCCTCGACGAGCTGACGAGCGAGGACGTCGGCCGCAGCACGCTCACGCTCCCAGGCTTGGGCCGCCGCGTGAAGGCGAGCCTGGGCCTCCGCAGCAGCGACCCGGACGGCGATGAGAGACGCGGCGAGGGCGGAGTCGGGTGGTGCTGCAGTGTGCAGTAGAGGAGGTGGGGAGGGGCCACCCGTGCCGGCGCTGGGTAGGGGATGACTGGCACCAAGCGTAGGCCAGAAGGACGCAGTGGCAGTGGTCGCGGCGGCTGTAGGAGCACCGGCACCACCCGCGCTCGCACCAGCCCGCGGCGGTCCGAGGTTCGCGGCTGCAGGGGCGGCGGCAGCAGCAGGTGTGGCGGGGAAGAATGTGTCACCGGTGCCGGCGCGGGGCAGGGGGACAGTTGCGCCCACAGCAGCGACCCGGGCGGCGATGAGAGCCGCGGCGAGAGCTACAGCGGCTGCTGCAGCAGCAGGGGCGGCAGCGGCACCCGAGCCAGCTGCGCCCGCGCTTGTGCCAGCCCGCAGCTGGCCGAGGCACACGGCTGCAGGGGCTACAGCAGGAGGGGGCGGCTGCAGGGGCTGTGGCGGGAGGGGACGCGCGGCTGCAGGGGCTGTAGACCGAGGCCGCGCGTTGGCTGCACCCGCGCTGGGAGGGGGCGCGTCGGCCCGCGCCGTCCGCGCCCACGCCGGGAGGCCACGCTCCGTCCGCGCCCGTGCCGGGAGGCCGCGCGCCGCCCGTGCCCGCGTCGGGAGGCCACGCGTCGTCCGCGCCCGCGCCGGGAGGGGGCGCGGCGTCCACGCCCGCAGCGGCGACCAGGGCCGCGGCAGCGGTGGCAGGAGCCTCTGCTCGTGCAGGCGAGCCGGCAGCAGCGGGTGCAGGGAAGCCGGCGAACGGCGCCCATGTGGAGGGGAAGTAGGAGGGAGGAGAGGGGCCGGCCATGGCGGCGACGGCCGCCGGCGACAGCGCCGACGAGCCTGGCGGCTGGTGGTGGGAGAGGGAGGGAGGGAAGAGAGAAACCCTAGCTCTGATACCATGCTAGAATTGTGTCATTGGATAGATGGGCCAACCTAGATGGGTAGCAATGTAATAGAGTCATACATGGGCCTCATGGGCCTGTGTCACACACATTCCAACAAAAGGGTAAGTTTTTTTTTATCATGACAGATATTTGGTTACTTCGAAACCCTGCTTAATTAAGAAGAACCCATACGAATCTAATTTTCTAGTAATCGGTTCCAATAATGTAGATTCTATTGTTTGGAGCTCCGCACAATTAAGGAGAAACGCAGTTCCCTGGGATTAAACAAGAAACAAGGGGAAAAAATCATTCCCCTCTTATTTTTCTTCTCCAGAACTGGCCCAGAGCATTGCATCAATTAAATCCTGCCCTTGAACCCATCATCCAAGCACGTTATGCCATCATCTTAAGCATGAGCATTTAACAAACAATGACAAGGCATGGAACTAAAATGTTCAACAGCTCTTAAATGTTAACATATGATTAAACTATTGTAGAAACACATAACATGGTGACACTTCCACTGGCTTAAATCATAACCAAGCAAGCCAAAAACTATATGACTCCACATGAGAAAAAATTTGTAAGTATACATATTTCATTACTTATGGCCTTATGGGACCATCTAAACAACCTAAAAATCACCTGACCAAGTAGAGCTGGAAAATTGTTCCCATCTTCATCCAACACAATCTTGAACGAGTCAGACGCCATTTGCAACTCACCCTTGGCAACACAGAGTTGACCTGCAGGAACATTGACATATGAGCATACTGAAAGCTCCAATCCTAAAGGACAATATGGAGTAATCATTCAAAATGTAGTATATATATGATGAAAAAAGGCATTAAATTGGGTACTTCTTACCGATGCAGCAGGGCATACATGCTCAAAGGAAGATACTAGACAAAATGAGTAACCTAAATAAATACACCCTCCAGTAAAAAGTACTGCCTCCATTCCAAATTGTAAGTCATTTTAGCTTTGTCCCAAGTCATAATTCTCTAGCCTTGACACAGATATAGAAAGAAAAAAATGCACCGTAACCGTAAAGTACATTTAATTCATATTGTAGATGTTAATATATTTTTCCTATATACTTAGTCAAAACTAGCAAGTTTGACTTAGTACAAAGTTAAAACGACTTACAATTTAGAACGAAGGGAGTGTGTTATGCAGAAAGATTAAGAATGTGACTCCAATGACCTTGTTTGTGTCAGTGATAGAATTGATTGAGCAAGGGCAAGAAAGGAAGTCAAAGTGGCTTGAAATTCTGGGATGGTATGTATTTTGACAGAAGTTGAGAAGGCTAAAATGACATCAATTCTGAATTAGAAAAGTAAGATTACTACATTAGTTTCTCTCAAAATCAATAATGATATCAGACAACAACATCAGAATAATAATAGCTGCTCAATCACATTAAGAATGCATTGTGGTGTGTCAACTACTTGTTGCAGCAAATTGGGACTACAAAAGGACCCTTCCTATTTTCTCCCATGTGCATCCAATGTAGGCCTTGTTTGGATGTAGTCGGATTCGCATCAATCCACGTGTGTTAGGGTGGATTCGAGTGGAACTTGAACTAAATTCCACCCCAATCCACCCCAACACATGTGGATTGAGGTGAATCCAACAACATACAAAACAAGGCCGTAATGGTCATTCATCCTACAACCCCACATGACGATGTACAGGAAAGCTATAATACAAATACATATGTAAGAGGTTTAAATGTTAAAAGACAGTGGAACCTTTTCCGATCCATGTAGAAGGTTCAGTTTCATCTATCCTTGATGCTCTATTATAGTACTGAGTTGCTTCTTTAAAATGTGCTTCCTTCTGTGGTGCTCTATCAACCTTTCCCGACAAAGTATGGAAAGCACCCAAAGCATTAAGGATTGCTATCCGTTCATACTTCACATCAGCATAATACTCGTCAATTTCTGCAGAGACAAGATTCAACAAGATTCAGATAAAAAGATTAGAGTCTTTCATGAATAGAACTAGAAAGGAAAATCAAATATGCTTTGGTTTAATAATAAAAACTACTTCCAGCGTCAAAGAAAAACTAACCAGGGCCAGATCCTTCCTCCAGAATCTGACGGAACTGCTCTATCTTTCCTTGTTTGAAGTATTCTCTCTGTGCACAAGTAAGATTAACAAGAAAAAAAATTGCAACTGGATAAGTATATACATTTAACAAAGAATTGATTTCTTGAGAGAACCACCAAAACAATTTGAAACAAGGCACACCTGTAGGTACAAGATTCAACTCATGATCAGCCATGCAGTTATCAGTAATCACAGGCAGGATATATATAAGAAAAAACACCAAAAGAAACCACAACAATGTTGCTACAGAGTACATCATTACATGGAATTGCTTTGTCTTGTCATTTCTGTAGTGGCTCTTGTTCCTTTTTAATGTTTGTATACTAGGCTAATGAAAAAAACGGAGCACAAGTGTCCCCCCCCCCCCCCCCCCACACACACACACACACACCAAAAAATTGCATTTGTCCATGTTAATAAATTATTTGTCAAAACACAATCACTAGTGATATGAGCTATGATTTCTGGGACATCAGTACATCACTGGTTAAAATACCCTCTGCCCTCAATGAAGATGTTCACCTTGCAGAACCAGAACAAAGGTAATCTCACCAAACACTTCAACATACATACACATACATTAACAATTCAGCAGCAATCATCAAGACCAACCTGAATCCTTCCAGACCAATAAGGAAGCACAAACTTAAACGAGACCCTAGCCCTAGAAGTTTCAGTTAAATTCGTGGCAAGAAACAAGGATGGACGACCACACAATGACACATAGAAGCAATGGCGATCCCTTGGGGTTGCGATTTATAACTGATAGATGGGGAAGTGAAACGTACAGCGATGATGAGCCAGAGGTGAAGTGGCGCCTGCTCGGCCTTGAGGATGTCGAGGATATCGGATGCGTCGTAGGGAAGTTGGTCTAGCGCCACCCGCACCTCCTCCTCTGTCCCCTGAACCGGGATGTACACGCTCGTCATCTTCCCGGTGCTTCTCACTCCCCCTTCGCCGCTGAAGGGGGAGAAACAGAAGCCCTTGGCAAATTGGGTGTTCGGCCTTTTGCGCCCCTTACAGGCTGCGGCTAGCGGTCGACAGCGCAGGTGGAGTTGCAGAGGAGCACCGCGGCACGGGTACGGGTAGTCGGGTAGACGACTAGACGAGTCTGTCGAAGAAGGGGATAGGGATGGAAGGCGCCGCCGACGAGGAAGATGTCTGAAACAGGAGTTCTGCCGGAGACGAACGAGACGGAGAGGAACGAGCGATATGTGGAGATCCGACCGTGAATAAGCTGCTGTGCTGATGGATGGGCTAGGCCTTTTCGGCTTCACATATGGGCTGTTGATGGACTGGTACATACTCCGTAGGATAGAACTTTTGTTGAAAATCCGTTTTTTTCTCTTTCAATTCAACTCTAAGGGCCCGGCTCACGGGTGAAACGCAGGGGAACAAAGGAATTGAATCCTATAGGATTGATGACGTCATCATCCCTTTGGATGACCCAGGAGAAACAGAGGATTCATTCCGGAGGATTCATTTACTCTCACACGAACACAGAAAGAAATCCTCCAATCGGAGCTCTTGTTTGCACGAAGTTCAAAGCAGAAATAGAATAGACACGGGAATGCATCCCTTTCCTACCGGCCTCCTTTGGTTCATGATTTGTAGAGAAAAAATACAGGAATCGGTAATCCTATGGAATGGACACTATAGAGATCTTTGGTTCGTAGGAAATGATTGAAGGAAAAATAAAGGAAACTTTCCTACCATTTAATTCCCGTAGGAAAAACATAGGAAAGAAACATCCACTGTAACCTCATTGTTTTCTTGACTTATGCGGAGGACCGAGACAATTAACTGCTCATGCTGCTGTGAGGGTGAGAGATCGAGGAGACAGAGGACAGAGAGAGGCTGAGACAAACATGTATTAATTTAATTTTGTAGGCCTAAGACCATGTTAACACACTGATAACTTTATCGGTACTATTTCTTCCCATGTTTTTTTCTACGCTCATCCAAAGGGTCTTTCCAACAAAGTTCCTATGGTTTTCATTCCCATGTTTTCCAGGTGCAATCCTATCATATTCCTACATTTTCTCCTATTTCCTGTGTTTTTCAATCCTGTATTCCAAAGGAGCCCCAAATTTGGAATCCTGTGTTTTTCCTTTGGCCTACCTGTGAGCCAAACGAGCCCTAAGTTTTTTAAAAATATAAGCCCTACATAATAGAATTACAGAGAAGATGGCATTGCCTGCCCGCGTCTAACGTGCTCGCCACCGTCATGTTCTGCGCCACTGCGTGGCTCGCCTCACACAGAGCCCCCCCCCCCCACCCTGACAGGACAGCTCCTCGCAGTCGTAGACTCGCACGTGATCGCCACCACTTGACTCACCAGCGGATCTAGAAATCGGACAAAGTGGGGGCCGACCCTGAAGGATGTTGCTAGATTTGCATCAGTCCTATGTTGCTAGGGGCGCCACTGGCCGCCACAGGATATCGACGCCTTTGTGGAGCAGTAGTCATCGGGCGCAAAGATTGAGGAGAACCGGAGGGGTGGAAGGCGCCGCCAATGACAACGATGTCTGAAACACGAGTTCTGCCGAAGAGAAACGAGCGATACAGGGAGATGCGACTGCGAATACGCTATTGATGGGTAGGCTAGGCTTTTTCGGCTTCACACATCGGCTGCTGATGAACTAATAGCATCAATTGCGACTGATTGCTGGTTGTTTGTTTGTGTACGAGCGACTTTTGCATAGTGTTTGACATCTGGTGTCAACAAAATTGCCACCCTAATAACTGACTAATGATCTTGGAAGATCTATCGAGCACAAACCATTTATTTTGCAGCTTCTATTATAGTGAACTTGTCTTTTTTCACTACACATTTGATCACGACTCCAACCTACCGGTTAAAGTGTTTGATAGTTATAAACTCTCATGTTCAGTCGTTACGGCTTCTAATCTCAAAATGTAATACTTGGGAATATAATGCACTAAGTTTTCACTATTCTCTTTGAGTCGAATCTACCTAAGACTAGCATGCTTTAGATGAATGGGAATGGGAATTGTGTGGTTTCCATCTGGTTTTGTACCATGCTCTTTATCTTGTTTGGTGAGAATGTTTCCCTTGCGTCTACGGATTTCTACAAGTTGTATATGTGTGTGCCTATTCAAGTGCTTATCAATGCGAAATTGCAAAGAGACTTTACCACTGAGATAACCAACACTATGTCCTTTGAAAACCTAATAGTTGTAAATTGTGTAGTTTATTGTTATTTTGTCTCTCACCTACCACTACCACTCAGACATTTGAATAGGCACTCTAAGCTATTGGCTAAGGTATTCCATAATCACGATTTCTAATTGTAAACTATAATGAATGGTTATGTAACTACGATTAAACGAAACCACAGAGGCAAAATATGGAAGATGAGGTAGCTTCATAACTTGTATTCCCTCCATCCATAATTAGATTCTTCAAAGTATCTCAAATTTGATCAAACTTATTTGATAATATAATAACATTTATGATATCAACTAAGTATAATTAGATCTTAATCAATTATATTTTCATAGTATACATATTTGATATCATAAATCTTATGATTTTTTTTAAAATTTTGGTCAAACTTTAGATGATTTGACTCTCCAAGATTATTGAAATATCTTGTAATTTTGGATAGAGGAAGTAATACGCATTTGTTGATATGATATGCTTGATATTAAACTCTAATGCCATGGCAATGTGATATACGAAGTATATACCAATGTTTGTGCTTAGATCATAACATTATCATTTGATTATAATTATAAAGTTGTGTCTAAGTAAGATGTATGGATCGTAGCCTTTGCTGTTCAGCTTATTGTAGGGTGCCTGATGTTCTAGTGCTATGCAAGCATGCAACTCCACTTGGCTCTCACGCTTGCCCCACAAGTCTTGTCTGAAACTGGGGTTTGGGGTTTGTGCCATTTAATATGAGTAGATATAGATCGATCCATTTTGAATAATGAGTTGAGATCGAGGTTTAGTGGATTAGTACTCTCGGTCTCGGGTGATATAGTTGTTCCATACGTAGCCTGCAGTTCAAATTGTCATCACGCTGTAGAATTGGACCAATAAGTTTGATATGACTCTTGTCAAAGTGAAGTAAAAAAGGTGAAAGTTACCACTAACTACTAAGGATTTCACTCCACCAAAACCAATTATGCGCCACCAGCTCTGCTATGAAGTAGCTCAAGATAAAACTACAGTTTTTAGGATCTCTCTTTGACTCTTTAGGTGCTTCGCAAAGCAGTTGAAGTTAACTCTTAACTCTACCATTTTTCTCTCCGAGTAATCCCGAAGTCAAAGTATAGCTAAAAGAAAAATATAGAGTAGAGGTAGAGAAGTTAAAAAGGCTCTAAGACTGGCCACAATATATGGATTTTACGGTGCTTGGACAGGAGAGAGAAGGTCCAAGCACCGGTGCCATACATTGGGAGCGATGCCGAGTTGGGGAGGAAAGTGGGCACCGGGGCATGTTCGTTCCCCGGTGCTTGAACTGTTCCAGGCGATGGCCCACTCCCACGCAGCGCCCATCAGCTGACGGACTCGAGGCCCGCGAGGACGAGGTGGTCGCCGGCGAGGCTCGAGCCGGGCGTCGAAGGCCTTGGCGGCGGCGGAGGAGCCGAGTGGAGGAGGCCGTGGTTAGCGAGGTGGGGGCGAGACGGGGATGCGAGGAGATGGTGGCGGGCGAGAGGAGGACCTCCACCGCCTGGAGCCGAACGCCGGATCTGGAGGGAGCGGGCGGAGGAGGGAGGCCGCCACCGCCGTATCTGGAGGGAGCAGGCCGTGCTGGCGGGGCGCGTGGGCGCCGCAGGGGAAAGAGGCGGAGGCGGAGGGGAGAGAAATCCGGCGGTGCGGGGCAGTGGCGAGGGGAGCGGGCGAAGGAGGAGGGACGCCAGGAGCGCGCTCATGGTGGCCGGGAGGGAGGGAGGGAGGCCGGAGGAGGAAGAGACAGCGCTCGGAAGGGAGAAGGGAGACGGAACCGAGACGAGACATCGGTGCCCACGATGTGAGAAAATGAGAAGTCTCGGCATCGGTAGAGTAGGCAGACGAAAGATTCTTTTCGGCACCTGCGAATAGTCTAAACAATGGCACGATTCAGCTGGTACCTATGCTCGACTTGTGGACCAACAGTCAGAGTGTCAGACAAATGGATGCTGGGTCAGACCGTCATTCTAAGGTTTGAACCCAGTCAAACACGACAAATTCGGCCTGAAAACGATACAAATTCGCCCTGTTTATCCGCAACCACCTCCTCCGAATTAAGGATTTACGGAGTACCATTTTTATAATGTCTGTGAAAGCATGCGGCTCTTTTAGCAGAAGAGGAGAGAAGACTGCAAAGCACAAAGCGCAGACATCCTCTGCGCCTCCTGACCCTGCTGTGTGCTGAGTTCGTGCTTCCAGCAGCAATACAAGCTTACCCTTTCCCTCGTCAGCACAGCACAGACCAGTTCGGTGACCTCGTGTCGTAGGCTCGTAGCCCCATCCGGCCATAGCAGTAGCAGGCAGTAGACGAGTACTGGGCTACTAGCGGTTCCGTCTCTCTGCTCTCCCAACCTCGCAAGGACACAGGTCACATCGGTCTCCTTTGTCTTTCCGGCCGGCGCGCAAGCAAATTATTCCTTGGGAGCAACCCCGGTGCACTTCGTTCGGTACGGTTTGTGCGGCCGTGCAAGAAACCGCTGCTCTCCATGGACAACATGGAGCTGGAGGGGAGGCCGACGAGGCAGCCGCTGATGATGCTAAAGGAGTGGATGGAGCTGGAGTACAGCGCGGAGCTCTCCCGCGACGGCGGCTTCGGCTGCTACCCGCGGCACCTGCAGGCCGCCGAGCCCCGGAGCGCCGCCGGCAGCAGGCGGAGGAGAAACGGCGACGTTATCGCCAGGGTCTCGGCTGCGGTGAGGGCCGCGCTGTCCCGCCCGCCGTCGGCACGAGCACGACAGGGGGAGGTGGCCGTGCTCCGCCCCAGCCGGAGCCTCTCGACGAGGCTGCGAGTGGTGGGGTTCTGGAAGAAGCGGAGGGGGGAGGAGGTGGATAGGCCGGTGGCCACCAGCTGCTCTGTGACTGCCGTGAACTCTGGGAGGAGGAGGGATGGAGCGTCTTCGCCGGCGGCAACGTCTCCGCGGCGCTTGGGTCGGGACAGTCGCCAGGCCGGTGGCGATCGCGTAGTAGGTCTCAGCGGCGGCCGTCGGAGTCATGAAACAGTGGTAGGAAGGAATTCATCATTCTGAAAGAAACAGTTCTGAACTTTTGGTCAATTCATTTATCCTTCCTTCTCGCAAGTATTTCTGCTCTTGATCTTTCTTAGCCAGCAATTTTCATGTCTGATTGATCGCAGCTCTTATTCGTTTTTCTGTGATTGACAAAATGAAATGAAGGTTGAGGCGGGATGCAGCGAGTGTGAGGCAACGTGCCACCTGGACATGGAGCGGGAGCGGGAGCAGGAGCAGCGGCTGAGCCCAGTTTCGGTGATGGATCTCCAAAGCCAGGACGGAGACGACGATTGCAACCACAGCAGCATCGGCGGCTGCTATGGTGATGGCCACAGCGAGGACGAGGGCACGTCACCGACGTTTGAGCGAAGCCTGGCCAACATCCGAAGTAAGTTCCTGCTTTCCATTTGGCTGGCTCCATTGTGAAGCGAACTCCGTCGCTGACTCGGTTATTAGTTATTACTCCGTTGTTAGCGCCAGTGCTCTGTTTCGTATGCATCGGTTTCTTTTTCTTTTTCTTTATATATATAATCTCTCGCGCACAGCCTAGTGGGCAAGCAAAAGCTGTTACTGTTAGCTGTATGACGGTATCTGACCAGCCCGAGCGGCACAAAAAGGCACACCAATGCGTTGGTTACAAAACCTTTTCTCTGTCAGGAATCCGTAACTCCGTACTTCGTCGAACTTGAAAAAAAAAAGAGTCTGTACTTCGAACTACAGGTGCAGCCGTGACAGCAGCAGTTTCCCCGCTGTCTCGTGTCAAGCTGAACCAAACCTTTTTCCCTCCGGCCAATCGATCAATCTAGGCCGAGAAACTGCGAGCACGCACGCGTGCACTTGGACGCGCACGACCCGTTGGCGTGTTACTGTTTAGATCGACCATGTTGGTAGCCTGTCGCTGTCGACACTCGAAGCTTCTTTATCTGCCCAAGCCCCAAGGAGAGATCACGCATGGGCGAACCGTTGAAGAACAGTGCAGCGAGCAGGTCTCCGATCATGCATGGGGGGAGAAAAACAAAGAATGGTGCGTGCATGCGGTAGTGTACAAAAGGGAACCAAGAAGACGCACGCGACGTTGATAGCCAAGCGGAACGTATAATTGGAGCTCCAAGAATAAAATGGTTGCGTGGGAGCTTGTACATGCACTAACACTGTCAGGTTAAACAAACAAACAAATCTGATTCCCATAGGCAATGCGGCCGCCAAATTTAAAAGGATACAAAATGCATGCATCAATCATGATCTTCCGGTCCAAATTGTAAAGTGAAAAGGGATACGGCAGAATAATCGCTTTGGCAATTAAATACCACCAGTGGTTGCAGTTGCAAGGTATACCGTCCACCTGACCTAGCACTCTAGCTCCTCCACATATATACATGTACAATAGCCATTGACTCGAAAAGAGAGAGATGATATACTATTTTTTTTCCAGATAATAAGTAGAACAACAAGCTTCATCAGATAAGTAGTAGACACTAAAAACGGTGGAGCTAAGGACACACTGTTACACGAGGGGCTTTTAACCCCGGGGATAAGAGCTTTTATTTCCGGTGCCGGAATCGGGACTAAGGATTCGGGATAAATGTCTCACCTTTAGTTCCGATATTCAGACCCGGATTAGTAATACCAACCGAGATTAAAAGGTCCGTCAGGCGGGGCCACGACGCTGGACCTTTTACCAACCAGGACTAAAGATCTTTTTTACTGATTTTGGTATTGCTGATTTTGGTTTTACAATTAGATTAAGTATTTAAATATGTATTCTTCGCTGCTAATATATGTATTCGCGCACTTATACTTCAGTTTCAAGCATTAAACACACAAATAAACTATGAAACTCTCTATATAAATATATTATGGAGCTATATATATAAGTATAATATATATATATATATATATATACATAAATTTTACATAATTATCCATTCATTTTTGTCTTAGGACACAACCGCTCGCCACTTAAATGTCATACAGATGTTCATCTTGATTTGGCTTCAATTGTTCGTCTGGGTTAAAATAGAACTCGCCGCCGGCCTTGAGGACTTGATCATTAAGAAATCCCGCAATTATCTCTTGAATTCCTTTGAGACGGATCTTATCCAATACTTGTTGCTTCAATCACATATCCTTCAATTTGCATTAAAAAACAAGTGTTAATATACATAAGATTTATTTAATAGCAACAAATAAATAAAATGGTTTATTATATATACATATTACATACTTTTTGTTTCTCTATAAAGGGTTTTCTTACATACACCGTGAAAAACTCGCAAACGTAGTATCCACATAGATTGTTGCCTTGTGGCTGCTTTAGAACCCACTGTAAGATATAAAAAAATTACTCTCGACTCTCGTCATCCTACACATATACTAAAGCATGCTAAGGTAAAAGACTATAAGAGCTAGTAGAACTTACACTCAGTCGGATAGGATCAGGAAGTGGTACTTTCAGATTTGGACGGTGTTTCTCAACGAACCAAGCCCAAACCCTGCTCAATAATTGGATCATTAATTAATTAACTATTGCAGTGTAGTTAAAGAGCTAGAATACACATTTAAAGATCAAAGTTACCCCAATAAATAACATATGCTACCGCGAGAGGATGAAGATTGTAACCTTTCAACAAGTCGATGGAGGCGTAGAAGTGTTCAAATGGATCAATGTCCGGAGATGAGAAAGAAGAACAATGAAGAAACACTGTGAGAATGGAGCTCAGGCTCGGGCTGGGGAGGAGGGAGAGTTCAAATAGGGGGAGGAGACATTTAATCTCGGTTCGTATCACCAGCCGGGACTGAAGGCCAACCTTTAGTCCCGGTTGACCTTTAGTCTCGGTTGGTGTCACCAACATGTATTAAAAGTGTCTCCTACAACTGTCTGACACCCGTAGTTGTTGGGATGACACTTTTAGTCCCGGTTGACCAACCGTGACTAAAGATCTTTTTGGTCCTGGACTTAATTTCCGTCGGGACTAAAGCTCATTTGACATATCGACTAAAGGTCTGTTCTATAGTAGTGACGTATCCAACCTGACAATACGAGTCGTTCTCCAATAAGAGTATTTTCTTATATGATGATTGCCTACTTTGGAGAAGTAGTTCAATCATAAATTAGCTCCCCGTGCGTCGTGGACCGAAATGTGCATGGATTTAGCCCGTGTTTTAAGCTCCGTTTCGGTTGTTGGGAATCTTGTGCGCGTTCTATCATGAATGCATGATCATATATATCATCATACTTTGGCGGGTGACTAAGCCTAAAGATTTGTTTGGTTGCCGTCAGAGCAGCTAAGCCAACAATTAAGCCGACAGAGCCCAGAGGCCATGGGCCACAAGGCCCACAACCACAAGCCAGTATCATCCTGTGGTTTTTTGCGACTCATGATGCCACCTGCCTGCTGCTAATCACTTTAGTTTCGAGAAAGCATTAGTACTTAATCAACCTCATTTTTTTTTGTCAACTCATACAATTGATTCGCAGATTGACTAGTCATACCTAGCTAAAGCTAACGTCTACATTTTTTGTTCCACAGGAGCAAGCCAGCAGCTGCTGGACAGAATCCGGCGATTCGAGCAGCTGGCGGAGCTGGACACGTCCGACGTGGACGATGACGCAGCCACGACCACGGATGATGATGACATGAGCTCGCACGTCGGGGAACTGGACTCAGTGGAAGACGGCGAAGACGCTGAACGTGGGCCCGTACAGAGGCACCTGCCAGGACTCCCGGAAGCGAGCTCGCCGTGTGCTGCCCACTGCTTCAAGAAGCTTCTAGAAGATTTCTTTCGTGAAGGTCTGTCCTCGTGCCATGCTGGAGGATCGGACGGTACGGACCTCGAGATGTCATTGCTAGCGACTGCCAAGGCGTGGCTGGATGGGCAACATGATTGCGCGCCGAGGTCGGTTCAGAAGGCGGAGGTGGAGGAGATCGAGCGGCTTGGACGGTGGAGATGTTTCAGAGAAGATGAACATGTGCTGTTGAGCTCTGACGTGGAGGGTGGTATATTATGCTCTTTGATAGAAGAATTAGCTGAGGAATTGTGCTGATCACTGAGGATTTTGTGGTGCTGCACATTGGCAAAAAGAAATATTTATCATAAACTTTGAGTTTTTGAGGTTCCGGGTCTTGAGACACCCAAGAAGGCGTTGTTTGTTTCTAGCCCAAACTAGAGGTTTGGTGTAGAATCGAATAAGGCCCAGGATCAAGGTAGCTATTTAGTACTTTCTTTGTCTTAAAAAAACAATTTCTCTTTCTGATAAATTATTATTTTTAACACTAACAAATTATATATATATTAATATTTGTAATATATAATTAGATAGATTATTGTATGTATTTTTATAATAAACTTATTTTGATATATAAATGTTGTATGTATTTTCACAAATCTGATCAAGTTGAACTGCCATAATATCTTTCTTCGAGGACGGAATCCATACATGAGCACAATTGATTACCCGATTTGTAATCACGCTTTGTAATCACTACTCGTTGTAATAAGAAGGATCCAGCCTACTTCACAAAAACTTTGCCTGTCTACTGTCTTGCATCCGGGAGGGTGAACTAAAAAAAAGGGAGTGGTCTTTTATAATAAAGAAAAAAAAAGAGAGCAAAAACACGTCCTGATCAAAACAATTTGGCTGGCTTTGCAAAAATAGCTTTCAGAAATTTACCCATTCGGACCCCACCAGAGGTTGCAAGTTGCCAGTTTGGCACACGACCACACGTTCGGTTTTGTTTAGCTGACGTGTGGGGGCCGCACATCCGACACGTGATTCACCAGTGCCACAAAAAAAAAAAAGCTTTCCCACCCAGCCAGCGCCCAGCAGCCACCCGCCGCCTCTCACCGCCGTCTCCTTCGGTGCTTCCCAAACGGCCTGGCACGCAGGACGCAACAGCAGCAGCACTCTAGTCCTAGTCTCCTACGGTCCTGCCCTTCGCCGCTTCTGCGCAGTCCTACTCGCCTACTACTCCTACTAGCCCCCGCTTTTCTCCGCAATCTACAGCTTTGCTTCCCCCGGCTCGAGCGGCTAGGGTTTGGGGAGTGCTGGGTGCGGCGGCATGACGACGCGGGGAGCCAAGCGCGCCGCGACCTCCGACCCTACCGCACCCGATGTACGCTCTCGTCCATTTCTCCCCGTCTGAATCGCGTTTCTCCACGGCGATGTGTACTGTTTGCTTGGGGCCAACTAGTGTCGTCAAAAGATGTGGATCTTGCGGGGTTTGGAAAAGCTTATTCTGTTTATTAGCGTTCGGCTCCGGCCTCCAGGCGCTGATTCAATCTGGTTAATTGGTGAAAAGTAACCTGTACCTGTCATGGTTGTGTGGTGTCTTCGACTTTGATTTGGGGAGCATCGAGGTCATAACGGTGGAGCTGATAAAAAAGAAGCAGCATGTATTCAAATACGTGATGCACTGTGCACCTAGAAGCTTCAGGGTATTTTAATGCTCTTCGTTGGATTTTTCCTGCTATATGTATGATATTTTGAGTGATGGAATTCAGAACTAGAACCAAGCGTTACTTTCAGCTGGGAAGAAAGTAGCAACATGGTACATAATAGGATTACCCCTCACTTGGTCTAAACTAGTTCTTAATCGTGAGTATCCTTGAATGTTTGATAACTCAACCCTATTGATTAATCTGACAAAGAGGATGGCCACAGCCCTAAAACTTTTAATTGAAGCCTGACTATTGCATATCAGTGCTGACACATCATCTATATGGCTGTTCTGATCTAGTCACTGGAAGTTTGCCTGCTAGCATCCATTCAAAATTTTTTTTATTCCTTGTGATTCTCAAACATGTATAAAGGTTTTTTTTTTTCTGACGCTATCTTCCTTTAGAATCTGCCCCTTCATTATTCATTTTTTTATTACAATGCTGCAGTTACCAAGTAAGAGAGTAATGGACGGACCCTCTTTTGATGTTCACAGGGCGGAGTCTTCCCATCAGCATGTGATGGCAGGACCCGCTACTTTAGATCCTCGACGGGCTGAGGCTGCCAGCAAACATGTGAGGGCACTCAATACCCAGTTTGCGAGGTATCTTTCTTCACCTGCTGGCTTGTACTCCTTACACTTTTTTCTGGGAAAGATTTTAGTTTGTTGATCTAAACTAATTGGTATTGTTGATGTATAGTATCCCTCTTTTGTTCATCGATTGTCAGATTTCATGGTCGTTATTTGAAGCACTGAGTTTACATTAGTTATTAGTGCATTTTTGAAGGACCCTTGAAAACAGTATTGGTTGTTCCTATTAATGCCATTTCGTGCTTCATATCCCTAGAGTCACAATTATATTTCTTATCAAATGCATACTGTATACTCATAAGTCATTTTATTTTGAGCAGCTGGGTTCAGTTGCAGCTGCAAAATCATCCAGCTGAATTTTGGGAGGACGGCCTTAAGGATTACATATCACATGCATCTGAAATCATGGTAAACTTTCGCTGGCTGTGAGTGGACTTGTTTTTTTTTTTCATATTTATTGCATTCAATAAGGGTGGATCTACTAAATTAAGTAATTGGTGTCGCCAGCCAATTTTCTTGCTAAAGCTATAGGATCATCAATTGTATAACAGTATTGTTACAAAGATAATTGGATCGGACCTTGCTTTCACAGGAAACCATTGATTCATTTGTACCGTGGATCTGCCCATGGCATTCATATAATTCTGAAGTAAATATCTTTGGGAACCTTTATAATTGTGTCTTATTGCTGCTGCTGATTGCTTATGAGGTTTATCACATCAACTTTATCCTAGTTCTGATTACATAATAATCTGGAACACTATCTTTTTAAAATGTGTTTATGTTGAGGGTGAAGGTGTGGATTTGATTAGTGCATGCAGTTATCTTGTATTTCCTTACTTTATTTTCTGTTTGACCATTTGTTAAATGGTTTGTTAGTCAGATTTCTCATTGCATATGCATATACCATTGTTGCTCGTAGGAAAAATTCAAGGATGTTGTCAACTGGCTTAGGCAAAATCAAGCAGGTTCAACAGTTGTTTCATCCCCAAGCTCACTCAAGGATGAGAAGTCTAATCTGCCAGCAGCAGACGATAGCAAGCTCTTGGTACAGCCAAGTTCAGATAACAAGCAGAAGGCTCCAATTATAGCTTCTAGTTCAACTTTTCAGAACTCAAGCTTACCAAACCTTTTTTCATCGCCTTCTCAGCAAAAAACACCAGATTTCAGTGGTATGACTATTCACTGGTTTGTATATCATACTTTGTTTACATTTACTGCAGAGTTTTCTTGCAGACGCAACATATTGATTATGGCAATGACATCCAGGTATGTTTGCTGACAACAAGAACACATCCGGTAATAGCAGTAAACCAGGTTTCCAATTTGGTGGAAATAATGTCATATTTGGTGATAAGAAGGATACACCTCTTGGCAGCAGTAAACCTTTCCATATTGGTGCAAATAATGGCATATTTGGTGACAAGAAGGATACACCTAGTGACAGCAAACCCTTCCAGTTTGGTGCAAACAATGGCATATTTGGTGACAAGAAGACTACAACCGGTGACAACAGTAACCCTTTCCAGTTTGGTGCAAATAATGGTTTTCCAACATCCAATGCGCCATCTGTTTTTTCTTCAGTCCCCCAAAGTTTTAGCCCACAGAGTCCACCTCTGTTTTCAATGAATCAACAATCAGTCCTCTCAGGTATCTTTTCTGATCTTTTTCTTGTGTTGTTTACTTCACACCTATGAGGACTTAGATATTGATATTTGTATATATATAGTAAGGCTTGTCTGTTCGGAGTATTTGAAGAATGATCTAAGACATACTCTTTTATTGCCAATTTAGCAGTAAGTTTCAGGATTTCAAAATCATCAACCAGCCAAAAATTGTGGTATTCTTATTTTACCTTTTCCACTTCCAACATTGTATTTATAATTTGTCCTGTGCATTATTCTTGGAAACATTTTTTCTTCCAAACCAAAGGACTCCTTAACAAAATGTACCTTTTAACTTTAGGGATTTTTTATATCAATGAAAGGTCCCAGTTTTACTGTTTTAGAAACACTGCCATACTTCTCATTACACTTACCTCCACTGCTCAATTAGCATGTCATCCATCTCGCTTTGTTATCACTATGTTGGGGTTCAGCAGCACAATGTTAAGTCTCCCTGGATTTGGTCTAAATGTCAATTTTACTACAATTTTTACATAGTGCAGCAAGTGCTGCAAACATCACTTGTAAAGTTGTAATCTAGAAAGGCAGTTGCAATTTGACTAAACACAAATTGGTTTTGTCTGGCACAACCAATCACATACCATCGAAAGAACAGCAGATGATAAACGTAATTAAGCTGTTCTATTGGCAGCACTGTCAAGGGCATTGAGGTCTAGGGTAGCTGGACCTTGGCTACGTAGTTTGTAGCCTTGATCCGTGAGGTTGGGGGGAGGTTTTACCCCTCGGCGCTCTATTGAATCTATTGAAGGGGATGAGATTAAGACGAAGAAGGTAGATTAGGAGATAGGAATGGTTGTCAAGGGCGTTGAGGTCAGGGTAGCTGGACCTTGGCTACGTAGTTCGTAGCCTCTATCCGTGAGGTTTTACCCCTCGCCACCTAATTGTTGAAGGGGGATGTGATTAAGAGGAAGAAGGTAGATTAGGAATAGGCATATTGTTCTTGCTTAATCCTTCACCAGGAGCCATTCGGCTTACATATAGGCACTAGGCTGCCAATCACTCCTCTAATATCGCTCTCTCCATCACTCATTAAACTCCTCAAATCTCTCTGTCACACACTAATATGTTTCTAAATTAGCACCAGCTAATGGTGCGCCTCTAATTAAGAACACATTAGCCACTTTCCTGGTCAGCTGTTCCTGCCTTCTTGGCTCTGTGAACTGCTGCTAAACTGCTTTGCCCACATGACAAGCACTGATCACACTGATATAACAAACTGTTATGATATTCTTATTTTCACTGCAGACCATAACTTTCATCTTGTTGCTTTGTCAGGAAACCAAAATACTGCTGAAGTTTCAGCTGACGCAGATGAAGGTATCTAATACTGTACATCTCACTCTCAAATCTCAATCTTCCATGCCTCTGACTTCTGTTTTAAGTAATGTATAAGTTCCACCCCTTTCTCTGTCCTCTTAATTTGTTGTTTGTCATGATCATGATCAGATGCTGAACCTGAGAAGCCAAGCAGCCCTTCTGTAAAGAAGGCAGAAGAGAAAGGGGTAGTTGTTGTTCATGAAACCAAATGCAAGGTGTTTGTGAAGGTATGCATCTGATCTGTTTAACATATTCATTTTCTTCCTAGAACTGTAATATCGTGTTTTTTACTCTGATACTCTATTACTGTGCAACTTTTGTTCAGTATGTCATTTCATATTTTACTTGATTATAAATATGTTCCCCATTAATGCAGCATGATGATGCCACCAAGGGTTGGAAAGACATTGGTGTTGGTCAGCTCTCTATCAGAAGTAAAGAAGGCACAGAGAAAGCTTCCAAAGAATCTACTCCTACCATTGTTATAAGAAACGATGTATGTGTTCTCTCCTGTTTGGTTATAGTAATTAATTAATGTTCATTTATCAGTAGTTGTGTGTACTAGTGTTAATATTTATCCTTCTGCTACATGCCAAAGTTGAAACTACTACCATTCTTTTTTCATTTGATGCTTCGGAATTGATACAGACTTCAAAGCACATCTTTGATTGCTACTTTCTTTAAACATTTGTTGCTAATTCTTAATGAGAATGTAGTCATCTGAAAGTGTCTGTCATTACAAATATACTAATGTTATTTCCATGTACAGAGTCTTGATGATTTTTTCTTTGTTAGTGGTCAGAATGCCTAAAGTTTGACTTTATTTATCCCTAAACGTCATCTATCTGATTGAATATACCAATATTCGAATCCACAAATGGTGTGTTTCCCAAACCAAGTGGAATTTTCTTGGGTCTCACAGGGTTCAGCTTATGTTTTTCATTTATTTGGAATTTGAGAATGGTACCAGCTAGGTTTTTCATTTGTTTGGAATTTGATCGAGAAGGGTACCAGCTAATTTAGGTGTCAAATATTCAGTTATAGGTATAGATATTTACACAGTTTTCTTTTGCTAGAGTTACACAGCTGTAATATTGTTTCTGGCGCAGACAAAATACTAATGTTTTTAAACTGGTAGCAGGTTGGTAAAATCCTCCTGAATGCTCTGATCTACAAGGGGATAAAAATGAATCTTCAGAAGAATACGGTTGCTTCAATATTTCATACATCAGTAAGTAACTGTAGTCCATTGGAGCACCTACCACCCCATCCCCAACCCAATGAACAAAAAAAAGACCATAAATCCTGCATTTCATTTTCAGGATTCGCAATCCAGTGAATCAGCTGGCGGCACAGTCGTAGCTCGGACATACCTGTTCCGGTTGAAAAACGAGGAGGCGGCTACAAAATTGTCGACAGCAATCAAGGAGAATGCGCCCACAGACTGATTCTTGTGGCATGGATTATCATCTCGAGTCTCTGTTTTTGGCACGAGCTGTAAAATTTGAAGGGAACACCACCCATGGCCACTGCAGCAGGCCAAAAGATGCCTTGCAGAGTTTTTTTGTCCTCCTAGCTGCACCAAGATATCTTGCTTGTAACTTGTAAAGCTGACTGGCTGGTTATGTATTACAGTAGTACTTTTCTCCCATGTATCATCTTTTGCATTGATAAGGTTGTTGAGCATGCTTACAGCTTCGTCGTCCTGTCACTAGAGGCAGCAAGTGGCAATGGTTCAAGTCTGGGACGAAATTTTCCGTTCCTGTCTTTAGATATCCCTTGAGCTTTCACCACTAGAATCATGTCCACTGAACGTCTGCGCATTGCACAACAATTTCTGCGGATGCTGCCTTGTGCCCCGTCGCTTCCAGTACTAATGAAATGGTCCTGAAAGACGGACGTATACAATTCAAGAGAGACTGAAGAGGAAGCTCTGCCGCGGTCGCGGGCGTCGCCACTCGCAGGAGCAGCTGTTCAGGGTCTGTTTGGTTTCAGGGGCAAAACATTTATTCCTATCATATCGAATCTTCCGTCCCTAGTTTTTTTTATTTAAAATATACTAATTAAAAAAGTAATTTATCAGCCGGAGATAACTTCGCGAGACGAAACTTTTAAGTCTATTTAGTTCATGTTTTGACAATGTTGTACCACAGTAAACATTTGTTAATTATAGATTAACTTAGCTTAATAGAATCGTCTTGTTAAGTTCCGCAGAGGCATATAATTAGTTTTATAAGTAATCTATTTTTAAAACACTAAACTAGTGCCGAAAAATTCGATGTGACAAGATAAAACATTTGTCCGCTCTTCTCCCTCGCAGAGTCCCAGTTCCAAACACGCAAGTACTGTACACCTACAGCTCGGCGACTGCCGGGGTGCCGGGTGCCGGGTGCCGGCCAGCAGCAGTGCAGCGGTCGAGTCGAATGTGCCAGAGTCGGCCCTACAGTCACGGGTGATTCCCATTCTCCTGTGGTTTTCACCTGGTGGCAGGTGCAGGGCAGCAGTAGGCAGGCAGGAGCTGGTGGGTCGGCGTAGGTGGATGTGGGTGCATCCCGTCATTTCCGTGCCGTTCCATGAGCGCCTCGCTTTTCTATTGCGCCGCGGCGGACCGACCGGCGACCGGTGCTGATTGAAGGATTGGCTGGGGCCGCGGCTGTGTTCTGTCATCTGTGGCTCCAACTTCTAGGACTTGAGTGAAGCGTCGTTGTCAGTTAAATTATTTATTCGACCCAGGAAGCAGTAGTAGATGTAGTAGTACTGTAGTACGGGGCACTAGGGCAGGCAATTGTCCTTTGCTGTTGCGTTTCTTTGTTGTGCCTATGCAGGAGAGAAATCTCCGTTTTTTTTTCATTATTAGCTACTGTTATTTTAAAGGATCATCGCCACTGCTACAAATTCCCATTCGTCACTGGATATAGGCTATTTTATTCATTTCATTATGCCACCAAATATACTTAGTTTAATAGAGTTGTTTCCAATAACATACTACAAGTTCAAGCTGTATAATTAAGCTAATACTTGAAGAGTTAACTAGCTGTAAGATCCTTAGACCCAGCAGACCAGCTTTATTATTAGCCCTCTCACTCCGTACATGTTCCAACTCTGATCCGATTGTAGATGGCCATTTACTGGAGTTAGGTGTGGTGACCGGTCATGTATGGACAGTTTACTTGGCTACGACTCTTCAAGAGAGCATCGCCGAGAGAAAGATTTAGGCCCTGTTTGGCAGGGCTTTTAGCGGCTCCACCTTCTCTGACGCATTCACTATTTAAACACTGTTCACATAAGTTATTTTTCTCTCTCCTTCCCTCTTCTCTCACAAAGCTAGTGGGAGCAGGTGGAGCTGAAAAAAGTGGTTTCTCCTGCTCCCACTGGCTCTATGAGAGGAGAAAGGAAGAGAGATAAAAACGGCTCCTGTAAACAGTGTTTGAATAGTGAATGCGTCAGAGAAGCTAGAGCCGCTAAAAGCCCTACCAAACGGGGCCTTAATACTTCGATTTTCGCCATTGGTATCTAAATTAGATCTTGTGCCAGGATTAATGGATAGTTTTATGACATTATTTTTAAAACTTGTATGAAACACTCTTTCAATACAAAAAATTAATTCTATACTTTTATAAATATTTAATTTTATGACTTACAGAGAGTTGATAATGCTAACAAAAGAGATGAAACTCAATTTTCTCTCTCTTCTTAAACGCACTAGCATATCATAAAAATACCATTGTGACAACCTGTGTGTCTCTAATGATCTAATTTAGAACTAGCTAAATTGGGGTTTTAATTACTAAATATTACTCCATTTGTCCGAGTATATAAAGCGTAATTACCTCTGGTTCAAACTTCAAAGACCAGAAAAACATTTAATTTCCTCTCTCTCGATACTGCATCAATGTATATGCGTTTAGAAAGAGCACACCTTATACTATAAGACATGATAAAAAATGGTTACATCTTATATATTAGGACTGAGTGAATAATTCTCAGACAAGCAACAAGCTGAGCACAAACGCATAAACATTGATGAGCCTAGATAAAAGTGTACTATGTGAGAGGAATAGAAAGTGAATGTAATATATGGTACCACTTAGGTTCCACTTGGCATAGCTCATCTTCATATGTGAAGTTGTTTTTCATGAGCAAAATGAAGCTGAAATGTCTTTAACTTTTTTCTTTGACAAATCAGCTTCATCAATAACCATGCACGGTTGAAAGAGAGAAATAAAGAAGAAAGATTTTAAAAGCTACCTGTCGGTGTTATGACCCAGGGGATCAAGACCACCAACTAGTAAATTTGTATATTGCGTGCTCCCTCTCCCAGATGTGATGCAAGAAGAACACAAAATTTATCCTGGTTCAGGCAAAGAAGGCCCTACGTCTAGCGGGGGAGGATGAATTGTATTATCTTGTACCGAAGTGCTCGTACAGGGGGTACAAGCAGGTTTACACGGGGGTGCTCAGGATGAGCTGAGGCCTAGGACTAGCAGAGCTATCCTAGGAGAGTCGCTTGGTTGCTTGGGATGTTGATCAAGCAGGCAAGGAGTGGTGCTGCGAGTGTGAGCAGATGTCCGAAGATTTGACCCGCTGCTCGACTTGGAGGTGGAGTTCTGATTCCCCTCTGTGTCGTCCCCTTCTCTCTATTATCCCAGCGTCCCCTTTTATAGGCCAAGGGGAGGCTTAGGGTTACATGAACCTACTACGTATCGGAATGGGAGACATGCCCGTGCGCCATGCCTGCGACGAGACGTCGATTGCTGTAGCGACATGTTCCTTCTGTACTTCCGGTGTTTCAGGGCATGGCGATAGTAGACTGGACACCGTCGTACAACATGACGCAGTATGGTTGGCCTTCTGTAGATGGGTACGAGTCACACAGTTGACGCGGGACGGACTGGACGGGAGCCATGCCGGAGTGGTTGGAGACGATGGTCGAGCCCCCTGGTCGAGGGGGGTCGAGGCCAGCGTGACCCTGTCGTATCCCTGAAGACACAGTCGAGGACAGTCCTGTTCATGGCTCGAGGGGGTGCCTCTGGATTCCGTACCTGCGATGTGGCTACAGCGGCCGCACGGTTGACGGAGGTCCCGGGCATGGGCGACGAGTTGATGGATTTGATCGTGGCAGAGGGTGCCCATGGCGTTAGGCGGGGGCAGGTAGGTGCATTGGATCCCCTTTACCCCATACCGGGAGCAGGTAAGTCGATCGAGCTTCCTTCTCAGGGGTCGTTCGATCGACACCCCGTCCGTCACGGGGGGTCGAGGTTGGGGCGGAGGGGTCGTTCGTTCGACCCTTGTCCGTCAGTTGAGGTCGAGGCGGAGGGGTCGTTCGTTCGACCCCTATCCGTCAGTCGAGGTCGAGGCGGAGGCGGAGGGGTCGTTCGTTCGACCCCTGTCTGTCAGTCGAGGTCGAGGAGAAGGGGTATCTTTCCTACTGTTTTTCCAGTAATGGGTCGGCCCATGACTGGTCACTGTTGCCGGTGAGGAAGGCCTTTGCGTGATGAGCCTTCCTCCAATAACTTGAACGGCTGATCGGATCCTGCCTCAAAAATGGTTGCTATGTTAGCTTTAGATTATCACACGGTTAGGGTACCCCTTATCTTTGTACCCGACACTGCCTTTTCTAGCTTCACCTCTCTATATACTCTATCCATCCTAGAAAGACCGTCGTTTTGGATGTTTGTGCCGCAAGTTCGACTCGATTTATAGAAAATACGTGCAACATTTGAATTTTCAAATAAATTTATTAAAAATTAGATTCAAAGATCTTTTCAATGATACTATTTATACACCATAAATATTAATATTTTTAAATATATATTTAGTCAAATATGTTTTTCAAGAAGCAAAAACACACTCTTTTCTAGGATGGGGGGAGTATACCTTTGTGGAAAGAGCCTCACCTTGTGCTATTATAAAAATTTTGGTAAAAAAATAGCTCACAAACAACTCATGAAGTTATTGGTAAAACTTGTTGTATACACCCATAATATTAATGATGGTGATAAAAAGATGCTAAATATGAAAGATTTTTTTTGGATTTGAACATATATATATAATGTCTAGATACATATAAGATACTTTGAATCTAGGCATCTACAAACATAGCCAGAACACAAATACATGGAGACACATGGAGTATACGAGCTACTCCTAGAGCAGCCCTCACTGTTTTACCGTTGGTGCCCTTCCGGGCAGTGGAGCACGAGCACGGAGCACCTCAGCACCGTGCCACAAGGAACACTGCCGGTCTTTGATTCTTGGACGCAACAAAGTGTCCAGCTCGGACTCTCCGAGTAAATGTGGAGTACTCCCTCGGTCGTTGCCATTTTCTGATAATTTTAAACGTTTTTAATTTTAATTATATATATATATATATATAAATATTAATATTTAGAATAAATAGATAGATCATTGACTTATTTAGAGATTAAATTTACTAATATTTCTACAAATCTAATTATATTTTTAAGAAAGTTTGATCGATATACAGTGTGATAGTACACGCCTGCCCCTGGCATCATGTAGCACGTGGTCTTCGCAGTTTGAGATGGTACGGTCCAAGCTCTGGATTGGACGCTAGACGGTCGACAGTGAGCCACAGCGTGCTGCCGCAGACGGCTGCACGCCCGCGCAGAGCGTTTTCCGTTGGATATCGTGCACCGCACTGTACAGATACGCCAGTACACAGCAGCACTGCGGTACTGTACGCGTTGAATCCGGCACGTGGGGGGAGTGGGACTGTGGGAGCCAGCAGCCAGGCATCGCAGGGCCGGCGGGCGGCGGCAACCGGCAAGCCTGCGGCGCGCCCCAGCCCAGGCTTCTGCCACGAGCGTAGGCCGATGGCCAGGCCAGCAGCCAGCAGCCAGCAGCCAGCAGGCAAGCCACCACCCAGCGGGCCAGCCAGCCCCAGTGGCCAGTGGTATGGGCGTATGGCCCCCAGACGATAAATTGAGAGCACCTTCGTGCCTGACAGTTCTGACGCCTGACTCCTCACGAGTACAGTACTCCTACACTCGGCAACACGATTGACGCTGTAAAGTTCAAAAAAAAAAAAACACGATTGACGCCTGTGAGAGTGGCTGCCGATTCGCGGCACGAGCGAGTGGCCGACTGGCCGCGTCCCGTGGATGCCCTGGTGCCCCTTTTTCTCGCAGCTGCAGCGAATTGCCGAATCCACGTCATTTTCGCTTAAAAGTGGCGCGTGAATCAGGAGCGGAGCGATCCCCTGCTCGTCACGTCACTTTTTCTCAGCTGGCTGGCAGGAGTACTGTCTTTCAATTATTACGGTCCGTCCGTAAAGCTACTTCCACCACGTCACCCTGGACGTTTCTACTTTCTACCAGCAGTGCGAAATGAGCTGCCGAGTACAGAGTACTCCTGCGTGCCTACGTTAGCATTATCATTTTCCTCGTCGTATAATTATTTTGTTCAAATCACATTACAGATCTAGTTATGCACACACACCTTTAATCCTTTATCCCTATCAATAATTATATTCTATGTATAGTCTTTGGTCACGGACGTCTCTAAATCTATGTCACTAGATATTTTTCCTTTTCCCTTCTCAAAAAAATAATTTTAATTAAATATATACAAAAATATATTATTACTTATGGTACATAATTAATAATTAATATCATTGAAAAAAAAATCTTTGACTCTAGTTTTTAAATAAATTTATTTAAAAAATAAATATTTCATATATTTTATATAAATTGAGTTAAATTTGTGAAAAAAATCTTTGACTCTAGGCTTTAGATGTTTTTATTTATTGTGCTACAATATCAATACTGGTTAATAACTACTAGCAAACAAAAGAATCCAGCTCACTCCACATTCCATATTTCCACCACCTCCCTTCCGTTAGTCTCTCCTCGCGAGCCCTCCCTCCTTCTATCCTCGTGTTGGTACGTTGTGTCCTCCAGATCGAGCCTCATCTGCCCAGATCGACCTCACCAAATCAAATCGACCTCACCAAATCAAATCGACCTCAGAGTGCTCGAACGTGTCTTGGGTAGATGTGCGGCAGATGTGGGTCAGGACACGTTATGCTTGACCACCTGAACGTTTCCTGACCATGGCGGGGCAGATGTGTGGGTCTCGTCATCCGCGTTCAGCCTCCTTCAGCCTGTTGCTTGATTTATCAGCCTCCGAAACATTATTTTTGTCTCATAGAAAAACAACCAAAACAGCATCAGTCACGGCTTATCAGCCAAAAAACGACCAAACGAACAAGTCGGTTGTCGTGAAGATGCGGCGGTGGCATCAATGTCAGAGTACTGAGTACATCGGGTTCTTCTGCGTCATTGCCATCGTAGCCTCGATTTGGTACGATTGCGATGGGTCGATCTAGTGACGGTTGTGTTGGAATAGTGGCATCATCGCTGTCTTGCCTTCGTCACAAGGAGTGGTCATGGAAGCCGCAGTTGTGAGTACTCACGAAGGAGAGAGAGGAGACAAAAAAAACTGTTGAGAATAGCGATCGAGAGAGAAAATATATTTCTTTAGTTTCTATATGGTCAGTCTATAGAGTTGTAACACCTAACATAGTAAGCTTTTTACGGTTTTTCATGTCACTACCAACTATATACAAAACACAAAAAAAACACTCAATTAAAGCTGTTACTGTACAAATTTCAAAATTAATATATATTCCATCTATAATATATATTTTATTATTTTTCTCTTCTTTCGTGCTATCAAATTCCCCACCTGTCTCTCCCTCATTGTTAGTGTCGCCACAATTTAACTCTCAAACCCTAGTCGCCGCCGCCGCTCCTCCTCTGAAGCCAGTCGCATAGACAACACAACACACAACAGGGATTGTGCTAATGCCTGACCTCACCCACATGGGGGATGCGCTAGCCCGAATACCACGGCCAACCCCCCTACGCGTCGGGGGTAGGCCCCCACGCAGGGTGAGGCTGAGGCTAGCTGCCGTGTGGGCGAGGGAGGGCGCGGCTGCCGGCACTGAGCAAAGTTGAGCGAAAGCGCCACGAGTAACCTCTGCACGGGCGAGGTCAACCATGTCCGCCACGCAAGATCATGCGCGACTGTTGGGTCATGCGGCAGCCGCGCCCTCCCTCGCCCACATGGTAGCTAGCCTCAGCCTGACACCCCCCCCGTGGGGGCCTACCCCCGACGCGTGCGCATGGTCTTGCTTGGCGCTCGCAAACGATCTTGTCTGGTGGTAGCGACCACCACAGTCGCTTCCTTGCTCGCTGGGATTCGACGTTCATGCTCGTCTCATCTCCTGTTGACAACAACAGTCGATTTCTTCATACGCGCGTCGTTTGCGTCAATTCAAAGCCTCGCTCCCCATCCAAAATTGAGACACATCTGGCTTGAAATCCATGATGTAATTGTCCAAGCATAGCGGTAACTCTTTCTCTCTCCATCTATAAAGTTGTTCTCTTATACTATCTTTGTGACATTGTAATGACTACTTTGAAGAATTTCGTAATTACCTTAGTAATATTTAAAAGGAAAGTATATTTTCAACTTGTTTAAACTTTCTACTAAACTATCATTCTTTTGTTCCACCCATCGCCTCCTTTCAACCAATAAAGTGGCAAAATACCGTCGAAACCCTTACACACATGTATGACACATGAAAGATACACTGTACATTGTGAAGATTTTTAGATAATATAATTATTATAATGATGATGGACTTAACATTTAGAGTTTCTTAGGAACATTTTTTATACTAAACTAGAAACATTTCTGGAAGTAATAAACCAGTAGTACAACTATGAGCCCAGTAATACAACTATGAGCCCCGGGCACTATTAGTGGAATTCAATCAATTCAACCCTCACACACACGTACTATATGACACATGAAAGATACACTCTACATTGTGAAGATCGGGCACCATTAGTGGAATTCAATTAATTCAACACTTACACACATATGTATGACACATGAAAGATACGCTGTACATTGTGAAGATCTTTAGATAATATAATTATTATACTGATGATGAACTTAAGAATTAGAGATTTTTAGAAATATTTTTTGTACTAAACTAGAAACATTTTTTTGGAAGTAATAAACCAGTAGTACAACTATGGGCCCCGGGCACATTAGTGGAATTCAATCAATTCAATAACAGGGTTGGCCAGCCCAACGCTTCTCTCTCTCCTGCCAGACTCAGGCTTGTTTGGTTGCTGCCTGCCAGGCAGCTTTTTACCCAGGTAAACATCGAATCGTTGCCTGGCCCAGGCAAGTTTTCACGCCTCCAACCAAATAGGCCCTCTCGTGCTCCCCAGCCGCCGCCCCCGCCTGGGTGCCCGTGCCTGACCCGCGATCCAGCGGCGTGCCGCACTGGCGTGTGGCGTGCGGCCAGCCGGCGATCCAGGGTTTACGGTAGGCAACCGAGTGGTTGCGGCCTTGCTGGAGCGGGAGCCGTCGAGCCAGGGTATTCGGGTCCTGCTGGTCGAGCCGGGTACTCGGGTCAGACGCGACAGAGGAGGGAGAGGAAATTCCAGGCTGCGCAGTGCGCACGCCCTGCAAATACACGAACCCCGAGCCAGGGAGCGAGAATACCCCAAAAGGAGATTCTCCTCGTCCCTTCCGCTAGAGCAGCCGACGGCCCGAGGCGGCGAGTTCGTCGGCGACTAACCACCGCCAAAGCAGCCGCCGCCTCCTGCTGGTCCTGTACCACAGCCGGCACGAGCGGCTCCGGTGCCTGCGCCAGCCGTCACTGTGCTGTCGCTCGGAAGCAGAGGCGGAGCCCCCTTGCCTCGTCACAAATTTCCAAGGCCCAATGGTACACCATGCCTCCTGACTGGACTCTCAACATTCGAATACACTAGCCAGCGAACCAGCGACCGCCGCCGCCAGGGTTGATTCGTGTCTCCGCGTGCTCTGGCCAGCGGCCAACTGCGCACTCGCCGGCTCACGGCCACGAGCCAATCACCATCCGTTTCTCACCATACTCCGGCGAGATCCGACTGGTGCCAGCTCGAGCTCCGTCCGTTCTCCAGGTTAAAGTTTCTTCAATCTTTTTCCCTAATCTGGCTCATTTGTTCTTTTTTTTTCTACTGTTAATAATTTTGCCCCCACCCCCTCCCCCCCTCCTTTATTTGTCTTACCCTCAGGACTCGCCCCCACTCGGCTTCTCCGCGCCCGCCGCCCCTCCGCCGGAGTGATCGAGGTGAGTACTTCCCCGCATTCACATGGTTACTGATCCCCGTGTGGTGCAATGCTTGTGCGCATCGCTTATTCGCTTGATTTCTGGGGTTTTCTCTGGTCGGGTTTGTTCGCCTGATTCCTGTTTTATTTTTTTTTCTTTGCTCTGATCGCGGGGTGGGGTTTTTCCTTTTGGCTTTTGCTCCGTCTCGCCGTGCTGATTTCCCTGTTTTGCCGGCGACGGCGTTTGCGGCCGTGAGAGGTTGGGGCTGGTGAACTGAAGTTTCCCCAAAGCAGGGTTTTAGCACGTGCTCTCTAGACTCTACGAGGTTGCAGGTTTAGCGTACGTGACGGATGAATTGAAGCTTTGTGGCGCACGTGATCGGGGACCGAGTAACAATAGTCCTAGTCATCTCCGTGGCCCCCGCGTTGTTAGAGAATGGCACTTGAAAAGGCCTGTGGCCCGCTGCGAGGGCATCCACTGCCTCTGAGGCCTGAGCTGGTGGTCTGACAAGCTCCTTGCCACGGGCCAAGGCAGAATCAATGATTCTCTAATCTGGTGATCCATCTCTTAAAACTGATTTTTGGTCGTTACTTGAAATTGAAATGCTCATTCAAAGTTAGTACATCCGCAGAGAAGTGCTTTATTTTCATAATCAAAATCAACGGATGCTGAAGGTTAGAATGTAGCTCTAAACCTTCATTGTCTTCAGAGTTCAGAAGCTTTGTTTGATGTTATGGGAAAGGAATAACACCTTCTGTGGTTGTAAGAAAGCGAGCGTACCATAGGTGATAAGACTTAGGAGCACAGTGCTGTCAGAACTTGTAGCAGCCTCTCAGGGCGAGTGATTTGACATGCTTGCTATTGTATTTTTCTTTGTTAATTTGTCAACTTTGGTATTCCAATCGGAGGTTTTGTCTGTGAGTGTGTGTGTTTGTGTTTATTGTGTCTGTGTCTGGGATTGTTTGTTTGTATGTTTGTGTGGGTTGTTGTGGCCGTGTGTGTCGGGGTGTGTTGAGGTGTTATCTTTGTTGTTTTGGGGTTTCAAAGTACCCCTTTTTCCTTCTTAATAAGTTAATATAAAAGATACACGGCTCTCCTGGGTGTTCAAAGAAAAAAGAAGTATTTGAAATGCTGTATAGTATAGCATGCAAACAGTAAAACAAACTAAGATAGTCTACATGCTTGCATTTTAGAGTGAGATTTCTCATTTAAGGTCCGAGTCTTCTTTTGTGTTTACTATTTCATTAAGACTATTTATACTATGGATTAAAATAACTGTATTTCAATGTCATATTCTTATGTTGTATTTCTTGCTGTTTACACTAGTATTTGTGGTTTGTTATTCCTTCTGTCTGGTTTCTACTTCTCCCAGCATGAATTTTTTTCCATGTGACTCCTGTGCAGGATGGAGCTACATCGTGAACATCCTGAAGCTACTCTGAATGCCATAAAATTTGAGCTCATGACCAATACAGATATGGTATGTTTTTTAATTTTGCATAACTTTAACCCCCCCCCCCTAAAATTAAATTGTTGAGCATCATTACACTTTTACTTTACTGTCTTTTTTTTGTGAAGAGCAAGTTTCTACAACTTATACTCTATGCTTCTGGTCATCTATGCAAATGCTTATTTTCTTGTCAAGTCAGCACATAGTGTAATTTGATTATTCTGTTCATTGCATTGTGTTGTCAGAGATAATTTTATGCAATTATTTAACCATTTCAGGAAAAATTGAGCAGCATGAGCATAATCGAAGTGAGTGATGTCACAAGTCCCAAGTTAGGACTACCAAATGGTTCGCCGCAGTGTGAGACATGTGGATCAAAAAATGGGCGTGACTGTGATGGTGAGTACTATTAAGCACTCTTACCTAAAAAAGTGATATTAAGCATGCCACGTTGAAGCATGTGCTTTTTGTGCAAACAGAATCAATTTGTCAAAATTTTTAGGGCATTTCGGTGTGACTAAACTGGCGGCAACGGTTCACAGTCCATATTTTATCGATGACGTTGTTCACTTTCTAAACCAAATATGTCCTGGCTGTCTCAGTCCCAGGGAAGGCATAAATATGAAGGTTTGTACCTTCCTAACTGACCTATTTTTATCCTCATTAAGCACTACATGTTTTTTCTCTTTGCCAAAGTTAATTGATACCATAATTTAGTCATAAAATGACTTTCAGATTATCTGGCCATTTTGAGGGCTGTCCTTGTTCATCTGATGAACTAAAGTAGGGATAGAGAGTCCTAGAAACAGAATAAAAGACTGTAAAACAAACATCAGTATTACTACATTCAATTATGCTATTCATTGTTGAATTTGTTTGCTGCATGTTACCTCTCATGTAATCCTTTACCTATTTATTTCAGTAGGTATTGATACACACGAAAACAGTATAATGCTTTTCAAAAAAAAAATGTATATATCAGTTCGATGCTTACTGAAAAGTTATTATTTTCTGTATTGTTTCTTATGTTAGTCACCTTTTCCTGAAAATAAATATAATATAATAATTTATTGTTCGCATCAAAGTTTAATTCGCAATACATTTGATTACTTTGTGAATTGTACTAATAGTTAAACATACAGTCGAATTTACTGTAGCTATTTTTTTAAAAAAATAGAACTCTTATGCATGATAAATTTATATTTTTATAATTTCCTTGTTCCACTTATGGACTAATTGATGTTGTTCAACTGCTTATAAGTGATTTTACCCAAGATGTTCTATTTAGTTTTTAACATATGGAAGCACATGGCTAACGGTAACATGTTCAGTTTACTTATGTTTTGGTAGGTAATGGTATGTTTAGTTCCACAGGTTGCTCTTCATGTTTGGGCAGGATAGGTTTGTGTTAAATGAGCTTTAGAAGTAGGCCATCTTTGTATGTAGCATAGTAGGGTACCTATGTTTCTTCATTGTTTATTTTCTCTTGTGTAACCCTGCTTCTGGTATTCCAAGGGTTGCTCCTTTCAGGGAAAGTAGGGACAAGTTTTTATATTAGTATTTGCCTATTGCATTTTCTTATCATGGCTTTATCAATTCCTAAAACTAGTAGAGGTGCTCTTGTTATGGCACTAATGTTTACACATCCATAATGACCCAATGAGGCAATGTCCCACTGTTAAGTAAAACTATGCCTTTCTCTTATAAATCACTCTTTGCTTTATTGAAGACATTGGGGAGAGAAACTGTTCGAGCAACATCAACATGCAAGTATTGCTCGGTAAGTGCATCTTTAGTTCTATCGGTGCATATTTCTTCCACCTTATATTAAATCTTGTGTTTTTGCTGGACAGAAGGATGGATCTAAACTTTACCCTAGCGTAATCTTTAAGACGCTGTCAAGTCCAAGAGTATTATTATCCAAGAGTAAACTGCACAGAAACCCTAGCGTGATGGAAAGAATTTCAATTGTTGCAGAAGCTGCTGAAAGAGTGTCTAATAGATCAAAGGGTAAAGGTTTGCTTGAAGGCCTGCCCCAGGATTATTGGGATTTTGTACCTTCTGAGAATAAGCAAGTCCAGTCAAATATGACCAAGATAATATTGTCGCCCTACCAAGTAATTTTTTTTCAGCCATTCATCTTTGCCAAAGGCTGTTCCATGTTGGATTCATATACTAATTCGCAGCCCCCCCCCCCCCCCCCCCCCCCCCCCTCCTCCTTCTCCAGAGAAGACTGTTTTTGCTTGTTTTTAATTGGGTCACTGCTACTTTGGCTCAAGTAATAGTAAGCAGAAACTGGTGATTTAAAATTTACAATGTAGGATACAAAAAAGGGAATTGAGGTTACTCATACTGTTTGGAGTATTTTTTATTGAATTGTTATTTTTGATTATTCACAACATACAAAAAATATAATTGTGATTACCAAACAAGGGCAATCCGTTCCTCAGCTCCTTGTATTCACATATATATCATGTTTCAAACAGTAAGACCTGTCCTTGTTTCATTTATATTTGCAGGTCTTCTACATGTTGAAGAAAACTGACCCTCAACTTATCAAACAATTTGTTTCAAGGCGGGAGCTATTGTTTCTATCATGTTTACCAGTAACTCCTAATTGCCACCGTGTTGTAGAAATCGGATATGGGCTTTCAGATGGACGTCTAACATTTGTAAGTACTATTGTTTTTTTTTGTTAAATCTTTTATCTATTCATCATTTTCCAGCCATTCATGATTAATAACCTTCTTTTCATTTAGTTAACCCTATTGAATGCTAGCCACTTATGTACATGCTACAGTACATATTCGAACCATGTTGGCATCTCAAATGTAAACACGTGATTTTGTTCATTGCATGCTTGAAGTAGGATGACAGAACAAAGGCTTACAAGAGGATGGTTGATGTCAGTAGGAGAATTGATGACTACCGCCAGCATCCACAGTTCAGTGTTCTTGCAAGTGCACTCGTCTCAGGCCGAGTTTCAGAATGCCTGAAGTCATCCAAGGCAAGAAATCTATTATCTTCTTTTCTGTATTGCAGTATCTATATAGGATGATATAAGTCATCCGGATCTGTCGGATCTGGGTTTGTAGTTAAAATCAAGTGTTTGAATGCAAACGATTCAATCAAAGTTTCTATTTTGTCCATACCCAATTATATCACTCTAACCTAGATGTTGTTGATGAACCATTATGTTTAACACTTCTAATTGGTTGGGTTATCACTCATCAGACAACTATGTTGCTCTTATTTGAGAATATCTGGTTTATTGTGTTCTGAACTCTACTACTCTAGTATGACCTATGCAGCTAAGCCTTTTCCCTAGAACTTAACCTGACTGCAAAAGAGAATGGAAGCCTTCTTAAAAGTGATCAAATGCATCTTTCGGAACTGTTACAATGAAATCATGAAAACATTCTACCATGAAAACATTCGATACTTGTCCGATGAGTATACGAGAAGTATTTGTGTCGATAAGTATCAAAAGAATATCTGTATCTGATATGTGAGTGTTCATAAGTTTCCACTCAAATCCAATTCAATTGCACTGAAGGAACTTAAACCTTCAATTTATTGAAACTATTAATTATCTTCAGAGCTTTAGCTACCTACTCCCTCTGTTTCACAATACCTGTTAGTTGTTCTTTTAGCCTGGGCAGAAGAATTGAGGTAGATAAACTGACTATCCAACCCATATTTAATCCTCCATAAAGTGTGCATTACTGCATTTATGATGTCAAAAGCACACACTCTCTTCCATACTAGTTAATGAAGGAATTGAGGGGTAGGATTGGGAAAGGTTGGCAAGTTGCCTCCACATTGTAGATTAAGTATTTTGACTGTAGTAGAAGAGGCTAAAACAACAAGCATTGTTTGAACGGAGGGAGTAATTATCTATGGAGGTCACTTTGGAACAAGGAAGAATTTTTTTTGTTAAGAGCTAGTAACAATAATAAGTTAAGATTCTAATATTGCAATTGTGGTGCTAGTAATTCTTTAACATTATTCATTGACATTTTTATCTCTTTCAGTTGTACTCTAAAAAGACAGATGGGGAGGCATCCACAGATACGTCTGGAATGAAATGGCTAAAGGATGCTGTTCTCAGCAAAAGATCAGATAATGCTTTTAGGAGTACTATGATAGGGGACCCAAAAATTAAGTTATGGGAAATTGGCATTCCTGAAGATTTAGCCTCAAGCTTGGTTGTTTCTGAGCACGTTAATTTTTATAATTTTGAAATTATAAATTTGAAGTGCAACCTGCACCTTCTAGCCAAGGAAGAACTATTTATTCGGCGAAATGGAAAGTTAATGTTTGTTCGGAAGGCAGATCAGCTAGAAATTGGTGACATTGCCTATAGACCATTGCAGGATGGTGATCTTATTCTAATCAACAGGCCTCCTTCAGTCCATCAACATTCACTGATTGCATTCTCTGCAAAAATTCTACCAATTCACTCTGTTGTATCAATCAATCCACTATGTTGTGCACCTTTTCAGGGAGATTTTGATGGTGATTGTTTGCATGGATATATCCCACAATCTGTACGATCAAGAATTGAGCTTGGAGAGCTGGTAAGCTTAGACCGCCAACTGTTGAATATGCAAGATGGTCGAAGTTTGGTGTCACTAACACATGACTCTCTAGCTGCTGCACATTTGTTAACAAGTACAGATGTTTTTCTGAAGAAATCTGAATTGCAGCAGCTTCAAATGCTATGCCTTCCAGTATCAACACCAGTACCAGCAGTTATTAAATCTATGAATTTTGAAGGTTCTCTGTGGACTGGTAAACAACTTTTCAGCATGCTTCTTCCTTCAGACATGAAATTCAGTTGTGAGAGGAAGTTATTATACATCTTAAAGGGTGAAGTGCTTACCTGCTTACTGGGGTCTTCTTGGCTGCAAAATAACACATCTGGTCTTTTTTCTGTCATGTTCAAACAGTATGGTTGCAAGGCACTTGACTTCCTTTCTTCTGCACAAGAAGTATTATGTGAGTTCTTAACAATGAGGGGTTTAAGTGTCTCTCTTTCAGATCTCTACATGTTCTCAGACCATTACTCAAGGAGAAAACTAACCGAGGGAATTAAGCTGGCATTGGATGAAGCTGAAGAAGCTTTCCGAATCAAGCAAATATTGCTAGATCCAATTAACATACCAGTTCTAAAGTGTCATGATGAAACTGAAGATGTAACTTACAGACAATCTGATTGTATCCAGAGCAATCCATCAGTTATCAGATCTTCAATCATGGCATTTAAAGATGTCTTCAGTGATCTATTAAAAATGGTGCAACAACATGTTAGTAAAGATAATTCAATGATGGTGATGATTAATGCAGGAAGCAAAGGTAGCATGATGAAATATGCTCAACAAACTGCTTGTGTTGGTCTCCAACTTCCAGCAAGCAAATTTTCCTTCAGAATTCCTTCCCAACTCTCATGTATTAGCTGGAATAGACAGAAATCATTGAACTATGAAGCTGAGGGTACTAATGAACGTGTGGGAGGTCAAAACCTTTATGCTGTGATCAGGAATTCCTTCATTGAGGGTTTAAATCCACTGGAATGTCTTCTGCATGCTATATCTGGCAGGGCAAACTTCTTTAGCGAAAATGCTGATGTGCCAGGGACATTGACAAGAAAATTAATGTATCATTTGAGAGATATACACGTTGCTTATGATGGAACTGTTAGAAGTTCTTACGGGCAGCAAATAGTGCAATTCTCTTATGATAGTGCTGATGCTGATGATCTGGTAGATAAACTCGGCGCCCCGGTAGGTTGCTGGGCAGGTTGTTCCATTTCAGAGGCTGCATATGGAGCTTTGGAACACCCAGTTAATGGTTTAGAGGACTCCCCTCTCATGAATCTACAAGTAATATTCTATTTCTGTTTCTATTAATGTCTATACTTATTATGTGGCCAGCGCTCTCTATTTTTTTTCCCATGTCATGATATGTTTTAATTTGTTGTGCAGGAAGTATTTAAGTGTCACAAGGCTACCAATTCGAGGGATCATATTGGTTTGCTTTTCCTGTCGAGGCATTTGAAGAAGTATAGATATGGTCTGGAATATGCATCCCTAGAAGTTAAAAACCATCTTGAGCGAGTGAACTTCTCTGATTTGGTTGAAACAATCATGATTATGTCAGTTCACTTAAACATTGTTTTCCTGTCATTTACTCTTTTAATACTATGCATCTTATTATTTAATGTTGCATTTTGTTATTAGATATGATGGACACGACAAAATAAGAAAAGAAGGAACTTGGACCACCCATTTTCATATAAACAAGGTCTTATTCTTTTTTTGTCTTTCCTATATGTAAATGAACAATGATTTCTTTCTTTTATTTGGGTTTTGAAATTGGTATATAACTATTTGTTTTACAGGAAATGATGAAGAAAAAAAGATTAAGATTGAGATTTGTTATAGAAGAACTTGTAAAAGAGTATAACGCCACCAGAAATCAGCTAAACAATGTAATCCCATCAATTCGTATCTCAAGGAGGTAAGCACCAAACCTATTTGTTTGTTGAAAAAAGCACCAAATCTATTTGTGTTTCAATAAGTGTCCATATCTATTTATTTGCCTTGTTTTTAGCGATGTAGCTTATTTCACATCCTCTTCTTTTTTTGACGAAATTGGAGGGGTTTGCCCTTATTAGAAGTATATTAAACAAGTATGAAAAACAACTTGTCACAAGACGAGAAAAAAAATGAAATTAGCCAATGATGCTAGAAAAGTAACTTTTCTTCACACGTTGCAAAAGCATTGCAAATTCATGTTTAAACTTAGCTTTACAAGCTCCTACACAAGGTGAGACTTGCTTGAATTATTCACTCATTTGTCACCATCCAGATGCTCGAGGCTAGGAGGATAATTAAAATTCCATAAAAGGATTGCAAGGCCATCTTTGAAAGCTACTCCCTCAGTTCCAAATTATAAGATGTTTTGGTTTTTCTAATACACAATTTTTGCTATCCACTTAGATATACATTATGTCTAAATGCATAGCAAAAGCAATATATTTAGAAAAGTTAAAACGTCTTATAATTTGGAATAAAGGGAGTAGCAGTAAGGGGCAGTGAAAGAACAAATGTTTCACTGTATGTGTACACAATGAGCAATTATATGTAGGTCTTGCTATTTTCTATGGGCATGTATGTTATATTTATTGATGTGTGCCAAGAATACGAAAAATGTTTTGCATTTGCTAACTGTAGATTACTACAAAATAATTATATTTAAGTAATATTATTATTTTATATCAGTAATCATTTTTTCAATGTATATGGCCTAGAAGGTTGAAAAAAGTTAGCGGTTGTAGATTCTTTTTTTTTGTCTCACATTTTATACAATATATTCATTTGAACCTGTCTTGTTGAATTATTAGAATTCAATATGGTTTTTATTAAAAATAAAGACTTTTTATTGTATCACAATCGGTAACATGCTTAAATTTTGAATAATATGATTATCATTAAATATAAATATTTATAGTTTTTTAAATTTATTCTCGAAAATATCTTATATTAAAATGTTTAGGCTTACGGACTTATTGCATCAAAATCGCTAACATTCTTAATTTTTTATTTGCGGTCATATTGGGCCACATCTCTACTTATTATAAATTTATAATTATGCAGTTATTATTATTCACATTCTACTTCTTTATTTACATCTCTTACACTTTTCTTTTCACGTGTAAAATTTTTACTCTGCAGAAAATGTGTAGTATGTGATGAGGATGTTAAAACCTCAACATGTTGCATCACTGTCGTAGCACTAGTTGAACCTAACTCAATGTCTCAGTTGGACATTATCAAGAAAAGAGTGATTCCAAGCATACTGGATATACTGCTGAAAGGTTGTTGCAGTTTACATAATATACCTCGTATATTTATTGTGTTTTTTTTAGAACTTAAGCCACTTAGAAATTATGGTTTGAGTTATAGCCTATAGAATTCTGCCACACGTCGGATTTATGGTGACTTGCACTTAATTAGAGAGTAGAACTGGGAGAATTAGAGGGATTATAAGGCAGGAACGGTAGCCCTAGGGCTGGCCGTGCCATAGAGAGAGGGAGGCTGGGCGTGGGCACTGGAGAGAGAGGATGAGATTGGTTTTATCCTAAATTATTATTTCTTAATCTCAAAGGATATATCTCCTCTTATATTTATAGGGAGGCGGGAGGCCTCAACTCAACTCACAAGTACTCCTTGCTTCTGGACCTAATCCTAAATCTAGATGATTTTTGCAATTCACTACAGTACCCGTGCTCTGTTCAAGCTGGGCCCATTGGCCCATCTTGGGCCGGACACCTCCTTAGCCTGTCACAGCTATTTAGGCCTGTGATGGATTCCTTTCTAAGCTGCAGTACAGAGGTAAAATATTTCCAGCTGTTGCTTGTATGGCTTTTTATTATCTAATATCACATGATTTTGTAGCAAAAACTTGTATTCTCTTAAGCAGACATTTACCACAAAATTTAGCTGTCATAGGAGTCCATAATATATAGAGAGTTTTTTCTCTCTAATACACAAGAGGGTTGTGTGTAATTGCATTAAAAGAGAGAATCCAAACAAGGCACAGCACATGCCCATGATTATAATTGCGATGGTTTTAAATTTGGCTAAATTCCATGTCTGTTGATGGATATAATTGTGATGGTTTTATAAGTGCAAACCAGCTGTTTGCTACTACAATGCTAAGTCACTAGATTTGGGAATGAAAGTAACTTAACAAATCCTTGGAGTTGTATTCCACCCTGTTTTATAGATTCGGGCTTACTTTCGGCTTGGGAAAATAAGGAAGGATTTTGTTTTAATCGAGTGTTGTTAACTCCTTCATTGGGCAGTGGTACAGTAAGAAGGAGGGTGCGTCTGCCTCTATTGGCTAGAGCCGTCTCAGTTGGTTGGATTAGGATCAGTTATTTGCATTAGCTAGCTAAAGAATAGGATCTGGAGAAATAATAGGAAGTGCTTCAGCTGCCCAGGTGGGAAATATAACCACTGGTGTGGCTGGGCATTAGGGGGTTAAGAAAAAGCAGAGTTAGTTGGTCAGAGCTTCCTAGGGAGGGCGATCCCCTCTGCCAGCTATTCTAATTAGGTTGGCCTCTGTAATTCCCCTTCCAATCATGAATAAAGTGCCCACATTCCTAGACTTATCAGCTGTATCTTTTAGGAACTTCTCATGTTGATTGATGTCCGAATGAATAAAACTGGTAGGTTGTTATTTAGAGCTTAATATGTTGTTTACACTAGATAGTGGGTATTCACTCCATCCCATTTTAATTGTCGTTCTCACTTACTGAGAAATCAAACATACTCAACTTTGACCAAATGTATTTCAAGAAAACATTAATATTTTTATTACATAAGTTAGATAGATCGTTGATTCTATTTTCATAATAAAACTTCTTTGGAGATACAAATGTTGCTAAATTTTTCTGCAAGCCTAGTCAAACTTAAAAAAGTTTGACCAGCACAAATACCATAGTGACACTTAATAGTGACACTTAAAAAGGGAGAGGGAGTATGTTCTTAAGTTCTTTATGAGAGTGTTATATATGAAGTTGCAAATAATGCCCATGCCAAAGGTTCAAAGGTTGTTCTGTTATCACCCATGACAGACTTAAATAAGTCAGTCACCAATATACTAACTGACTTGGCAAGGAATCAAATGTGTCAGCTAAGGCGCCTCAGAACTATCCAATATACAGTAAGCTATACTGATTCTATGGATAGTTCTGAGGCGCCTTAGCTTCCATCAAAAGATTATTCTTGTAACTATAGTGCGGTAGATCATTGGGTGATGCTTTACAGACTTGGGGAAGAAGGAATCTCATATTTTTCTCTAATATATGCAGGAGAGCTGCATATCATTGCATTAATAGAAGGAAAGGCCAAAATGGCCGTACAACTCACGCACACACACTGATACTGTGCGTCATAATCTCATCAGATGCTCTCATTTGAATGATCGGGGAGTTCACACTCTGGACTGAAGCTGTCACCAGCCAGATCATGCTATTGCATTAAAATTTTTCCCTAGAAAGCATCATTTTTAAAGATTTGCACTTGCTCCTACATCTATTAATCTGGCCCGGTTTCCCCTTCAAAACGGGGCCAATCTCTTCTAATAACACACCGGCAAAAATTTTGCTGTCCATTTTTGAAAAAAAAAATCTGATAGCAATTGATGTTTGGCTGCTTATCCTCTCTTTCTGTGCAGGTTTTTTGGAATTTAAGGATGTTGAGATCCAGTGTCAACATGATGGTGAACTTCTTGTGAAAGTTTGTATGTCTGACCATTGCAAAGGTGGGAGGTTCTGGGCTACTCTACAAGATGCTTGCATTCCAGTAATGGAGTTGATTGACTGGGAGCTGAGTCGACCAAGCAACGTAGCTGATATTTTCTGTTCATATGGCATAGACTCAGCGTGGAAATACTTTGTTGAAGTATGTGCCCCCGTATTTGTTGCCATTGGTTTTTGTTTTCACTTGATGAAGATTTACAAGCCTAATTGCCTGTATCGTTTCATCTTTAGAATTCATTTTACTTTTTATATTTGTAGTCTTTGAAATCAGCAACTACTGAGATTGGGAGGAATATTCGTCGGGAGCACTTACTGGTTATTGCAGATAGCATGTCTGTAACTGGGCAGTTCCATGCAATAAGCAGCCAAGGTTTAAAGCAGCAGCGCACTCGGTTATCAATCTCGTCTCCATTTTCTGAAGCATGTTTTTCTGTAAGTACCATGTGATTTTTGTACTGATATGTTTAGATGAATTGCCTGTTTAAGGCCTCCAGACCCATTGTGATTTTACTGTTCTTTTCTCAGAGACCTGCACAAAGTTTTATAAATGCTGCAAAGCAATGTTCAGTGGACAATCTGTGTGGAAGTCTAGATGCAATTGCTTGGGGCAAAGAGCCTTTCAATGGAACGTCAGGGCCTTTCGAAATTATGCATTCGGGAAAGGTGTGTTATGTATTCAAAACATGATGCCATAGTGACAGATGCACAATATTTTCCTAAGATAAACTTCAATGCACTCCCAGAAAGTGATAATGACAATTTTGTGTGGCTTGATGCACATCCATCCATACCAGTATTTACCATACTGCTTTATAATGTGTGGATTTAGTTTATGAGAAAGATGGATGCACTATATTTAATAAATTTTCTTCTCAATTTCGTGCCCATGCTTGATTGTGGGATTGTGTATGGATAGAATTCAACAATGAGTGTTTGATTTCTATTTTTAGAGTATCACTGTTTCAGTGTTAGTTCTGCTTGATGTTTTGATCAATTAAGCTGATTCTTGACTGCTGTAGTTTTCTACATTGATTTGACCAGCAGTTAGGCTGTTGTATTTTGTTATGTAGTCGTTGAAGAAAATAAACCACCATCTTAAATATACCTGCAGGATATTCAGTTATTTAATTTGATGCTAACAGTTACCGTATTTTGCAGCCACATGAATCAGAACAAAATGAGAGCATCTATGATTTCCTCCACAGCCCTAAAGTTCAGAATGTCGAAAAGAATCATTTGGATACCCGTAGACGTAGTACTGAAAATGCTTCCATATGTAGGTTAGCATGCAAGTCTAAAGGCAGTGCGACTGTCAATGGTGTTGCCATAACTATCGACCAGGACTTTCTTCAGGCTAAAGTCGGTATATGGGATAACATTATTGATATGCGCACTTCCTTACAGAACATGCTAAGAGAGTAAGAAGACAATATCACCCTCAATGAAGCTATTTTACTTGTTTATTTTTGCATGACTTATGCATAATGCTTTGCTTTTTTTAGTTATATGTTGATTATCATTTATGTATACTTGCGTGAAGGTACCCGTTAAATGGATATGTGAAAGAGTCAGATAAATCACAGTTAATTGAGGCCCTGAAATTTCATCCCAGAGGGGCTGAAAAGATCGGTGTTGGAGTAAGAGAAATTAAGGTGATTATCAATGATACATGTTCTTTTGAAATAACTTTTTTTTTCTTGAAGAAGAGGAAAAGTGTGTAAGAAACATGTACAACACCAAAGCCACTCACACCAAAGAGAATAAGTGTATATGCTAACTTCAATATTGTGAAATCATGAGCTGCATTAGAAGACATCCTATTTTGATTACATTTTTGTGTATATGAGTTTGCCATTTGGCCATGCTTATCTCCAATATCATTAGTGTTTGAAAATTCCACTGATAAGCTGTCCAATTAACTGGAAAAACATCATGTGCATTAAAATTGATCTTTATACAATATAAAAAAAAACTCGACCGGGGCGGTTAAGACTGCCGCCGCAGCTTTCGAATAAGAAGAAAGCGCCTTCTCACCCGGCGAGAAAAACCCCCGAACCCCCGCCCTCACCCATACACGGTGCCGTTCCGTCGCCCAAGTGAGAATTGGGCCGGGGCCCCCCAGTGCTTTGGCATGAGGACGAGCGAGGGGATTTTTTTTACCCAGGTTTCCCGAAATTCGCCCCACCGGGAGTTCGAACCTGGGACCTGGGGTGCCGCCGGAACGTGCCTAACCACTAGGCTAGGCACCCTTTGGCATCTTTATACAATATCATCGTCAGCCTTTTAAGCACTGCAAGCTTGCCAAGGTTGAGCAAAGGTATCCTTCCCCACAGACCAAAACCAGATGGCCCATGGTAGAATTTGCATGTACGCAGTAAAAGGTGGATTACAACCAGAGGCAGAGCCCCCCAACCCCACAAACATCACTACAATATTTTTTAGTTAATGTATAGTTTAATGGTCTATGTTAATAATATAAAAAGAATATAAAAAATATACGATAAATATTTTTGACATATATATTTATTGATGTCTTCTAGAACAACAAATTCATACAGAGCACAATTAGAATAAAATTTAAATTTGTTTGCCTACCATATTAGGACACATAATGAAATTTTACATTTTTACTAAATGTGTCATTACATTTCATTATATTTTATATTTTAATGAACTTGCACTTAACTACTAATAACAATTTATTGGTTCCCAATACTTTATTGTCATCAAGCTTATTGAGCGGCACAATATTATATGTCGATTATCTTTTTAGTGTGAATCACAGTATAGACACAGAGGCTCATACAGAGCACAATTAGAATAAAATATTTAATTCATTTAAATTTGTTTGCCTGCCATATTAGGACACATAATGAAATTTTACATTTTACTAAATATGTCATTACATTTCATTATATTTTATATTTTAATGAACTCGCACTTAACTACTAATAACAATTCATTGGTTCCCAATACTTTATTGTCATCAAGCTTATTGAGCGGCACAATATTATATGTCGATTATCTTTTTAGTGTGAATCACAGTATAGACACAGAGGCTCATATACATGCACACACAGCCACCCCTATAAACAAACACACGTCCTATCCCACTATTATCACCTTGAAAATTGAGATTCATGAGTCACCACATATGCCTCACTATTGATAGACAATTGCCTGTCACAGGAAGATAGCATTGTTAAATCGTCAAAATACTTATTACACATCATAGTTATTAATATTTTTTATATAATTTGGTCTAAGTTGAGATGGATTGGATGGACTCCTTATAAAGAGAGAATGACATTCTTTTTATAATGGAGAGAATGGAGGGACTATATTATTACCGTATATGTATTTCATCACATGCATGACTGTTGAACGGCCCTGTATGTGTAAATCCTAGATGTCCCTGTGTTATTGCAAAATTGCATGCTGTAAACTTGATGTGAAAAGTATTAGGCAGTGCATTGAGGCTGGTATTTGCTATCATTTTTTCATGTGTGACCATTTGTCTTTCATGCAGATTGGGTTGAATCCTAGTCACCCGGGTACAAGGTGCTTCATTTTGCTGAGGAATGATGATACCACTGAAGACTTTTCTTACAACAAGTGTGTTCACGGTGCTGCAAATTCTATCTCACCTCAACTCGGAAGTTATTTGAAGAAACTATATCATAGAGCATAGGAACACTAGTTGCACTTTGCAGTGCTCCTGGCAATATCTTGTCCTGATCAGACCATATTACCAACTTTTGGGAAGGAACTAGCTGTCACATTTTAAGGATGCTCAAACTGCTTAGAGAATGAATCAGCCTAAGATCCTATCTCTCCCTAGCATGTGTTGAAACTGAAAGGATGATGCTCAAATGGTCTTTTGGGATTTGGTTGTGTATGTCAACTCAACTCAACTCAACTCAATGGGACTATGGAAGGCGTGCCTGAAAGAGTCATGACTCTGGTTTCATGCCTCTTTCTGTATAGACTAGGCTGCGTGTTTTCTATTGTGAAGATATTTTGACACCAGAATATGATGGTGTGAAATAATCATTCATTTGTTTACAACTGTTGGTGGCACGAAATGCAATAGGTGCTACCATCATCGTTGTATAGTTGTCCCTCAGGCATGCTACTGCAATGAGCCAATGATCATTGAATACTTTATGTTGATGCAATTTGAGGTCTATGACTAGGTAAAAAGCGTAACCTGGAATGGTAAATCCAGACACGTGCAGTCAGGCGCAGTCCCAACTCTATCCATCTCTATTACTTAACCATCGCGCAATTTTGCTGATGTTTTTTTTCCCGACCGATCTAAGGCTAATAGAGAGGTTGAGTCAATGACTATTTGACACTATCCGGGAATACATTACAGACTATAGTATGGAGCAAATAAATATGGGATGAGCGGTATGTCGGACTAAACTATCTGAATGTTAGATGTTATGTTTTTAACCATCTCCCTGGAAAAAAAAAAGACAATAAAAGTCAAAATAGACTAAATATAGCCTGAATGATTCTAAAAACCCCTCAAAGGAGATAATAAAGAACCTAGAGCAGACGGTATCATATTATTGATTTTCACTTAAGTGACTGATAAGAGAACAAATATACTACTTCATCCTAAATTATAAAACATTTGATTTTTTTATTCTAAGTTTGATCACTTGTTTTTCTTAATTTTAAAAACTTTTATTAATGAAATATAACACAATAAAAGAAGTGACATTTTGCAGAAAAAATTAATAAGACGAATGGTCAAATTTAGGATGAAAACGTCTTGTAATTTAAAAAGAAGGAAGTACTACATCTCCATTTTCATTATGCTCACTCTAATTGCACCTCAATATTGTAGAGGGAGAACTGGAGAGGAGGAATTAGATAGGCTTTGAGAACTCGAGCGCGCAGATTCAGAACAAGTAGAGCAGCAGCAGAGGGAAGCAGAACTTGGACTGCCGTTTACTCTTTCAGAATTTCCTGCATCCGTTTCTGCTACAATTGCGGTGCAATCGCGTTGCCATCAGCAGCATTGCCTGTACCATATGAGTCCATGACTCCTTGACCCGTCCATGCAAGTTCACTATAGTTGAGTTTGGTGGCTGTAATTTACCGTTTGTAAGAAAGCAGTCAGTGAGCTGCGACAATATTGTTCTCCGTGTCAGCCTGATTGAAGCAGAGAATATTTCTGTCGACGCATAGATTTCGCCGCAAATCTTGTGCTAATCGCTGGTCCAAACAAGCCTAAACAAAATTACGGTCGTTTTCCGTAGAGCTCACAGCTCAGTCAAGTTGGTGGCCCATCGTTGTCTCGCAAATCGGACATTCTCAGTTCAGTCGAAAGCATGTCGTAGCTCATATATTCAAGAAACAGTCTCTTTGTTATGTGTGACTCCTTTTGGTCGGCCCATTTAACGGACACTGCAAATACAGAACTTCCATATATCTCTATACTTCTATATTACAAAGACCCACTCAGAGGGTCCCCTCCAATCAGGTTCGAGTATTTCGAAAAAGTGATGTCATCTTACATCAGGTGATGTCCAGCCCACTAACCTTCATTTATCTCCCCACTAGCTATTTCATTTTGAAATAGAAAAAAGTCATAACACCTAAACCAAGTATCATAATTAAAATCCAATTGCATCATGATATTTCTCGTAAGAAACTCTTCAAAACAAGACCCCACATGGATATATTTCGATAAGATATATTTTGATAACTCTTTTGTGCGTCTCCAGGGCCGAAACCAGTGTTTCTGAGCAAAAATTTAGTAAAACTACATATCACATGGATTTTCTGAGGTCCTCCAAAAGCCTCAAGGAACCATACACAAAACTACCAGAACTCTTAGGAGGGGAGATGTCTCTCGGGTATATTATGGGAAGAGGGTTCGTTTGAGTGAAACCTCGAGATGAAATGCTTCAAAACAACTAAGGTTTACGATGACCCTCTAACTAGGCTCCACCGAAAGTCGAACACTCTCCCGGCCGCCGTAGTTGGCCCATGGCCCGCCGTGGCTTTGGAATATCTGAAATCAGTGTTTCTGATAAAAACATGGCAATACTGCATATCACATAGATTTTCCGAGGTCCTTCAAAACGCCTGAATGATTCATATACAGAACTTTTAGAAATCATGGTAGGGGAAATGCCCCTCCGTTATATTAGGAGGAGAGGGTTCGGTTGAGTGAGACCTCGGGTGAAATGCTTTGAAACCACTAAGGTTTACGATGACCCTCTAACGAGGCTACACCGAAGATCGGTCACTCCCCCAGCCGTTGTGGTTGGCCCGTGGCTCTGGAATACCCGCAGCAAGGCACGGGGTATCCACCTAGTTATATATATTATCCACCTGTTTCTTGACGAGAGTTAGGTCAGAGGCAGCCCGGAGACAGGTTACTGGCATCTGAAATTCTGAACCCTTGTTTGAGAAGAGAAGGGTCGCGATCTGTTCAAGTTTAGGTTCCAGGCGAGCCATAGTCCATAGATGAAACGACTCGACCAATTATGTCCTCCCCATTAGACCGGCAGCTACTTAATTGACGTGCATCTCTGCCCGTAAGGCCGTGACGCATACGCTGTCCCAGTGAGCGTATCACTTGACCTCACACGTTCCTGTCAACGAAGCCTCGGCATCAGTACTCTCGACGCTGACCGGAGCGCAGACCTCACAGAAAACGAACGCCGAGAGTGCGGACGGCAGCGGGCACGGCCGTTTCTTCCCTGTCCTCCATATCATGTCGCATTCGCATCCAGTGTCCTTTCTCTGGCTCTCTCTGTGCCATGCTAGAATTCGTCTCGGAGGGTCTTTGGGCCAAGCCAACAACGATCTGCTCCATTCTCCACCGCTGCTGCTGAATTGACGCACGGCTTGGACACACGCGACACGACCGAGGCCAACGCGCAGTGGCGGAGGGAGGGAGGGAGGGGCTGAGGGGGGCCTGGCACCCCCCAATATGCTGCTCCCTCCATATTTATTAGTTAGTTAATTATTTAATTAGCAAAGTAACAATGTTAATTAGCATTTTAATTATCTGTTTTTTCTATCTAGGATTAACTTTTCTATTGTCTTTTTTATTTCTTTCAATCTCTATATGATGCAATTCTTTATCTAGTTAACAGGTACAATTAGTGTTTTGCTTGTTTATTGTCCATGTATATTGATCCTCAATGGCATCTGTATTATTTAGAACTAGTCTTTATGTTGTTTAACTATTTTGTTTTTATTATTTTCATGATATATTTTGTCTAAAATTAGACTGATCAAGTGGAGTCAGAGATCTAGTGCTAATTAAATTTTATTTACTTTTCTTTGTAATATTCATCGATTTTTTGTATACTTCCTCCGTCCCTGAATATCTGTCATTTGCGCTTCCCAAAAAACATCTTTGACTAAATATATATTAAAAAGTAAATATTTTTGATATATAATTAGTGTCATTGGAAAGATATTTGAATCTAGTTTTTTAATAAATTTATTTAGAGATAAAAATGTTATATGTATTTTTTACAAATCGAATCAAACTTTGGCACAAACATAAAAAACAATAGTTATTTATTTAGGGACAGAGGGAGTATGTATTTTATCATGTAAGATTGTTGTCATGCCGGCCCCCTATGCTTAAATCCTGGCTCCGCCCCTACCAACGCGCCCACGCGCCACGCCACGCCAAGAGGCGGAAAACAACTGAAAGGTGACGCGAGGAAACACTGAAAAATTTGTTAGGCGAACTGTATGTTGCCGTGGACGCGAGGCGCATCTATCTATCAGAGAGCAACGTGCTTGGCCACACGAGTCGGCTTGGGCCCGCATCCATCACCCGATGGCTGCCCGGGATGTCTTGCCAATTCAGGCCGTGATTTGGGTACCTTGCTCCGGACTCGGCACTCGGCAGGGGAGGAGAGGACGGGCTGGGTCGTGTCGCGTGTAAAGAGGGTCACGCACGCACTGTTTGCAACTGCTACACGTGAGGGGAGACGCAGAGAATACGTACAGAACCTACCGATTGGTGGTACGGTGCAGTGAGTGTTCTGTTTGGGTCCCCTACTCTACTCCGGTACTCCCCTTGTTGCTCCAAATCTACGTAGTACTCCCCACGTTGCATGGCCAGCGGACACCGCGGCGTCCACTTAATACTATACTAATGAACTATACTTACTTTGGTATCAAGCAAAGGAAAAATCCAGCACTGATCATGCATGGGCTTTCATCATGTTGCCTATCATTTCAGTGGCGAATGTCTGGAGCCTGAATCACTTGCAACCAACCAATCAACTGTTGCTGAGTTTTACAACTATTTTGTCTACCATGCATCGCATAGGCGATTAGGCATAGAACATTGTTTTCTTCCTTCCTAGTAACCATTTAGTCGAGTCGAGTCTTGTACTTGGAATGGACATCACTATTCCGTTTCTGACTGCTACCGCAATGGGCAATTAGCACGCCGCCGTACTCAGGACCTAACCGTCCTACACCATTCTGCCTGCGCTCGTTAGGCTGGGCTCCCCACGTTCAACAAACAGCCACCAAAAGTCCGCCAATCCAAACCGCCACGTCCGTGCCCAAAGAAGTCGCGTTCTGTCTGTCTGCGCTCCATAAATCCCTCGCCCCCAAAGCCAAGCAACTCTGCACTCCCACTCCAGAGTCCAAACCGCAGACAAGGCCAGCCAGGCGGCGCGTTGCGTATGGCCGCCGAGGCAGAGGCGAGCAGCAGCCGGCGGCGGCGGCGCGCGGAGCTGTGCGCGGCGGCCGTGTCGGTCGCGGACACGGCCTCGTGGTGGTGCGCGGTGGCGCTGGTGGCGCTCGTGCTGCTGGGCGCGCTCCGCGCGGAGACGACCGACGGCGACGGCGCGCACCGTCGTCAGTTCCGGGGCCCGCGGCTGGGCGGCCCCGCGGCGCGGCCGTGCGAGGAGGTGTACGTGGTCGGGGAAGGCGAGACGCTGCACAGCATCAGCGACAAGTGCGGCGACCCCTTCATCGTGGAGCGGAACCCGCACATACACGACCCCGACGACGTCTTCCCGGGGCTCGTCGTCGCGCTTTGCCCCACCAAGAACACCTCCTAGCGCTCTGCTCTTCAGCCGGCGGCCTTCGTGGCTCCGCCGCGTTCAATTCTGTCTACTGCACGCACTGACGCACGGTTTGCGTGTACACGTACGCGCGCCAGCAGAGACGATGAACAGGAACTAAAAAGAGTTCTGCGTTCTTCGTTGCCTTCTCGATCGGTCCTTTGTTTAGTTTGCTCCGAACTGATCCTTGTGATCTTGAATTCTTGACAGCCTTCTTGGAGAGGAAAAGATAAGTCGTGTATAATATATAGCTTAAGAAAGTATACTTTGGATCGTACTCTTCCTTGCTGTGCAGTCTACGCATTCTCCATACGTACGAAGTTTTGTTCGTGCTTAGATATTGACGCAAATTAAATGAGCGAGGTTAATGGGATACTACTACTGCACTTTTACCATCAAGGTGAAAAAAGGACAGATTGACACAGCGTGCATCGATACCTTCTTCTAATTTTAATTCTGGCTAGAGTACAAGTGCTTTTCGCGTGACCAAAGAGTGGCTTACTACTTTGCTAGGCTACTAACTCACAACAAGAGAGCCTAACCCCAAAGCATGTAGCATTTGGAGTGCACGCTGCAGATGATGTGGTACTCCCTCGAATCAGCTTTAATTCGCGTTTCAGACAGGCAAGTAAAATGATACTCCCTCCGTTTCAATTTACAATTCATTTGATTTTTTTTACCTCAAATTTGAAAGTCAAACGAAGGAACGCCAAAACATATATCTAATATTCTCCAAGTAATAGTGCTTATATGCTTACTCGGGTGTGATAAATTGACAAAAAAGCATGTAGCCTAGTGATTGCAAATACTTTTGAGCGAATTTAGTTTAGTTAATTTTTTTTAAAAAAACTCCCAGCAAACTTGATGTCTTCCTCATAGCTAAACCCTGGTGAGATCATACTCATACCACTCTAGAAAAATAATATTTGTCGAATCACCACTACTTTTTTTTAGGAAATTGATTGAATCACAACTAGTACTTTTTTAGTGGATTGAATCAGAATCACCACTACTTGCAGTTGCACCCTTGAGAACGGCCGTTCACAGCCCATGCAATCGGCCCAGTTTTGTCCAATCGTGAGATGCCCGTTGAAATGCAAGGTTGGCCAAGGCCCAAGGCACGGCTCGGGCCGCATGCTTCTTTTCTAAACGAAAAAAATCTATTTGTTTCCTCAACTATCATAGAAGTCTATGTTTTTCCCCCTAAATTAGAAAATAGAGTATGACTCCAACCCCATCTTCCAACCGAACATATGATCTCCCTCGCTGCTGTTTCTGTAGGTGGGTTTTCTTTTATATTTATTTCAGTTGATGACTGTTTGAAAAATCATAATACATTATAAAAAATATATAAAATCAAATTTGTTGGACTCTGCATCGCATGAGTAGATCTACATAATACGATGCATTAGTACAAAATTTTGGCTCTATATTTTTGTATGATTAATTCATAAATGTAGTTTCTGTGGTCTTATTATGGTGACTTTTTAAAAAATGGACTAATCACTAAATTTCATGCTCATTGGTAACTAGACTGGTCAAAGACCAAACCAGATCCTAGACAAGTTGGGTTGACTCAAAAGACCGCATGTGTAATCCAATCGGTAAAACCCTACTGAACCGGAGTGTTTTTTTTTTTTTTTTTTGCGGAACCCGTGAACAATCCGGTTCCATAGGGACCGCCCCGGTCTGGTAAGTGGCGTCCATGCTGTGTGCTACTGCTGAAGTCACTGGTGCATGTGGACCTGTGCGCCAGTCGCATGAGGCTTGCGCACATTAGCACGTGTCATAGGTGGGCCTACCTGGTTGCTACTATGGCCATATGGATGCTTGCAGATTGCTGACGGCAGCGCTACCTTTTAAATTTTATTTTTTTTATAATTTTTCATGCAACTTTAAATTAGATAAATAATATAATTATTATCATGACGTGCTTTGAGGAATGGTACATTCTATTTTAGAATTTAAAAATATTTTTGCAACAATAAAAGTTTGAATTACTATTTAAGTTCTTTTTGCATCAATTCATAAATATTCCATATATTATCTTTTTATGCGTATTTTGGTACATGTTTATAGACTTGTGGTTAGATTATTTAAAGTTGGTTATATAATTGTGTTATTTATCAGCTTATTTGTATATGTTCTCAATTATATATGTTGCTAATTGTATATTACATGTTATTATATTTTATGGGTTTGAAGTCCAATCTAAAACTATTGAATCAGTGGTTTAGCCAGTTCTTAACGGTTACATTATTCAGTGAACCGATGATCCCATCGATTCAGTTAAATGTTTGGTCTGGTAGAGGAAAGAGACAGAACCGTAGCGGATGGCACCTGCATGCCTACAATACTCTCTAAGCAGATCTGATGGAACCGAAGAAAGGGGAGTGCGCGGTAGTCTCCGTCTCACGAGTCATTGTACGGCGAGCAGTGACCGATTCATCACCGATCGCATCTGATGGCGAGGCCCATCGCTCTCCACGTCCAATTCTCCATGTCAACCGCGTGTTCGGACGGGCAGGGCGGCGTTGGTGGCCTAGCCCAACAAAGCCTCGATCAGAGGCAGGCATGATTGGAGCCAGCGCCATGGCTGTGTACGCCTGCTGTACCTGATGTACTGTAGACATCACCAATAATTCTCTGGTCGTACATCGGGGTACCATTGCAGCACTGTTGCGGACCCCCTGGCAGTTTGTTGTTGGGGCGGCACGTGAACGTGTGGGTAACATGCGGTTCCCGGGACCTTGATCCGTGCCACAGCCGCAGTTCTGCTCTCTCTCGGATTTTAGATAGATCCCGGGCACGATGATGCTACGTACGTGTACGATGAGACTGAATTTTCTGCTGCCATGCGAAAACTGCGTACTCCTAGCTGGGAAAGGTGGATCGAGGCTAAAGCAGTGAGGGACATATGTCTCGTTTCTGTCTGTTACTGGTACTCGTCAATCATGATTCCTTAGATGACGCTAAAACTGGCCAAAAGGAAAATGCGCACAAGATCTGAAGAAGTATTGCCTCTTATCGATCGCTAGGCCCGGGGCAGTGGAGCCTGGATTTCGGACTCCAGATCTAGATGTGAGACTGCCGGTGGCCCGGGAGGCTGGCCAGGACAACAGCAGCTGGGGGTGTCAATGTATTGTGGGCCCACAGACCAAGTTGTTTGTCTTATGATTTATTTTTATTTATACAAGGAAATAATATGCATGTAATTTTTCAATTGGAACGGACAAGTTTCTACTCTTTTTATATTTAATCGTGGTTTGACCTATATATAATAAATGTTTAGTAGGTGCAATCAAGGATTAACCCCGTATGTGAACTTGTTTGGAGATTTGACTCAATTTAAATGGATAGATATACATGTAGGGTCTGTTTGGAACGCGAGATTTTTTTTTTATTCCTGTACTTTTTCATGTGAAAATGAACCCTGTGAAATTTCTACGTTTCAAACAGACCCGTAGTTAGGTTAAACAAGGCAAGACCAGCCACATGTATGCACGTCTAGAGTTGTGACGCCACAGGCTAACAAGCTTAGGTGGGTATACAATACCAAAAACAAAAAGAAGATCATTGTGCTTTCCATAATTTCGTCATAATATAAGTTTGGACGTCAGAACTAGTCTCTCCCATAGGTCAACACCATGAAAGCTGTCATATTTGAACAACCGTCATCATCAGAGCTCGTCGCACGTTATTTAGGTCTTGTTTGGATGCGCATGTATCGACCTCAAACTACATGAGTTGGAGTAGATATTAGTTCAAATACACTTGATTTGAGAGAGATACGTACACATCTAAATAAGGTCTTAGCTGTTTCTCTGTGGTTGATGTCTATACGCTGATACCGAAACTTTTTTCGCTAAGCACTCGGTAAAAAAAGAGTGACTCTGCAGCGTGCATATATAGGACTACGACGACATATTCAAGAAGCGCTTGTTACCTTCGAACATGTTCCAATACATGGAACGGCCAGAGGATTGGGTCCAGCAGACCAGCAAGAAGTACGGATGGACTGACGGCGCGCCGTGTTTCACGACTTGTCGCTGCATCTCTGTACTGTACCAAAAACGTAACATCGTCCATTCGTCCCTGAGTGCTGATCAGACAGATCAGTAGTCGTCGTTGCTGAGAAACAGATGATCGATGAGTGGCACTTGACAGCTGGTTGGTACGGCTAAACCGGGACAGAAGGTGACCTGGCTGGCTGGCTCAGAACGGATCTCCCGTCTCCGGATACCATCGATCTGTGCACGTGCCTGTTCTCTTTTTACAACGACCCCCGGGCCGGGGTGATAGAGAAGCAAAAACTCCTGACGCGAATTGAAAAAGGAAAAAAGAAAGAAAATCTAGGGAGAGGATCGGAGGCGAGCGCGAATTGAAGCTAGACCGGTAAAACTTAACCCTGGCCACTAGCATCACTGCATTAGGCAATCAAAGACGACGTACTCGTCCAGGCCTGAATCTTCCACGCCCGCCACGCGAGCACGTCGCCTCCGCAGACCGCAGCCGCAGGGCGCAGTCGAGACCGCGCGCGAGTGCCGTCTCCGCCACATCTAGCTCAGAGCAGCAAATGCTCCAGCCATCTGTCTCTTCTTCCTCGCGCTCGCTGAGACCTGCTTCTGACCCAGCGTCCTGCCCTAAATTTTTACAATCTAGTCCTTTTTTTAATTTTTTTTCACGTTTGGACCCCTAGAGGAACTATTCCCAGAAATGGACCCAGGTGGGGCGCCGAGGTAACACAGCTCGGCGTCGTGCCCCATGGCGCCGAGCTTTGAGCCCGCAGCCAGCGTGACAGCTGACGTGGTTGGGGGCTCGGCGCCAGAGGGCACGGTGCCGAGCTCGGCGCCACGCCCCACGGCGCCGAGCTAGGATATAGCCCGCGGCGCCGAGCTCGGCGCACGCTCTCTGTCTCTCGCTCGCCTCTCTCTCTCTCGCTCTCACGGCGCCGAGCCGCCGCCGCCATCCGGTTTTTTTAGGTATTTTTTTTTCTTTTCAAGTTTAGTTTAGTGTTTTTAGTTAGCAATTGTAGTTCATTTTAGTAACACATTTAGATGATGATAGACAAATAGGTAGTTACACATTTTAGTTAGCAATTATAGTTTAGTAAATATAGGGAAAGTTATTTCATTAATAATTTAGTACGCTAAATAGATGGATAGACAACTAGATAGATAGATAGATAGTTATTTTGCTAAATAGATAGATTGATAAGTTCATAGATAGATAGTTAGTTTGCTAAATTTATAGCTATATATATATATATATGTATAGTTAGGTCATTGATAATTTAGTTTACCCATAATAAGAACTTTCGTGTTGTGTATATCAACTAAATGGATAACCTAGTGACCCTCTATCATGGAGGAAGAGTGGAGGGAGCGGAAGATGGTTTTGGTAATATCACCTTAGTTGGAATGTAAAGGGTGCATTTGATGTTCGATGAGCGGCCGTTTTTTTTGGAGTTGTTTGCTAGGGCTCGTGATGAGCTTCATTGCAATTCCATTGAAAATGTCATATCAGTTGAGGGAGTAGTTCACCATGGTAAATCAGGCCAAATATTTAGGCGGTTGGTCCCAATCTCATCAGAGGCTCAATGGGAGACATATGTCAATACTGTGATGAAGAGTGAATTTCAATGTTTGGATTTGATTGTGCGGAAGCTCTCCAATGAGCCAACTCCTCTTGGCCATTCATCCCCTATTGGACATTCATCCCCTCATGGCTTGTCACCACCACAATACGATCCGTTACCATGTGATCCTCCGTTACACAATCCAGAGGTGCATGTGGAAGATGTGGTTGTGGTGCTCGATGCGCAATCCGCTCCAAATAAGGTTGGAATCTGCCCTAATGTTGTTGCACCTCATGTTGCTACGGCCCCTCAGGAGATCCCTTTGATCCAAAATCATCCAAGTAAGTGTTGTAGTAACACTTTACCTTTTCTTATCCACCCTTGTAATATGTTATTCCAATTATGACATCCTCATTTAAATGTAGGAGACATTCCTGATAATGTTGGCTGTCATCGTGTGCCTTCATCATCCACTGCGGTGCATACAGGCTTCACATCTAATAGTGTTGATGTTCAGATTGATGATGGAGAGGAGCCTTATGGGATCGCAAGAGCTGTTCGTTCCGATGATAAACGTCCTGTGGCTGCATTGAGTGAACAAGAGATTGAGCTCATGAGGCAGTGTTGTCCCGATATTGATCCACTAGTGCATGAATTTAGCGATCTCAGACACTCTCATGGTGCTTATGCAGTAGCAAGAGAAGAAGAGTTGCTAGAGGCCCCTGATGATTGGGAAAGCATAGAAATTTTCAAGGGCATGATCTTCAAGGACTTGCCAACATTGAGAAGGTGGTTACAGGAGTATTCTGTGAAACGTAAAAGGCCGTTCAAGGTGCAACATTCTTATGTGGAGCATCGTTACACAGTGGTATGTCAGAAAAATGATTGCAATTGGAGGGTATGCGCGAGGAAACAGAAGAACAGTGAAAAGTTTAAGATCACCAAAATTGTAGGTCCACATACTTGTGCAACGACGGATCTAAAAGAGAAGCATCAACAGTTGACCTCTACCCTTATTGCTAGAAAATTTTACACAACACTGCAGAAACAACCTAATTTGAGAGTGAAGACGCTCATGGACCTAACTGAGAAGCATTTTCAGTATGAGGTGAGCTATGACAAAGCATGGAGGGCAAAGCAACGTGCCTAGAAGATGATATATGGTGATTGGGAGGAGGAGTACGAGAAGCTGCCTGCATTGTTCAATGCAATCAAGGTAGCTAATCCGGGCATGCATTACGAGTACATCCCAAAACCAAATGAATGGAAGGACGGCAGAGAGATATTCTTCCGTGCATTCTGGTGCTTTCCTCAGTGTGTCCAAGCCTTTAGGCATTGTCGTCCTGTGTTGTCCATTGATGGTACTTTTCTTCTTGACAAGTACATGGGCACAATTTTGATAGCCATTGGTTGTGACGCGGACAATGCATTGGTTCCATTAGCATTCGCTTTGGTAGAGAGGGAGAACAAAGACAGCTGGGGTTGGTTCTTGCGGCTTGTTCGGATACATATTGTAGGCCCTGGGAGAGAGGTTGGTGTCATATCTGACAGACACCATGGCATACTTAGTGCCGTACAGGAGCAGATTCCAGGGTATGCACCATTGCATCACCGTTGGTGCACTCGCCACCTTGCAGAGAATTTACTCCGGAAGGACAGTTCAAAGGATAACTTCCACCTGTTCGAGGAGGTTGCTCGCATGCTTGAAATTTGCTACTTCGAAGAGAAGTTGGAGCTGCTAAAGACAGCAACAAATGCAGAAGGTAGGCAGTGGCTACATGGTTTGATGAGTCAAAAAGATAAATGGTCAAGGGCCTATGATGATGGCGGGTGGAGGTATGAATTTCAAACTAGCAACATGGCCGAGTCATTTAATAGTGTGCTCAAGGGTATACAGGCCATGCCTGTCAATGCCATTGTGTCCTTTACTTTCTTTAGGTGTGTTGCATGGTTCAATGACCGACATGCATCAGCAATGGCACTATAGAGCAAGAATCAGATGTGGGCACCTAAACCAAAACACCATCTTGATAGGGCAAAGGAGAAGGCTAGAACACATGAAGTTCATTGCTTTGACCATAGCACGGGAAAGTCTGAGGTCATTGAAAGGGGTTGGACAACCTCCAATGGTGAGGTTCAGCCTTCAAGGGCTTATATTGTGGTTCTTAGTAATTTCTCATGCATGTGTGGGAAACCAAGGCAATACCACTTTCCATGTTCTCATTACATTGCAGCGGCTCAACATCGCAACTATGCATATGTGAGTAGGATGCCACGGGAACTAAGTGTTGACAGCCTTGTACTTACTTGGGCTCCCCGTTTCGAGCCTTACCTAGAGGAGGAGCAGTGGCCACCATACCATGGCCCGAGATACATTGCGGACCCAGGTGCTCGTTGGGACAAACGTAGGACTAGGAAAAGGACGAGATACAAGATGGTCATGGATCAGGTTTCAGGAAGAACAAGGAGGGGTAGAGCAACACCCTTTGTTACTGATCCCGAGCAAAACCAATGTAGCAAATATGGCAGACTTGGGCACAATGCACGTACATGCACTTGGGCGCCTAGGCAGGTGACAATAGTTATATATATATGCTTTCTAATATTTATAAATGTTTACTCTTTGTTCGCTTTCTAATATTTATGCATGTAATTTAATTTTTTACTGACAATTTTTTTCCTCCAACAGGATGGCGACTTTCGACCTCCTCGATCCGTACTACGAGGAGAACCACCGAGGACGACGCATTTTCGAGGAGGAGGTAATTACTGCAGTTTATCTTGCTTAAGCATATGAGCTAAATTTGTGATACTTATGTTAAAACACTTGTAATGGTTGCAGGTGCTGGCCCCTCTTCGTCCTCGAACCCATGACAAGTTCCACGAGATGCGGTACGACGAAAGGTACACGCCCTTACTAGAGAGGGTTGGACTAGACGTTGTATCGTATCAGGTTCGTCGTGGGCTGCCTGTCATCAACCCCGCGGCGATCACAACTTTGGTCGATAGGTATAACCATGTCCAATACTAATTCATTACTACACACTGTTTCTTTGAAATGTAACTAACATCTTTACTTATCTACCTTTTGTAGGTGGAGGCCGGAAACTCATAGCTTCCACCTACCTTGTGGAGAGATGACTATCAGTCTTGAGGACATGCAGAAGTGGCTTGGTCTCTCCATTAGAGGTATTCCTGTCATTGGACACTGCCGGTCTGAAGGTTGGAGGGACAGAATGGAGGCCTTCCTTGGGAGACCACTACCTCCAGAGGCGACGCATTCTCGCGGCACAGGTGTTTCCATTCCTTGGCTCAGGGCTGCCTTTGGTGCGTGTCCGGATGACGCAGACGATGCCACAGTTGGGTCCTACTGCAGAGCTTGGGTGTTGCACTTGTTCGGGTGTGTTCTCTTCCCTGATGCGACAGGAGACACAGCATCATGGATGTACCTCCCTTGCTTGGGTAATTGGGACACTGCAGGCACATACAGCTGGGGTTCTGCAGTATTGACGTTCCTATATCGCCACCTTTGCGAGGCTTGTCGACGAGGTGCGAAGAACCCTTCACTTGGGGGTTGTGTGTACCTTCTTCAGCTGTGGATGTGGTCTCGTATACCGGTTGGCCGGCATACACTTCAGGCACCTCGGCCTTGGTTCGTGGTACACAACCCTCGCCGTCTTCCTACATATGCACATCTGTACGACCAGGTGACGGCCCCCTACTCGAGGACAGAATGTGCGTACCTTCAGTACGCCAACGAGTTGGATGGTCTTACAACTTCGATGGTGAGTTCATTGCATATTGTTATTTATTCATTCTTATACCTTATGATTGTTGCAACTTATGCCCTTCAATTGCTCTTTTTTAGTCACTTGGGAGCCGTACAAGGAACTAAGTATACAACAGTTTGGCTTGAGCAACATGTGTGGCGCGGACGAGGACCTGTACATGATGATATGTCCGCTCATATGCTTCTATGCTGTTGAATACCACCTTCCTCAGAGAGTGACACGACAGTTTGGCCTGGCTCAGGAGTGGCCAGTCTCGCCGTATTCGACTTCCGTAGAGCTGCACAAGTAAGTACCACCTTCCTCAGAGAGTGACATAGTTGATCATTTAGTTGACATAGTTCATGTAGTTGTTCTAGTTAACATAGTTGATATAGTTATTCTAGTCCATTTAGTTGATTTAGTTGATGTAATTGATTTAGTTAACATAGTCCATGTAGTTGTTCTAGTTGACATAGTTGACATAGTTATTCTAGTCCATTTAGTTGATTTAGTTGATGTAGTTGACATAGTGCACATGTTTCAGGATTGATCATCAAAAACAGAAAAAGACGGTGGAGTTTGAGACGCTACACCGAGTGCACATGGATGCTTGGGACGATCAATATGACAATGTGTATCAAAACCAGAAGCCACACAACGACTACAACTTTCGCCAATACCTAACTTGGTACCGGACAGTGACACGAACAAAGTTGAAGACTCAACGGACAAATACGGACTACGCAGACATTGATTCTTCAGATGACGAAGACACGTCCTATGATCTTAAAGCAAGACAAGGGACGATTGTCGAGGCTGCACCTGTCTTGGACCGAGTGGTAAATGATCTTAAAAAAGTTATGTAATTTTTTCATGGCAATGCGTTGTATATGACTACCATTATGGCTATAATTTGTCTCTTTTTGCAGGGCAACGCGCTAAAATAGTCTGTAGTGGAAATTGAACGGTTTCCAAGGATAAACGTGGATGAGGCTACGCTCAACAACTTTCTAGGAGTAAGTATTCATCAACACAACGACTATCTCGTCGACGATGCATATATTACAATGCTTAATATGCTCAAGTTGTTATCACAGAGGCTAGCACGTAGATTGCGTCGAGCTGCGGCTCGTTGTGGTTGCGGGACTAGCGCGGCGATGGAGTATGTAGCGAGTCCACAAAGAACACAGAGGGAGAGAACTTCTTCTCGCGGAGGTAAACTTTCATTACATGTCGTCTAGTTAAGTGTCTTTCTTTAATACACATAAATGTACTTATATGGACATTTAATTGATACGTGACATTGTAGGTTACGGCGGACAGAGCTCCTCTCGTGGTACTCAAGATATTTTCCAAGGTGACGCCACAGAGGAAGAAGAGGACCACGGCGGATATCAGGAACTTGGACCGTCCCAGCTAGATGATGCTCCTTTGACTCAGCCTTCGCAGCCTTTAGGAACTAGGAGACGACGTCCGCCAGTTCACTACACTCCATGCACCGACCCTTTTGGTAAGGGTAAGGGTAGGGCTAGGAGGCAGTGACAATGTGAAGTTGAGCTAGTGGTTGTCTATTTTGGTTCACTATTTGAATTGTATAGACTTTATAGACCATTTGGATTGTATGGACATTATGGATTATTCGTATTGTGTGATGATGGTGAACTATGTGGTTGTCTTGTGCTATTTGGATGAATATATGTTGGATCATATTATGTTGTCTCTATTTGTCATTGTTGATGCTCCAAATACAAGAGAAACTTTGACGATTTTTTTTCGTGAATTATTTATTTACATTTATATACGTTGATAACTACCATAGCAAAGTTAAAATGAAAATTATTACTAAAAGAAATGAAACAACAACTAAAAGTTTAACAATACATGCCGTTATTCATGGATAAAATATAGAACTACTGAGTGCAACGAGGTCACTTTCCCTTCCTCATCGCATCGGGATTCTCCTCCATCGCTGCCTTCGCACGGCGGACGCGCTCAACCTTCTTGTCCCTCTCCTCCCTGTAGGCTGCACCTCTTCTCTCTTCCTCCTCTTTCTTGTGCTCCTTCTCAGCTGCCTCCTCTTTCATTATCTTCTCATAGGCCACTCGACGCTCCGCGTCCCAGTCCTTCATACCTTGCAGAAGACGTTTGTCGGACTCCTTGATCTCAGTGTCGATCCACTGCTCAAAGTCACATAGCGGTGGAGGGGTCTGTAAATCATGCAGAAGTTAGGCACACAAAATAAAATCATTATTTAATATGATATAAATTGATTTCCTTATAAGAGTAGATTCTCACCATTAAGTTAGTACGACGCTGAGCAAGTGTAGGCTGAAAAGCATAATTTGAACACATTCAATACCTCTGCCTATAGGTTTCATGATCCTCAGAAATCTCTACCTTGTAAAGATCACCGCAAAAGCACATTGGAACCGGAACACCGCTGGGCAGAGGCTTTGGATCGAATGCGATGCCGGTCAACGGGTCCTTCCTACAAATGAAAAAAAAATCGTTCTAGTAACCGAAACAATTAGAACAAAAAATAAACCTAGCAGAGAATACCTTGCTTTACTAGTTTTCCCATGCCTTGGCATCCTATGGTTGCAAAATACAAATAACAAATCAATAATCGTCCCAAACCCTAAGTCAAAATCTAACTAGAGTTTCAAAATACACCTAATATAGACCGAATCGATGCGTAAAAAATGAGGAGAGGAAGAAGGATACCTTGGTCTCGAAGATCGGTGGATCAAATCCAAGTTTCCTAGGTCCAAAATATCGATTCAAAGAGGTTAGGTGGGTGGAGGAGAGGAAAAACCCGAGAACAAGGAAGAACAAATGGATGAAACCTCGGGTGGGTGGGAAAGCTGGCTGGAATATAAGGAACACAGCTCGATGCCGTGGGACGTGGCGCCGAGCTCGGCGCCGTGCCCTATGGCGCCGAGCCCCCAGCCACGTCGGCTGCCACGCTGGATGCGGGCTCAAAGCTCGGCGCCGTGGGGCACGGCGCCGAGCTGTGTTACCTCGGTGCCGTGCCCCACGGCGTCGACCCCCTGGGTCCATTTCTATAATTAGTTTCTCCAGGGGTCCAAACGTGAAAATATTTCAAAAAAAAAACTAAATTGTGAAAATTTGGGGCGCCCTGCGTGCTATAAATACCCACCACTCTCCCGGGCCAGCGGGCCTTCTCCTCCCCTTCCCACCCGCCCGCCATCCGTCGTCTTGGCCAGCAGCACGGCAGTAGTTAGCTGCGCCATTGCACGCCTCCGGCCGCCCGGCGGCTGCTGCGCATCCATCCGTCCTCCCGTCAGGCCCGTCCACGCACTGCCTGTGCGCGCTGTGCCTCGTCCTCCACTTGTGACTTGTGACTAGCCTCTGCTCTCTGCTGGCCCTCCGCACGTGCCACCTGACCACTAACGCACAAGCACAAGCACAAGGCATCAGGCATGGTTGTGCACATGGTGGCATGGATGCGTTTCTTTCCCAGTTTCTTGCTGGATTAGATGGTGTGTCCCCTGCGTCCTAAATTTGTTTAATCTCTCTCTATATACTGCAGAAGGTGCTCGGCGCCACTGGACGGACCGTACACACGTGTGCTCGCGTTTGCTGATGTTCATCTAATCTAATCTATATATCTCCTGCCGAAAGAGCAAATTGTCCGCGGAGGGCGGCAAAGGGAGAGATTGCTACTCAAGGTGAGTGGCTTGACCCAATAAATTCCTTGGCTGGATTTCCCACCCTATCTGTTGGTTGTTCATGAATCATGGTTGGCGCTCTCTGTTTCTGCCTGCGTGCTCTTCTTCTCTTTGCTGTCTCATCCGAGATCCAACATGACACGGAGAAACGCTGGACAAGAGCCATTTCCTGGCCTCTGTCTGAACTATGCATGCCTAGCTTGTGACAGAGGACAACAGCCTCATCAGGTTGTTTGTTGATCAGTTATACTCGCTTTTGAGGACAGAGAAATGAGTTCAGTCTTTGCCCTATGCTTAGGCCAGGCTTTATACCACCTTTCGCACTTCCCCTCTATAACTTCTTTTTGTTGGCCAGAGTCAAAGAAAAAGCATAAGATAAGATGAGAGAGGTCAAGCCCTTTTTCAGATTCAGTAGGATTTCGCAGTTCGTATGTGCGAAGAATCGGTGCGACTAAATGCTCGGGTGGGATAGGAGTAGAAAGGACCCGCAAAGGGAATTACCGTCTTTGTTGTCCTTGTGCCAAGGAAGGAAGTTTTCCAATCTTCAAATAATGAAGGAGTCGGAGGAGTCTCGTAATCGGGTGAATCAGATGCGGACCTTATATCTGATTAGCGGATGAAGCTTCTCGCATGCCTGTTATGAGAACTAAGAAGCAAAAGGCAACATAGTTCAGAGATTCAATTTGAAGGAGCACAATCCCTGCTATGCATGCCTTCACTGCATTCTTTTTCTTTTTGTTTGGAGCGCTTAATCCTAAGATAGTAACATATATGCATGTAAAGGTCCTAAGATAGATCTTGCCTTTTTGCCAACTCAAAACGATCGCTCAAGACAAAACAGAGAGCTTGCGAGCGAGATAGCACCGTTACAAGAAAAAGGACAAGTTGTTCAAGTTCTCTACTAGCCTCCTAGCGCTTCCGTGTTCTAGATGAGCTTCTCTAGCAAAAGACCATAATTTTGTTGCCACGTCAGATGCTGCCCCGTCTTATTTGCTGCCAGTTGGCTTATCAACTTGGAGCTTATTGCTCACACCTGGACGACTGGGCCCGGTGTCCAGTCAATTATTGCTGATGTTGACCCATCTTCATATATTTTATCTTTGCAAGAAAGAACTGTTAGTATTAGTTACTACAGTACTACATAATTAACTAGCCGTACGTTTTGACCACATATGGCTATCGATCCTACGAGTACTCTAAACAAACATCCTGAATTTTTGTAAAGGAAAATAACAAAGTCACTGTATTACGAGTAGTTATTCCATTTGCCCTGTGGCTCATTTCATTTTAAGGATACGCAGAATATATTAAAAAAACTGTCCTTTTTGTCCGAACTTTTGACATATGGGTAACCGTTTGGAATTTGGATATTTAAACTAACGTTCCAAGAACCCGTTCAGAAATCTGTTCTCCCTTCCAGCCTTCCAGGTCTGTTTTATATACTTTTATGTCTCCCTCTTCTGCGAGCTCCTACTACGGACTACGGACCATGGACTTTGAGCTCGAATAACCTCGAGTGATGCTGCGGCGAACACCAACTCTAGATAGTGACTTTTTCCCACAAAACTTTAATTAGTAATAGATTTTGGAGGATTGATTTGAACGCTCTTGGAGCAACTCCAAGGTGAGGTGTGGTGAGGGTAGGGTTGAAAATGGACGGAAAAAATCCCGTTACCGACCCGTTCTGTTTTCTACTTTGTTTCGTCCGTTTCTATATTTTTAAATCCCGTTTCCGTATTTACGGAAATGAGAGAGGTTTTCCCGTCCATTTCCATAAAATCCCGTTTTTTGACCCGTATTTATTCTATTTTTAATCCCGTTTTCAATCTCAAGTGAGATATGTCTAGAAACTTATATGTTTATAAATGTACCAATCGTAAATTATATATGTTAACATGTTAACACATGGCATGCTAGTGAATATTTGACCAATAACTTTGTATGTGTATACTATTTTGTGCTCTTGTTCATGTATACTTAAAAAGTTTGGTCATGTTATTCTAACTTAATTTTTCGATTCTTCATCCGATCTTCATTCGTATTTGTTTATTTCCTTATTTGTTTTCATATTTTCACATATCTCTATCCGTTTTTAATTCCATTTTTTCCCGATTTCGATCCCAATCTCGTTCGGTTAAGAAATATATAGAAACGAAAGTACAAATGAGATTTTTTCCGTCTATTTCCGTTCGTTTTCAATACTAGGTGAGGGAGGTGTTCCATTTTCTCATCCATCCACCGTTGATTCTTCCCGCTCCTGTGGGGCCCAACCGTCCGATCCGGACAATGACAACAGCGCTTCCTGTTCCACCGACCGTACGTCGTCGTTCCCTACCTCCCAAGTCCCATGTCCGAGCTGGACCTGTGATCGCCGTGCGTGCCTCGGCGCGAGGAATGGGGCCTTCGGTCCTACCCTCGAACGCGCCTCCGTCCCCTTGCGCCGCCGGCATCAGGCGACGCCGCTGTGCCAGCCGCCGTGCCTTCAGAGTTCAGACTTGGCCGGCGCCGCATCAGAGAGGACCACAGCTCCCAAGCCGATGTCCCCGAGGCCGCCCCACACTTGTGGGGACTGGGAAGAGCCACTGACCCCGCGCATCTGCCCACGGCGAGTGTTGAAAGGTTTGGGAATTGAGATGTTGGTTTTAAGCTAGACTTTTGAGGTTTTTAAGCTTAAAGCTTTTTAATTGATGTTCGACTAAAGGTTTGAAATTCCGTGTTTAGAGTTGAATTTCTCGATTCAATAGTTTAGATTTCTCTAATTTTAGCTAAAGAGAGAAGAGATGGAGCGCCCGACTTGAGTTGGCCGCACGCAGCTGGGAAGTAGGATCCCGAAACACTGTCGTCCATCTATTGATTGACTTGAACATTTGTCCGTATCTACTATTTTAATTCCTTTTTATAATCTACCGTCACAAGGTATGCCTGTGTTGTGTAGTGAATAGAAAACATTGTGCAAGGATTGTGTGTCATCAGCGATCGTTATTTGTGTTTTGATTGTGCTGATGGTATACTGAATGATTGGCTAAACCTTAGTCTTACATCGCTGTCTTTCCTTGCGCTGTACGGCAAGGCAACCACCAATTTGGTAAAAGTACATAAGCAGGCTTACCGATCAATTAAATACAAAAATGTATAGCTCTCAAGAAGTCTGTTTATGTAATAGCATTATAGAATTATTTTTTTTCTGAAGGAGTGTTAATCGCCAAATTAGCATTATGGTGTCATCACGTCATACAGCTGGTCAGCTGTACTATCTTTTTTTTTTCTGTAACAGGCCATCTAATTCTTTATCTTCAGTTCAGACTGTTATTTGAAACGTCAAGATGGTTAATTTCGGAAAGAAATTGATGGCTGATCAAGTGGAAGAATGGAAAGGGTATGACTTTTCTTTTGGTACTTATGAAAATGATCTATTCCACCATACTGTAGTTATCACCATATCACAGTCATTAATATCGTCATCTGGTTAATTTTATAATTAACATAAACAAAATCTAGCAGTTATCAAATTGATGGGTTGCGCTATAATGATGAAGTCAATTCCCGCTAATATAAGCTAGTGTCACTTTGTTTAACAGTTTTTCAAAAATCTTATCAGCTTTTTGGTCTTTCCATTGTTAGATACTACATCAATTACAAGCTGATGAAGAAAATGCTAAAGCAATATGTCCAACAGACCCAGCATGGTGGGAAACATCGTGAACAAGTTCTTAAAGAGTTTTCAAGGATTCTTGATGACCAGGTATACAAATAAAACTTTCCATTGAAATGATCATAATATAAGATTTTGAGCATCATGTCTATTCTATCAGTAGTCAATTGTAGCCCTGTAGGTACTGGAACGGTGTCATACGGCAAACTTAATAGTCTTATTGAATTGGGTCATTTTTCTTAGTTGTGAGCTAAAACACACATGTATTTCTTTGTTTCCAGATTGAAAGGATCGTTCTTTTTCTGCTACAACAAGAAGGCCATCTTGCCAGTAGGATTGAGGAATTGGGAGAAAAACGCTCGCTTCTTCTGGAAGAATATGACATATCACAAGTTTATCAGCTACATGATGCATACAGAGAAGTCGGGCTTGATCTTATAAAGCTTCTCCGCTTTGTTGATGTGAATGCTACTGGTATACGCAAGATACTAAAGAAATTTGATAAACGCTTTGGCTACAAGTTCACTGATTATTATGTCACCACTCGTGCAAATCATCCTTATTCTCAGCTTCAGCAAGTCTTTAAACAAGTGGTAATTTTCTTGCATTTTGCATTTTTAGGGACAATTGTTTTTTCTTTCTGTGATGTGGAAAGTAATTCACCACTACCTTTTATTTATCATGCACTCCTACGGATGCAGGGGATTGTAGCTGTTGTAGGTGCATTATCGCGCAATCTTGAATATCTGCAACATCATGAAGGAAGCTTTGTATCCATCTATGATCGTCCAGCAGTTACTTTGAAGGTACTATATTTTCACTATTCCCTTCTCAGTTCAAATTTTTTTTATGACAAATATATAAATGAAATCCTTTAAAGGTGTTATTTCTGACCTCAGAACTGCATGAATAATATTCCTACATGGGTGTGATGTGACACCTTTTTTGTTATATTCAGGACCCTATTATAGACCAAGTAAACCATGCAGTACAGAAGCTCACGCATGCCACAAATTTTATGCAATTCTTGGGACAGCACTCGCTTATTGTCCAGGAAGATGCACAAAGTGGGTCGGAGGATCTTGTTGATGATCAGAACTATCATTTCATGTCCCTGATGCTTAATCTAGTGAACACATTCCTTTACATGGTGAACACATATATCATTGTGCCTACTGCAGATGATTATGCAGTAAGCCTTGGGGCTGCTGCAACTGTCTGTGGTATAATTATTGGATCGATGGCAGTCGCTCAAGTTTTCTCCTCAGTCTACTTCAGCGCCTGGTCAAATAAGTCCTACTTCAAACCTCTTGTATTCAGTAGCATTATGCTATTTCTTGGAAACCTGCTGTATGCATTGGCATATGATCTGAATTCACTAATAGTTCTCCTCATTGGACGACTGTTATGTGGGTATGCAATTTTCTCAATTCACTCTATGTCACTTAATTTATTTTTCACTTTTGTCAGCTAGCATTGATCTGGGTGAAAAGTACTAGCATGGCAAATGAAAGTTGAGAATCCTTATGCCGAGGGCATATTCTAGAATATTTATATTGCTGCATACAAAACAAAAACTGGAAACTGTCTAGCTTACAAGGAGATAAAGGATTTTATAGCTCAAGACTGGCATTAAAATATCTGTTTTTCCATTTCCTTTATACTCCGTAGAACTTAACGAGTTATCCATCTTTTCCTCTGTGCTAGTAATTTGCCAATGTCGTTAAAGTTTCTTGATTTTCTGAAGCTGTCTCCATGATCGAGATGCCAACATGCAATGTGCAGGTTAGGCTCTGCAAGAGCAGTGAACCGTCGCTATATCAGTGATTGTGTGCCTCTCAAGATGAGGCTACAAGCCTCTGCCGGGTTTGTTAGTGCTAGCGCTCTTGGCATGGCATGTGGCCCTGCTCTTGCTGGTTTTCTCCAGATTAAATTCAAGATATACTCCATCACTTTTAATCAGAGCACATTGCCTGGATGGGTCATGTGCATTGCTTGGCTTATTTACTTGATGTGGCTGTGGTTTACGTTCAAGGAGCCAGAACACTTCACTAAAACTCTGGTCAAGGAACAGCCATCAGAATCTGGTAAGCAAACAACTCAGTGACATGGCAACATTTTTTGTTTGAATTCATGAATTATACTTGAATCTAACCTTCTTGTACAATCAGGATGTGTATGCCACCATGGAGGTATTTTACCATATTGTCAGGAACTTTTCTGAGATGTTTATTTCCTTATGAAAATAGGTCACCAAGGAAATTCTAACTTGGAGGAAGGTCTAGCTCAACCATTGCTTCTAGGTGTAGAACAAAGGCAGGATGAGAACTCAGAAGATAATGATGATACTGAAGTAGCCTCATCAGAAAGCTCTCTTGAACCAGCAACATCAATTGCTTCGGCATACAGATTGCTAACTCCATCTGTGAAGGTTTCCCTCCCCCTCCCTTCCCAATTATTGATTTTTTCTTTGTCTTGTTCTGGTTCAAACATTTGAAAGAAAGAAGATCACAGTCTACATAGGATTGTTTTATAAATAAAATTAGATAAATTAACAATATAATATAATAAAACTGTATCTTAAAATTGGAATTGGTAAATACATTCCAGTTACTAGTAGGTACATCTGCATGTCATACAAGTAAACATAACTGTATTACTATTGACACGCCATCCAAAAAAACCTAGACCAACTGATATGGCGCCGGCGGTGGGGAGAGCGGAGAGGAGAGTGGAGGAGGAGACTTGACTGGGAATTGGAACGCAGAGGGTAGCGAGGAACCTCGGCGGTGGGAACTTCTCCGGTGACGGCGGCTGAATCGCCCAACGCCACCGTCGAAGGGTAAACCCCACGAGGTTTATTCCTTTCGATAATCTTTCACAATCCTAAAGACCCCTTTATATATAGGAGCCCTGCCTAATAATCAAAACCAACCAATCTACTAACAAAACCAATCTACTAAATATCCTCCCTAATTCCTCTATTCCAACTACTAGACGTCAGACACTGCTTGGGCTGTTGTCCTGTTTCTTGGGCTGTTGTCCTGTTTGGGGCGCCGCCTGTATTGGCGGCCCACAAACCGGTCCACAACACTTCCCTCCTCCCCAACAAACAGCTCGTCCGCGAGCTGAAATGAAGGATAACGGTCCTTGAAGTCAGCCACCTCTTCCCAAGTAGAATCAGCAGCCGCGCATCCTTCCCAGTGAACTAGCAGCTGCCAACGACCACGGTTGAGGCGTGCACGGATGATAGCAGCCGGCGTCGGAATGACCCGACCATGCAATATAGAAGGCAGGGGTACCAACGCTGCTGGTGGGTCTCCCACATATTTCTTCAGGACAGCAACATGGAAGACGTCATGAATACGAGCCTTGGGAGGAAGGTGGAGACGATACACCACAGTACCTATCCGAGCCATCACCTGATAGGACCCAAAGAAGCGCGGCCCAAGCTTGGAAGAGGACGCTGCAGTAATGCCGACTGCAGTCCGTTGATGAAGACGCAGCCACACCCAATCACCCACAGCAAACTCAACCAGGCGACGCTTCTTATCATGATTGTCCTTCATAACATCCTGAGCCAACCGCAACCTGTCCCGAATATCTTGCAAGAACAGATCACGATCACAGATCTGACGATCCACCGCAGCCACTCGAGATGTGCCAGGAAGGTATGATGCCAAGGGAGGTGGTGATCTGCCATAAACTACTTCACAGGGTGTGGTATGAAGAGCTGACTGATATGACGTGTTGTAACTGAACTCAGCCCAAGGTAGCCACTGAAGCCAAGAACGAGGCCTATCTCCTGCCAAACAGCGCAAGTACATGACAATAATGCGGTTGGTCACCTCAGATTGGCCGTCAGTCTGGGGATGAAAAGCGGAACTGCACAACAACTTGATGCCAGCCAACCGAAAAATCTCTTCCCAAAAATTACTGGTGAACACCGTGTCGCGATCACTGACAATAGAACAAGGAAAACCATGGAGACGCACGATGTTGTCGAAGAAGGCCCGGGCCACTGAATTTGCCGAATATGGATGACTCAAGGCAATAAAGTGAGCCATCTTGGAAAAGCGATCCACTACAGTAAGTACCACAGACTTGCCACCCACCCGTGGAAATCCTTCGACGAAATCCATTGCAATGTCACTCCAAACATGATCCGGTACAGGCAGCGGCTGCAGCAATCCCGCAGGGTGAAGGTGATCAGTTTTGTTCCGCTGGCAGATGACACAGCCCCGGATGAATTCGCGCACCAGCCGATGGGCGCGAATATTGTAGAAGGATGCCCGGAGCCTGTGGAGTCTTCTGCGCCCCCTCATGGCTGCCATGTGCTTCCTGCAGCAGCTGTGACCAGAGAGCTGAGGCATCAGGGACAAAAATGCGCCCCTGGAAGAGCAGCAGGCCATCCACCATTGTCCAGCCTGCTGGGGCTGTAGCCGAAGCAAGCTGCGCCCGCAGCTCCTGCGCCTGTGGGTCTTGTAAATGCTCCGCTCGGAGGGCGTCGTAGAGAGCGAAGGATGGCCCCGAGATGGCGCTCAATGCCAGCACCTCGGAGTCACGGCGAGATAGCGCGTCTGCCACCGTGTTTAACTTGTCGGCGCGATACTCCACAGAGATGTCATAGCCAAATAACTTGGTGACCCAAGTGTGCTGCCGAATCGTCGTAAGGCGTTGATCCAGGATGTACTTGAGACTCCAATGATCCGTGCGAACCGTGAAAGGGCCCCCCACAAATAAGGACGCCAATGGCGGACTGCTTTCACCAAACCAATAAGCTCCCGCTCATACGCCGGTAATTTGGCATGGTGTGGCGCCACAGCCCGGCTGAAGAAGGCCACCGCACCGTCTCCTTGGTGCAGGACTGCGCCAAAGTCGGCGCCCGAAGCATCACAGTCGATGAGGAAACGCTTGCTGAAATCTGGCAGTTGCAAAAGTGGTGCTGACATTAACGCTTGCTTGAGCTGCAGGAATGCTTGATCCGCCTCCGCAGACCAGGAAAAGGCTTCCCGCCTGAGGAGGGCAGTCAGCGGGGCAGCCACACCACCATACCCGGCGATGAACTTGCGATAGTAGCCAGTGAGGCCCAAAAACCCACGCAGGGCGCGAGCTGACCGCGGACGTGGCCATGCGTCCACGGCAGCCACCTTGTTGGCGTCCATGGAGACCCCGTCGGCCGAGATGATATGGCCCAGGTATGCGACCGATGGTTCGCCGAAAAAGCACTTAGAGCGCTTGGCGAAGAGGTGATGATCACGTAGCTGCTGCAAGACAGTCCGTACATGTTGTAAATGCTCAGCCCACGTGGGACTGAATATTAGGATATCATCAAAGAAAACAAGTACGAAACGCCGGAGGAAAGGCTTCAACACATCATTCATCAAAGCCTGGAATGTTGCCGGAGCGTTGGTCAGGCCAAATGGCATGACCAAGAACTCAAAGTGGCCGCGATGCGTCCGGAAGGCGGTCTTGGCGACGTCCGCTGGGTGCATGCGAACTTGGTGATACCCGCTGCGTAGATCAATCTTGGTGAAGAAGCGGGCACCCTTCGGTTCATCCAGGAGCTCGTCGACCACCGGGATCGGGAACTTATCCTTGACGGTGACATCGTTGAGGGCGCGGTAGTCCACGCAGAAGTGCCAACTATCATCGTGCTTGCGGACCAGGAGCACCGGGGAGGAAAATGGTGATGTCGACTCCCGAATGATCCCCTGGCCCAACATATCCTCGCACTGCCGCTCGATCTCATCCTTGAGGAGGTGAGGGTACCGATACGGACGCACGGCCACCGGCGGCGCGCCCGGTAGAAGGTGAATCCGGTGGTCATGTCGCCGTGGTGGTGGTAGGCCACGGGGGTCCTCGAAGATGTCCTGGAAAGTGTGCAGCAGCTCCTCCAGAACGGCACGAGGGTCAGCGATGGCGCGAGCGGACAAGCCCCGGCTGCCCACACCAGTCCAGTGATGGGAGCGGCCGTTGTACCAGAAGGACATTGCCAATGCGCCGAAGTCCCAGACGATGGGCCCGAGTGTCCGCAGCCACTGCACGCCGAGGACCAGGTCAAAGCCGCCTAAGTCGAGCGCGAAGCAGTCGATGGAGAACGCCTCGTCGCCGATGGTGACCGGGGTCGCAAGACAGACGCCTGGGCTGCGCACCTGGTCGCCATTGGCCACCATCACGTTGAGGCCAGCCCGCGGAGAGACAGTGAGGCCCAGGCGTTGCGCGAGCGTCGCATGGATGAACGTGTGGGTGGAGCCGGTGTCCACCAGCGCCCGCAGCTGAACGCCGCCCACTGTGACCTGCAACATCATGGAATCAGCCGAATTGAGTCCAGTCAGTGCGTGGCGGGAGATCTCCAGATCGTTGATGTCGCTGAGGGGATCCTCGTCATCGTCCTCTAGGTCCATGAGGAAGACACCCCCCTTGGCCGTGCACTTGTGGTCCTTGCTGTACGGCTCGGGGCAGAAGTAACACTGCCCGTTCTGCCGTTTCTCCTGCATCTCCGCCATTGTGAGGCGGCGGAAGCGCGGTCGGGGACCCTCCGTCTTGCCATCTGGCAGCCGGACGCCGGAGGCAGCAGTGGTGGTGGATGCAATGGCGCGGCGTCCCGAGCCCTTGGGCGCCGCCGAACTGTTGACAGTGGAGGCCTCCGTATTGCGCAACTCGAACGCCCGCGTGAGGCTCATGGCTTGTTGGAGATTGGCGGGGTGCTGCATCTCGACGTCGTGGGCCAGCGGCTGGCCCAGGCCGCCGGTGAACAGGTCGATCACTGTCCGCGGGCGAGGTTGTCGCAACGCGCGAGTAGGGCCTGGAAGCGCCGCGAGTACTCCTCCACTGTGCCTGTGCGGACTAAGGCCTTGATCTCCGCGATCGAGTTGGTGCGGATTGGCGGTCCAAAGCGGAGGTTGATGAAGTCGACGAAGCGCGACCATGGCACCATGCCGAAATCCCGTTCCATCTGATAGTACCACTCCGCCGCGGTTCCATCGAGATGAAGGGACGCTGTCCAGACTTTCTCATCTTCGGGAACACGGTGGCCGCCGTCGAAATTCTCACATTTATTGAGCCACGTCAAAGGGTCTGACTCGCCGTCGAAATTCGGGAAGGGAATTTTGGGTGGCCGATGCGGTTCACGGTGGCGGTCGAAAGCGTGGTCTCCTCCCCGGTCGTAGGGACGATCCGAGTCCCAGCCGCCACGGCCGAAGTCGCGCCCCCCGTGGCCTTCAAAATCGCGACCCCAGCGGGAGCCGTAGGTCCGGTCCGCAGGAGCGTGCTAGTAGCGGTCCTCGTAGCTGCGTCCGTCGCGGCCCGCGTAGCATCGCCCGTCGCGGCCCGCGTAACCCCGCCCGTCGCGTCCGTCCAAGCCGCGCCAGTCTCGAGTCTCGTAGGTGTGCGCGTCGCGCTCGAAGGAGCGGTCGGCGGGTTCCCGATCGCGAAGCGCGCGACCGCGGAAAGCAGTCCAGGCGCGGGTGCGGTCGTCGGCTTCCATATCCGTGGGACCGAGGTCGTCCTCCCTGCCGTGGTCGCCGTCCTCGCGGGCGCCCTTGCCCGCGTCGATGTTGCCGGACTCAACGCGAGCGAGCCGAGTATCGTGAGAGTGCAGACGGTTGTTGATGGCGGTGAGTTGGCCGAAGATGCAATCCAGCTTGGAATCGAGCTTCGCCTCGAAGGTCGCAGGATCGAAGGGAGCGCCGGACATGGCTATCGATGCGCTCGGAAGGGTCTCTGATACCAAATTGATATGGCGCCGGCGGTGGGGAGAGCGGAGAGGAGAGTGGAGGAGGAGACTTGACTGGGAATTGGAACGCAGAGGGTAGCGAGGAACCTCGGCGGTGGGAACTTCTCCGGTGACGGCGGCTGAATCGCCCAGCGCCACCGTCGAAGGGTAAACCCCACCCCGATATACAGGGAGGTTTATTCCTTTCGATAATCTTTCACAATCCTAAAGACCCCTTTATATATAGGAGCCCTGCCTAATAATCAAAACCAACCAATCTACTAACAAAACCAATCTACTAAATATCCTCCCTAATTCCTCTATTCCAACTACTAGACGTCAGCCACTGCTTGGGCTGTTGTCCTGTTTGGGGCGCCGCCTGTATTGGCGGCCCACAAACCGGTCCACAACACCAACCAAGGAGGAACTAGGTGGCATTTTATCAAGAACAAAATAGGCACCCAAATTCATCTCAACACCATCCACACCCTTGACCAACTGAGCTACCTTAGCTTCCTTGACATGCCATGTCAAATAAACCGAGCCAGATGAAAAGTTGCATGTGCCTTTACCCTTTTGTTGGGACCAATACATACTCAGCTGCCCTTGTCATCTTTTTGTTGGATCTATCTTCTTTTGTGTTCATATCTTTACAATCTGGTTGTTTGTCAGGCCCAGCTATTGATATACTTCATGCTCAAGTACGCAATGGAAATACTACTCTCGGAATCAAGCGTTATCACCACATACTATTTTAGCTGGTCTACTAGTGCTGTTGCCATCTTTCTAGCGATTCTTGGACTAACGGTTCTTCCAGTAAATGCCATTGTTGGAAGCTACATTACAAATTTGTTTGAGGATAGGTAAGCTTTTTACTCTTACAAAGCATACTACAGGAAACTTTTAGATTCTCTAGACATTGTTTTTCTCTTAAACTGAGACATGCTCTGCATATATATCACCAGTTGTTTTAGAAATTAAAACTTACTCTAAAGCAAAATGAACAGCTTCTAATATGGCCTTTCTCATTTGCAGGCAAATTTTGTTGGCATCTGAAGTCATGGTTCTCATCGGTATAATCATGAGCTTTCGTTTCACACCTCACTACTCCATTCCGCAATATGTCATTTCAGCTCTCATCACATTTGTATTTTCTGAGGTGCTTGAAGGTATGTATGTATGTTTATATTTATATACATTGAGTGCAACCATGCAAAACATTATGTGAAGCAAAACCTAAATCAATCATATGCTGCTGAATTATCAGTCACACAACTTCTAATATCGAACCATGCAGGAGTGAATCTGTCTTTGCTCTCACGAGTAATGTCATCGAGGCTTTCCAGAGGGACCTACAATGGTGGACTCCTTTCAACAGAGGCCGGGACGTTGGCCCGTGTAGTTGCAGATGCCACTATTACTGCAGCAGGTTATCTAGGCACGGACCTCCTTCTCAATGTCACTCTTCTGCCACCCCTTGTGATCTGCATAGTCTCCATCGCAGCAACACTCTACACTTACAACAATCTCTACTGAAGAAGCATGTCTCTCTTGTAGCTGTACAAGTGTACAGTAATGTTCCTAAGCTAAAACGATTCCTACCCACAATGGGTTTGTATATCTGTTCAAGCATGGTTTGTAAACATTTTGATGAAGTGTATATGCAATATTTCTTGTATTTAGTGCATTTATGTAAAGGTACATCATGTAAAAAGAACTATGAACATGAGCCGCTATTTCTGGAATACATCGGTGCATTTGTGAGCATTCACGTTTGTCTTTTAGCCTTATGTTCTTTGAATTTGCATTATCTTCCAATGCAAGCACATCAGTGGCATATTGCTGAATAGAACTTTTTTGGGCGTGAGATGCTAAAGATAACATATAACTGAAAATTTATACCACAGTTATAGATAACTTTCTACAAATAATACCAGGAGGCCCTCTGTTGTATATTAAGCCCTATGTTTCAACGTAAATGCAATTTTCTTAAATATATCCCATGTTGGGCCTACCCCAGTATGTTGTTTATTATAGTCCAAAACTGAAACAGACGTGCAGAGAAACAGCACAGATGTTGTAGTGTGGAGCAAGCAACATCCAAAGAAGTGCTCTTCAGGCTGAAGGCTTGGCTCTATGACCTAGAGAGAGCAGCACAACGGGGAATAATGCAAATAATTTTGGAGACGGATGCTTCAAATTTTGGCATGGTATTGACAACAAGCCTGATGGACAATGGCCCGGAGGGGCGCTGTTTAGGAGGATTCATTCTGCAATGGCTAGATACTTTGTTTCATGCTCAATCTCAATCTGTCCTAGATCATGTAACAGGGTGGCCGACTGTATGGCCATTCACGGTGCTATTGCCTTACCTGATGAGGGGCAAGTGTTCTGGTGCTAGGCACCAAACTTTGTAAACAATTCTGTCTCCGACGATTTGCCTAGAGACCTTGGTTTATAAAGTGTTGTGAGTTTCAAAAAAAAAAAACAAAAAAACAGTTCACTCTCTTATTTTTTTCACTTTTTATTTCATGTATGTTATATATATCAAGGTAGCCATCGTTAAAAGTAGCAACTCAGTTATGAGAACATAAATCTTCAATACCAAAAAAAAATGGCATGGAGAGACCTTAATCCTAAGACTCAATCTATTAGAAAAACTTATTAAAAACGATAGATCCCCACTTCTTCTGGCCTCCCGCGATATACCAGAGGGGAAAGAAGAGGGGGGCCATTGGTGGTGGACGGCGGGGGCTGTGGTAGCGGTGGTGGCTCTTAGGGCAAGGGCATACGATAAGGCTTTAGTTGAGTCAGTTAGGTCGCTTGAGCAGCACTCTTGAGCCCTAGGTTTGACTCCGAGTGGAAGCAAAATTCAGACTATGGTTACAAAAATTATCTCATTTATCTCACTCCAAACCATAGGTCTAAGGTCCGACCCAAGGTCCTGGCCATTCTCACATGGGTTATGGGCTATGGTGCCGCTATATATGAGTTGGGCAGTGGTTTGAGATTTTGTCGATCAACGTGAGAATGTCTTCTTATCAGCAAAAATGTCCAAGGACTGTCTTACACCTCGTAGACCAAGTTTTTTTTAGCAACTTAGCTCTATTGCAATGTCTCCAAAGAAGAAAGGAGAGTATTGGACATTTTCTCATATGATGACCCACTCGAGGGGTTCCCACCATCCACCTTATTATATATCATGGGGATGGGGTTACATATAATGGCCGTCTAGGACGTCATCTCTTATGGTGTAAGGTCTGTTCTAATGCTAATGTAACAGTACTTCTTGAGCATCACCTATGTATGGTTGACTTCTGTGTTCTGTTTAGACCTCAAGGGATGGTGGGGGTGGTGATGACCATGTGGGGTGGGCAGTATAGTGCTTTCCATGCCGTTTAAGTAGCATGAGGTCATGATACAGTGCATGGTATGTTGTGAACCGATCCTAGCTAGTCTGGAACCGATCCTACCAGTGCATGGTATGTACTGAACTCCGTCTAGGCACAGTGTCAGCGCTTATCGGATATTTAGGTGTGTCTTCCTTTGCATTAGGGTATGTTTAGAACGCAGGAATGCAAAACAAAGGAATAGAAAAAACGCAGGAATAAAATAGATCAGAAAGTAGAAAACTATAGGATTCAAAAACACAGAAATATAAACTTTTGGGTGTTTGGATTGCAGGAAAACAAAAATCTGAAATATGCCCAACTAGCAAGGTTTCATGCTTGAGAACTTGAGAAAACATTGTAGGAATTTTTCCTTTAGGTTTCTTTGGATGTTTTTTTTTTCTATGTTTTGCGAAGCAAGGTTAGCCTTTCCTTTGGAAAGGAATGTAGAATTCCTTTGTTTCAAACACCAAGTAAAAAAAACTTTCCTATGAAATTTATTTCATTGTTTTTCCTTTGAAAAGCCTCCAATCCAAACAGGCCCGCATCCATAACACCCTGGATGATGTGTTCTACTTGGGTCTTCGGTCAACTGCTCTCGCATGCCTAAGTGGCGTACATTGCTCGGGGTCCTGATTACTGTACTTATGGAGCACTTTGATCAAACATGATGCAGGCTAGTCGACCTAGCCTACCCTGGTCCCAGGGAGGGGGGGGGGGGGGGGGGGGGCAACTAGACCTTGGTGTATCGACGATACGGTGATTGCCTGATTGGTGAGAGCAACACGAGAAAGATAACATGAATGTAATTCTCATAGGATAGGTAGATCAATTTATAGACATAAAAAAAATGCCTCAATACAATACCAAGGAAGTGGCGATAATCGGACATCAAGAATTTACTCCCTCCGTCTCTGAAAGAATCAATTCCTACAATCCGTGTCGATCAAACTTTTTTAACTTTGACTAACTTTATAGAAAAATGTAACAACATCTATGACTAAAAATGAGCATCATGTAAAAATATGTTCTTAGTTAAATCTAATGATACTAGTTTAATATCATAACTTTCAATATTTTATTCTAAAAATTTGGTCAAAGTTTAAAAAATTTGACGTAGGACAAACCCAGAAATTCATTCTTTCAAAGACGGACGGAGGGAGTATCATTAAGGTGCATGTGCCGCTTGACAAAGTCAATTAATCCAGAGTGGCACCGTCCTCATCTTTTTGGTACTTTTAAGTCCTTTCAAATGTTATTTTTGCACCGCCAGATCTCCCCGTGTGGGTTCATATTTTTTCTAACCATTATAAAATTTCTCATAATTGAAACTATAAATTCAGATGAACCTGCACTCTGATGTAATGTAATACCCTCCTACTCTACATTAGAGATTAACCTGCACTCTTCATGTGTATTTCTACTCCACATGACTGCGCTGATTTTCTGAAACTCCAGCCAAGGGTCCTTATCGGACTCATTAACACCCGACAGCCATATGCAGGGGCGCAGGCGCGTTAATAACTGAACTACACCGAATCGAACCATTCAGAGCACGCGAGATCTGCATGCGTCGAATGGTTAGATAGATGATGGGCCTAGCCAGAACCAGAACCTGCTGGCCCTGGCTCGCCAAGGACTCGGTGGCAGTAGGTGGCAACAGAACAAGAAATCAAATGGAGGTAGATTTTGTCTGAAGCAAAGCCATCCGCTCCGGCACAGCACGGTCGGGCCGGGCGCAACAGTGTGGCCGTACACGTGCGATCCGAGGTGAAGTCACCAGCTCAGCTGTTTCGGCGGTTCGGTCCTTGGAGTTGGACCTACTACCTTTTCTTTCCTCACGCTCATGGCGTTGGCGTGCATGATGCATGGCCGCGGTGGCCATCTTGGGCGTGGTCAAACGTACGTGGAAGGGAGGCGATTTACTCTCGTGGACCTAGCCGAACACGACTCCGGCGGCGATGGAGGGCGGCCTCTTGCTGCAGAAAGAAAATGATGGCGCTGTAACGTGCGGTACGACCACGTACGCACCGGTGGACGTTTGACCTCGTCTGTTGCTGCACTGCACTGGTGCCTGGTGGCCACTGCTGCCCGGCGATCTTTTAACCTATAGTTTGAGTACGAAGAGGAGAACATACGTGCAATGTATTTGCTCCCTTGTTAAACAAATGCGAAAGGCTCTCAGCAGGGTAGGGGCAATCTTGGTGTGTGCAGGCAATATGCTAGGTTAGTTGCGCAAGAGATTAATTAAGGGCATGTTTGGTACAGCTCTGCTTCACAAGTGAAGCTGGTTTTTTTAGAAAATAGCTTCATGAACAACTCTCTAGGTGAAGCTGAGCTATTTTAAAAAAAATGTTTGACAAAACAGCTTCACCAACAACTTTATTTATGGATATGAGAGAGAAATGAGGAAGAGAGCTGTGATAAGCTACTATTTTTAGCTTCACCTAACTTTATATCTTTGTAAGAGGGAGAGAAAACAGCTTTATATGTGAAGTTGTTTTGGAAAAAGATGTTTGACAAAAAAAACAGCTCACAACAGCTTTATGAAGCTGTTATAAGCTGTACCAAACAAATCCTAAGTTGTTGACACAAGAGATGAATCCATTGTCTACAGCTGCAGCAGCTTTAGCTTAGCTTAGAGATAAACTACAAGGAGAAACAATTCCATTTCTGAACACCATCATCCACGCTAGTGAATTTAACATCTTAACTCGCATTACTGCAATTAATGCATGTGCAGCGGATCAGCAGAGCTGCAACCAACAACCTCAGCCTGTCAGCCATCTAGTACTCTCTCCTCTCCTCGATATATAAAGGCACGCATGCAGCACGTCTCAGTTGCCCACACAAAGTTGTTGCCTGTTCACAGCTTGCGCGCCCCAAAATGGCTGCCGACGACGATCTGCATTTCACACGAACACTGCCCACCGTTCTCGCTACGAGCTTCTTCTTTGTACTCCTATGCAGCTCACCACAAGGTAACAGCGATGATATAATATAGTTTTTTCTCCGTCAGTCTTCGTCCTTCCCGTTTCATATATCATATACTATAGCTAATACAACCGCTCGATCACTCACCGTATATATATGATGCATGCATGACATTGCATGCGTGAACAAATCAAAATCAAACATAGTAGGAGTACGTGGCATGAACTACACGTTCATGAAGGACGCGGCGCTGGCGCCCAACGTGTCGTACTACGACTACATCATTGTGGGCGGCGGCACGGCGGGGTGCCCGCTGGCGGCCACGCTGTCGGAGCGCTTCCGCGTGCTCCTGCTGGAGCGCGGCAGCTCGCCCTACGACGACGAGCGCATCGGGGACATGACCCGCTTCGCGGACACGCTGTCCGACACCTCCCCGGGCTCGCCCGCGCAGCGGTTCGTGTCGGAGGACGGCGTCATCAACTCGCGCCCGCGGGTGCTGGGCGGCGGCAGCTGCATCAACGCCGGCTTCTACACGCGGGCCAGCGACGACTACGTGCGGGACGTCGGGTGGGACCTCGGGGACACCGGGGCGGCGTACCGGTGGGTGGAGGACGTGGTGGCGTTCCAGCCGGAGCTGGGCCCCTGGCAGGCCGCGCTGCAGGCCGGGCTGCTCGAGGCCGGGGTCGCGCCGGACAACGGCTTCACGTTCGACCACCTCGATGGGACCAAGGTCGGCGGGTCCATTTTCGACGCCGACGGGCGCCGGCACACGGCCGCGGACCTGCTCAGGTACGCGCGCGCCGAGGGGCTCGACGTGCTGCTACGGGCCAGAGTGGCAAAGATCTTGTTCAGTAATAATGTCAGAGGTCAGAATTCGTTCGTACGTTCGAGTAAAATGTTTTTTTCACCGCTTGCTGAGTGCTGACCATGCACAGTAGTGTGTACGTACGTCGTGTACTACCATCCGATCGAACTGACTGACTGACTGGCGGATGGCGGTTACTACTTCACTTGGGCGCCTGCAGGGAGACGGCCAGTGGCACGCGGCGTGGTGTTCCACGACTCCGAGGGGCGGACGCACAAGGCGTACCTCAACGCCGGCCGCCGGAACGAGATCATCCTATCGGCGGGGGCCATGGGCAGCCCTCAGCTGCTGATGCTCAGCGGCGTCGGCCCAGCCGACCACCTCAGCTCGTTCGGCATCACCCTCGTGCACGACCAGCCCGGGGTCGGCCAGGGGATGTCAGACAACCCCATGAACGCCGTCTACGTGCCGTCTCCTTCTCCAGTCGAGATCTCGCTCATACAGGTCGTCGGCATCACCCAGGTCGGGAGCTACATCGAAGGCTCCAGCGGCTCCAGCTGGGGCGTCCGGCACTCAGCCTCCGGCGGTGTCCACCCGCCGCGCAGCTTCGGCATGTTCTCTCCACAGGTAAGGTTCCGTTCTTGCAACGGCCGGCGATGCTCTGTCATTGTAGCTAGTTTTGTGAGCACTTCATGCTGCTGCTCTTGTAGACGGGGCAGCTGGCCACGGTGCCCCCGAAGCAGCGCACGCCGGAGGCCATCGCGCGCGCGGTGGAGTCGATGAGGCAGCTCGACGACTCGGCCTTCCGCGGCGGCTTCATCGTGGAGAAGGTCCTCGGCCCGCTGTCCACGGGCCACCTCGAGCTGCGCAGCCTCGACCCCGACGACAACCCCTCGGTGACGTTCAACTACTTCTCGCACCCGGAGGACCTCCGCCGCTGCGTGGCCGGCTTGTCGGTCATTGAGCGCGTCATCCACTCCCAGGCCTTCGAAAACTTCACCTACTCCTTCTCCTCCATGGAGATGCTGCTCAACATGTCCACCGGGTTCCCGGTCAACCTGCTGCCCCGGCACGACAGCGACTCCACGTCGCTTGAGATGTTCTGCAGGGACACCGTCATGACCATCTGGCACTACCACGGCGGCTGCCAGGTCGGCAGGGTCGTCGACGCTGAGTACCGGGTGCTCGGCGTCGACGCGCTGCGCGTCATCGACGGCTCCACTTTCAACGCCTCTCCAGGAACCAACCCGCAGGCCACCGTCATGATGCTCGGCAGGTAATCCCAATCCCTAGTGTGCTTACACCTGTGATATTTTTTCGGCGCATTTTGAGCACTTCTGCAGGCACGCCCTAGTGGTACTGATTCCTGTCTCCAAGGTTGCCTTTTTAGGTCGAATCTTACCAATCTTCCAATGAATGATTGTGTCTCTAACTTGGCAGGTATATGGGAGTCAGAATCCAAAATGAAAGGTTCAAAGCTGAAGGATTAGAGGGGAAAAAACTGTAATGATCCTATAATCCAAGATAGTAGGCGTGTTAAGTATCTTTATTGAAGTATGTAATAATACTGGATTCAATATTGTTGGTGGGATTCTGATACTGATAGCTTTGCACATACTGTCGGAACTATATCATGTTGTTTGTTACTATATATGTATGTTATGAGTGAAATCTGCATCTAAGCTTCCCATCATGTATTCTTGATCAGAACATAAACATTAGTGAGGCAGCATCACGAATTTTACTGTGTGGGTGTGGTCAAATATTATACTGGACAATCGTTTTCTCTTTGGAAAATGGAAATCACCAGCAGCAAGTGTGGCAGCATCACTGATTTTACTGTATAGTCAAATATTATACTGAACAATCGGTTTCTCTTAGTAAAATTAAAATCACCAGCAGCTGTGTTTTGTGGCTAGTGCCAATTGCCAAAGAAGGGTCTCGATCTCGACCGAGAAAGGGAATCCGATAGTGGGGTGAGAACTTCAGAGGGACAAAACCATCAAGGCAAAAGGGAAAGGGAGATGTTGGATGCCAAGAGGATATCCATGGTTTAAAACCCTTCGAAAGGATCATGAAGGACATGTCTCGTCAAGGATATGTTCACTATATAAATATTGCAGTGCCACAGCCCCACAGCGAGCATAAAACAATGAGGCCAAGATAAGAAAGAGAAAATGGTCAGGAAATGGAATGCCTAAGCTGTCCAGTTTCAGGGCTTCTCTTTCTTGGCAGGGAAGCATGAGAAGCCATAGCTCTGTTCTGTTCAGCCCTCTGCCAAAGGAGAGTTGCCCTGTAACAGGACTCAGCTTATGGTTCACCATCATCGTAAGGACAGCTTCAAGCTTACACTGCAGAGTACCGGCCTATGGTGGTGCAAGACTGCAAGGTTTGAATGCTCCCTATTTTTACTGGCTTTACATGTTTGTTCAAGCAGACAAGGAAGTAGGTTGGTTTTTATGCATTCCTTTATGGTTTGCTATTTCCTGAGCCCTAGATCCTTTTGGTTTTCTGTTTTTTATTTATAGAAGAAAAGCTTTACTGCAACTCTTGTAAGAAGAATTTGATCGTATGGATGAAGGATGGTCATCACCAGCTCAAGCCCAGTGTCATATATTTTGGCAATCCTCTGCGTTTTTGTTGGTATAAAATCTGTCTGCTCAATCAAGTACATGGTTCAGTAGTATCATGATTCAGAGTCAAGATTTAACATGGTTACCTAATAGTTACCCATCAATCATGGTCACTAATTTGGCAACTGGGGCATGTCAATTACCTGAACTTGTGCTGAAGGAGAATATGCCAATTTGAATAAGTTTCATTTTCATTTGAGACCAGTTAAACTCGATTCTAAGTAGCTTTGCCATTCCTCCAGTACCATAACCAACAACGCCCACCTCTTTTTTCTTTTTTTTTTCTTTTTTTTTTTGTAGAGTTTGGTGGAGCAATCTCCACTCCGAATGCATTACCATAAGTCCACAAGGATTATCAGATGTAGTTCAGATACATTCCGGTTCCAGCAAAGCAAGCACTGCTCTCAACAGATTTTGGCTCATAGGCCCTAAGTTATCATAGGGTTTAGGCACACAGGCCCCAAGTGTGGCCATATCAGACTACTACAACATCTTATACTCACCGAGGTGCCTTTTATGCTGCACAAGCGAAATGGTATGAGGAGGGTTTCAATGCATGCTCCATGGAGGCATTGGCATGTAAAGCTAAGCTTGGTTTTTGCCGGCCAGTTGGGAGTGTGCAAAGTGTGAGGATGGAAACTCAGTGCCCTGTTCGCTTGACTTATCAGCCCAGTTTAGTCATGGTACAATTTTTTTTCTTCTTACAAAAAAACAACAAAAAAACAGTATTAGTCAGCTTATCAGCCGTAGAAATGATCATCCGAACAGGCTTGCCTAACATTGGTGCAGACGTGGAACAAAAGAGAAGTTTAGATCTATTATTGACTTGACTCCCATACTCTAGCAAAACAAGTGTTAGTGTTGCATCGCTTGGAGACGTGACATGTAACTTTAGCGTGCGTGTATGAGCAAATTGTTTTTGAGGCTGTGACCGGCTGATAATGAAAAGCAAGACAGTCACAAAAAACATCTTATACTAAAAAAAACACATCTGAGAACTGTTATACTTACAACACAAGCGCTAGGTTGTCATTGTTTCATCAGATTAAATCTCAGGTCGACTCTGTTTGTCCTTTTTATGATTATAACCACATGTCTTACTAACCTAATCAACATGAACACACTAATTGAGCGATTAATTAACTATTCGTTTAACAAATTTCCTATAAGCACTTAGAAATCATCATTGTGAAGATCCTTGCAAAAACCCTTTTGTGAGGGGAATTTCAAATGCCCATACAAGCTTTGATCTTTTGTCAAAATTTCTTGGTAGTAGCTTCAACATGTCTTGGTAAAGGCCTGTGCAAAGTTTGTAATTAGGAGATCATTTGGATTGATTTCGGATCTTTCTTAGAGAAGAACTTGTTGCTTTCTAAGAAAACCTGCTAAGTCGATTACCGAATCTAGCTAGCAATGTTTTGGACATTTACTCTATCTGAGGTGATTTTTTGTACATGTATTCTTATGATGTTTTGAGCCCCTCTACAAAATTTTACAATTTTTAAGGTTATTCAAAATGATTTTGCTATTTTTATTATGAGGTTACAGGCTCAAAATTGTAAAACCGACGTCACTGGTTTTAGAAACCAGCCATGCTAGTTTTTTTTGTCGATGATACCTAAATTTGCTCTCTTTTACCTTCGATAATTTTCACATCTTTTTAGACTAGTTTCTAGGGTACGTAGATCCTGGGTCTTGTTTAAATGCAAAAACTTTTGGAAAAATGATACTATAACACTTTCATTTGTATTTGACAATTATTATACAACCATTGAGTAACTTGGCTCAAAAGATTCGTCTCGCAAATTATAAATAAACTATGCAATTAGTTATTTTTACCTATACTTAATGCTTCATGCATGTATCCAAAGATTCAGTATGACGGAGAACCTTATAAAGTTTTGAAATTTTGAAGACATCTAAAATAGGCCCTTTGTGACTACGAGAACTTAATTATCGGCCTCTCATTGTTTGAGATATTCATGGATTGGGTTGTGACGTATGCAACTCTTTCGTTCTTTGAAAAATCATAATCACTTGTTTCGGTCCTTCAACGTATTGCTCATAAAAAGAGCAGAAAAGTTTGACAATAGAAGCAAATGCCCTTTCTTCTCATAAACACCTTCAGTTACGTGGAAAAAGCATCATCACTCGTTAGTCTAGAAAACAGGCACCATACCACCGGCAAACAAATGAGTGCAGCAGTAAGGAAAAACCCATACCACGATACATCGCTTTTAAGATTTCAAAAATGTTAGTCACAATATACTGCAAATATTAATAGTGTCCTGTCAATAACCAAACAGAGACACCACATCAATAAGAACATTATCTGAGATTTGCAAATCGGTCCACGACCCTATCATACCTAACAACCATAAGTGACTAATCTGCAACAACAAAGAGGTCTCGTAGCCTCGTAGGGGCAGCAGCAGTGGATTGTATAATGCACAATCACTTAAGATGGATCAATGTGAAGAAGAGTAAAATATATGCTGCCTGCCATTAAACATGGCATTATGTGTCATCTAAGTTTCTAGCCCCCTAAAATATACATCTAGCTATAGAAACTCAGTTGTATTGCGCCACGAGCCCACGAGAATCCAAAGCGATCTTGGCCAGACCCATTTAGGGCTTCTTCAATGCGGACTACAGGTCCTGCATGCCTCAACATAAAGCATAAAGGTGCATACCACATCGGCTACAAGTAGCCAGATCAGAATCATACACTACATGTCTGCATGCCTCAGTATAAAGGTGCAGACCACATCGGCTACAAGTAGCCATATCAGAATCATACGCTACTTTATTCTTGTCCAGAGCATGCTTATCAGAAGTGGTACAGGGAACAAAGTGGCTCCATCCCTACAACGCCTACCCCATAAGTGGTACACGGAATAGTCACTCCATCCCTGCAACGCCTACCCAAGTGGTTGCCCATGTCTTTTGTCAAATGAAAGCATAGCGCCAGTAAATCCTGAAATATATTTGAAATACGCTCCCACGAGAAATCGAACTCAGAATGACTTAGCCAACCAGACTAATTACCTTTTAGCGGAGATATATATTTTTAGAAGGTGCAATATAGGAGATATCAGATATGTATGTAAAAAGAAAAGAAAGGAAAAGACCAACCTAACAGATTACATGGTGAGTCTAAGTGTTATATGGGCCTGGGCTGGAATTATTTGGGCCAATGCAGGCTAGCGATGCAACGCTAGATCACCTGAGGCGCCTGCTCCAGCAATCAGCGCTCAGCGGTGAAACGGCCGTAATGGAAACCAGGCTGATGTTTCTCGAGGCCGCACGAGAGGGAGGTCAACCTGAAACGAAATCTGGAAACAGCAGCCGAGTTCAAAGTTCAGAACCAAAACTTGTAGCATCAGAGCATCACTAGTCCTCCAAGCCGATTCCCATCCAACCAACCCCCGCACACCGCCGCGGGAAGGAGAAGAGACCGGAAGAGCCTACAAAAGCTAGGGGGCGCGGCACAACGCAGAATGGTGGGCTTCCTCCGGGCCTTCGCCGCCGCTTCCGCTGTGCCCGCAGCAGCTGCCGCAGCCTACGCTCTCTCTTCCTCCTCCGCCCCCTCCTCCTCGAAGCTCCGCTTCCCTCTGCCTGCCTCCTTCCTCTCCGCCGCCGCCTCCTCCTCGACCTCCGGGCGCGCTCCCAACGCCGTGCCCCCGATGGCCACCGCCGCCTCGGCCGCGGCCGATCTCTCGGCGCCCGATAAGGTTTGGCCGTTCACTCGCGCCAGTAATCTTGTTCGCCTCGCCTGAGAGCTGTGCGGCTTTTCTAACCTTGTGTGTGGTGCTTTGGTGTGTTGCAGCAGCAGGACTCCGCGCTTCCGGAGCTCACGGTAGGTGCTTCTGACTTTACTAGAGGCCTAGAGTCTTGATTTTCACGATGAGATGCTACTTGCGCTGGGAGAGGTGGTTGCAGTAACCTGAATTAGTTTTGAAGGACTAGATACTGTGTATAGAATGGTGGTTGAGTGGGGGGAAATCGAATACATCAATTCTGTATCTAGGTTTAAATCGCTTGAGATCTTGGTCCGATTGTGGTGATATGTTCAATTGGTTGGTTGCTGTAGGTGGTCTAATTGACTGGCTAGATTGTTTTTACTTTTCTGCAGTTAGTGGATGTTTTCCAATTTGTAAAGCTGGTAATCCACTAGTGGGCCTTAGCGGCTTAGTGTTATCCTGTCATCTCATTTAGCTATTTAGAAGAAAAGGGGAGTTGCATCGGTGAATTTTGGTTGCACCTGCAGATGTTGTGCTAAAGGTCATGTTTGTCTTCATGCTGCATCAAGATATTTGATTGATTGATCAAGAGCAGAAGTAATGAATCTATCCTTTGATTTGATTCCTCCCTGTTGCCAGAAGATTGTTCCTTTGAGAGGGGCAATCAGTTTTCATATGAACTATTATATTAATTAGAACAGTTAAAACAGATAAGTAGTTGTATATGACTTGCATAGAAGGGAGGCGGTAAAATTTGAGTACGAAAGTCGGATGGTAAATAGCATCAGTCATCCAAACACTTACAATAACTAAACGACATTGGTGATTGTTCCATTCTGAAAAGAATTTTATATGTTCAAGGTAGGTGGGGAATTTCCTAGCATGTGGGTGCTTCGTGAACTCCATAAGTGATATTTAGTCCTAATGTGCTGTAGAATTAACTTGAAATACGGCATAGAAATACGAGGCAATATATTCATTTTTTCTTTTTTAAAAAATACATATATGAATTAGGCAATCTGTAGTCTTTCTGGCTGAACCGACTATTTGGCTTGTTTCGTTGCACACTATGTTGACAGAAACAGCACCCGGTGGTTCACTTCATGATTTTTTGTGCATTCTCTAGAAAGTTTAATGTCTCAATGGCAACAGTTTTTTTAACAATCTTGTGCCTGATATGATCTGAAGACAGAATTTATGGTGGACATGAAATGTGAGGGATGCGTAACAGCTGTGAAAAACAAGCTGCAAACTCTTGAAGGTATATGGCCATATTTTTTAATTCTCTATTGACTTTAATGAAACTCTAAGCATAGTACTTTCTGTTTCAACTATTTTGGTTTGGTTTATGAATGCTGCCTTCTACTACAGGAATAAAAAACATTGAGGTGGACTTGTCTAACCAAGTTGTTAGGGTTCTTGGGTCTCTTCCAGTGAAGACAATGTTAGATGCCCTTCATCAAACAGGTCGAGATGCACGACTGATTGGCCAAGGGAACCCAAATGGTTCGTGTTGATTACATGTTATTCAGCATTTGTTATCTAAATTCATTCAGAATAGCTTGGTATTTATTGGCATTTGTTATCAAAATTCATTATGGTAGATTTAGCCACCATCAGTGAGTGAAGTGTGATGTTGGGTATTCCTTATGACATGTAGACATTTGTAGCATTGGGCTTTAATTCTCTCTTGTGTATGTGTCCTTTTCATATTGAGAGACCCATCGAAATTGTGAAGATCTTTAAAATGTTACTCTAGTCTCCAATTGTCTTTGAAATGCTCATAAGTTGCACCAGGTCTTATTGAGCTCATTTAATTGTTTGATGGAGCATCAGTTTTAATTGACAGATACTGTGAAGACCACCTTCTGATTGCTTGCCTGTTCTATTTTGCTAAGATGCTGCATAGTTTTGTATATTAGGACTAATTCTATGCCCCCTAACATTGCAGATTTCTTAGTTTCCGCTGCTGTAGCTGAGTTTAAAGGGCCAGTTGTATTTGGTGTTGTTCGTTTGGCCCAAGTAAACATGGAGTTGGCTAGAGTTGAAGCCACATTTAGTGGTCTATCACCTGGTAAACATGGATGGTCAATAAATCAGTTTGGAGATTTGACAAGAGGTGCAGAAAGCACTGGTAATGTGTATAATCCGCCAGATCATTTATCCGATAAGGTAATATTCTACCACTTGAAATAATCAGAACACGGTCATAAATAAATAATTACAAATGTTAACATGTTGGCAATTGGAGAGGCTTGGGGATTCTCTTATGTTGTTTTTTTTATTTCTGTATGTAGAATGAGATAATCTAGCTTCAGAATCATTTCATCTTTTATGATAGAAAATTACAGTTTCAAACTTTCAAAGACAAGCAACTTCAGAGCAGACGGTTTATGTTTAGACTTCTTTGCACCCATATTAATTTGCTCTTTCAGAGTTGCATTGCATCCAGTGCATGTCATAGCAAGTCACAGTTGGCAACTTGGTATCGTGACCTGGTACTGTATGCCTACATCTCACACAAAATCGGTTCATTTACTTTCCCTCATTGTAGCAAAAAATAAATTCAAAAGCAAAGTTCTGCCAAATCAAATATGTTAGCTTTACATGAATGGCTTGAGCTTTGCAGCATGTTCCAAGAATATAACTAGATTAATATAGAGACTTAAGCAAATTAACTAGTTGAAGGTTTTGACTAAAAAATTAGCCCACCTATTTGCCCTTCTGTTTTGATGTGCTAAGGCTAATATTGGCTATTTTTTAGCTAGCTGGTAATTAGCCCTTGTGTCAAATAGGTCCTTATTATCCCAAGATAACCAATCATAGAGGTTTCTACTAGATTTGTTATTCATGTTTCCTCTGCAGTTGCTCCGTGATCTACCGATCTACATTTACTATAAAGCATTCATTGTGCCTTAAATACCATGACAAAATCCACCAACCAAATAGTTCCTGCAAATATCAGCAAGGCACTGGCATACTGGTCTGTTTCTGTTTTGCATATGCTGCATCACATGTGTTGTCAGAACATAGCAGATTTGGATTGGAATTGAGCAGCTGTAGTTCACCCACCGCTGGGCCTGGTCGGGTGGGCCATCTTTTACAGTTTGGATCTCTTTAGCCTGTTACATTAGATTAGTCTAGCCTACTTTTTACAAGTGCATATCTTTGGGAAAGATAAGGGAACGGTTCCTTTTGCAGTGGCTGATTATGTTTATAAAGGTTTTTAGAGAATGTGTTGTATTTAGCTGAGTGATCAGTCTTGAGAAATTAAATTGTGTTATAAATAATTGAGAGAACATTGTTTCAACATGCAGAGCACAACCTTTTGAACCCTGAGCTTAACATTGTATTCAATTCGTGAAGTGCTGTTTTGAGAATTCCATTTCATTTTGAAGGAATGAATACCAGTTTCAAGTTTCAACAACGAAAATATAACCCTTTCAAATCAAAATTGGGAACTAATATTTGCACCTCTCTGAAACAGCCGCTTGGTGACCTGGGAACACTAGAAGCTGGAGAGAACGGGGAAGCCCATTTCTCAGGACCGAAGGAGAAACTTAGAGTCGTTGACTTGATTGGCCGCTCTATTGCTTTGTATGCAACCGAGGACAGGTCCGACCCTGGCATTGCTGCAGCCGTGATTGCAAGAAGTGCCGGCGTAGGAGAGAACTACAAGAAGCTCTGCACTTGTGATGGTGTCACCATTTGGGAATCAAGCTAAACCTGATACCTACGAATTTTCCATACTATTTGCTTCAGTATGTTGTACACACATTAATGTAGAAACAATCAAACTGGCAACTGAACATTTGGAATAAGCATGAATACATTGAGGAATAAAGGCTGTTCTCATGTGGAGCCTTGACAGTATTTTTGCGTCGGTTAGTGGACCTGTTCTGCTGCTGCCGCTGCGACACAAACAGATCTCTGGCTTGATTACCCAGGCCCAGAGGTTCCTGCTCCATTGCTTGCTTGACTAAACGCACAGTACACAAACGAAGCTCACATTGGTGGCAGCCATGTGAGGACGAGCGGGCTCCGGACGATGTGGACGCCGTCGCTCCAGGACAGCGCTCCGAACTCCGGTGCCTTCTGGGCAGCCTTGGTTGTCATCGTCACCTTGTAGGTCAGCTTCTGATTCGAGCTTGTGAAATGCAGGGTGCTTGGTTCGACGACAATGTTTGCGCCTTTGAACTCTGAAACCTTGACATGGTATGTCGAAGACGGCGGACCGACGTTCGTCACCGTGCGACGCACCGTCAGCGCGGCTGATGGCTGCTCCGAGAAGACTGCAGAGATCGCCGGATAATTCAAGTCGCCCGGCGAGGTGAAGGTGTGCTTGCATGTCTTGTTCGAGTTCTTGGTGAAGGACCTGAGCTGCAACGGCGTCAGGTTCTCCACGCATAGGAACTCCAGGTAGTCGTCCTGGCCGATGTCGTAGACCAGGCCAGGATTGAGAGCGCGCAGCGGGTGTATGTGGCCAGCTCCGTGATCGAACGGCGTGGACGCTCTGCCGGTGGCCGCGTCCTTCAGCGACCGGTACGTGTTGTCGTGGACGTACGCGGTGGTCATCAGCGCGGACTTGATCTTGGCGGGGCTCCAGTCCGGGTGGCTGGCCTTGATCAGCGCGGCCACGCCGGCGACGTGCGGGCACGACATGGACGTCCCCGACAGGATGTTGAACCCGACCCGCCGGCGGTCGGTGGACAGGCTCGACGGGCTGGCGTCGCCGCTCCATGCCGCCAAGATGTTCACGCCGGGCGCGATGACATCCGGCTTGAGGATCTCCAGGGTCAGGAAGTTGGGTCCCCGGGATGAGAACGCGGCGACGACTGGCGATGGGCGGATCCCGAGCTTCGTCCCGTCGAAGCTGAGCGTCGCGGTCGGTTTTGGGGCGGTTTTGCTGTACTTCTTGGTGGCAATGCCTTCAGACTGCCCAACGGCCACTGCAGGCAGGAGGTGGCTGTCGGCAACAAGCTCCTCGCCGTTTGCCGGTGTGTTGGCGAGTATCATGCCCACGCCACCGGCGCTCTTGACAACCTGACCCTTCTGCACCCGAGGACTAATCCCGCGGTCGCAAATCACAATCTTTCCAGCGACTTCGTGGGGCTGGAGTGTCCCCTCCAGGCACAGGGACCTGGGGTCAGGGATGCTCGAGTTGCCGCCCATGTACACTAACGGATACTGCTCCTTGGACGAAAGATTTCGCCGGCCTTTGTAGAGTGAAACGCCGGTGATGTTTGCGCCGTTACCGAGCGTCACCGTGGACGGGAAGTCCCGGTCCATGGTGCTGGCGCCCACCGTGGTTATCCACGGCGACAGGTTGGTGAGGCTTATGGGGTCCGGGCCGGCGTTGCCGCCTGAGCAGGCGACGAACACACCCATCTGCATGGCACCGAACGACGCGATGGCCAGGCTGTCGTGGAAGTAGGGCGACGAGCCGCCGCCTAGGGAGATGGAGAGCACGTCGACGCCGTCCGCCACGGCGCGGTCGACGGCCGCCAGGATGTCGGAGCTGAAGCAGCCCCCCGCCCAGCACACCTTGTACGCCGCGACGCGGGCGCGGGGCGCCATGCCACGGGCGACGCCGCTGGCGTAGCCGAAGAGGCTGGCGTCCGGCACGGGCGCGCCCGCGGCGGTGGCCGCGGTGTGCGTGCCGTGGCCGTCCTGGTCCCGCGGAGACTTGAGCTCCGCCGTCTCGTTGATTGGCCCCGACGAGGCCTCGTAGCCGTTGTAGAAGATGCGCGCGCCGATGATCTTGCGGTTGCAGTTGGCTATGGTGAAGCCCCGGCCGGTCTGGCACAGGCCCTTCCACTTGGCCGGCACTGGGCCGAGGCCCTTGTCGCTAAAGCTGGGGCTCTCGGGCCAGATGCCGGTGTCGAGCACGCCGACGACGACGTCGTGGTCGGCCAGGCCGGCGGACCATATGCTGTTGCTGATCTCCGGGCTGATGCCCAGGAAGTCCGGGCTCCTGGTGGTGTGCAGCCACAAGACCGTCTCCGGGAGCACGGTCACCACGCCATCCGCCTTGGCCATCCTCTCGGCCTCGTCCTCGTCCAGCTTCGCCGCGAAGCCGTGGAACGCCGTCTCGTAGTTGTAGACGATCCTCTCGTATGGGTCGGCCGCGTCTCCTTCCAGCTGCACAGAGCTCACGGTTTTCACAGTGGATGCGTACCATTCGTGGTGGAAATTGAACGAGCTCGGCATCTCAGACGCAGCCATCTGAACGATGTAAGTCTTCGGAGCCGCCGCGCGAGCAGAGAGGCATGCTTGCAGAGCCACAAGAGCTAAGCACAGCGGAAGAGCCTTCCTCCATCTGATGCCGCTAAAATCCATGGAGGACGAGTCGAAGCTGAGATGGATGGAGAGAAGCCAGCTGCCGTGCCTTATGTACGCTGCTGCTGGAACAGTGTCGTACTAGATAGCTTGCACCGCATGCCTCTAGTGAGAGCTGCGGTGTCCGGTGTGCAGAGGGGAGCCAAGCAGGGGAATGGAGAGTGAAGAGCAGGCGCCAGTCGGGGTGGTGGTGGTTGCCCGTTGCCGGTGTCCTCATTTATGTGAATTCACTCGGTTGTGCCGTGCGGTGGGGCTGTAAATTGCGAGAGCCGTTGTTTGGTGCGCTCATGACATTCCGCCAATTACTCCTTGCCTTCTTGGAGATATTTTAAGTGGGCCATTGACCCTTGTGTTCTTCTGCTTCTCCTGCATGCAAGCTGCAAGGTTAGATTGGAGCAAACACTGAAGCGGTGGATCCGAACGGCACATGGCGCTTACGGGGTAAATCGCATTGATTCGTCACCGTAGACGGTTGCTAGGGTTCGTGAAAACAATTCCTGTGCCATTACTCTCCTACTGTTAACGGCACTGACGCAACGCAGAGCAAGAAGATCGCCGGCGACGGCGATGCGAGCGGATTATATGACGAATACGGCAATCTGAGACGAATGATGGAGCTGCTGCTTGTGCTTGGAGCTTGGTTGCCGAGGAATGCCTGCCCCTGCCTTCTTGTGCTTCCTTCTAGCCTTGCAAGAGGACAGCCCACGGAATCAAAGTTGCATGAAAGTGTTGGATTAACTCTTGATTGGACGACACGGGGAATGGTTGAGCCGAGCTGCGAGGATAGTTGAAGAATCACATGGACAACAGGGACGTAACGTAACAGGTGGTTTGTGTCTGTGATTGATTATGTCACACAAGGATTTTCAGCCTGTTCGCTTGGCTTTTCAGCCGGCTTAAATCCAGTTGGAACAGTGTTTTTCTCTCACAAGAAATCAGCCAGAAGTGAATAATCATATCGAAACAGTGCATAATCCTGCCAAACGAACAAGCCGTTTATTTCTCTGTGGTGCCACTCTGGGTTGGGTGTGTGTCCCTGTTTCAGTGGACACAACAATCTAGCCGGGCGATGTTGATCAATAATCTCCAGGACACTAACCCTATGATTTAACATAGGGAAACCTACAGGTTATTATTGCAGGGGGTTTGGGCACTTTGTAATGCAGGACTCATGTAATTCCTCCGTTTCGAAATATAAGCCATTCAATTTTCAAAATTTACCATGAATTATAGGATATTTTAGATTGTTTAGCTCTATTCATATTTGTTTGCCTTTTAAACCACATCCATGCATGCATTTTAAATTCCATCTTGCCTAAAATCGCTCATGTTCAATAGCATGTCTACATACCTTTTTTTATTAAACTAATAGTAGAACATTAAATGATTTAACAATGAAACTACTTTAGTGAGGGCAATTTAGTTTTTTTACAGGATTTTATATTTGGTTCTAGATTAGTACTTGGATATCTTTACTCTCTTCTATGGTACTACCGCACTTGGCGTCGGTGTCTCGCTGGCCAGAGTGCCTGACCATCATGAAACTAAGATGAACGTAAACCGGTCGTTTAAACCGCGGCGTCAGCCCATTGACATAGTCTTCTGAAGACTTATTAGTAATACAAGTTAATAGTATGTCACATGCCCATATGAAAAACAAATGCAAGGTTTGGCTAAGCCAAAACCCTACGGGCATCTGTGAGGCCTCAGTTGCCGTTGTTCTTATCCCTCCAGCAAATCACGGACGACGCAGGCAGCGCTGTCCGCCTGTCCCCCGGGCCGGGATTTCAGAGTTTAGACGTCACCGGGACACCCGCTGGAATGGATAGCAGGAGAATCGAAAGCATCCGAAGCACGCAGCACGTACTCGTGGCAGGCGGCCGACGTGGGTGGCTCGGCACCCTTGCCCATGCCCGTGCCCGTGCGCGCTCGCTTTCAGCTCGTCTTTTCGGGCGTCGGAGCCATTGGTGTTCACGGTTCACCGGACGGGGACCGCCACCGCCACCGCCACAGCCAAGCCAAACCGGAGCGCTGATTGCTGAAACGCGCGGCGGACGCAGGGCGCACGGCGCTTCTCGCGGTTTGGGCCACGTCTGGTACTGCGCGTCGTCTCTGCTGCGGCTCTGCCACTGCACGCCGAGATGGTCTCCGTGTCCAGCTCAGGCGGCACGTGGTGTTGTCTTGAGTCGTGCTGGTACCACTACCACTGCCACCAATCCAGCACCGTGGCCAGTACGCACGACAAAAGATGCTAGCCCGGCCGGAAACGCCAGTGACAAATGCCCCTGGAATTCCGAGTTGCCAACGGTACTAGCACTACGGAATTCTTGGGTACGCTGTTCTCTTGTCAACTGAGTGACGACTGCGAATGATACTCCCTCCTGGCTCTCCTGCTCACCATACTCTGATACTCGTTTTGCGCAAGAGCTGATAATGTTTATGAAAAGCAATTAAGTTATTTCAAAACTAGTTATCTCCTTATAAACGTAAAATGTTTTTAAACTAGATAGAATCTTAATATCTTATCTTCGAACCTTTTAAAATCTGCATTATTACACACATAGAACATATACACTCTCTTATACTACTCCCTCCATTCTAAATTTTAAGTTATTAATAGTTGATGAAAAATTAATAAGGGGTATATATTAATGCAAAATGGAAAATGACAGAGGTACCTCAGAGTAAAATATGTTGGAGCTCTGTGAACCAGAGATGACAGAAGTTACTGTTATCCTGCTACTGCCAGTAACCGTTAGGCCTATCCGCCTATGAGCTTCAGTGTTCCTTGAAGTTTACTGCGGCTGCTAGAAAGAGGGTCGACGAGCTGGATGGACTCGGATGTGAACAGCGGAATTTGAACCTTCAAGATGCAACGTAATTGTACTTGAATCGAGCTTAATTTGCTTCAACCGCACCGAAAGGCACAAACAAGCAATTAGGAAACAAAACGGTCTCGCTCTGGACTTGTGACATTCCATTTTATTGAGACGCTTTCAACAAGTGGCATGCATGCCCATAAGCACAAACGTCAGAAGGTGGCATCATCACATCACTAAATACGTTTCGTGCCGTGGTATGGTCTGTGGAGGCGGGCCACGACTCCAGTACTCCAGTGTATCCCTAGCTTCAATGCCCTGAAATGAAAGTCGCCACCGGATGGCCGCCGTACGCCTTGATGAATGCGATCGCCTTGCTCCACCGCAGCTCCACGGTAATTTTTAATCACAGTGCTGCGCTGTGTGCGCAGAGCAGCTGCAGCTTGCAGGCAGCATGCCGCCGAGTCGGCCAGTCGGGGGATGCATGGCCGGGTGCGCTGCGGACCAGCACCCCAACAGCTGTGGCGTCAGATCAGATCAACACGTTCTCGGGCCCCTCCGGCCCGCCGACAAGCCGAACGTCGAGGACGACGAGCGGGGCCTTCCCGCGGGCGCGGACGGTGCTGTGAAGGGTGATTTTTTTTGTTATCGTGTCCTGGGCGAAAGAACTCCGGCTCGCCTACGCCTAGTGTCAGCCTGTCAGGTGCGTCACTAGACGTTCCTTCACAATCGTGTGGGGATTGAGCGTTGTTGGTCAAGATGGGAATGGGTCGGGTCGACTTATTGGGGATTCGATCCGACCCACTAAAATAAGGTCAATGGGTCATGAGGGACAACTCTAAATTTTAAAATGGGTCAATAGGGCCGGATGTCATTGACCCAATGTGTACCATGGATCGACCCACTTGTTATATTAATAATATTTTTCTTCAATTTTTCGGTCGCCTTAATTATTTTTAAAATAAATATGATTGGTCAGGGAAGATTGTCTCTGCTTGAAAGTAAGTGAGGAATATCATATTTTAGAAGTGAAAATGATAAAATTAAAAATCATAGTTCACTTGTCAATTTATTTAATTTGATGACAGGCTAATAATATTATGATATTTTTAATCTTGTATCTTACCTTTTTAAATATATTAATAGTATTAATGATTTATGGTTGTGAGAAAAAAATTGGGTCGACCCATACTACCCAATGGGTCATCAATGCCACAACACTTAGAAAAATGGGTCGACCCATGACCTCTAAAATTGGCCTTGGGCCATGAGGCCGGGTCCATGGCCAGGGCCGGGTCAACCCATTCCCATCTAGAGTTGTTGGCCCGACACGCCAACAGCAGGAAGGAAGAGCAGGGAAGGTGTTGTTTCCGTCTATGTAAACACAAGATTGATACGTGCATTTGTGGTTCGGATTGAGTGATGACTGATAAATGATTGTCGACGTGTGGCATTTTGGGTTGAGTCGGGTGGACTAACTAGAACGTGCATGTGTGTAACATGTCTATTTGCTTGTGGTGTGTAGGTACGTAGTCCGAAGGTGACGATCGACGGTGAAGGTTAAGGCCATGTGGGCTCATGCTGACGGACTAGGAACGATGAAGGACGAGTGTTGGGTCTTGATCAAGGTATTGGAAAACCCGGATGATGTTGCGATGGCTCAAACTTAGGACACCAACGAGCGGGAGCATATGGGCGCGAACCGTGGGCCGGCGCGGTTGAGGACTGGCTGGACACATCACAGAACATGTGGGATGCGTCGGAGGACGCTACCCACGGAGGTTTGGTAGTGGAACCCAAAACCACCCTTGAGGTGAGTTTCCATGTTTAGGCCTCAATACGCGCACGAAGCTTCCGAGGAAGAATGATGGCGCATGACAGAATCTTGAAGGTTGCATTGAAGCGATGACTAATTCAGGCCACAAGCGAGACCGTCGAGGACTCGAGGCCATCGTATTTTCCTTGATTGTCATGATCCAAGAATTCATGAGTTCAGATATTTAAGAAATGTACAATAGATCACAACATCAGTGGATGGAGGTATGAGTTTCATTGTAGCAACATGACCGAGTCATTAAATAAATTGTTGTTCGGGATACATGATGCTATTGTGTCCTTCATCTTCTACAAGCTAGTGTCATGGTTCAACAATAGACACGTAGATGCAATGGAGTTGTAGAGTGATGCACAAAGATGAGCTACAAATTAAAACAAAAGCAACACCTCGAGAAGGTGAAGCCAAGGGATGTCATACATGATGTTCATTGTTTTGACCACACCACAGGGACTTATGAGGTCGAGTAAAGGGGTGGTTCAACGTCTGGCGACGAAGTTCTAGAGTCTAGGAGGTATGTGGTGGTCCTCCATGATTTTACATGCACTTGTGGTTAGTGGCGGAGCTAGCTGCCAAACTAAGGGGGTGGCCATTTTACCTGCTTATGCCTTTGATGGATCATGTTGCATTTCAATCATATGTGAATGTTGTTGTCATGTTAAGGGCCTGTTTGGTACAACTCATAATAGTGAGCTGTTTTTTTTTGTCAAACTCCTCTTTTCAAAACAGCTTCACCCATGAAACTGTTTTTATTCCCCTCTCACAAAGATATGAAGTGAGATAAAGCTGAAAATAGAAGCTTATCACAGCTCTCTCCCCCTTTCTCTCTCATATCCATGCATAAAGTTGTTGGTGAAGCTATTTTGCCAAACATCTTTTCCAAAATAGCTCAGCTTCACCTATAGAGTTGCTAAAAAAAACTTCACTAGTGAAGCAGAGTTGTACCAGACGAGCCCTAAATGTGGAAAAAAATGAAGCATGCACAGTCCATGCATAAAGAATATTGTGCCCAAAAAAATAAGAACGATGAAGCCAAAAAACTAAAAGAAAAAAGTTTGCACCAAAGCAACCTGAGATAAAAATCAAACGCGAACAAAAAAAATGGCCATAACAAAAACTGTTCGGACTAACGGAAGTGCTAGATAAGGAAGAAAATTTTACTTGTATACTGATTATTCCAAGTTGCATGCTAATGTGTGCACATTTTTGGCAGGAGTCCGATACGTCCGTCCTCCAATATAGCAGGATTCAACATAGTCCTCTGTAACAAGTTTCAAGCCTAGCAAGCACGTGTAGTCGCTTATTTTGGGTAAGATATTGTGTATTTTTGGATGAGTATATTATTACGTAAGTACAATAGTTTTGATTGGTCATATCTCAGATATTATTCTGTCACATATTATCTCGATCTGTGATTGATTCGGAGCCCCTGCTAGCTCCACGAGACATAGATACTTTATTTATCTCTCTCTCTATATCGTATCGACAACAGCGTACGTGTGGTCGACAAGACGAGGGTACGCGAACGTCTTCAGGTGTCCGACAGCATGTTCGCTTGACTTTTCAGCCGGTTTAAATCCAGCCAGAACAATATTTTTCTTTCACAAGAAATCAACCAGTAGTGTATAATCCTATCAGAACAGTGCATAATCTTATCTATTTACTTCTTTTTTTATTTAAAACGTTATAATAAAGAGATGGTTTGAATGTTGCCGTAGCAAGTATTGCGAATCTATCTATAAATTTTTCTTTATATACTAATTTATTTTATGTATAAATTTATAATTTTTCTCACCGTCACACCCACCCTCAACTCCAACAGACTGACTAAAAATATATCCGTGAAGTTATTTATACCTATTGTGCCTTAAAACATCATTCCAACTGTTTTCTATTTTACCCAGATAGCTATTTCATCATTCTCGCTGACCATATTTCTCTAACGAGTCATGTTTGCTACACGTGTTTTTAATTTAGCTAGGCTGTTGTAAGACTTTACGTTTTAGATGAGCTTTCTATTTTACATAATGATTAAATCTTATAATTTAGCATCTAATTTTATCAAATCTCTTGGAGTTGTTCGTGTGTGTGTGTATATATATATATATATATAATATATATATATATATGATTGGTTAAAAATAATTTAAAACTTAGATTTGGATCATAACGTTTGTTAGGGATTTGTTATTATCTCCTCACTCTCAGCTGGGCCGATAAGGTGACGAGACTGCTTTTGCCATTGCCGATCGCAAAGGCTAGCGCGACGTGGTTCGCGGTGCCAGCCCACCGTGACCGCCACGGCCCACGGGAGATCACCGCCTGAAACGGCACATCGTCCCCCTCCCCTTCACTACTGTCACTGGGAACAACAGCCACTGCTCTCGGATCACCAGCAAGAGTTGGCAGCACGGGAGGACCAGGTGCACCGCCACATCGTGCGTGCATGCGGCTAGCGACGATCGATGAATATTTCCCCCGTTGCGACCGCCGTCAGGCAGGCTCGTCCGCCATGCATCTATCGCCAGCGTGGTAGGCCAGAGCGATCAAAGGTGAAGCTGCTGCTTTTTTTTTTTTTTTTTTTTTTGCCTTTGCAAAGTGGGTGTAGGTGTGCTGAGACCTGAGAAGAACGCTAGCTACTGCAAAGTTTTGGTCACAGATAAGGTGTCATGTCGAGGGCTCGTGACATTTTCTCCAGACAAACACACAATGCATGCGCCAAGAGGTAGGCGAAGGCCTCATCAACACCTCGGTCCTCGGGTAGGGCGGCGGCGGCGATAGCCCACAGTCGTCACAGACAGAGAGAGAGAGCGCACGCACGCACGCAGTGTCCGCGGTGAACGGGAGAAGGAACGCGAGGGAAGCGATGGAGGTGGCGAAGGTTGGGATGAAGACTTTTTTTTTTCTCTTGTGCCCTGTTTTTATCGATATTGTGATTTTACTTTGACTTCGTGGTGATTTCAAACTAGCTGATTATTTAATCGAGCACGCAACATACTCCCTGTTTTTTATTAATCGAGCGCGACACAAGTACTACTGTACTAGTACTACTATACCCCAACGCGCACGGCTCCCAGCCGCCTCGCACCGAGAGACGCCAGCGCTCACCGCTGACCATGGACTCGCCGCCGAGCCAACCCACGGTGTTCACCCTGATACTTGCTCTCCTCCTAGTGCTATACCTCACGCTCCGGCGCCGCGGCGGCAAGAACCGGAGCTACCCGCCGGTGGCCGGCACCGTGCTGCACCAGCTGTTCAACTTCGGCCGCCTGATGGAGTACCAAACCGCGATCGCCCGCAGGTACCGTACCTTCCGCATGCTCACCCCGACCTGCAGCTACATCTACACCGTCGAGCCCGGCAACGTGGAATACATCCTCAAGACCAACTTCGCCAACTACGGCAAGGGAGCACGGTGCACGAGGTGGGCGAGGACCTCTTCGGCGACGGCATCTTCGTCGTGGACGGCGCCAAGTGGCGGCACCAGCGGAAGGTCGCCAGTCACGAGTTCTCCACGCGGGTGCTGCGCGACTACAGCAGCGGCGTGTTCCGCGACACGGCCGCGGAGCTCGCGGGCATCGTGGCCGCCGCCGCCGGGGAGAAGCTGGACATGCAGGACCTGCTGATGCGGTCGACGCTGGACTCCATCTTCAGGGTCGGGTTCGGGGTCAGCCTGGGCGTGCTGTCCGGGTCCAGCGAGGAAGGCGCCGCGTTCGCCAAGGCGTTCGACGATGCCAGCGAGCAGGTGTTGCGCCGCTTCTTAGACCCGTTCTGGAAGGCCAAGAGGTTCCTGAACCTGTCGTCGGAGGCGGCCATGAAGCGCTCGCTCCGCACCATCGATGGCTTCGTCTACGCCGTTGTCGACAGGAAGATCGAGCAGATGGGCAGAGACCAGCAAGAATTCGTGAGCTCACAGATTGCATGATGGATGCACGCGCGGGAGCACGAGAGGATATTACAGTTCTGACACGGTGACATTTCCCTGACAGGCCAAGAAAGAGGACATCTTGTCGAGGTTTCTGGTGGAGCGGGAGAGCGATCCCGGCTGCTTCGACAACAAGTACCTGCGGGACATCATCCTCAACTTCGTGATCGCCGGCCGCGACACCACGGCGGGGACCCTGTCGTGGTTCCTCTACGTGCTCTGCAGGAACCAGCACATCCAGGATAAGGTCGCGCGGGAGGTGCGCGCCGCCACCACGGGGGACCGCGACGTCGGCGTGCAGGAGTTCGTCGCGTTCTTAACCGAGGACGTCATCAGCAGGATGCAGTACCTGCACGCTGTGCTGACAGAGACGCTTCGGCTTTACCCGGCTGTGCCCATAGTGAGCTATTCGGTGGAACAGTAGTTGGTTTTGCACCACACGTCGGTCGTCGGCGGATTGATTGGGTTTGGGTGGATGACTTCGTTGGGCGTTGCAGGATGTCAAGTGCTGCTTTTCGGACGACACGTTGCCAGACGGCTACGCTGTCAACAAAGGGGACATGGTGCACTACCAGCCGTACCAAATGGGCAGGATGCAGTTCCTGTGGGGCGCCGACGCCGAGGAGTTCAGGCCGGAGAGGTGGCTCGACGACGGCGGCGTCTTCGTCCCCGAGAGCTCCTTCAAGTTCACGGCTTTCCAGGTGAAATCTCACATTCAACCTGTCGACTCGTTTTTAGATCCGCAGTCAGTTTACTTGATGAGTGTGTTTGGCCTCTTGTCTGTTTGTTGCGCAGGCGGGGCCTCGCGTCTGCTTGGGGAAGGAATTCGCGTACAGGCAGATGAAGATATTTGCGGCTGTGCTTCTCTACATGTTCAGGTTTGAGATGTGGGATGCCAACGCCACCGTGGGTTACCGGGCCATGCTCACTCTCAAAATGGATCGCCCGCTCTATGTTCGTGCGTCGCTCCGGCGATGATGAGGTGAGGCGGCCGGCATGATGCCTCATGTCAAACGGTCAGACACGTCTGTGTATGCCCCCGTCCTCGTGCTCTCACAAAAAAAAAAAATTGAAAAAGGTGCCTTGGCTCACACAGTACTCGCTCATACAGTATCTTATAAATAATTCCAAGAGATCTGACGTTCACGTGGGGATATGGGAATCCCTGGCAGTAGATGGATGATCTAGCAGAGCTTGCCGGCCTGTGCCATTGCATTCGGGTTGAACTCCGATTGCCTATCCGTGCTGGTAGGATTGCCATCAGAGTTCGTCAGATTTGACACTAACTCGCATGGCAAAATTTGCTCTGAGCATGGTGAAGCACTAAAGCGCCATACACTTTTTTTTTAAAAGGGGAGACCCCCACTTTTTTATTATCAAAAGCAACAGTTTAACAGCATAGCAGTTCAACATCCCAAAGTACGACATTAAGGGTATGTTTGGTACCTGTTTTTTTATAAAATGACTTTATGAGCAGCTTTCTAAATGAAACTGAGCTATTTTAGAAAAAATATTTGGCAAAACAACTTTACCAATAAATTTATGCATGTATATGAGAAAGAAAGGGGGAGATAGTTGGGATAAACTACTTTTTTCAGCTTCATTCCACTTCATGTCTTTGTGAGAGGGGGAGAAAAGCAGCTTTACGGGTGAAGCTGTTTTGAAAAGAGGTGTTTGACAAAAAAAAAACAGCTCAGTTGTGGGTTGGCAAAACAAAACAAGAATTTAGTTCAAGCTGTTGTTGTGAGCTTTACCAAGTAACCCCTAAGTTCTTGTTTATGGCAAACCAAACCACGCCCAACATTAACGGATACATCAGGCTGAGCCAAAGATACACCGGTTAAGACTAAAGGCTGAACATCCAATGGCTTCAACCTTGATGATAAGCTTGTCTCGTCCCCGTTCTCCATTGCAGTTGAGGTGACAAGCTTGCTTTGCTCTTCAGCCGGCTTGTGAACTCCTCCATTTGCAAAGCAACATCCATCTTCTTATCATCCTTACAATGTGCAACATCACGCTTCTCATCCCTATCCACACAACCCTTGAAAATACATCTCATTCCTTAATTTCCATAAAGACCAAAGAACTGCTGAAGAAATTATATTAGTAAGTTTATGTCGTTTATTAACAACCCAAAATCGAGCAATCAATTCAAAGTCCTCACCCAGATCTTGATCAATCAGGTTAGCAATGATCGACCATACATTTTTGCTCACACAACACCCAAAGAAGAGATATATAATAGATTCCTTTTCAGTACAAAATAAACAGGAAGGGTCCCTAACATTTCTTCTCTTGGCTAAATTATCCCTTGTTAGTAATTTATTATTGGACAAAAGCTAAAGGAAGAATTGTACCCTTGGAGGAATAGCAATTCGCCGGACCGAGCTTATAAATCTATGTGTGACTCCCCTTTAACCATAGCATACAGAAAAAAAAAGCACCATACGAATCAACAGCTAGCTCAGCAACTAATCTTATTTTGTGCCCCTGGGACGACTTCATTCATTGCTACTTCGTGCGTCCACCTCGGGAGTCTACTTTTCCAACAAAGATGAGTTTCTGCTTTTGTGGTTGATGGTGACTATTGATGTCCATTTCTGGGGAGATATAAAATAACCTGTGGTGGTTGTGAGCAATGAGCATATCTATGACCTCGCACTTGATCTAGGTCTACAAATTGCATGTTATCATTGCGGTTTTCTTCATCCTTTACCAGTCTTATTTGTTGTAGCAATAACAGTGATACAAAGTTGTAATCGAGATTGTTAGCTTCCTGATCTCTGCACTCTGGATTTGCTGCTTCCAAAACACAGACATCTTACTCAACGAACTCTTAAAGTCGTTCAAACTACCTCCTTGCTCTGTTTTGACATCGCTTTTGTATCCTTTTTTGTTTCAAAAATGTCTCTAACTTTCTAATAATTTTGGCACAAATCATGGAGATAGATTGGGATATGAAAAATCCTAAAAAAATATTTAGAGATCCGGAATATATATATATATATATATATATATATATATATATATATATATAAGCTTAAAAAAATTAGATTTAGCTCTACGAAATTTGAAAAATATAAAAAAACTAGATTTTTTTAAAAAATATCTACTATGTAAATGTGTTTGAAAAACTTTGTATTGCAATATATGAGATACAACATACATTAATGCTGAATGTATTCATGTTGAGAGTTTTACCTATGTGTCATTATAAAGTTTGCAATTATCTGCAAGCCATTAAAAAGTTTGGATGGTCACAGGTACCATTGCTCTAAACTTATTTGCTCTACGTGCCATTCCGTCCATTTTTAGTACAAACGGTGTCAAACCTCTAGTGTGAAAATTCGAAAATACCAATACCCTCAAGTCTATATATACAATTATTTTTTAAACATGTTAATGACCTCAAATAAAAAACTCGAAACTATAAAGTTGTAGATCTTGATAATATCTATAATTTTTGTATAAAAAATATCTCCATTTAGTTCCGTACAAAAAATATATGATTTGATATGATTAAAATGTATTAGAAAAATCATATTTTTTTGTTATGAATCAAATGAAGAAATTTTTTATATAAATATTGTAGATCTCGATCTATAACTTTCTAGTTTTGAATTTTTCCATTTGAGATCGTTAAGGTGCTTAAAAATTAATTGCATATTTAAAACTAAGGGTATTTTTTACTTTTCACACCCACAATTTGACACAGTTTGCATTCAAAATGGATGGAATGGCACATAGAGCAAATAATTTTAGAGCAGTGGTGTTGGTATAAATTAGATGCACACGAGTAAGTTAATTATCCGTAAGCGCACATATATATTACCAATATAGCACTTCACTGAGAATAACCCAGTTTTAATATCAAATCCAAAGGAACGTGTTATGAGGAAGACTAAGTCTATAAACTTAATCCGATGCACAATCAAACTAGAAACTAACGATACGAGGAGAAAACCCAAGGACTATCTAAATCTGATCACCGATAAGCTATGTCTTCTATCGATCTTCAAGGGTGATGCCTTAAATAAGAGCATAAAACAGAGTTCTCTTCTACCAAGCACCTATAAACATGTCAAATCTATTACGGGAAACGAACTACAGAGGAATCAACGAAGCTATAAAGTCTCCTTAGCGAGCTACCGTTATCCGGAAAATCAGGGGACATTCACAAGTAAACCTAGCCTAGGCACTACGCCTACACTACGAAATACTACCTCAATCAAGAAGCTATCAAGATCAAAGTACTCAAAAACAATGTTGCTTACTTGAACCAGAAGTTGACTATTAGGGTATCTCAGAATGCAAATCTCGGGCAATGGGACTTGATCCCGAAAAATACAGCGACGAAGAAGAACCGACAGGCCGAAACTTCTCCAGAACTCTACTATCCAACTCTATATCTCTAATCTCTAAACAAAACTAGCTCCAGATTGAACTAATCTTTCTTGATTGCTAGTCTAGATCTACTAGATAGGAAATTAGAGCTTCAAGCTCTTCAACTCTTGATCTGGCTTCCTCTAGTGGGGTGCAGAGCCATATTTATATCCTGGTGGGTTGGACGTCAGCCGTTGTATCAAACCGACCTCACTTAGGATCAAGATGCATCCTCGAAGGCAGTTGAGGAATACTTCAGAAGCTCGTAGAGGGGGGAAACCCTAGAGGGCCAGCAGGCCTGCAGGTGGGGCAGGCCAGCCCCACAGGTCAGCCATGCGGGCTCTCCTTTTTCCTGGTGTCTTCTGGATCCTTCCTGAGTTCTCTAGCGTATGTTTTCGTTTACGATTAATTTTTGTCATTTCTATGCAATTATATCCTTCTTTTTTTTACTTTATGGATTATATTCTCTGGAAAATAATAATTCACCAAACTCATGGAAATTGTTAGTAATAACCTTATGTTTTATGATATTCATGTGTTATGTGAGAAAGGTTGACGATTTTTAATATACGATAACCACCGTCAACAAGTGGCACCTGTGACCGCCCTAACTTTTTAATGGCTTGTAGACAATTACAAACTTTTATAATAGCACACAAGTAAAACTCTCATTCATGTTACACATTTGTGATGGTCGTGCCATATGTTATTTTTGTGGAAAGTTTTAAAAACACAATTAGCGTTTTGAAGTTCTTAGAAGTTTTTGGATACTTTTCCATCCTTGTTGGGTCAAACCTATTTTCTAAAACTACTAAAGATATTTTCATTAGCTCTAAATATAGTTTTTTTTATTGTCATAGCCCAGTCTATCTCTAGGACTCTTTTCAAAATTGTGTAGAAAATTTTCACTTATGTGATGATAGGGAAGTTTTGAACTTTTTGTGCTAAATAAGGAAATACAAGTTTTTTTATCCGGGGCCAAATTACAAATGACCATAACAAACAATGGTAAAATCACAAGGGCATTTTTGACATTTTGTACAAAATTTAATACCACTAAGGGAGGATGAAGGCGACAAAGTGCTCCTTCGTTTGGAAATCACCAGAGTAAATTCACGAAGACAGAGTAAAATCACAATTTTGGTAAACATAGGGTCAAACCGCAAGAAAAGAAAAGAAAATCTTGATCACAACCTTCCTCCATCTCTAACACCAAATTATTTGGCTATTTGATGCCTACTAACTTATAATTTTTTGCAAAAATTGTTGGGTGTACATCCATGTCCCTTTACTAGTTCCGATCCTGGTACACATTCAAATATTCAATAGTGATGTGAAAAACATTCACCATGACTTTAACTGCCAGATGGATGACCTCGAAGATGGCATTTGGAAGCCTAAAACTAGGAACCAAGTCCAGGCACGTTTGTCGATACACATACATGTGCAACTGCAACATATGTGCATAATAGACAATTACTGATATGTACTACATTTCTTTCCGTTTCATTTCTTCTTTGGAAAATTAAATAATGGACCATTTCATTTGAGAAATTGGAATCCCCTAGTGGATTAGGTTATTTGTTTTGCAATCTGGCATTCCTCGACTATAATTTTGTCTCTTGTATGGCTATCTCAAAATCGTAGCGTGAGAAATAGAATTTGATTCTATAATCACCATGCTATATTTCTACTCTACAACTATAATTTTCTCTATTATATATATATCTAACAATAGTGCTCAAATATATTTCATATACAACTATATTAGCTTATATATACCTAAATTATAAGAATGAATTCAATTCCAATGATCTAAACAGAGCTTTAACATATTTGAACATACGATCCTGAAATAGAAAGAAAAGAAGATTGCTTAACGAAACATGGATCGAACAAAAAACATGAACCCACACAAGAGTACAACATTATTGTGGCAGTAAAGAACTGGGTAGGTTTAAGAAAAAGGAGCTAGCTAGCAGATTTGTTGTACATTCTCGAGAACACAACCAACTATGCACCAACGGTCTATTGGGGCACGAATAAATGAATAAACAAAGGTCCAGTGTTGCCTTCTCACCGAAGAAGAACTACCACTCACTTTGATATATAAATTGCTTCATGGGATGTGTAGGCAAGCAGGAACCTCTACCTTGGGCATCACGATAAGCGAAGGTCCAAGGACGACTGCGGAGGCTGCTAATGGTGCGAGCTCAGAGGCAACAACAGGGCAATCCGAGCATACACAATGGCGGAGGTCACCAGGGCAAAGGTATATAGGAGGACCTGAATGGCAGCCAGGATCGGCAAAGGCAAACCTTCACCATCCGGAGGGAGGCTCTAGCGTTTGGGACCCGAAAGGCTAATGGGCCTCCAACAGGCGCAGAATGAGGCCCATGAAATAAGGCGGTTGAAAAAAGAGAAGACCAAAAATGCCCTAGAAGGTTCGCATGTGTACGGGAATATCCCGAGAATATATCCGTACTATCGAAGGGCACAATCATAAAAGACCTTCACCATGTACAATGATCTATAAAAGGGAAAGCAAACCCCTTGTAAAGGTGGTTGGTCCTCATTAATAAAACCCTAGATTCTAAGTGGATCTCCTAAATTTCCTAGTTTCACCTTGAGAGGGCTTCTTTGAGCTATCCATCCCCATCACTACCTTGACCCAACATAGTCCAACAGACCCCATGTTGTACCCATCAGAAAAACTAGCACCTAGGTTTTGCACGACATGAAACATCATAAAGATCTATAATGTTTCCTATCCACCCCGAATACGAAAGCACACTTTTCAAAAACAAACAAAAGAACACAAAGCGACACACATATAACTGAATATGCTGATTAGGGGCTGCTCCAATTTTGACATAAAAATGCTCATGGCGCAACCGCAGAAATCTACGGGCCACCAGGGTTGTCGACGTTGAAAAAGAAGAAAAAAGAATCAGTGATACACATCCCTCATGTGCGCCCAAAGATCAATCACACACATAAGCCGACAAATCTTTAAATTGTACCATCACTGAATGGTTATTACATAACGAATTCATAGTCTTACACAAATCAGCGAAAATTTAAAGATAACTCTTACAAAGAGGCACCACTTCACTGGGACGTCAACTAGTTGACCACTAGCCTAGTAATCTTCACGGTAGTCTTCAAAGTCATCTGACGAGGTTGATAAAGCAAGGGTGAGAACTTAAAGTACTCATCGAGTCAACACAAGGTTATGAGGCTCAACAAGCTTGACTCAGGCTTACTGCAATTGATTTGAAGTTCATCAAGTTTTAACCAAACTTAACTTATGTCATGCTTAACCCAATTGATAACCACATGATAAGAATAATAATCATCATCATAAATTAAATAACATGATCACTAACACTGTGAGTTTTCCGAGCCGCTCGTGACCGTGAGCACGCCTATCATGGTAGATTTACACTCTACAGAGGTTACACACTTTACGCACAAGTGAGAGTCCCTATGTGATTTTGGTAATTGAGTGACAACCTAGGTGAACTAATATGTGTTTGAGTGATATATACACAGGATATTAGTTCACATGTGAAGGACCGATAACGGCGACCAAAGGGGGGGTGTGAATGAGAGCCTAAAATTTCTTTCGAAAGATTTGGCCGCTGTCCCAAAATCACCTCCAAAAGCCAAACTAAATCACTGTGATGTCCATGACCCAAGAAGAGGGTGGATGTTCCCTAGGAACACAACGGGACACCACGAAAGCGCTAAGTTCACTAATCGAGTCGAAGGAAAGAAAATGAGACACTAAACTTCTATATGGGAGAAGCAAGTACTCAAATCTAAAACACCCAAGTCAACTAGTGACAAGAGCACCTATATATGTCCCTTGACATGGTAGAAACCCAACGCAACAGACGAAACGCAATTTGGAGCCCAAACGCTCAAGATAGCGAATTTTCCGAAACGCTCCAAGCAATACCGGGCACGTCCGGTGTGAATACCAGACACGTCCGGTTTGGAAATCTGCACAGATAGGCCTGAGGAGAAATTTGAAATTTGAACCCCATCCAATGGTGTCCAAAAATTCTAAAATTTGAACCCTAGGTTCTAGACAGCAAGGATCAGGTCTCCACAAATTTTCAGCTCAAAACTCCAAAGGGGAAAATACCGGACATGTCCGGTATCGGCGAGCTGATTCGACTGATTTATGGAAAATCTCAAACTCGATCAAATCAACTCCGATTGACCCCAAATTTTGTGTGTAGGATCCTGAGGTAGTACTTATGCTACTCCATGAGTTTCATAGCCTTTGGTGCCTCACAAAATTTGGGATAAATCAAAATCCGAGAGGGGGAAGAAAAACGACCGGAAACTCCAAAATCGATCGATCTGAGTTCTCACCCCAAAGCAGCCAAATTCCTTTGGTCAAAAGCTTCACAAGGGATCACGAAACCTTCTCCCACAAACGGATCAAGAAAAGATCAAGCATGGAGAGAGATCGAGCAAAAACACGAATGAGATAAATTGCAAAACGTGAAGAGCAATTTCAGAATTGACTCCCGGAGGAGACAAGGAGGTTATGGCCTCCTTTCCTTTCACAAATCAGTTCTTACAAAGACTAACTTGTGGACCTCAAGCAAGAATCACTAGGGGAGGGGAAAACCTAGGAATGAAAGGGAGGAAGGCAAATGCAAGAGGTGAGAATGAAGATAACCCTTCATCCTCTATTTAACTGGGTCTATTGGACATTTCCAAATAGCCCCCTGATACATGAGTGAACTACCTAGTCCTGAGACACTGTAGTCCAAGCTCCTGAAATATCTTCTTAGGTTTTCATCAGACGGCCCCGCTTCCTGCCCGGACTTGTCGTCGCCTTGACGCAACCTCCAGGATTCCGCCATGTGCCGCCTCCGCTTCCTCGGAAGCTCCGCTCGGGTTTTGAGGCCCAAACCCACGAAACCGGTCCACCGGTGGTTTTGGGTTCAACCACCAAACCCCGAGTTTTGAGGCCCAAACTCGGAAACCGTCCACCGGTGGTTTTGCGACCCAAACCACCAAACCGCTCGACTCGAGCCACGTCGTCCTTGCCCGGTCGGACTCCGAGTCCCATGAGCCTCCGCTTGACCCGCTCGTCCACCGTCTTGACTCAGTCTACCTCCATGTATTGTCGCGCTCGCTAGTGCCAAGCACTAGCCACCACAACTAGTCCGCCGACACTCCGGTCCGTCGGTCCGAGCCCCGCTTCCGCCCTTCACCGCTCTCAGTCCATCGGCACGGCAAGACTCTACTCGACCTTCACCTCGCAATTGAACACTGTCTCTGGGCTCAGTATCTGCACACCACAAGCCGATAGACAGACACCCATTTGCTTTCACAAAGGATTAGTAGAAACCGCTCATACTGAAATACTCACATGTTGAGCAATCACTCATCACAAAGTTGAACTACATGGGCACATATCAACCATGTATTCGCAACATGTGATTATGTGATGAAGGAGCTTAATTGCACATGAGACATGACATGGAGTCATGTGACCATTCTGGAAAATATCAAGATGAGGATTGGATTGATAGACCGGTTGCAAGTGTGAAGGGCAAGTGAGTGTTGTTTGGCGCTGATGGACCGATGCAACGGTGAAGAGCAAGTGAGGTCAAGATCGATGAACCAACACGGTCATGTGATTATATGAAGTGGACCATATCATTTGGTGATTGGTTGGTGCATGTGTTGCATCAACATTGGAGAAGGAGATGGAATGGAATGCGCAAGGCAAAGGTATATTTGTAGGACATTTCATTTCACTGGTCATAGGTGTGTAGAGAAGTGTATGACCGGGTTTAGGATAGATAGCCGTACTATCAAGAGGAGCAAACTTGTTTGCATATCGGTTATCTAGTGCCACTTGAGCGATCTAACATTGCGATGTATTAGGATCGAGCGGCGTGGTAAGAGCAAGTGAAAATCCTTTGAAAATGATTGTGAAAATGCTAACACACATGCACAAGGTGGTGGACACGTTTGTGTTAGCACATGAAAAGCAAAGGAAGAAGTTTGGAGGAGTCTCGGCTGAGTTTCGAGCTCCGGACACTAGGGTGCCTTAGGTCCGAACCATTGGTGAACGCGTCCGGAGGCAAAGCCTAGGTCGTGCTGAGGCTGAGGGGCATGGGTGGTCCGGACCATTGGCTATGCGTCCAGTCGTCTCCCCTGTGACAGAACCACTTAAAAAAGGGCCCACTTGTCAGGATTAATAGTCCATCCGACCTAATCCCGAGCAAATGATCCAATCCTTAATTAGTCCGTCAGGTGTCATCACTTTGCAGCGGGTCATTCACCTCTTTCCGAACAGGATCTCCTCATTACAAACATTGCAGAAGTAATACCATAATTTAATTTACATCAAAGTAGCGGAAATTTTAAAGTCATATTACAAACCATAAGTTTTGAAACATAACTTAGTATCATACGACAATATTACATCAAGCGACTGATAGAGTAAAAACAAACAACCGGAGTACTCTTGCCCAAGAGTCAAGCAAAGACAGTTTATTCTTCATCTTCATCCACACTGACCACGGTCATGCAGCATGAAGCCACACAAACCGGGTTGTGGCCCTCATCTGCAACAGGGGTTAACAAACCCTGAGTACGGGAGTACTCCACAAGACTTATCCGACAAATAAAAAAAATGGTGGACAAAACAATATGCAAGTCATAGGATTCAAGGTGTGGTTTGCAAGAATCAAGTATTTTGCATAAATGAGCATTTGTAAAAGAATTGAAATTCATTTAATTCATTCATCAGATTACTCAAGAACCGATCTAGATTTATGATCGATACAAGGTAATAAATCATCTATGAAAGATCCACAAGTATCTAGTTGAAGTGTATTACTACGCGAAAGAAAAGTGAGATAAGTCTCCATAACCGAGGAGCACGACGATTCGAATCGATTAAACCCAGCTGGGGATTCCCAATCACACGCCATATGGAGCATTAAAGCACACATATAACAACTCTTCCCTGGATCCTCTAGCCAAGACCGGGGTTCCGCCACCCGAGAGCATAGTACGCCTCCATCCAGTTCCTCGAACTTGGAGGGTACACACTACTCTCGCCATCTCTCCACTCCCAGTGCGGGTTAACCGTTCTTAAGACTAGACTAGCTAGAGTCCAGCTTCCCTGAGTATGTGACTAGTACTCCAAATTCTTAACTCATGCAATTCAACAACGGACGGTTCCTAATCGACGTAGGCGGAAAGAACCCGCTCACCAGTCACCACTGGTGGCTCCCAAACACCGTGTCCGTCCGGTCTTAAATTATTACTTCCAATCAAACATTCCTTTCTCGAAAGAACATAACCATTTGTCGAAGCAATACGCTATGCCTAGATGACCGAAAATCACCTACTATAAAAGTTCTAAGCAACTAATCATGTTTAGCCAAAAGTTTGCATCTTTAAACAAGTGTCAAGGTGTAGGTACAATAACACAAAGATAAGGCTATGCATCAAGTAGGAATTTAATTAATTACCGTAATGCAATAGAATAATCATAAGTGTATTTAAAGCAATCATTTTAAATACAAGGAAATGTTTGAATGCACCGGGGCTTGCCTTGGTTGGAGGGATAAACGAACTCGGGCTCAGATTCAACAATAGAGAAATCCTCTTCACAAGAGGGATTATCCAACCCAACCAACGAACAATCTACACGATATAATGACATGCTTAGATGATGCTTGAAATGATAGACATGATGCTTTGCAACACATAAACAGGGACATAAAGGATGAATAAAATAGATTACAATCTTGAGTACAACTTTCCTTCATGAAACTAATCTAGATTAGAACATAAGGCAATTTAATTAAACTCTTATTACTTGATTACTTAAGTTAATAATTATGTCCAAAAGCACTGAGCAAACAACCCAATAAAATGCATGTCCAAACTGTGATTGTCACTGGACAAATAACCATTTACGTCAAATAATCCAAAATCACTCAAAACCTAAAGTCATTAGGGTTTCTAATCATTTTATAATTAATCAAACAAAAAGTCATGTATAACAGTTCATCCAAAAATTCCCAAACTTTTTGTACAACAAGGTATTAGTGTATAAAGGTTACACAAAAATTCCCAGAATTTTTAGAGCAATCTACAGAGCATGAAAAATCATGGAAAACTTATTTCTTAATTGCTTTGAGCATTTTTACAGGATTAAAAATGTATTGAACATGGACATGTTATATTTTTCTAAAATACTACACATCACAAAGAGCGTACATAAATTTTTATAGAATTTATTTATGCACAGAAACAAACATACAAAAATAACAAAATGTATTACTGTGCAAAACAGAAAATAAAGAACACTCTTCATTTAACCCACTGATGGTTGGGTCCTGCTCGTTAGTGGCACATCGGTAGAGCAGCGGCGCCGGCAACCAAAGAACACGGCGGCGCGTCGCCGCCGACGACCAAACGGCGCAACCAACACTTGCGCTGGACTCTACGCGCTGCCCCGAACCCAACGAGGTACGATAGAGCTACTTCCATCCCTCAGAAAACCCTCACCGGCGACATCCGCGGCGGTCCGAGCTCGGTCGCTTGTGCGCCGACGAGTACAGGCAAGCGCCGGAGAAACCAAGCACCGTGATGGACTCAAGAAGGTAACGCGAAGAAAACGCACCACGAAAACAGGATAGAAAACTACCGAGGAACCCTCACCGACGACCATGGCGGCACCCTGCACGCGGCCGCACATGCGCCGGCGAACATAGGCCGTAATCGGCTCAACCAACAACCCAGCATGCTTAGCGGCCCCCAAACAACACGGACCGCAAGAAGAACGAAACAAAACCCTAACGTAACGACCTCGCCGACGGTGATGGCGGACGGCAGAGATCTGCGCGTCACACACCGGCGAAGACACACACGCGCTCGAACAACCAACAGCGCGAACGGACTCAGGACGGCTAGACGAAGCTAGCGCAGAACTCGGATCGGAAAACGATGGACAAACGCGTCCCACCGACGAGCGCACCGCCGCGACGGCCATAAACGGCGGCGGAGCTCACGCACAGAGCACTGCGGCTCAAAACAAGTTCAATTAAGCGCACGGAGAGTTCGAGGAGCTCACCCCCAGTTATGAAGCTCTCGCAAACGCGGCCGGAGACGAAGCAGATGATGCTGGCGACAGAGACCGTGCCGACGGAAAAAGGTGAACCGGTGGCAACGTCTACGTTCCTGAGGCTGTAGACCACCAACGAAGAAACGACAAAACCGACGAGGTTCAGCGATGAATGAAGAAGAAGAAACAAGAAAGATAAAAACAATGCGGCTCCTGGTTAGCCCGGACGACGACGGACCAGAGGGGCGACGCTTCCACCGGAGTCGAGGAAGATGGGTCTGCGCCGGACGATTTACGCGGTCACAGCTTCAACCAACTAGTGCGGACGATGCACAAGCTCAAGGCGAAGACAATTGAAGTGGATTGGGGACTTGGCGGTGGTTAATGAGCTCGGACGAGCTCATCGACGTGGGAGGAGCTCGCGGCGGAGTAGAGCGGAGCGGGTGAATGACGTGGAAAGGGAGAAAGGGGTGATCGGTGACCCGTTTTGAAGAGCGCGGGACGTGCGTGATGATGCCACGCACAAGATAGGACGTGCATTGCGGACGTGCGGCGCTCGGCGAGCTCGGCAGCTGGCCGGCCAGGTGTCGGCGCCGAGTTCTTTGTTGCCATGCAACGGCTCGAGGAAATGCCTGAACTGCCCCTGGGACTGTTTTGCAAATTGCTCAAGCTTCCAAGGGTTTTCCTGAAAAACTTTGAATACCAAAGTTTCTCAAAATTTTATGATCTACAATTTTGTTAATACCCACATTTTCAAATTCGGCCTAGAAATGAAAATGCAAATTTTGAAATTAAAAAACCCTTTTAAAGAGATTTACCCCCTTGTCAATTACTTTAAAAACTTGAATAACACTTGAAAAACTGTAAACACAACAAATGCAATTTAAACAGAGCTCTACAACTTTGATTAAACAACCATAAGAAAATTCGTTTTATATTTTTAAAATCAAGTTTAGGGTTGGATTTAACCCCTCTAGGAATTAGGGTTTGGATTTAAATTTGAAAGTTTGAATTTGTCTAGATGACCAACACTCAAACAATTGAATGATGCTTAATGCATATGATGACATGATCAAATTTTAATTAAGTGATTAACATCAGGGGTGTTACATCCCCCCTTGACTGTGCAATGCTGACCGAGGAGGTCCGAACGCTGTTTGTCGTTCGGACGGTGGACTCCGGACGAGTCCGGAGGAAAAGTGCTCTCTGGACCCTCTCGGGGTAGAGTCCGGACGTGGCGAGCGTTAGTCCGGAGTGGCACTGTTGTGCGTCTGGAGGCACGTGTCAGCGTGCGGTGAGCGCGCCAACGAGAAGTTTCAAACGGCTAAAAGGTCCGGACGCTGGGCGTTGGTCCTTACACACTGTGGAGCAGCGTCCGGAGGTGCGTCCGGACATGTGTTCAGTGGGCAAAACGGCTAGTTTCGTGGGCTAGACTATAAATAGTACTTAGCCGGCCCTTGGCTTGGGGCTGAGCACCCTTGGGCCTTTGTGCCTTGTGTAGGAGTGCTTGGGAGCTCTCTAACTCACATACACTTGATAGTGATCATCCGATTGTGTGAGAGAGTGATCTCTAGTGCGTTTCTTTGAGAGATAGCTTCGTGTGGCACTAGGTGATCGTGTTTCAAGCTGGTGGTGCTTGTTACTCTTGGAGGTCGCCACCTCCTAGACGGCTTGGCGATCGTGGCTCCGTCGAAGCATGCAAGAAGCTTGTGCGTGGCTCCAGAGAAGTGCTTGTGAGGGGTGTTGTGCTCGCCCCGCGGGAGATCGCAAAGAGCAACTCTAGTTGAGCATGTCATTGTGCTACCCTCACTTGTGGGTGGATTCTTGCGGCCCCAATTGTTGGGATAGGTTTGTGGATACCTATTAGCCGCCGAATCATCAAGTGTGTGGTCGACACAACGGGGACTAGTTTGGTGGCGACCAAGTGAACCTCGGGAGAAAAATCACCATGTCAACCTTGTGTACATCTTTTCGGTGGTTTGTACTCTCCAAATCACTAACTTGTATTTACTTGTTCATACTTGTGCTAGTGTTTAGTTGTTGCTCTTGTAACTAGTTTAGCTTGTGTAGCTTGCTTAGTTACCTTCTAACTTGTGTAGCATAGAAGTAGCTCTTGAGTGACTAATTGGCTTGAGTAGCCTTGTTAGTCACATTGCTTAGTTTGTGTAGCTAAGTTAGGTGAGCTCTCTAGTTGACTTGTGTAGTCTTGCTAGAGAGTATTGCTAGTGAGCTCAGGTGCTTTGTGCTTTGCTTACTAGTATGTGTAGGAGCTCCCGGTTTACTTAGAGTACTAGTTTCTTAGGTTTGTGTGACCTTGCAAGCTAGACTTGTTTAGGTGAGCTTCGTAGCACGGCACCTTAGTTAGCATAATAGACATACTTTGCTAGGTGCTTGAGTTATAGATAGATGGGTGTAGTTTTGGCTAGACTGATAGTTTCACCGAATCAAATGCAGAATTAAAACTTCGGTCTAGCCAAGACTACACCCCTCTAACTATAACTCAAGCACCTAGCAAAGTATACTAATTAGGCTTACTAAGATGTCAGGCTAGGAAGGTTTTCTCACATGAGCTCACAATGAGGCAAGAATCATTGTATGCTAGATCTTTCTCGTTGAGTTTTAAAGAGCTTTTAATAGTATACCTATCTGTATTTTCTCCTTTTTATTTATATCGTTCATCAATCTTAAAGACGAATTCAATCAAAGGGGAAGGTTACAAATACAAATATTTAAGATGTTCTCGTTCTATTTGTGTTAATCTATAATGTTTTGTTTGGAAACACATATATCTATTTTGAACCATATATATTTGAGCGGATTATATTGTTAATCCATAAGGTCTTGCAATTGCCAGATTGGGATAGCACAACACGTCAGCACTCGCCTAGCTCGGGAGTAGCAGCTGAAGTTCATAAGTCATTAAAAAGATAAAAATCTCAGAGATGTCCCTTCTTTGAACTCTTTTGTTTTTCATGTCATTACTGTCAGATTTGCCTCTAATGTTAAATTACAGTTGTGAAAAGTCAAAAATACCTTCACGTCTAAATATGTCATTAATTATTTAAATAAAAGGATATTTTTAATTTTTTATAACTATAGTTTAACACCGTAAAAGACAAATTTAATAGTAGTGGCATGAAGGATAAAAACGCTAAGAGCAATATCAATTAGGATAACTTATCTTTTTTAATCGCTTATATGGAATTACTAACTTTTTTTAATAACATACGTGTAAAAATCCCTTTTTATTTATACTAATCTAGGTTGCACGAACTGCATGCAGTTTTTTTATTGATAGTCCAGTAATCCAAAAGCTTCTGAATTTATCTTATGTCCTAAAATTAAATAATAAATTTGCCAAAAGTTTGTTATCTCAACTTGACATCCATCTATTATTGACAAAACAAAAAAATAGCCTCCAACAGTTTTGTAAACCAATTTAGCATCAATAGCAACTTGACATATTTCCCTTCCTCACTTAGCAAATGTAACAACCGAAGCTAGCTTGACATCTCCTCTTCTCCCGCCGCCGCCTCTTCTCTCGAGAAAAAAGTCATATGTACCTTCTTTTTTCATTTTGCGAAGTCCAAAATGACATACTATTGAAGGGATTTTTTTTATTTAGCATATTGTTTTGGGAGTTGACAAAACACGAGATTTGCTAAGGAGCATCTCCAAAAGTTTGTTAAAATTTACTTGGTAAATGTTGTGATTTAGCAACTTACTAAAATATATGTCAAGTAAAAAAAATACAACTTCTCTAAGAGTTTGATATTTTAGACTTGACAATGAAAAAAGAGACCTATTGCTTTTTTTAGGCCGGTTTCGAGTAGGGTCGCCTGATGCCACCGCGGTTCCATCTCCTTCCTACCGGCCATGGCTTTGTAGGAGCTGCTCATGGCCTTGCGGAGAGCAAGTATTATAATACAGCCTATAAGTTGGCTGTAAGATTTGTTACAGCCTTCTTCCAGTCCACCTATATAGTGGTAAGGTCTCTTTCATTAATACATGGTTCACCTGTCTATCTTATAGATTTTCTTGATTCTTCTGCTCAAGCCGTCTGTAAGTTTACGGTCCGTTTTCTTTCTGTCTCCTCTCTTCCTTCCTCCACGTCAGCATTTAGCCCGTTTACATGCTGCTATAATACTGCTCTCATGCAGGCAAGAGCAGGAGCCTTGAAGGAAGTGCAGGAGCTGCAGGAACCTTGAAGGAAGTGCACGAGTGCTCATGGCCTTGCTGCGCCTGCAAAAGCAGTACCACCTGCTGCTGTCAGCGACCAAGGCACCAACAGATCATGCACATAGGAGCAGACCAGCTGTCGCTGACACCAGCTTCCTGACACCCGCGGCATGCGGGAGGCCGATTCGCGAGCGATGTTGCGCGTGTGGAGCCCTTGATAGCAAGCGGCTAAAATTACCAAACTCGATTACCAAACCGTTGAAGACTAGAATTTCTTATTTTACCAAATTATCAAAGATAATAACCTCATTTAACAAATTCTTAAAATTGTTCAGCAAACTTTTGAAGATGCTCTAAAAGCTGGTACTATAGAAAATGACGCTAATAATAACCATGTAGTCATGGCAGCACTCATCTAGTCCTAGTTGCTTGGTAACCTAGTATAGTGTTTTTGATAGATATTATGTGTATTATTTATATACTTAGAGCAACTTCAACAAACTGGATAAATGTATTCGTGAAGCTATCGATAGCTATTGTATTAAAATAAATCATTCCAACTGCTTGTTTATAACATTTTTTATTTTTCATAGTTGATGTATTTTCCAATTTAGCTAGGTTGTTACATAACTCTATATTTTATATATGCTTTCTATTTTACATAATGGTTAAATCTTATAATTTAGTATCTAATTTTACCTAATATCTTAGATTTGCTCTTATTAAGCATTTTATGAATTAAAAAATTATCCAATATATCTTTTTATTAAGCTTCTCCGACAGATGCTTTCAACGAAACAATTCAACTCTCAACTTACCTAGTCAGGCAGATTTGATCAACTTTTCAAGCAACTTTCACGCAACACTTTTTGCTAGCCAAATCATCTAGGTCTCCAACCAAACAGGCCCGATGTCCCCCACGCTCCACAGTTTGTGTGCACTTCTTCACTATAGCGTGGCTTTCCTCGCCCACGCGCTATTCTCTACCAGTGTGTCACCTGATCGGGTAGGAACCTCTGCCGCCTGATATGTGGTTGCCCTCCCCACCAGCCATCTTTCCCGGTGACCTTTCGAAGTTGTTCGGCTGATGGTTTCTGCGGCTAATAAGCCGATTGTTTCTTGTTCGGTTAATGGTTACTGCAGCTGATAAACCGATTAATATTGTTTTGTTGTGAGAAAAAATATATCATATCATGACTGATAAATTAGGCAGATAAGTTAAAGCGAGGCAGATAAGTTAAAGCGAACCACACGTGTTTCTTCTGGACGACCGTCTCCGGACTCCGGTGGAGCAAGTTTCCACGTTGGTTCTCAAGAGTGATGTGAGCCTTCAAATAAAAAGTTAAACCTTGTTTTGAATGCTACTCTTTTTTAGTCTAAGTTGATTAGCCTATACGGCTATACACCAGTGGTCTATTGCCTTTGGGATTCAATAAATAGGTCACGCTTGCTCATTTCGTTCCTAAATGTTAGTCGTCACGATTTGTATGTTGACAAATTTAACTCGATTTATAGAAAATATGTACAATATTTGTATTACTAAATAAAGTATTACAAAACTAAATTCAAATATCTATCCAACGATATTAATTATGTACTATAAATATTATATTTTTTAATATATATTTAGTCAAAGTTGTATGCTGGGAAGTGAAAATGACAGACATTTAGGGTCTGTTTGCAGTGGCAGATCTAGGATTTTAATACAAAGTATGCCGCACAAATGATTTTTTTATAAACAATTCGGTAAAACCATTTTTAATTCAGTAAAGTATATCAATTAAATTTCATTAAAAAAACTTAGATGATACTAATACTAATGTTCACGAACTGGGAACCACTCTCTAACCACCAATTTAGCTGATCTTTTTTATGCACAAATAATTTTAGAGTGCATACACGACACTGCATAGTTATCAATTTTCATACCATGCATAGCTACCAATTTTTATTCTATTTTATGGTGTATCTCACGGGACACAATAAGATATGATGATAAAATTGCAAAATAAAAGATAAAGTATATTACTTATAGTTATAATATCCAGAGGGATGAAGAAGTGAAAAAAATATAAATAATGAAACATGAGGTTTTATGAGACACAACAAGAGGATGATAAAAATAGAAAACCTAAATTATGAAGTATATTGTCTTAGTGGACACAATAACAAGGATAAAAAACTAAAAAACAAAGAACAAAATAAATAGTTATTAATATTAAGAGAGGGTAAAAGATAAGATATCTAAAACTTCACAAAAAATGACACTACAGAGAATCGAATTGTCAACCTCCAGATTATAGCAGCAAACACCTTACACATTGTGCTAACATTATGCATTGTTAATCTTGGCTGTGAATTTTATTATTTAACGTATTATAATCCACAGATAAGTAGTATAAGGCTGCTCCACAAGTATGTCGTGGACCACTTGACATACTCCGTAGGTCCGTCCTTGCCTATTTGGCAAGCTTCACTAGTGAAGCTGTTTTTTTAAAAAATAATTTTATAAGTAACTTTCTAGGTGAAGCTGAGCTATTTTGGAAGAAGTGTTTGATAAAATAGTTTATCAATAACTTTATGCATGGATATGAGAGAGAAATGGAGGAGAAAACCGAGATAAGCTACTTTTTTTTTAGCTTCATCCCACTTCATGTCTTTACGAGAGGAGAAAAAACAATTTCACCCTTGACATTGTTTTGAAAAAAAAATATTTAGCTAAAAAAAAAGCTCATAAAGCTACGAGTTGTAGCAAACAAACCCTAGTATATTTTTGGGCACCCAATTAATTGATCGCAAGTCTGAAAGTGTGATAACGATAAATCCTTTCCAAGCCCGTGAGATGGAATTTGATTTCAGGAATCCAGATGATGGTTAACATAGAAGTTTACATTTGTACTCCTCCAGTTTTGGCTCTGTCGTGCTGTTTCCTTTAAAAATTATTGCAGTTGTGTCACTTGCTGCCTGGCTCTTCTAAAATGCAGTAGATTTTGCGTTTGTTTCTGTCAATGAGCTTATTTTATGTCCTACAGAATTTTGAGTCCCTCTGTTTGAGGTATTCAGAGATGAGAAAAGAAACTAATCAGAACAAGCTGCTCCAGTCTTCTGCAGTGTGTGTAGATATGATCACTGGAGCCCTGGAGGATTCGCTGTCGTCGCAAGTCGCAACCCCTCAGCAAAGCAAAACAACAACAGTTGATGCGTGATGGTTTGTCTGGTCGTCTGTGTCTGGCCGTCTGGGTCAGAAGTGAGACGACGTGCTGTACAAGTGTCTCAAATCAATTCCATCCGATTCTTGCCCTGTTCTGTTCAGCTGCGGTGCTGCCCCCACCTATCCTCACAGAAAAACGCGAAGGTACTCTCAAATCTCAATCCATTCCGAAAAGTTCATCCACCTTCCGGCAGAGCTCAAGGCCGGCAATGGACTCGCCACTGCTGAACCCACCCGCTCTGCTCGCGCTGTCCCTGCTCCTCCTCCTATCGCTCTACCTCGCGCGCCGGGGCCGCGGCGGAGGCAAGAACCGGACCTACCCGCCCGTGGCGGGCACCGTGTTCCACCAGCTGCTCAACTTCGGCCGGCTGCTGGAGTACCAGACGGAGCTCGCCCAAAGGTACCGCACCTTCCGCATGCTCACCCCGACCTGCAACTACGTGTACACCGTGGAGCCCGCCAACGTGGAGTACATCCTCAAGATCAACTTCGCCAACTACGGCAAAGGGTGATGACCCACGACGTGCTGGAGGACCTCCTCGGCGACGGCATCTTCAACGTGGACGGCGCCAAGTGGCGGCACCAGCGGAAGGTCGCGAGCCACGAGTTCTCCACGCGGGTGCTGCGCGACTACAGCAGCGCCGTGTTCCGCGACACGGCCGCAGAGCTCGCTGGGATTGTCGTGGCAGCCGCGGGGGAGAGGCGGCGGCTGGATGTCGCGGACCTGCTGATGCGGTCGACGTTGGACTCCATGTTCAAGGTCGGGTTCGGGGTCAACCTGGGCTCGCTGTCCGGCAGCAGCGACGAGGGCGCGGCGGCGTTCGCCAGGGCGTTCGACGACGCCAGCGAGCAGGTCCTGTACCGCTTCTTCGACCTGTCCTGGAAGCTCAAGAGGCTCCTCAACATCTCGTCGGAGAAGGCCATGAAGGGCTCGATCCGCACCATTGATGGATTCGTGTACGGCGTCATCGACAGGAAGATCGAGCATATGGGAAGAGACCAACAAGAATTCGTGAGCTCAGATTGCATGATGGATGCACGGGAGCACGAGAGAGAGATTACAGTTCTGACTTCTGACACGGTGACATTTCCCTGACAGGCGAAGAAAGAGGACATCTTGTCGAGGTTCCTGCTGGAGCGGGAGAGCGATCCCGGCTGCTTCGACAACAAGTACCTCCGGGACATCATCCTCAACTTCGTGATCGCCGGCCGCGACACCACGGCGGGCACCCTGTCGTGGTTCCTCTACGTGCTCTGCAGGAACCAGCACATCCAGGATAAGGTCGCGCGGGAGGTGCGCGCCGCCACCACGGGGGACCGCGACGTCGGCGTGCAGGAGTTCGTCGCGTTCTTAACCGAGGACGCCATCAGCAGGATGCAGTACCTGCACGCTGTGCTGACGGAGACGCTCCGGCTGTACCCGGCTGTGCCCATCGTAAGTTGACCCGAACTTCGGCGTCTTCCAACCAGATTTGACAACGTATACGTCGTGTTATCTGCGTCGCCATCGCTGATTTTGTTTTTTGGAGGAAGCTGCTATCAAATCAAAATATCTAAATGCAGGATGTGAAGTATTGCTTTTCGGACGACACGTTACCGGACGGCTACGCTGTCAAGAAAGGGGACATGGTGAACTACCAGCCGTACCCGATGGGCAGGATGAAGTTCCTGTGGGGCCCGGACGCCGAGGAGTTCAGGCCGGAGAGGTGGCTCGACGACGACGGCGTGTTCGTCCCCGAGAGCCCCTTCAAGTTCACCGCTTTCCAGGTTGGTTGTGCCGTTGCGGCATTCAATCTCCCTGCCACTTGCACTTGCACGTGTCCTTGGTCAAATGCAGCATGTGACGGTGTTTGGCCTCTCGTGCGGTGGTTCACAGGCTGGGCCTCGCGTCTGCTTGGGAAAGGAGTTCGCGTACAGGCAGATGAAGATCTTCGCGGCGGTGCTGCTGTACCTCTTCAGGTTTGAGATGTGGGAAGCCAATGCTACCGTGGGTTTCCGGCCCATGCTCACGCTCAAAATGGATGGCCCGCTGTATGTTCGTGCATCGCTCCGGCAATGAGGTGGGCGGCGGTGTATGCCCCATCGTCCTAGGAGCACTTTGAAAGTAGGATTGGGCTATTTCCATCTGCTACCATCTTGGATGGCGTCGAGGTTCAGGATGTGCATATATACTATTGCGTGTGTTATTTTCAGAGAGAGAGAGAGAGATATGAACCAGTTGGTCCAAGCAAATATACTATTGTACAGTCCTAAGTGCTTACTGTAAAATCTAAATAGGCACTCCTGATTCAGTTGTGATCTTTCTAATTCTCAATGAAATAATGGCAAGCAAAAGAGACATACTACATCCCCTACAAACCAGGAAATTGCTTATCCCATGCTACTCCCTACGTTAGGCTACGCCAGATGGGTCGTGGGCCCGCGGCGGAGCTAGAGCAAAATCAAGAGGTTGTGCTACCTTTGTGGGTGTATAGATTTCTAATGTATGGGTGCATATATGGTGAAAAATTGAAGATTATTACTGTTTTTCAAAAAAATCCGTGGGTGCGGCCGCACCCCCTACCAACAACATAGATTCGCCCCTGCCGTGGGCGCCTCCTCCCCACGGCGCAAGAGCTCAGTGAGCGGGTACGCGAGCTTGTGTAGCCGTGTAGGGGACGCATGCATGGGAAAGGGGGGCGAGGGCGGCACGATATTGGACAATGTGAAAAGGGATGGAGAGGGCAATGCTGGCTCCGTGAGAAAGAACCTTGTTTTTAAAAATATATATAGAAGTGTCATGTGGGTCCTACGTGGCAAGTGATCCATGAATGGCATATGTTGATGATGTCATAAAATAATTCATTCAGTATCAACCATTCAACCATTCAGCTCTCTTAACCAAATATGAAATAGAACAGTCACGTCCCAAAAAAGCAAAATTAACGAGATTGTTCCATCCAATATCATCTTCAAACCAAACACAGGTGTGCCTCGTCTCCAAACCACCTTTAAAACAATCAAATGGTCAAAATTGTCGGGTATCGACAATTGAGTGGACAACGATGTCTGGTTTTTTAGTCTCGAGGTAAACGTAAATTCAAATGATAATATGATGGCTAAAAAATATTTAATTCTTCGTAGTTTTAAGTTCACGTGTAATTGGTTGGAAACGGCTAGACATATTTCAAGCTTTATTAGCACCAACAGAAAACTAAAACTAACATTCTCAGGCCCTCTTCTGACATGATCAGCGTATTTGGAAGAAAACCAGGAGTATAATACAAGTTTCATCAAAATTTGTGCAAGTCAGGTCGTGGCCCGTCTTCTAAGATCATAATTGGTTATAGCCAAACTAGTCAGTATTTTTTATGATGTAAAGAAAAGAAATAAGGAGAGAGAAGAGAGCTTGACTCCTAAGGGCATCCGTAATGGTGTTAGCTACGTAGCTAGTTGATGTGGAGGTGAGAGACAAAAACAAATACTATTGTATACTATTGGACCCACACGTCTATCTGTCAAATTCTTGGACTACGTGAAATAGATTAGTTATTTGCTTGTCACTAGTGACGGTCCTCCCTCCTATTTTTTACCTGTCCACGTCATAATAGCTAGCCAAATAGGTAGTTGTTGGGGACACCCTAAAATCTAGCACCAAGTTAGGCACGAATGCATAGGTATTAGTGGGTCCCCATAGATATGAATATGAGGAAGGAGAGAAAAGAAAATAAAAACAACAAACAATAAAGAAATTTTGTAGACAAGTAAAAGACTAATTGTTATATGACTTGACTTTTACTACTTGACTTATAGCCAAACACTTGGCTCAACTATTAAACATGCTCTTGTAAAGAATCTACCACTTGGTCAACTGCAATTAACAACACCGAGGCGTCTAGCGCGGCAAACATGTTAACAAATTTCTTAAAGCCTAGACTAGCTGCTGGCGATGGTTCCCTTCGGCCCTTCCTCGGTCACCCGTTCCACTGGATCTCACTCTCTGCTGCGGTTGACCCTAAACCTGGTTTGTTCACCCATGAGAGCAGTCGCAGTGTATATTACCCGACTGTCGATGGGATATCCTATAGGGTACCCATGGACCGACTTACCTAAGCTTTGGGCCTCCTTTCCTCAGCCCACAAAGGAAGACGAACAGAAGAAACTGAATTCTACTCGGTGAAGATGACAAGACTGAAGCACAGCTTAGGACTCTAAGTTGGTAACCGAGTAGGATTAGAGCAACCCTCGACCAGTTCCTGGACTATAAAGGGCTGGTGAGGGTACCACCCAAAAAACAACCAGAACATACTACGTAACACCTGATACGTAGAGCGACACACAACACTTTGTATTACGATCAAGAGCAATAACAAGCAACTCAACTGGACGTAAGGTTATTACTCGACCTTGTCGAGGGCCTGAACCAGCATAAACCGTGTGTCCCTGCGTGTCCAACCATCAAGGTTTCACTATTCGCTGAGGCACGAACTACTGTCTCGGGTAACCCCGTGGCAGGCTATCGGTGGTAAAACATCGACAGTTGGCGCGGCAGGTAGGGGCTTTCGGCGAATTTTTTCTCGAAAGCTTGGTGGACCACGACCTCAAGATGACGAAGTCGACGGAATCAACATTGATCTTCGGATCATGGATCTGCAAGATCAACGACGACGGAACAATTCAAAACCGACTCCGAGAAGAAGAAGGAGTAGATCAAGACCTTCAAGAATTGAACCAAAAGACCCAAAATCTCACGATTTCAAAACCAACCAGTCCAGCAGATGAAGATGGATATGAAACTGACTTGGAGAAGGAGATTTCACCAGATACCAACTCCGAGACTAACACGAAGAAACCAAGCGCAATGCAAGTTGGAATACACAAACGAACTTCAATCAAAAGCAGAAACAATTCAGATACAGGCAAGTACTCGGCACCATATGGGCTACATAACTCCGCATCTACATACGGGAAGCTTCTTAAGAAGAAGATGACAAGAAGTATAACCTTAAAAGGTGCTCAAGAAGGAATGATCATGTCAACAACTCCAGAGGGGTGTATCGTGCACTAGCCAAACCAAACACAAGGGCAGGACGCAGAACTACCATTCCAAATAGGAAAAGAACTCGGACTTTACCAGAGATTGCCATACGATCCAAGGAAAAGAAATCAGCCAACAAAAAGAACTCGGAGGGCGCATACCATATATATGGCAGAACTAGAACCTTATCTAGAACCGCCACAAATTCCCGATTTGAAATCATCAGATGAATCAGAAGGGGATATCTCAGACGACGAAGAAGGCGATGATAATGAAACCAACGATCACAAGACTGCAAGGCTGAAAAAGAACAAAGCTAGAGCAGGGAGGAGAAATCGAGCTGCTCAGAGAAAACAAATCTGGATCAAATACAAAGCGGAATTGACAGAATACAACAAGAAGAAGGCGAAAAGAGAATCCATGAGGAATACAAAGAGAGAAAGAATTGAAGAATTGATGAAAGAACTAAACATTCTTACTAAAGAGGAAAGAATCACAAACGAACCAATCAAGGAAGACGGAGACCCTAATAAACAACCCGACGACAACACACCTCAAGGTGGACAAGGGGAGAAACAAGAAGAACAACCGCCCAAAAAAGTCGATATTCCATAGACTAGGGAAGTCAGGGATACCACAACCATTGGAAAGACAGGAACAACATCTCGGACTTGTAAAACAAAACAACCTGGATTGAGATCAACGCTATCCAGAAGACTATGGTGAATCTGAATACATAGGGGACAGGGACTATTACCGAAGAGATTGGTCACCAGACTTCAACAGAGCAGAACAATACGACAGATTTTCATGCTTTGCAGGAAGACTACAAACTTTGAAATTACCACATAAATTCAAGCCAGCAAATCACTCCAAGTACAATGGATAAGAGTATATTCTCAATCCATTGAACTCGCAGGAGGAAACAATGACATCAAGGCCCTATACTTTCCAATGGCACTCGAAGCCATGCCTTTTGTGACACCCTGTGTCAAGCTTTGCATTAGGGTTATCATTAGCCACTAAGCATAAGTATTTCATTGCATTCATGTTTATTTATGCTATCATTTCTTATGTGTGTTATAATGTTTTTGAAACTAGAAATGGATAGGTGTTTGGTGTTCTAATTCTTGATCAACTTGTTTAGGTAAGTTTGCTATGCTTAGAGTAAAGTATGGTTTGCTTTATGATTAATTACTCTACTTAATTAAGTTTAGTTTAATTGTTAAAGAATAAAAGTAATTATTTTTCCTAAAAGACTTAAATAAGTTTTTAATCCACAACCTATGAACTAATGGTTTTCAGAATTTATGACCTACATGAAAAATGTAGAGAATAATATTCTGAACAACTTTGGTTTAAGTTTCAATACTTAGTTTGGAGTTTTTGAAACTGTTTTGAAGCAAGTTCAACTTGAATCAAATAAAAGAAAATGGAAAAAGGGGATAGAGCTGAACTGGGCCGAGTCTCACCTGTTCGGCCCACTCGGCCTCTGCCCGTCGGCCCGCTCGCCCGCGCTCCCGCAGCGCACGTGCCCGCGCTAACGCCCGCGCGCTCGCACCCGCGCTCGACCACGCCTGCGCCGTACGCCGGCGTTGCCGCCACGTGGACGACGATGCTTGATCGCCGAGGCCGACAGCCGCGCTGCGCCACTCGCCTAGCGCCGCTCGCTGGCACTCTGCGCCGCGCCTGCACCTCGCCGTTGCGTCGCCATAACGCCGCCGCAGCGCCTGTCGTCGACCAGCGCCCGCCTTGTCCCGTTCGCCATCAAGCGCGAATCCGCGCTAACGGCGCAAGGACCAAGCGCGCACCGGCAGACCCCCTGCTCACCTCTGCTTCGCACGCCTGACGCGCCGCGCGCTGCCGCTCTGCCGCTACCACCTGCCGAGCCATTGCATCGTCGTTACGCCGCCGCAGTGCTGCGTCCGATCAGCCACTCGCCCCGTCGCAGTCGCGATCGAGTGCCGCATCCGCCCTAACGGCGCTAGAACCAAGTAGCGCCCTACCCTGCGCGCCGCGGACACGCCACGCCACTGCCACCCGCCGCACCGTCGCATCGAGGCCCCCACCAGCCACGCCGGTCGGCCATGACCGCGCAGAAGGATGCGCCTACATCCCCTCTGCCTCCCCCACTCGTCAGCATTCACCCGCATTCACTCTCCCGCTCGCGCTGCCTCTGCTATCACCACGCCGAGCACCAAACGCACCGCAGCGCCCCCATTTCAAATTCACCACCATCCGAGCGCCTCTGCTCGATCCCTCTCGCACTCACACTCGCCTTCGCCTCGCACACGCCCAGCTCTCCTCGCTTTAACCAGCCAAGCTCCACCGTTGCCGGACTGCCATCGCCGTTCCTCGGCTCGGAGTTTCCACCGCAACGACCAAACTGCGTTCATCCTTCTCCAACCAGCCTCCGTCGCCTCCATCTTAGTGGAAGCTTCACCGAGGGTAGTAGAGGTGAGAACACCTTTCCGCTAGCCCTAATTCACCCTCAGTCACCGCACCTCTATTGGCCATGCGCCATTGCCGCCACCACGGAGCTCACACGTGGCCGGACCTCCTCGGAGCTCTTCCGGTTCAACTAGCACTTGCTCTACCCTCACTACACCACCGCAGTGCTCACGCGCACGCTCGTCGGGCAGCACACCGCCGGTAATAGCTCGACCATGTTACGCCGCCGCGCTGCTCTGCCACCGCACGTCGCCGGCCACTTCCAGGGTCGCGCTAGTTCAACCGACACCCCCAGTCGATGCGCGTTGTCACCCCGAGCATGCCAAACCTAGCCTCACCGCTGTTGAGCTCGCCGTCGATGAGAACGCGATGGTGCCCTGCCTTGCACTTGCTGGCATGTGGACCCGAGTTGACCACGGGGTCCCACCTGTCAGCTCGGCCTCCCGTACGCTCTGGGCCGAGCCCAGTACTGTTCATCCATGGGCCGAATGCAGAGATGCTTTTCCTTTTTCTATTTTCAGTAAATCTGTTAATACTTTTTTATTTTATATCTAGAGTTTGATAAATCCAAAAATTAGGAATTAAATTGTGTTAGACTCTATAAATGATGACCTTTCCGTTAAAAATATAAAAGTAATTTTTGGAGAAGGTCTTCAGTACTAATGTTTAAATAATCCTTTTCGGCATTTATCAAAGTTAAATGTGTTGCTGCATGTAATGAGCCAATAAAAATGTAAGGTTTTTATGCTAGCTCTGTGATCATGTGTAGAAGCTAGAAAAAATATAGCATGCCATGTTTCTATGTAAGTTTTATTTATCACCTTTTTAAAATGTGTTTCTGCTGTTTTGTGCATGTATAAATCATGAAACTGTTGTATGTCATGTTCTGTCTAGGAAAAATATAACATGAGGTATGTGGTACGGCAGAAAAGATACTTGTAGTTCAAGTGTCCTTTTCTAGGGTTTTCTTTGGAAAATCATATAGAGTAAAATATGTTTGTGGTGATCATGGACTTTTCTTGATAAATATGTTTCTGAGTAAAGAACTTGTTAAAAATAAGATATAGCATGTTTCACCCGGTTAGTCAGTAGGTCTAGTTCAAAGTGCTTTTTCTGCCGTTTAAATTCATCTTTTTGTATGTGCTGGCTGGTAGCTTTGCTATGGGTGAATTTTATGCAGTGGTACCCTTTGAGCATGCTCTGTCCCCTGTAATTTTGGTAGATTTTTCTGAGCAGTTTATAATAGGCTTGCTGTGTAAAGTGGCTTTGTGGTAATTAATGGGTAAAATGCTTAAGGCCACATTTAGTGTTTTAATTCTTTCTCAAGCATCATCCCTGCACCATCAAATTTACCTATATGCATTGCAAACATTTAGGATCAGTGGAGGAACTTCAGGTGCCACCTCAAGAAGCAGAAGTCCTGAAGGTGCAGGAGCTAAACGAGGAGCACCACGAGCTCGACACTAACCTCCCCGAGTGCCCTGATCATCAGCCCTCCACCTTCACTCAAGGCAAGCCCCGGAGCATCCTTAATCCTCCCAGTATTTATAATTAATCTACTTGAGTATTTTATACTGTGATGCATTAGGTGCTAGGAATTGATTGAATCCCAATTGTTACATTACCTTCCTTGATATTTCAATTACCTACCTTGTTACCCTGTTAATAAAAGTAAAAGCAACCGCTTAGCCTGCTTAGAGTAAATGGTTATATTTATATTTATATTCGTATTATCCCATGGGGGTAATACTATCACAGTTGGTTATATTTTGCTATCGTGGGAAAGAACCAATGGTAGTAATGGATGCGGTCAACTGGAAGGCAAGTGCACCAAGTGGTCAAGACTTGGGGGCAGTCCGTCCGTTGGATCGTATAGGTTTGTATACGATGGTGGCCCTCTTACATCTTTGAATGCGCCCTTTCACATAGGGACCGTTGTGAGTATCGACCCCGAAGCCGAGTAAACACTGTCCGGGCCGGCGCCCAATCTGCTGTGAGCACCCTCTAGTTTGTAGATACGATCTGCCCCGTGGTGGCCAACTGATTTCTACAATTGGGTGGACCAATGCGAGCCCGCGACGTACTACCTGGACAGTGTTGAGCGGTAACCCAATGCATGGACCCGACGGGGAAAGTGTGGGCGTGTGTTAAAGGTAATCTTGCCAGCTGGTTGTATATCGATTCGAGTTGCCGCCTCCCACCGGATAGTCAGGGATTATGTTGAGCTTCAGCACGGTACAACTCCATGTGACATCGTAATGGTTCTACTAAAATATTGATGAAGGAATTGGATATATATTATTATATTGATTGCTTAGATCAAGTGTGTGCTCTAGTACAGGTGCAAACTTAGAGATAATGATAGGATGAAAAATGGCTGCTCTCTAAACCTCTAAGTTTCTTATTGTTCGCGTTTCCGCAAAAGCAAAGTTTATCCAGATCCACATAAATAGTCATGCATATCCTTGGAGTCTTTATTTTCAGTTAGACGGATAAGTCTAGCTGAGTACATTCCCGTACTCAGGGTTTATCCCGTTTGTTGCAGATGGCCAAGTATACTTTGGCTATTGTAAGCATTGTCTCTATCCTGTCGAAGAAAGAAGAGGATTAGGCTTTGGGCAAGGTCTTCTACGAGCTCATCTTTTGCTGTTGTCGGACATGACCTCGTGGGCACCCCTATCTTTTAAATGGTATTAGCGTGGAGTAAGACTTTGGGTTCAAGTTTCAAAACAATGTTTTATTTGGCCACGTGTGTTGTGGCGTGAGTACTACTTTTGCAGCAAGTATTGTAATAACTTTATTTCGTACTTCAAGTATTTTCATTTAATTGTTGGTTCGTTCGAATGTGCATACCTGAGTTTGCGCGATCTGGGTTGGATATACGATTGTTAGAAATCCTTCGAGATTTCCAGACTACCGGGATTATATGGGCTCAAGTGCCTTAAGTGGCAGTTAAATCGGCTACTTTGGTACTTGATCTCTTATAATTTGGGCGGTTCTGCCACACCTTTACAATGGTTCGATAAACTAAAGACAAGGTCAATCAAGTATTGGGAGGATTTGCAAGAAGCGTTCTGCAACAACTTCACGGGAATAATAACAAATCCCATGACGGCGGCAGAACTGAAGAACGTAAAGCAAAGAAGAGGAGAAACCCCGATGGAATATTATAGGAGATTTGGAGAACTCGGAGCTCAAATACATGACATTACCGACAGAGAAGTAATAGAAACATTTGCGGATGGAATCATTGCAAATTGGCAGTTCAAAGACTACTTTAACGAAAATCCGAGATCCAATGAAGACTTCAAAAGAGCTGTCGAAAAGATGATATCATCAGAAGAAAGAACTCGGCACAGATTCACCCGAGATTTTCATGAAAATAAAAGACCAGATTTCAGACCCAATGACAAAAGACCAAGACAAGACAACATGGTAGCAACAACGGACAACAAAAGAAGATTCAACGACAATGACAAAGGAGGGTACAACAACAACTACAACACCAACAAAAACATAAACCAGAATAACAGGTACTCAAATTACTACTACCAAGGCAACAACTACACAAGAAGGCCAGCAGAAAGGATAGAAGACTTACCCTGCTACATACATCCTAACGCAAGCCACAAGCTAGTTGAATGTGACGTATTCCAACGAAGATTCACAAAGAAAGAGGATACACGAGCAAACAACTCGGAACAAAGAACAGAAGGATCAGGGAAGGATACCAAGAAAGCAGAGGGGAATTAACAAGAAACCCAATGAAAAATAGCAGTAATCTTTTCTGGAGCATCATACACAAGAAATAAAAGGCAGGAAAAGCTAGCACACAGAACCATCATGGCAGCAGAACCAGCTACCCCAAGATATGTGGACTGGTCAGAGTACCCAATCCAATTCACAAGAGAGGATCAATGGACAAGCGCATCAAATGCGGGCTACTATCCCCTAGTAATGGGACCAACAATAGCAGGAGTGGCAGTCTCCAAAGTACTCATCGACGGAGGAGCAGGATTAAACATAATCTCCGCAGACACCCTAAGGAAGATGAACTTGGATTATGAAGGCATGATCACACCAACGAGTATCCCTTTTTATGGAATAGTACCCGAAAAAGCTTCCATACCATTGGGACAAATCATTTTACCAGTCACCTTTGGAACACCCGACAAATATCGGACCGAGTTCATCAAATTCAAAGTAGCCGACTTCAAATCATGTTATCATGCAATCCTTGGAAGACCAGCATTAACTAGATACATGGCGATACCTCACTACCTGTATCTACTGCTCAAGATGCCAACAACAAAAGGAGTTCTTTCATTAAAAGGAGATCTAAAGAGAGCATACGATTGTGATGTACAAGTCGTACAAATATTAGAAAAACTACAAGACTACCAGGAAAAAGAAGACATTGCGAAGAAAGTTGAGAAAATGAACCCAGATGAAATCCAAATACCAGCAAAGAAGCCAAGCACCTTCACACCTCCTAAAGAATCAGACACAAAGACGATTGATCTATTGACTGGAGATCCAGAAAAAACAACAATAATCAATGCAAGTTTGGATCCTAAATAGGAACTCGCGCTCACCAACTTTCTAAGGGACAACAAAGACATATTTGCATGGAAGCCAGCAGATATGCCAGGAGTCCCAAAGGAGTTGGCTGAGCATAAAATTGACACAAATAAAGGTTCAAGACCAATAAAACAGAAGCTACGCAGATTTGCACCAGACAGAAAAGCAGCAATCAAAAAGGAAATTACAAAATTACTGGCAGCAGGGTTCATTAGAGAAATAATCAACCAGGATTGGTTGGCTAATCTAGTTTTGGTGGAGAAGAAGAACTCGAAAGAATGACGTATGTGTGTGTACTACACAGACCTCAACAAACACTGTTTAAAGGACCCATATGGGCCACCAAGAATTGATCAAGTCATAGACTCAACAGCGGGATCATCGCTACTATCATTTCTCGACTGCTATTCAGGATACCATCAAATATCATTAAGGGAAGAAGATCAAAGCAAAACATATTTTATAATACCTTTCGGGGCATACTATTACAAGTCAATGCCATTCGGATTGAAAAATGCAGGAGCAACATATCAAAGAGCAATACAAACTTGCCTAGGAGATCAAATCGGAAGAAACGCTGAAGCATACATCGATGACGTAGTAGTCAAAACAAAAGAACCCGAATCACTGTTGGAAGACTTAGAAGAGACCTTCAAGAATCTAAAAGCATGGAAGTGGAAGCTCAATCCAACAAAATGCGTTTTTGGTGTACCATCAGGACAACTACTCGGTATCCAAGTCAGCAACAAAGGAATTGAAGCAAGCACAAAACAAGTCAAAGCAATAATGGATATGAAGCCACCAAAAAAGATCAAGGACATACAAAAACTCACAGGATGTATGGCAGCTCTCAACAGATTCATATCGAAATTGGGAGAAAAAGGACTACCCTTCTTCAAACTCCTAAAAGGAAAAGAGAACTTCGAGTGGACAGAAGAAGCAAATTAGGCTTTCATCAAGCTAAAAGAATATTTATCATCATCCCCAATAATGACACCACCAAGAAATAAGGAGGACATGATGATGTACATCACGACAACAAAAAACGTAGTAAGTGCAGCAATCATCGTGGAAAGAGAAGAACCCGGACGTACCTACAAAATACAAAGACCGATATACTACATCAGCGAAGTACTCACGGAATCAAAAGTCAGATACCCACACGTACAAAAACTACTATATGCAGTACTCATATCATCAAGAAAGTTGAGGCATTATTTTCACGAGCACAAAGTAACAGTAGCAACCAACTTCCCGTTACAAGACATACTCAGAAACAAAGACGCCACAGGCCGAATATCTAAATGGGTAGTGGAACTCGGATCTCTAAATATAGATTTCAAACCAAGGATAGCAATCAAGTCACAGATATTACCCGACTTCATTGTAGAATGGACAGAAATTGCACAAAAAGAACCCGAACCAATAAGAGACCACTGGAAGATGTACTTTGATGGTTCTCTAAAACTTGGAGGGGCTGGAGCAAGTGTACTACTGATTTCCCCAGAAGGAAGACAATTAAAATACGTACTACAAATATTATGTCAAGCAACAAATAATGAAGCAGAATACGAAGCACTCATACACGGATTAAAAGTAGCAGTCACCCTGGGAATCAAAAGAGTTCTCGCTTATGGAGATTCAACAGTAGTAATCAATCAAGTAAACAAAAAGTGGGACTGCTCAAAAAACAACATGGATGCATACTGTGCAGAAGTAAGGAAACTCGAAAAGAACTTCGAAGGATTAGAAATCCACCACATCTTGAGAGATTCAAATGTGGCAGCAGATATCTTTTCAAAGTTGGGGTCAGACAAAGCAAAAGTACCACCGGGAATATTTGTAGAAGAACTCGCAAAGCCATCAATCGAAGAAATCAATAAACAAAAAGAAGACCCAATGGACATAGACAAGATAAAAGAACCCGACACCTCAAGACAGATCCTCAACATAGAAAGCGATTGGAGACAACCATTCATAGATTATAAGAATGAAAACAAACTACCCGGAGACAAAGCAGAAGCAACAAGGGTTATAAGAAAAAGCAAAGTTTATGTCCTCGTAAAGGATAAATTATATAAAAGAGCAACATCTTCTGGAGTATTATTGAAATGTGTATCTACGCAGGAAGGAAAAGAGATATTGGATGAAATCCACTCGGGCTACTGTGGAAATCATGCAGCATGAACATTAATCGGCAAAGCATTCAGAAGTGGATTTTATTGGCCAACAACACTCAAAGACGCAGAACAATTAGTCAAGACATGCAAAAATTGTCAAATGTTTGCAAGACAATCACATGTTCCAGCACACAATCTAATCTGCATACCACTAGCCTGGCCTTTTTCATGCTGGGGGCTAGATCAAGTCGGACCTCTCAAAAAGGAAAAAGGAGGATTTGAATACATATTTGTGGCAGTAGACAAATTCACCAAGTGGATTGAATACAAGTCACTTGTTAAATACAACGCAGAAAAAGCAATAGAATTCATACAAGACATCATGCACAGATTCGGGATGCCCAACAGAATAATCACAGATCTCGGGTCACCATTCACAGCAAAAGAATTCCAATATTGGGCAAGAGATTGCGGAATAGAGATAGATTATGAATCAGTAGCTCACCCTAAGGCAAACGGACAAGTTGAAAGAGCCAATGGGCTATTATTACAAGGCCTAAAACCAAGATTATATGAAGACCTAAAAGACTACGGAAGCAAGTGGATATAAGAACTACCAAAAGTGGTATGGGGCTTAAGAACCCAAATCAGCAGAGCAACAGGCTATTCACCTTTCTTCCTGGTATATGGATCAGAAGTTGTATTACCAGTCGACTTGATATGGCAAGCACCAAGAATCAAACAATACAATGAAGGAGAAGTCGAAGAAACAAGACAACTAGAGATTGACTCAATTGAAGAAATAAGAAACAGTTCAGTAATACAAAATGCAAGATACTTACAAGGCTTGCGAAGACACTACGACAAAAATACGCATCCAAGAACGTTAAAACCAGGAGATCTGGTGCTACGACTAATTCAAAAGAAAGAAGGAAGACATAAACTACTCAGCCCATGGGAGGGTCCTTTTATCATCAAGATAGCAATACAACCCAGAACTTACGAGCTAATGACAGAAGATGGAATTCAACTAAGCAATACCTGGCATATCAGCCAACTCAAGAAATTCTACAACTGAAGACATAAGATATAAGACATCAAGAACAAACCGACAGTTTGCACAATGAGAGGCACTATCTGGAGTCAGTTGTTTCGTGAGGCAACTTGACAAACCGACTGTTTTGCACCATGAGCGGCATAGTCTGGTTCATATATAAGTCTACCGTTTTGTGAGGCGGCATGACAAGCTGACAGGTTTGCACCATGAGCGGCACTGTTTAGCATTTTTAAGTCGGTTGTTTCGTGAGGCAACCCGACAAACCGACTGCTTTACACCATGAGCGGCACAGTCTGGTTCATATATAAGTCTACCGTTTCGTGAGGCGGCATGACAAGCTGACAGCTTTGCACCATGAGCGGCACTGTCTAGCATTTTTAAGTCGATTGTTTCATGAGGCAACTCGATAAACCGACTGCTTTGCACCATAAGCGGCATAGTCTGGTTCATATATAAGTCTAACCGTTTCGTGAGGAGGCATGACAAGCTGACAACTTTGCACCATGAGCGGCACTATCTAGCATCTTTAAGTCAGTTGTTTCATGAGGCAACCTGACAAACCGACTGCTTTGCACCATGAGCGGCACAGTCTGGTTCATATATCTACAAGTCTACCGTTTCGTGAGGCGGCATGACATCAAACTACTCGGCGCAACAAAAAGCATCAATCTACATCGACGACAAACCGATTGCTTTGCACCATGAGTGGCACAGTCTGGTTCATATATCTACAAGTCTACCGTTTCATGAGGCAGCATGACATCAAACTACTCGGCGCAACAAAAAGCATCAATCTACATCGTCGACAAACCGACTGCTTTGCACCATAAGCGGCACGGTCTGGTTCATATATCTACAAGTCTACCATTTCGTGAGGCGGCATGATATCAAACTACTTGGCGCAACAAAAAGCATCAGTCTACATCGACGACAAACCGACTGCTTTACACCATGAGCGGCACAGTCTGGTTCTTACATCTACAAGTCTACCATTTCAAGAGGCGACATGGCAAATACCAAAATACTTGGCGCAATAAAGAAGAACAGTCTACCTCGACGACATCAAAGATAATCACTTGCAAAAAAGTGGCACAACATTCCTGCTTGAAGAGCAGCGCAAACTCGGCACAACAAAGACAGCAAGCCAAATGCTATTACGTTAGAAAGTGATATCTACTACTCTAGCATCAGAAACTACTCGTCCAAAATAACAAGACTACTTTGAAACTACTCAGAAATTATCAAAAGCAACGACAAAGATCCTCAAAAGCCTAACTCAGAGGCACAAGGCATTTTATGAACAAGAACATCTCCAGTATAGTCATCAAGGCACGAAGGCCAATAATATAACCCAGAAAGAACTCGGGAACCCAGAAGCATCTTCAAAGACCAATACAAAGGCACAACACTCAAAAGAACTCGACACAGGTCACAAATATCTAGAAAATAAGGTATTCATCAGAAGGACAAGCAAGTCAATCAGAAAACAAACTACATGACAGTAGAGGAAAAAGCATTACAATAGCAGGACGAAGCCTGACAATACATTAAGAAAAAGTAGCATTCAGAGTATATTACAAGATCATCACCCAAAGACAAATAAATGTTATCAAGGAGAAGACGGCAACACTTTCATCTGACTAAATATTTGGCGACAAAGCTCCTGAACCTTGGGCTTCGATTGTTCCCACCTTGTCAAGAGATCGGTGTCCATCGGATCTTCGAGAATTCGGTCCAAAGGCACATCGGGAGCAAGGGCTCGAACAAAAGAGACAACATTGTTTATACATCGCTCAAAGCCATTTTCAACAAATTCTTTAAACCGAAGAGGCAGTGCAGGAATCAGGGTCTTCAGGTCTTCCTTAGTGTCCTCTTCATGACAAACAGCAGCCACAACAGGCCTCACAATAGCATACAAAATCTTGTATCGGTCATGAACCTCCGAAAGCTGAGTCTTCAATGATCCCTCCGATTTCAACAACTGAAGAAAGCAAAGAAGTCAGAAAGAATAAAAGAAAAACAACAAGAAAATCAGAAGACAAAAATAGTTAACTTACAGTTTCAGCTCTCTTCTCTGATGATTCAAGACGAAGAGATAAATCTTTTTTCTCCTCATTCCAAGCAATGGAAGCCTGATCAGCAGCTACAAGAAAAGCAAATATGTCAGATATCAAACAAGAAAACCACGATAAAGGAAAAAATAGATAGTTACCAGCCATCTTTTCTTTCAAATCAGACAAGGAAGCATCAGCAACCCCTCGGAGAGTCTTTTCTTGCTCCAAAGCAGCACGAGCCTGAGACAACTCAAGTTGAAACCTATCAAGTTCAGCTTAAAGAGTACTAGTCGACTGAATTTCTGAAGAAGAAGTAATCAATTCCTGACAGACTCCCTGCAAGAGATAAAAGATCAAAACAAAAGTATAAACAAATAGACAAAAGAAGAAAAAAGCAAGACCAAATACCTTTAGTTCAGCACCGAAAGACACTGATAAATCATTCCAAGAGGAAACAAGCCTCTGAACTCACTCAACTCGACTAAGTCCAATTTCTGACCCTTGAAGAAGCAAGGGAACCACCGAAGAAGAAATCGGAGCCTTGCCAGAGAGACTCAACTCAGGAACCTCAAGTAGAGGCACACCATCAGGAGGACAAGCACCAACAAATTCGGAGGTACCAGCAACGTTGGCAGCATCAGAAGCACAAAGTCTTACAAGCAACAAAACAAGAAAAGTTAAGAGAAAAACAAAAAGCAAAAATCTTCATCAACAGGACAAAAGAACCCTACCGTCTCGGGATGAAGCAGGGACATCAGAAGAAGGTCTAAGGAAATCAAAAACAATAATATTAGGCAAAGACAACTAAGACCTAAACACTGTAAAGAAAGGTTTGAATTACTTGACCGACTTGCTGGAAGAAGCGGCAACAGAAGCAAAGGAAAGCTTGGGGATGTCAAAAGAAAAATCATCATCAAGCAATGACAAAGAAGAAATTGGAATAGCTGAAGGAATCGGAGCAGCCTCACTAGAAGACTGACCAGCAGATGATCTACGATTGAATAAAACTCACAATAAGGAAAGGATCTCTAGACAGAAATTACAAAGACATCAAGAAAACAACTCACGGAGGATGAGTGAGAGGAGGATCATCATCTAAACATTCTTCATCAAGAAGGACGGACTGGCCATCTAAAAAAATAGAAGAATAAAGAAGATTTCTATACAAAACAACTCGAATGACAAACACAACGCTCACCTACAATAATGTTACCTGTGGGAGCACACGACCGAGGAGACCGACGACGAGTAGCAGGAGCAAGTGAAGAAGGTTGAGCAGAAGACTCAAGCTTCCTTTTCCTAGAAAACATTACAAGTTGAGCAATTCGAGGATCAGGAGTATACGACACATACCCATCAGTAATACAAAATCCAGGGAGCAACCTGGAAGAAGAACTCGAAGCCACAGTGACTTCAACTGTGGTCTCCTCAGGAACAAAGGCCTCAGACCCAAAAGGCAAGTTTAGCCTAAAAGAATGACCATGATCCTAAAAATACAAAGCAAGCCATCAATAAAACAAAGAACTCAAGGAAAGAAAATTGGAACAAACTAAGAAGTCACTAACCTGAGGAGGTGGATTTCTGGCATAGTACTCAAGAATTTGGGGAGGAATGGCAGACACACCATTCAGGACCCTCCCTAAACGATCAAACATGTCATCTTTAGTCAACTCGGACTCAGGGATAATCCGAGAAGGATCAGAAGAACCAATATACTCAAAGCCAAGGTTTTCCCTTTGCATGAGAGGTTGAACTCGTAACGATAGAAACTGGCAATCAAACCATTGCCAGTCAACCCGAATTGTTTCAAGAAGCTTATCTGGGTCAGCAGAGGTTTAATAGCCAGGGACTCAGAAGGAGACAAAGGATCATTCCAACAAGGAAGAGAAGTCGGAAGAGCAGCGAGATCGGAAGAAAAATAAGCATCAGGCTTCGAAATGTAGAACCATTTGTCCACCCAGTCTTTAACCGACTCATAAAGGGTAAAGGCAAAGTAAATAGCCTTCATACCCTGGCGGAATTGAATAGCGTAACAGCCAAAAGAACGACTGGGCTTGCCCTCATGAAATCGAAGTCGAAAGAAATGACGAAATAGAAGAAGACAAGGAGGGATGCCAATAAACGCTTCACACAAGTGCGCAAACGAAGAAAGAAAATGAATGCCGTTAGGAGGCAGATGATGAAGTTGAACGCCATAGAAACGAAGGAACTCCATCAAGAAATCTGATGGAGGGAAGCAGAGTCCGGCATGGACAAAGGGAACAAAGAGCACAGTCTGATCAGGGGAGGGACTTGGGATGATGTACTCACTAGGAAGAGAGTACTCAGAAAAAATCCACGCCTGAAGCAGACCATGAGCAACTAACAGATCCAAATCTGCATCCTGAGTCATAGGCTTGGGAGACCGCTTCATCTGACGAGACATCTCAACAAACTCAGGATTATCTATATGGTCCAACACGGTATCTTCGTCCACAAATTCAGCCTTGCTCTTGTTCTTGTTCTTCTTCACCATCTGGCGGATCAAGGACAACTAGAGCGGCGACGACAGTTAGGGTTTTGCAAGTAAAGGGAAGAGTCTTTTACCGCAAGGTAAAAAAGAAGAGATAATAAAAGGGCAGATTTATAAGGAAGCGTTACCTACAGCGGAAAGTACAGTAACGAAAAAATACCGTCAATTACGGAACGGAACCTAAAGCAGTTAGACAACACTGCGTTTTCAGAATACACAGACAGCTCGCAAAGGAACCCGGTCATCACAAGCAAGACAGATACAAAAACTTGGAAGATTGAGACAACAATTCTTTGATTCCTCATTTCTCAAATACAAGTCTCGAGTATAGACTAAATATAAAGTTACAAATAGATAACTGCCGAAAGGAGCTAGTACAAGTCGGTAGCTAAGAACTCAGTCGAATTCGAGGTTAGGACAACCCGAACCAAGATTCAATATTGACAGACAGAGCCAAACAACTCGGATTTGTGCAATACCCAGTAGAGCAATGCACACCCAAGCTGTCAAAGGTAGCAGAAGCAGAACCCGGAAGCCATTCAAGATTGGTAGTGAGAGACGCAGTAAAACAGTAGTGACCAAATTCAAGTCATACAGATCAGCATCAGCACGCACCAAAATGACACAACATAGGACTATCCAAGGAATGCTTCTTCAACCAAGACTGTGAGAACATTCAGAGGCACTGGATACTGGATTAGGACACTGGTAGATCAGGCAGCGCAACATGCGACAACCTCATCACAAGATCTACAGCATTTGCCTCAAAACCGCCCACAACTTGGTCCTACCCTGAAACCAGCTGTCTACTGGTTTCTATCACAAGAGCTACACCATTCACTAGATTACAACCAAGAAAGAGAATAAAGACGTCCGGGGGTTGTCAAGCTCGCCCACTACAATATCCATGATACAACGAGAACCTCTTACAAGGAAAAAGAGAAGATATGTGTCGGTGTTTCGACCCAGGGGGTCAATCACCAACTAGTAAACTTGAATATTGCGTGCTCCCACTCCCAGATGTGATGCAAGAAGAACACATTATTTATCCTGGTTCGGGCAAAGAAGGCCCTACGTCCAGCGGGGAAGGAAGAATTGTATTATCTCACACCGAAGTGCTCGTACAGGGGGGGAGTACAAGCTGGTTTACACGGGGGTGCTCGGAGCAAGTTGAGGCTCAGGACTAGCTGGACTACCCTAGGTGACTCGGTTGATTGCTTAAGATATTGATCAAGCAATCATTGGGTTGTGTTGGGTTCGGAGGTGGCCCTCTGTTCTCTGTTCGATGCCCTCCCTACTATCCCAGCGTCCCCTTTTATAGACCAAGGGGAGACCTGAGGGTACAGAGGTCCTAGACGCATCCCTGAAAACACGGTTGAGGGCTATCCCATTCAAGATTCGAGGGAGTGTTTTCAGCCTCCGTACTCAAGGCGTGGCTACAGTGGCCGCACGATCGACGGATAACGCGGGTATGGGTGACGAGTTGATGGATTTGACCATGGTAGTGGTCGCCCATGGCGTTAGGCGGGAGCAGGTAGGTGCATTGGATTCCTTTTACCCCATACCGGGAGTGGGTGAGTCGATCGAGCCTCCTGCTCGCGGGTCGTTCGATCGACCCCCGTCTGTCATTCGAGGGGTCGAGGCAGAGGGTCGTTCAATTGACCCCCCTTCCATTGTCCAAGGGATCGAGGTCGAGGGGAGTCCTGCCTACTGTGCCCTTAATAATGGGCCGGCCCATGATTGGTCATGTTTGATGGGGAGGTAGGCCCCTGCTCGATGGGCCTTCCGTTATAGGTTGGATGACTTTTGGATTTTGCCTGAATATTAAGCACTAAATCGCCAGAGATTAGGGTACCCCTTACCTTTGTACCCGACAGTAGCCCCCGAGCCTCTATGCAGATAAGGTGAATCCGTATAGAGGATGTTGTTGATGATCTGTGGAGTTGAAGTACCTAGTCTCGAGGCGCAGGGTTTTGTTACGTTATCTCGCCGTGGGGGGCACGCGAGCGTCCCCCGCGGGGGTAGCCCCCGAGGCCCTAGAGGAGTGATTAAGAATTCCTCTAGGGGCTTTTGATTTGTGTATTATCGAGGGGGATCGGTATTAACTGGAGTCATAGTGCCCCATCGAGGGGTCAACTCTGTCTGCCAGGCCCCGAGTGTTTTCGACCCTCTTTCGTCGAGGGGTGTCGTGCGTAGTCTGGCCCTCGAGCCTCGCATGGCTGGGCTTTTGCTACCTCATAGCATCCTTCACACGGATCCTTGCGCTCGGATTGTGGGGTGAAGAGCATCGTGCTATCCTCTTCTGGACGAGCCTCGAAGTCCTCAATGAGCCGGTAACGGGGAGATCCAAGCGAGAACTTGTGCCCCCTTCGACAGGTGTCGACAGAAGCCTTGAGGCATTCTCATTATGCAAAACCGTGTGGATTACCTAGGTGCCAACTCTATTCGATGAGAGTCGGTGGCTCAATGCCTCCCGTCGTAGGGATCCTTGGGTATTCCCTGGTTATGCCTTGGATATGTCCCGGGGGGACTCGAGAGTTCGTTCTCGAGCTGGGCTTCGTACTGGCTCCCCCTGGGTCATCGCTGACTCGGGTACTCGAGGGCGGCTGTCGAACCCCGTTCGAGGGCCAGCCTTCGCCCCCTCGAGATTTGGGGGTAGACTGGAGTCCGTTTTACTTCCCTAGGAAGGAACCGCTCGAGAGAGGCTGTCGAAACCCTTTCGAGGGCAGCCCTCGCTCCCTCGAGAGTTCAATGGACGGGTCGACGCCCATTGCTTACCTCCGAAGACAACACCCATATTTGCTCGTCGTCCGCCGTAAGCGTGCCTTTTTAGGAGGTGTCCGTTCGACTGCAACTGTAGCAGGCGTAGGGTGCGGCGAGGAGTGCGATGATGTGATAGGTGCGCCTTATGCTATGGAATCTAAGGGGGCAGTAGGTAGGTGCATTAAATGCGGAGATTTACCTGCCTTTTTGATGGATCCGCCCGTTGCACTTCCGGTTATAAATATGGGGGCAGGGGTTCGGCTTCCTTACGCTTGCCTTTGCCTTCCTAGCCTTCTTTCTCTCGCCATTGCCTTCGTCGCCCTCTGAGCCCTATCTCTGCGTGCGCGAGTAAGGAGAGGAAAGATCAGGAACGCACCTTCAACCCCTGCTTCCGAGCGCATCCGCTTTCCTGCTACCATGGCTAGCTACACCCTGCGCGGCCCCGACGCTTGCCTCCCTTCGACGGCGACCGTGGAGCGGTTGGGAGACCTGGTGGGGAGCGGCCTTCTCCGGCCCGTCACTTCGGTGGACCGACCGGAGTGGATGGTTCCGCTGGAGTCGGATCGCCAACCCAACCCACCGGAGGGCTACGTGGTCAGCTTCGAGGCCTTCCACTGGGCGGGGTTGGGATCTCCCCCCAGCCGCCTCTAGCGGGGGATCCTCCACCATTACGGCGTGGAGCTTCAACACCTCTCCCCCAACGGCGTCTCCCACGCGGCGGTCTTCACCGCCATGTGTGAGGGGTACCTGGAGATGAAGCTCCACTGGGAGCTGTGGCTTCATCTGTTCGAGGCGGGTCTGTTCCATGCTTCGGCCGAGACCGGCCATCGGAGGATGGTCTAGGTGGGGTGCTGCAGCATCGACCTCAAGAGGCCGGAGGACTGGATCCCGGTGAAGATCAAGTCGAGCCATTCAGGGTGGCACTCCAGTGGTTCTACCTGAGGAACGACGACGAATTGCTTTCCCCTTACACCAGGAGGACAATCGAGTCGAAACCCTTCAATTGGAAGCACGACGTCCCACATAAACAACAGAAACGCCTCGAGCACCTGTTGGGTCCGATCTCCCGTCTAAAGCGGGAGGGGCTTCCCGTGGCGATCGTCGCATCGGCCTTCCACTAGCGGCGAGTCATGCCGCTGATGGCTCGCCCACTACGCCTTGACGAGATGCGCCTGGGGGTGGATCTCTCTCGGGGTGCCGTCTCGTGGAGGACAAGCTGCCCCTCGAGAGGGTGGTCCGTCAAGTGCACGCCTCCTTCGTCGATGCGTTCGAGGAGGAGCACGTCGCCTGCGTCCCCATGGTGCCAGACAAGGGCCACGTCCAGCTGGTATGACACCTCTTTCTTCGTCAATGTCCTCTTGTTCGTCTTGTTTGTCTCCTTTGCCTGCCTCCTAACCGCCTTGCGTTCCTCTGGGGAACGTCGTCTTCCGAAAGTCGCTACCACCGGTGAAGGAGGAGAGGAACGACTCCCAGGTGAGACGCCTTCAGGACAAGCAAGACAAAAGGGACAAAGATAAGGCCAAGGAGGAGAGGGGCAAAAAGGCCCAAGAGAAAAAGGCGTGTGACTAACGCCAGTCACGGCAGAGGCAAGCCGGCCTCCCTAAGGAGGAGTCCCCCTCAGAGGGGGATGAGGATGAGGGGTTGAGTAGTGATGAGGTTATTAAGAAAAATGGCTTGGCGTAGTGGTATTAGGTTAGGCCTATCGCTTCCGACCTGATGGGTATCATCCTTATGCAGGGAGAGGAGCAGGAGGAGGTCGAACCGCAGCGAGGGCTCGAGGAAGGAAGAGCGGCGCCCAAGTAGCAAAGGGCGGCCGCCTTTAGCAGAGGGGAGAGGGGGTCGACATCGAGGTCGGCCTCGACCGCCGGGGTCGAGTCGGGGGGCGAGCGACCCGCGGTTTCTCAGGGTGAAGCGATGCGGCGGACGCGTAATCGTTCGTCACAATCCCCGTCGAGGGGTCGGTCGAGCACGCCACTGGCGCCTACTCGGTCGAGTGCGAGGGCCTCGGGCCCATCGACCCAGGAAGAGACCAGGACAGCGGCGACGAGGACGTCGTTGAACCCCGCCAAGGCCATGGCGACGGGAGAACCATCAGCCCCCACCGTGGCCGGTACTGGAGGGAGAAGTGGCTCCTGGGGTGGCTCGCAGAAGCCCCCGAGCGGCTTGAGGCCCGCTGGTCGGGCCCCCTTGATTCCGCTGAGGTAAGTTCCTTTCCTTCTGGTCCCGAATTTCCTCTGTGTTTGTTACAACTTGCGCTTACCGTCGCGTATGAGTTCCTTCTTCAGGGTGAAGCGCTCATTGGAGGATGCGTTCCCCACCCCGCCCAAGAAGCTGAGGGTGGAGGCTGCGGCTAGGATGGCGGCCGAAGCCAGCCCTGCTACCCCATCCCCCGCAACCCACGCCCTAGGTGTGGCATGGGCGGCCAGGGCGCGGGAGGCGATGGAGCGCGGGCAGGCGCAGTCGGCCGCGGAGCGAGCTCGGCCGGCAGATGAGGCGGGTCGATCCGCCACGTCGACTGGGTCTGCCGGCCAGGTGGGCGGGGCTGTGCCCACCGCCCGGTCGAAGGAAGGCGCGCCGGCGGCCTCGGAAGGCGCAAGGCCGGCATCAGCGGCGGCCGTGGTGGAGGGGGTTGAGCCCCAACCCTCCGTAGAGGTGGAGGTGGTCGACCTGACCGCCACCGGTGCAGAGGAGACGTCGGAGCAGCCGGCGCCGTCGCGGTGGCCCGAGTGCCTTGTGTCGCTGGAGGCGCGCCAGCGGCTCGAGCGCGAGGAGAAGGCGTGGCAAGAGGGAGATGCGCGGGCGAGCCCTCCTCCCCCGCAGTCGGCGTTGGCTGAGGAGGAGGGTCGCACCTCGACCCTACCCCTCGAGGCGACACCCGCGGCGGAGACGGCGACGATGGCGAAGACGGTGGCGGCCCCCCGTCCCGAGCCGGAAGAGACCGTTGCGGCGTTGGAGGGAAGCGGCACACCGGACGTAGTCATGTTCGAGGCGGCTGCTCGGCCTCGCCTCGAGGTCGGGCAGCCGTCTTCTCGAGGTGCTCCGCCCCCTGGCTTGGCTGAGGTGGAGGGAGGGGACGTGCTGCCAGATTGTGGCGAGCCCATCGCGCTTGAAGCTAACATACATTTCCTCTACCGCCCAGGACTATTCTCGCGGTGGGGGCCTCCTCTACCTCGAAGCGATGATCCGGAGGGGTCGATGGCGGCCCTACAAGACCGCTTCGAGGACAGGATCGCCCAGCTCGAGGGGGCGACCTACTTCCCCAACCTCACAGAGCGGGTGATGGACCATGGGGGTACCCTCGAGATGGGTCAGTCCATCATGGATGAGGTGAAGGGGAGGGTCAACCGCTCCAGCGATGTCTGGGGGAAGGAGGCGCTTGAGCTGCTCGACCCTAGAGACCTAGGGCGCACTTTCTTCAAGCTCGATGATCAAGCCGGGCTCGGAGAGTGGGAGCACCTGGAGGAGTTTTGGACGTGGCTCGACCACGTGACGCGCGTGGTGGTGGGAGTCGCGTCCGAAGATATGTACAAAGGGATGATGGTAAGTTCCGTCCTCTCTTTCTGATTTATCTCGGTTGTTTCGTCGTCGTTTTTGTGACTTTCCCTTTTATCCTTGGTAGGCACTGAGGGCGAGGTCACATGACAAGTCCCAGTTCATCCTTCGGTCACGGGAGCAGTGGAGCCAGCTCCCCGTCCTCCGCGCGTCATTGGAGAAGGCGGATGCCGAGGCCGCCTAGGGGAGGGGCGAGGCGGCCACCGCGCAGGGGGGGCCAAAGCCGCTCAGGAGGAGGCCTCCCAAGCACGGTCGAGGGCTGAAGCCACCCTCAAGGAGGCTGCCGAGGCTGGGCAGGAACGGGACGTCGTCCGGGAGGCCCAACGTAAGGCTCAAGAGGAGGCCGCCAGGTTGAGGGAGGAGTTGGCTCAGGCGACAGAGCGCGCCCGGCGGGCCGAGGACGACCTAGCGCAAGCGGCTAGTGACCACGCTTCTCTCGAGGAGCGTGTCCGGGAGCTCCAGTCGGGTATCGACGTCGTCACCCGTGACAACGACGTGCTGAACGTCGCAGGGCAGAGGGATCGGGCCCGGATCGCTACCCTGGAGGAGGACGTGGCTGCCAAGGCGAGGGCCCTCGATGGCACCGGTAAGCTCATCGAGGAGCTCTGGGTCGAGAAGAATGACCAAGTTGCGGCCCTCGTCGATGCCAGCCGCCGACTGCAAGAGGTCGGGAAGGCCTACGCCACCCTAGAAGCGCACGCCCAAGGTGAGTTTTTTTAGAAACATTACTGAGGTTGCTTGGTCTCGACCCTTCCCCTGTTTTTTTGCTTTGACGGGATTCTCTATTTGTTCCGGCAGTCCTCGAGGAAGACAAGGCTCGAGCCCATGAGCATCTGACTAGCCTCCAGAACCTCCACTGGGCGGAGGCGACCCTAAACAAGAGGCTCGAGGACACCATCTCCACCTTCTGCGATGGCATGGGGGTCGAGCCCGAGCTGGCGGTTGCGGGTGACGTGCGCGGGGACTCCCTTGTGCGCCGCTTCTTCGCCATGACTCGTGATATGACGGAGCAGGTTCGTGCTGCTCTTCATATAGGCGTGAAGCGGGTGCTCGCGGTTATCCGCTCGGGCTATGCCTACGACCTCAGCGTCGTCGCCCGCGGCTTCGTCGTCGACCCGGAGCTGAGCGATGAAGAAAACATGGCGAGATGCCACGTGTTTATCGACGCTGTAGAGGTGCCTGGTGGTGAGCTGGCAAAGCTCTTCGAGCCGGAGGTGCTTCCCTCAACGGACGGTGATGGCGACAGGAGTAATTGAGGCTTGTGAGCCAAATCTGGACAAGAAGGTCCATGTAATAGATTAGTTTTTGTGATAGTTTGATGTCGATCCCCTGGGGGCTTCAAAACTTTAATGCATTTTATTCGGGGTGCATGTGGGTGTTTTTATTTCTCGAGCTATCTCTATTTCTCTTTGCCTGAGTTGTTGCTTTTATACTAAGTGTTTGACGCGCGCTCGTATCCCTCGAGGGGGGAAGCGAGTGGGGGTACCATAGCCCGGAGGCGTAGGAGAGCCCCCGGCTCGACAGCCTTCGACCCTTAGGGAGTTCGAGGAGGTTTTTTACTTAGTTACGGGGCATACTCGGGGAAAAGATGGAAAGAGAAGCGTCGAGTTTCGAAAAAACATTCGGGTTTTTAAGGGACTAAGGGAGGGTGGTCCCCCCCTTGTGAGCCCCCGAGGGAGGCTTGACCTTGTAGGAGCAGAGTTGAGGCTACCTCAGAGTCATGAATGAACGTGAAATGTATTTCGAGAACATTTTATTCATTCATGATGTGATAAATGTACATAATGAAGAGAATGTACAAGGCCTCGAGGCCCTAGGGGTAAAAGCGACGTAGATGTTCGATGTTCCATGTGTTGGTGAAGATCTCGCCCTTGCCATTCTTCAGCTTGTAAGTCCCTGGCTTTAGCACCTCTGCCACGATGAAGGGTCCTTCCCAAGGTGGCGTCAGCTTGTGACGCCCCTTGTTGCTTTGTCGGCGGCGCAGTACGAGGTCACCGACATCGAGGTCCCTTTTGCGTACGTGTTTGTCGTGGTAGCGCCGCAACATCTGCTGGTACCTTGCGGACTTGAAGAGGGACATGTCTCGGGCTTCCTCGAGCTGGTCGAGGGAGTCCTCTCGGGCTGCTGTGTTGGCTTGCTAGTTGTAGCCCTTTAATCGAGGGGACCCGTACTCGAGGTCAGTGGGGAGGACGGCCTCGAACCCATAGACCAAGAAAAACAGGGAGAACCCTGTGGCTCAACTTGGTGTCGTTCTGATGCTCCATAGGACAGAGGGTAACTCATCGACCCATCTCTTGCCGTGTTTGTCTAGTTGGTCGAAAATCCTTGGCTTGAGACCCTGCAAAACCATGCCATTGGTGCGCTCGACCTGGCCGTTAGTTCGAGGGTGGGCAACTGTAGACCAGTTCAGCTTGATTTTGTGGTGGTCACAGAAGTCCAGGAACTTTTGGCCGGTCAACTGCGTGTCGTTGTCTGTAAGGATGACATTGGGGACCCCGAAGTGATGGATGATATTTGTGAAGAACAACATGGCTTGTCGAGATTGAATGTTGGTGATGGGTCGAGCCTCGATCCACTTTGAGAACTTGTCTATGGCTACGAGGAGGTGGGTGAAGCCGCCTTTTGCTTTCTTCAGGGGGCCGACCATGTCGATCCCTCATACTGCAAATGGCTAAGTTATGGGTATCATCTGAAGAGCTTGGGCCGGGAGGTGGGTCTGTCTGGCGTAGAATTGGCATCCCTTGCAGGATCAAACAAGTTTGGTAGCATCGGCGACGGCCGTCGACCAGTAGAAGCCTTGTCGAAAGGCGTTTCCTACCAGAGTTCTTGGCGCCGCATGGTGGCCACAAGCCCCTGAGTGTAAGTCTTTTAGCAGTGCCCTTCCTTCCTCGAGGGTGAGGCATCGTTGAAGCACACCAGTAGGGATGCGCCGATACAGCTCGCGGCCATCTTCGTACAACGCAGGTTTTGGCGCGTCGGGCTATGCGTCGGGCCTCGGTGCGGTCCTCTGGGAGCTCGCCTCGTATCAGATACTCGAGGTAGGGCGTGCGCCAGTCCGTCGTGGGGGTTTGTGCCACGGTTGTTTCGTCGATCTCCATGACCTCTTCCCCGTTCGAGGGGGGAGCGGTCGAGGGGGTGGGTTCGACCCCTTGCTCGAGGACGGGAGCCCCCGAGCCTAGGTCGACAGACGACTTGTGAAGGTCCCTCGAGAAGACGTCGGGAGGGACCTTGCCTCGAGTGGATGCGATTTTGGCTAGCTCATCAGCGGCTTCGTTGTGCCAGCGGGCGACATGGTTGAGCTCGAGGCCGTAAAATTTGTCCTCGAGCTTGCAGACCTCCTTGCAGTAGGCTTCCATCTTGAGGTCGTGGCAGCTTGAGGCTTTCAATACTTGGTCGATTACTAACTGTGAGTCCCCTCGAGCATCGAGGCGTTGAACCCCGAGCTCGAGGGCGATGCGCAGGCCGTTGACGAGGGCCTCGTACTCGGCTACGTTGTTGGAGGCGGGGAAGTGGATGCGGATGATGTAGCGCATGTGGATCCCTGAGGGAGATATGAACAACAATCCGGCGCCTGCCCCCGTCTTCATCAACGATCCGTTGAAGTACATGGTCCAAAGCTCGGTCTAAACTTGCGCCGGAGGTAGTTGGGTGTCGGTCCATTCTGCAATGAAATCTGCCAATACCTGTGACTTGATGGCCTTCCGAGGGGTGTAGGAGAGAGTTTCTCCTATAAGCTCGACCGACCACTTGGCGATTCTCCCTGATGCCTCCTGGTTTTGGATTATCTCCCCGAGAGGGAAAGACGAGACTACAGTTACCGGGTGGCCTAGGAAATAGTGCTTGAGTTTTCGCTGAGTAAGAATGACAGCGTACAACAACTTCTGAACGTGGGGGTATCTCGCTTTGGTTTCTGAGAGTACCTCACTTATGAAGTAGACGGGCATCTGCACCAGCAGGGAGTGTCCCTCCTCCGCCCTCTCGACTACTATAACCGTGCTGACCACCTGGGTAGTTGCAGTGACATAGAGCAAGAGGGGCTCGGCCGGGCTTGGGGGCACCAAGACAGGTGGCGAGGTGAGCAAGGCTTTGAGCTTGGAGAGCGACTCCTCGGCCTCGACGGTCCATGTGAAGTGCTCTGTTTTCTTAAGGAGGTGATAAAGGGGAAGTGCTTTCTCCCCGAGCCGCGAGATGAATCGGCTGAGGGCAGCAAGGCACCCTGTGACCCTTTGTACCCCCTTTAGATCCTTGATCGGGCCCATCCTAGTGATCGCAGTTACCTTCTCAGCGTTGGCCTCGATCCCGAGTTGGGAGACTATGTACCCTAGGAGCATGCCTCGAGGGACCCCGAAGACACACTTCTCAGGATTTAGCTTTATATGATTTGCCCTGAGGCAACCGAACGCGATTTCAAGGTCCCCGACCAGGTTCCCGACTTTTTTAGATTTGACCACGATGTCATCGACGTAGGCCTCGACGGTCAGCCCTATATGCTTTCCAAAGACATGGAGCATGCATCGTTGGTATGTGGCTCCGGCGTTTCGCAAACCGAATGGCATCATGAGGTAGCAAAACATGCCAAAATGGGTGATGAAGGAAGTCGCGAGCTGATCGGACTCCTTCATCTTTATTTGGTGATAGCCAGAATATGCATCGAGAAAGCAAAGTGTTTCACATCTCGCAGTGGAATCTACTATTTGATCGATACGTGGTAATGGAAAAGGAACCTTAGGACATGCTTTATTTAGACTAGTATAATCTACGCACATTCTATCCTTTCCATTCTTTTTCTTAACGAGCACAGGATTTGCTAACCACTCAGGATGATGAACCTTCTTGATGAATCCGGCCTTCAAAAGCTTATCGACCTCCTCCCCGATGATTCTGCGCTTCTCCTCGTCGAAGCGGCGCAGCCGTTGCTTCACCGGTTTGGATCCGGCTCGGATGTTCAAGGAGTGCTTGGCGACATCCCTCAGAATGCCCGGCATATCCGAGTGACTCCACGCAAACATGTCAGTATTTGTGCGGAGAAAGTCGACGAGCACGGCTTCCTGTTTGGGCTTGAGGGAGGCGCTGATCATCAGCACCTTCCCATCCGCGTGGGTGGGGTCGAGCGGGATGGTCTTGGTGTCCTCCGCAGGCTCAAAATTGCCGGCGCGCCGTTTAGGGTCAGGGATCTCCTTGGAGAAGTCGTCGAGGGCTGCGAGGATGGCCGATTCCTCGACCGCCTCGGCGCTTTCCACGCACTCGACGTCGCAGTCATAGGCGTGCTCGTAGGAGGTGTTGACGGTGATGACACCCTTGGGCCCTGGCATCTTCAGCTTGAGGTAGGTGTAGTTCGGGATCGCCATGAACTTGGCGTATCCAGGTCGGCGATGATGGCGTGGTAGGTGCCGTGGAATCCGACCACGTCAAAGGTTAGGTATTCCCTCCTGAAGTTCAAGGGGGTACCGAAGTAGACAGGCAACTCGACGCGGCGATCGGGAGTGCCTTCTTTCCTGGGATGATCCCGTGGAACCCCCCCCCCCCCCCCGCACTGGGCAGGAGCAAGGTCCTTGGGATCCCCAGGAGGTCGAGGGTCTCGACATAGATTATGTTGAGGCTGCTGCCTCCATCCATGAGTACCTTGGTGAGGCGGGTATTGAGTATGATGGGGTCGATGACAAGGGGGTAGACCCCTGTGTTGGGGACGTGCTCGGGGTGGTCTTCTCGATCGAAGGTGATCGGTATGTGAGACCAGTCGAGGTATCGGGGGGCCTGGGCTCGAACGAAGAAGACCTCTCGACGCTCCCTCTTGTGCTGACGCGCATTGAGTCGGGTCGAGGGTCCCCCATAGATCATGTAGCAGTCGAAAATCTCCGGGAAGCCTTCCTTCTTGCCATCTCCCCTGTCCTGTGGGTCCTCCCTCTTATCGTCTTTCTTGAGGCCAAGAGAGTCGAAGTACTTCTTGATTATGCGACAGTCCTCGAGACTATGGTTAGCCACTCCCTTGTGATAAGGGCAGGGCTCCTTCAGCATCTTCTCGAAGACGCCCCCTCCGGAGGGGGACCTCGAGGCTTCTTCCGGTCAGCCGTAGCTACAAGATCGTCGGGCTTGACGTCGCGTCGATCCTACTGGTTCTTCTTGTTGTTGTTGTTGCTGTTCCTTTTGGGCCCATTGTTCTAGCCACCAGGCTCGTCTGCCTTGACCTTCCCCTTGTCTGGGGATCCACGGAAGAACGCACCAACGGCCTCTTCACCGGCCGCGTAGTTGGCGATGATGTCCATGAGCTCGTTGGCGGTCCTGGGGGTGTTGCGCCCTAGTTCCCGCACCAACTCCTTGCATGTCGTCCCGGCGACGAACGCCATGATGACGTCGTGGTCGAAGATGTGGGGTAGCTCGGTATGTTCCATGGAAAACCGTCGGGTGAATTCACAGAGGGTCTCCCCTGGCTTCTGCTTGCAGCGGCGGAGATCCCAAGAATTTCCCGGCCGCACGTAGGTGCCCTTGAAGTTACCCTCGAAGATCCTGACCAGGTCAGGCCAGCCATGGATCAAGTCTGGGGGGAGAGCTTCGAGCCACCCTCGAGCGGTGTCGGAGAGGAAGAGCGGGAGCTGTCGAATGATGACGTGGTCATCGCTGGCTCCTCCCAGCTGACATGTCAACCTGAAATCAGCAAGCCAGAGATCTGGCTTGGTTTCGCCGTTATACTTGACTAGGTTAGAGGGTGGACGGAAACGACTAGGCAAGGCGGTCTACCGGATCGTCCTGCTGAAGACTCGTGGCCCTGGTGGTTCCGGGGATCGACGTCGATCCTCATCGCTGTCGTAGCGCCCACCTCGATGAGCACTATAACCGCGAGCCTCCGCATCACCGCATCGGCGTCGTTTGTTGTTGTTGATGTCGTGTCGCGCGTCACGCGGCTGTCGATTGTCGAGGATGCGTTCCCGGGCTGGTTGCCGCTCTGCTTGGCCCCGGGGTGCCTTGTCTTGGTGGACAGATACCTATCGCTCGGAGGCAGCCCCCCTACGCCTCGAGGCCGAGCTCTCGACCTGTTGTACGACCGCGGTTTGGAGGAGCCCCTGGATTTCATCTCTGATACGTCGCGCTTGGGGCGTCGATGGTGCTGGCATGTCACGGAGCAGCATTGCGGCTGCCAAGATGTTCTGACTAGCACGGTTGTAGACGTGCACTCGACGATCTGTTGATGGACTTCCCGGGCCCGGCCGCGGGCTCCTCCACCCTGTGGCTGCCCACGATCTCGCTCGAGGGCATGCTCGAGTTGTTGAAGTCGTAGGCGCTCCTCCTCGAGCTTGACGAGCATCTCTCGGACTTGCGCGATCTGGGCGTCCTAAGGTGGATCGGCTTCGTCTGGAATCGGGGGGACGGTGTCCCGCGCCGGGGTAGCGTTGCCCCCTCCTCCTGTAGCCGCGGCATCGGTGGTGTCATCCTGGGATCCAACCGGTTCGATGAGGTGGAAACACTCCCACGTGGGATCGTAATCCTCATCGGGGGAATCTGGATCGGGGCGACTCTGGTAAAAGTTGGGGAAAGATTCCCTGCACTCCTCCTCCAGTCGTTGTCGTATCGTGCCCAAGGTGTAGTACCCGGGGATCGGGGCTCGTCGCGGCTCCGGGCGCGCACCCGGTGGAGGGGTGGTGATGAGGTTCATCGTCGCACATAGAAAATCCCCTGGGGACCCGTATTGTGCCCACATCCGCGAGTCTACGAAGGCAGAAGAGAGTCTGGCATTGTTGTAGAGCTCGTGCGGAAGTAGGTTGCGTAGCGGAACGGCCGAGCGCGTTTGAGGGGCTTTGGGGGCCCTCCAAGATGGCGGCATGGCGAAGCCAAAGTCATGCTCGGCGAGGCGCCCTCCTCCAACCCCCAAGCGTGGGTCAAACAGGCTCCCGAAGGGAGGAACTGTGTCGCCAGCTGAGGCTGGGGGAGTGGCGTCAGGCGTCACGTCGTCCGCGCGGCGAAGGCTGCGGTGGCGTCGTTCGCGCCTCCTCCTGGTCGTGGGCGAAAGGCGTGAGTGGTGGGACCGTCGCGAGGTCCTCCTTGGCCCGGCGTACCGGAGCTGCTGCTACCCATACCACCTGTGGAGAGTAGAACCATATCGTGGCTGTGGCTAAGGGACATGAACTCTAGGCTCCCGAACCAGATGATGACGGCGAATGGAAGTGGTGGGACGGTGGATTCCATCTGGAAGAGAAGTTGAGAGTTGATCGACACGCAAAGCCCCCCTACCTGGCGCGCCAACTGTCGGTGTTTCGACCCAGGGAGTCAATCACCAACTAGTAAACTTGAATATTGCGTGCTCCCACTCCCAGATGTGATGCAAGAAGAACACAGTATTTATCCTGGTTCGGGCAAAGAAGACCCTACGTCCAGCGGGGAAGGAAGAATTGTATTATCTCACACCGAAGTGCTCGTACAGGGGGGGAGTACAAGCTGGTTTACACGGGGGTGCTCGGAGCGAGCTGAGGCTCAGGACTAGCTGGGCTACCCTAGGTGACTCGGTTGATTGCTTAAGATATTGATCAAGCAATCATTGGGTTGTGTTGGGTTCGGAGGTGGCCCTCTGTTCTCTGTCTGATGCCCTCCCTACTATCCCAGCGTCCCCTTTTATAGACCAAGGGAGACCTGGGTGTACAGAGGTCCTAGACTATAGCGGCATGGGAGGCATGTCCATGGCGCCATGCTTGCAGTGGGACGTCGATTGCTGTAGCGGTATGGCCTTCCGGTTCTTCCGGTGCTTCAAGGCATGGTGATAGCGGACTGGACGCTGTCGCACGTCATGGTGTAGGACGATCGGCCTCCAGTGGACGGGTACGAGCTCCGCGGTTGGCGCGGGATGGAGTGGACGGGTTCCATGCTGTAGTGGTTAGAGATGAGGGTCGAGCTCCCGAATCGAGGAGTATCGAGGCCTGCATGATCATGATGCATCCCTAAAAACACAGTCGAGGGCTATCCCATTCAAGATTCGAGGGGGTGCTTTCAGACTCCGTACTCAAGGCGTGGCTACAGTGGCCGCACGATCGACAGATAACCCGGGTATGGGTGACGAGTTGATGGATTTGACCATGGTAGTGGCCGCCCATGGCGTTAGGCGGGAGCAGGTAGGTGCATTGGATTCCTTTTACCCCATACCGGGAGTGGGTGAGTCGATCGAGCCTCCTGCTCGCGGGTCGTTCGATCGACCCCCCGTCCCTCATTCGAGGGGTCGAGGCAGAGGGTCGTTCGATCGACACCCCTTCCGTTGTTCGAGGGATCGAGGTCGAGGGGAGTCCTGCCTACGGTGCCCTTAATAATGGGCCGGCCCATGACTGGTCGTGTTTGATGGGGAGGTAGGCCCTGCTCGATGGGCCTTCCGTTATAGGTTGGATGGCTTTTGGATTTTGCCTGAATATTAAGCACTAAATCGCCAGAGATTAGGGTACCCCTTACCTTTGTACCCGACAATATGTGACAAGAAAACCATACTGTAGATATTTATAGAAGAACAGCGGGTGCACATACACCAAGTCCATGAGAAAGAACAACATTAGCAATAGTACATAAAGGGAGCAGTAAAGGCAAAAGATTCTACAAGGACTACATTGATGAGATACAAACGGCTACAATAAAAGCAGTACATCAGAGTACTAGATAGAATATCTAGAAGAATATTCCAAGGACAATCATACAACCAGAGACACTTATTGAATACCAAAAACAACTCGGTCAGTGATCTTACAGATACAACAACCAAAAGCTACCAGTACAAGGCCAGTACGAACCTCATCTACAACAAGAGATCACAAGTGACAAAATATTCGCAGAATAAAACAACCCAGAGCTTCCTTAACGCCTGAAGAAAGTCCTGGTTCATAGGCAGAAAGCCACTCCTAGCAAATGAGATTTGGACAGCTCCAGCTCTAGCCTTTCCAGCAAGAGTTCGGCACAAGCATGAACGGCCAGGAAGATAGAGCATACCACGTCAATCAACTCAGGAGCGGCAACGGCGACAGTCCGGAGTTCGGCAGTTAGACAGAGAAGGCATGGAAGCTACCTCACAAGACTTCTTCTGCCTACTGCACCAAACTTTCCAGGAAAATCTAACCAAAGAGTTAGTCTACCTCTAAATCCATTCACAAGAATTCTTCTACCCACTCGACTACCAGAAGGTGGGCATAAGCCCAGGGGCTGCTCAGTTTCACTCAGCAGCATGATCACCGAACCCTAAGAATTGAGCTATCAGTGCAAGCACAACACAATATATAACCAGGAAGAGCCACCAAAAGCTAAAATGTCACGAAAAAGAAAAGCAAGAAAACAACAAAAGCTGACCAAAGCAAACAGTGAAAGCAAGATTCCACACATCCGTGAAAGCACAGTACCTATCCGTGAACAAAATCAGACAGAAGCGGAGTATTTCAGAACCTTCTGCCGAGTTCTTTTTCAAAAGAACTCAGAGAAGGCTCGGGGGCTGGAAATACATACCACACAAAGTTTTTCTCGGATCCTCCGAATACTTATACCAAGTAATCAGAGACTCGGGGGCTACACTCAATGAGTGCACCAAATGTGCATAAATATCACAAGACGAAGAACACAGAAGATCATTTCACGATTTTGCTTCAAAAAGAACTCGGCTCGCTTTCAAAAGAAACTCGACATATTGAAGAAAAAGCATGAGATGCTCGGGGGCTTGTCAATGGGATATCCTATAGGGTACTATGGACCGGCTTACCTAAGCTTTGGACCTCCTTTCCTCAACCCACAAAGGAAGACGGACAGAAGAAACCGAATTCTACTTGGTGAAGATGACAAGACCGAAGCACAGCTTAGGACTCTAAGTTGGTAACCGAGTAGGATTAGAGCAACCCTCGACCAGTTCCTGGACTATAAAGGGCTGGTGAGGGTACCACCCAAAAAACAACCAGAACATACTATGTAACACCTGATACGTAGAGCGACACACAACACTTTGTATTACGATCAAGAGCAATAACAAGCAACTCAACTGGACGTAAGGTTATTACTCGACCTTGTCGAGGGCCTGAACCAGTATAAACCGTGTGTCTCTGCGTGTCCAACCACCAAGGTTTCACTATTCGCCAAGGCACGAACTACTGTCTCGGGTAACCCCGTGACAGGCTATCGGTGGTAAAACATCGACACCGACGCGGTAACAGCATGAGTCCAGCGAATATGTACATCTTTATTCGGGAAAGTATCTGGCTTCATCCTGACACTCTCGTTCGGGTATACCCTCCGCGATAGCCGCGTGGCGCTCGTGCTGTGCTGGCCATGCATCTAGCCGTCTGCTGGCCTGGTTGGTTTTTTTACGTTTGACCCACGTGTGCCGTCATCGTTTTGGTCTCTGCGGTTGTTCAAGCCAGTGCAACACTATGGCTAGTATTACATGCTTACTTTCCTATCTCAAGTTTACTTTTTCACAAGGATCAATCGTCTTACAAGAATTGATTGCCGGCTAAAAATTTGGACACCGAATGAGCCTAGTATCTAATTCTTTGTTTCACAGAAGTATAAGATCGTTATGTTGCGAATTGCGATCCCTGATTCAGACCTTTAACTAATAATTCTCAAGGTATACTTCATGCACGTCCACCTGGCCTTCATTTTGTTCCTATGCCTCTTACAGATGCGACTATTCTTGTCTTGCCCCAAAACTTAAAAAAAATCACACAAACAAGCATGCACTCTACACACTCTACATCAAAGAACGCCGTTCTATTCGCTTGCCATATCACTTATCAACCGGTTTATAGCCACCGAAATATTATTTTTCTCTCACAACAAAACAGAAAAACAACATCAGCCGACTTATTAGCCACCGAAACAATCACCCGAACAGAGTGTTTGAATATAAGACTGAGCTACAGAACAACGTCAATTCACTAGAAAATGTTTCCTGATATGCTACAAACCAATCACTAACACTTACATAGGTCACGGATAAAGCAATACATGATACATATATTATACACACATAGTTCTATAAACTCGACTGTATGTGACACACAAACGCGACCACCAACTGCTCGCGCGGCATCGCGCACCTATCGTCCTAGTAAGCTGAAGTAGCGATCAAAACACCCCACGATGTCTATCCAGTATTAAGGTGGGGTCGCAATTAAAATATCAGCCGTCCCAACCTTCCCACGACCACCTGCTCTTCAATTACCTAACGCATGAACTGTACAAATATTATTGTTTATTTTCTTCCTACCGGGAGTAGTACTACTACCCATCATTTGTTACTGCCTCTCTCCACAATATATCCGACCGGTAGCAAGTTCACATTAAATGCTTCCTACCCCTTGCTACCCCCCATTGCGACTGCCCTGATATGTATGAACTAATGATATGTGGATTGGGTTTAAGACTTTTTAGATGCTTAACTAGTGGCCCTAAACATGAAAATTCGCTAGCTCTGCCACTAGCGTGAGGACGGGTGTCTCGCCTGCAAGTGGAGAGGTATCAAACATTGGTCATCTCATGTTGAGCCCTCTCTGAACGGGACCGAGTTGGGACACTCCTACTTCCTTTGTCCCATTGGTCTCATTGAAAGAGGCGTTTTAGGATTTTTTTTAAGCGAATAAGGCATTTTACCGTTTTAGGAATTGGGAGCGAGTACCAAGCCGCAGATGACATTAATGCTCCTGCTTTCTACCATGCGACCACTAGGACGCCATCTCCAGTTCTCTACTGCGATTGGACGAGTGGATGAGGATGAGCCTTAATACTCCTGCTTTATATTCCTGCTTTCTACCATGGGACCGCTAGGACGCCATCTCTAGTTCTACTGTGATTGGACGAGTGTATGAGGATGACCCGAGGTGGGTGGAGTGACGTTCCTAGCCGTGTGGCCATGGTACAAGTGAAGCCCAACGTTGGATTTCTACGGGACGGAGGGAGTACTACAACAATATCCACGCATAGAACGTCAGCGCCCGATTTCCTCCGTCCTCCCCTTCTGCCGGGCCAACCAGTCCGGTGCGGCAGACGGGTTTGGACTTTGTCATTTTCTGCGGGACGGAGGGACTGCTGCAACCACTACCCACGCATAGAGCTCATTCCCTCCCCTGTCCTCCCCTTCTACCAGGGCCAACCAGTCCCGGTGCGGCTGACGGGTTCGGACTTTGTCAGGACGCTTGCAAGCCAAGAACTCTGCAACGCCTCCATGACAAAAATTTGTGGCTCAAAATGCAGACCTACAAGGAGGGTCGAGGGATAGGGTCCTTCCTCGTACGATCGTCCCACACATTCCAAAGTTGCACGGTAGATGCCACCGCCGGCCGCACATATGTTGCTTCAAAAAACCCTAGCCCTTTCTACTTTTCCTACTCTTATCCGCTTATATAACCACGGTGTCAGTCCATCTTGCATCTTGCATCTGCTGTGCTAGAAATGTACCTACGAGCCCAAAATCCTCCGCTACTAAACAACCAAGCCTCCTCTCAGGTACCTCCCTCCCATTTCCCTATCCTTCCCATTATGACAGTGCTGGTGCCTGTGCATGCAAGGAGTCCCTTTCGCAGGGGGCATGCGGGCAGTGGAGGTGTTCCCGGCCACATATGTCCCACTCGCCATCATCGATGGCTTGGCACCTTTTCTTCTTCTAGTCTCCACCACCTTCTCTACCTCTGTTTGCCTGTTTGCTATTCTAGTGCTGAGATACTACACCTTTTTGTGACATACAGTTCCACGTAGTGGCGTAGTTAGGATTTTAATCTAGGGTGGTCCAGTTCAATATTTTTTGTTAATAATATATTTCATTAACATGTCAACAAACATTTTCGATTTTTTTGCTACAACACAGAGATGTTAGAACCAATGAAACAAAAATAGTGATTTTGATGAATCCTGATTTATTTTAAGAGAAAAAATAACTTCTTATTCTAGTGTACGAAGGAGCTGACACCGAAATCGAACGGAGATCTATCAAATAAGATCTAAATATATCATACAAAAATATACTTTAATGAAACATAAGACAAATATATTTTAAAATAAAAAATTACTTAAAATCTAAATATATATGTACTTTGTTCAAAATTCTAGGGTGGTCCGTGGCCCACACGGACCACCCTCTAGCTACGCCCCTGTTTCCACGACAAGGCACTCCAGATGTCGGCTGTCGCCCACCGGTTCGCGCTGTGCTCGTGGTGGCCATAGGGGCACACTTTGGTGGGGATCACAAGGCGCTTGGTGTGGATAATACAAGGGCCCGAGGTGGAGTCCGAGGATGAGGCCGACGCTGAGGTACATATACATTCCTTCAAAAATTGTCCTTCTGTCATCTTTTTTCTGGTATGTTTTCATCACCGGTAGCCCCAGTGGCCGCAGGCTCACCGGGTTGCACGAGGATATTCGGAGCAGCGTGATTTGGTTCTGTGCGCTTAGTGTGCTTTCACATTTTGTTTTCGAAAAGCCGTATGCTCGTATTTTCTTTTAAAAAAGTGTGCTTTTGCAATTTGCGTCATGGGTTTGGGTGTGCAGGGAACATTATCTTACTGATGTTTCGGTGTGACGGTTTTCGATGGGACAACATGAGAAAGTGCGAGTCTGCTAGCTAGCTCCTTTTTCTTGGAACTGCACAGTTTTTTTGTTATGGAGTCGTATTGTTCTTGGAGCTGCAATATTCTTGTGTGGGATCGTGTTCTTTGTTCAATTCATGTTTTAGTATGCATTTTTTTAGGATCGTATGTTAAAACACATAAAATCTAAGGCTTCTTGGAGTTGCACTGCTCTTTGCTACTATAGTAATCTTGTATTCTTGTGTCGGATCGTGTTGTTTGTTCGATTCAGGTTTCATTATACACTCTTTTTCTTTTTGTTTCAGAATCATGCTAAAATACATACTCTCTCCGTCCCATTATAGAGGACGTCCTAACATTCAGAAAATGTATAAAAAAAGAATGATGTTTTAGCTTCTACCACTCTATATTATTAGTACATCATGAGTCTACAATCACCTCCATGTCATATTGTGTACCAATAAAAAAATAAAAATAAATATAGGGTGGAAGAAGGTTGTGAGTGGGACGGGACGACATATAGTGGCAAAAGGGTGTGAGTGGAAAGAAGAGCATTAATTAACATATCACTTTAATTAAATAGTAGTGTGATGATTGTTTATAGAGCTATTTAGGTCTTTTATCCTTACACAGTTTTATTCTGGTCCTTTTTCTGATACACACGACATATAACATTGCTCATCTCTGCATGACGTCAATTGTATTCTGGTGCTTCTTCTAATACTGCATGGTGTCTGCCCCCGGTGTCTGCCCCCATCCACCGGTGCTTCGCGTGTCGGTCTTTCCGCCCCAATACCCGCTTATGCCCCAACCTCACCCACACCAGAAAGTAAGAAACCTAAAATATTTCTCTAGACGACGAGGTCAAGGTGAGTGCTTCTATTAAACACACAACCCTGCAAACTACTTAATTTTGTATAGCTAATTGTGTGCATGATGTCTAGATTGTTGAAATAATCATTTTTTAATTCGGACTATATATTTGCAGGGAGAAGATGATGCACACAGTCGAGATTGCTATGGGCCTAGCCAGGGCTATCGTCATCTACGCAACCCCACACTACACTCCCGTATGGTGGGGTGATATGGCGGGCGTTTTGATAGAGTAGTGATCAAGCTCCATTTTCTTATCATGTTACTGTTTCTCAAACAAAAAAACTTCTCGTGTTACCCTGGGCCAGTTATCCAGTTTGTTTTGTTATCATGTAGTCCTATTCGAATGTTATCTTTGAGAATCGTGTAATCTTCTAGTATCAGTTTGTTCTTGTTGATGTTTCAGAATCCGGGGTCCCTAGCACCGACGAGTAAATTTGAACTGCGCGTCTAGGCTCAGATGGTTGCACAAAGTGGACACAAGAATGTATACTGGTTCAGGAAAGAACGACATACGTCTAGTGGATTGTGAGGCCCGTGTTACTATGCACTGGGGTGCTCGTAGTAAGGGTTACAAGATGTCGAGAGAGGGACGTGGTCCCAAGTGTCTAGTATTATTTGTGTGAGAGAGTGTGAGTGTTGGTGGACTTGTTGTTTTTGGATGGAGCGTTCTCCCCTGGAGGGAGTGTCGTGCCTCTCCATTGGTTTGGGGCATTGCCTCCCCTTTTATAGTACAAGGGGAAGGCTTGTATGCTTGGGTTACAGAGTTTTTACATAGAAAATCATACGAGAGGGAAAAAGGAGTCGTGTTCCTCTTTTTCCCAATGCTATAGTACGGGATGGCTATTGAGTCGAGGCCACTCCTTCCTCCTTTCCCCGGATGCAACTCGCTTCCTCCTTTTCCTGGATGGAACTCGGTGCTATAGCATGAGAACGGGATGGTTGTGCCACTTTCCTTCCTCTTTTTCCCAAATGGGAGGAAACAATGGTCGTCAATCTAGGGCCATTCCATTTATTGGAGTCGTGTGAATCTTGCGCCATCGCATTGACTAGAACGTTGACCTCCCGGATTCCCCAGTGGGAGGAGTGGTGGAGCAGTGGAGGCATGGGCGGATATGACTGAAGTCACACTGATGGTACGAGGGGCATGTGCCCCTAATGTTGACATGAGTCCCAGTAGTTCCTTCCCATATCGGTCCTTCTAGGAAGATTGGGCAACTCGGAGAATACCCCGAGAAGAATTCCTAAGAGATTGGTGTACTTCCAGGGAGGTTGGACGAGACGGAGGAATTTCCTAGAGAGAGGTAGGTCCTCCCCAGAGAGGGTCGGGCGAGATGGAGGAATTTCCCCGAGAGGTCGGTCCTCCCCAGAGAGGGTCGGGCGAGACAAAGAATTTCTCCCCTGAGAGGGTCATTTCTTCCTGCGAGGGTTAGAATGCTCCCTGATGGTCGCTCCCTCAGTGAGGTCGGGCGAGGGGAATGCTGCTAAGGTTTGGAATGCTTTGAGGGTTTGCTCCACAGAAGGTCAGGCGAGATGCTCCTCGAGGGTCGATGAAAGTCCTTATTTGGTTTTGGTAATTGAGTGATAACTTAGGTAAACTAATATGTGTTTGAGTGATATACACAAAAGATTAGTTCACATGAGGTTGTGTGATGAAGAAGCTTATTACACATGAGACATGACATGGAGTTATGTGACCAAGGTGGAGAAGATCCAGATGAGGCTTGGCTTGATGGACTGGTTGCAAGAGTGAAGGGCAAGCGGGTGATGCTTGGAACCGATGGACCGACGCAACGGTAAAGAGCAAGTGAGGTCAAGATCGATGAACCAACATAATCACGTGATGATATGAAGTGGATCATATCATTTGGTGATAGGTTGGTGCATGTGTTGCATCAACATTGAAGGAGATGGAAGGAATGTGCAAGGCAAAGGTATAACTTGTAGGGCATTTCATTTCACCGGTCATTGATGTGTAAAGAAGTTTATGACCAGGTTTAGGATACATGACCATGCTATCAAGAGGGGCAAACTTGTTTATACATCGGTCATCTGGTGCCACTTGAGTGATCTAACATTGTGATGCATTAGGATCAAGCGGTGCGGTGAAAGCAAAATCCTTTGAAAATGATTGAGAAAATGCTAACATGCATGCACATGGTGGTATACACTTGGTGGTGATGGCACATTTGCAACACAGAAGTTGTTGGAGTTGAACTGGATCAACTCGGAAAGTTAGAGAAGATTTAGAGCTCACTAATGAGCATCGGTCGTTGTTGCAAGGGACACCGAACGTGTCCGATGGCTAACCCTAGGCTTTGTCTAGTTAACGAGTGTGCACTGGACGCTCGGTGTGTCCGGTGATGTGTCACCGGATGCGTCCGGTGTGGTCAGGGCCTCTCTGGATCACTGCTAGATGTTGTGCACCAGATGCGATGCTTGGAGTAGTCGAGAGTTTGATGGCTCAGTGGTGGTGTGCATGTTGAGTGCACCGCATGCTGGGAGAGTCCGTAAAGGATCACTGAACGCGTCCCGTGAGGCCACGTACTGTCCGCGGTTGGTCACCGGATAGTTCATCGGTGAATTTTTAAATCCCAATGGCTAGTTCGCAGTGAACGTCGGGTTGTCTGCATCCCTCGGGTAGATTGTCCGCCAGAGCCGTTGGAAAGGGGCAACGGCTAGTTTTTCCTCCCTCTATAAGTAGAGGGGTGGCCGGCCCTTGGAGTTGCTTGAGCACCTTGGGGACTTAGTGTCCACCCATAGAGAGTGCTTGGGAGCCCTCCAATTCACATATGTTTGATAGTGATCATCTGATTGTGTGAGTGAGCGATTTCTAGTGCATTGCATTGTGAGTTTGCATCGAGTGGCACTAAGTGTTTGTTTTGCAAGATGGTGGTGCTTGTTACTCTTGGAGGTTGCCACCTCTTAGATGACTTCGTGGTTGTGATTCCATCGAAGCATGCAAGGAGATTGTGCGTGGCTCCGGAGACAAGCTTGTGAGGGGTATTGTGCTAACCCCGTGGGAGACCACGAAGAGTAACTCTAGTTGAGTATGTCATTGAGTGCCCTCATCTTTTGTTGGTTAGGCGGCATCCCTTGATTGGGTTAGGTGAGTGAGGTCTATAAAAAGTTATAAACCTCCAAGTGAGTGAGCTGACACAATGGGGACTAGCTTGGTGGCGATCAAGTGAACATCAGAAGAAAAATCATAGTGTCAACCTTGTCTCTATCTTTTTGGTGGTTTGCATTCTCCATTCACTAGCTTGTACTTACTTATTCATACTTGTGCTAGTGATTAGTTGTTGCTTTTGTAACTATATTAGCTTGTGTAGTTTGCTTAGTTACCTTCTAGCTTGTGTAGCATAGAAGTATCTATTACGTGACTAATTGGCTTATGTAGTCTTGTTAGTCACATTGTTTAGTTTGTGTAGCTAAGTAATTTGAGCTCTCTAGTTTGGCTTGTGTAGCCTTGCTATTGAGCATTTCTAGTGATTTTAGGCTTAGTGTGCTTTGTATATTCACTAGCTTGTGTAGGATCTCCCAATTTGTTTAGAGTACTAGTTCCATAGGTTTGTGTGACCTTACAACCTAGACTTGTTTAGGTGAGCTTCCTAGCATGGCACCTTAGTGAGCATAATTAGCATATTTTGCTAGGTGTTAGAGTAATAGAAAGAGGGTGTAGTCTTGGCTAGATCGATAGTTTTAATCCGCATTTGTCTCGGTTAGTTTTTGTGATTAAGTTTTAGAAAAGACTATTCACCCACTCTAGTCCACCATCTTGACCGTTTAGTCGGTCCCTCAAGGAGGTCGGACGGGATACTCCCCGGGAGGTTGGGCGAGACGGAGGAATTCCAAATCGGTCCTCCCAGGGAGGTCGAGTGAAACGTGGAATCCCCTGTGGCGAGATGGAGAATTCTCCGAGAGGGTCATGCAAGACGGAGAATTCCTCCCCCGAGAAGGTTGGTCCTCCCCAGAGGGTGAGGAGGAGAATATCTCCTCGAAGGTTTGTCCTTCCTGGGGAGGTCAGGATAGATGGAGAATGATCGGTCCTCCTCAGAGGGCGAGGCGAAGAATATCTCCTCGAATGTCCTTCCTTCTTGGGGAGGTCGGGAGAGATGGAGAATGCTCCTCGAGAAGTTCGGTCCTTCCTGGGAGGTCGGGCGAATCAGAAAGCGCCTCCCCAGGGGCCGGCTTAGTGAGCCTTAGCCTCTTTTACTCAGTTGGGCTCTGTTTGGTCGATTGTGACTTAGGAGGGCATTTGGTACCCTCGTATTTTGGGCCCGACAGTTCTGTTATCATGTATAGTCGTGTTTGAATGTTATCTTTGAGAATCACGTGTTCTTCTGTTATCAGTTTGACCTATTAAGGCACTCTCAATGCTATAAACTATCATAGTTTCTATAGCTTTAAGACTACCACTGGAAACTATTGTTCCCAATGCAATTTTGTACAGTTAGTTTCATAGTGAAATAAATTTAATGAATACTTGGATTGACTATGTCAAACTCATATAGTCTTTCTTGATGCACTGGATTTGAACCATAAAATTGTGTAGCTCATGTTTCACTTTCACTGTTTTACTGAAATTATGAATTGTACTAGTCCTTGGTCTAAGTTGTGATGTACAATTGTAAATGCAAATGATTTAGTAAATAAAAACACAAACACATTATGTCAATTGTTGCGGCCCGCATGTCTCAACCAGCGTTCAGCATTAGCCAAGGATAGATCTCGTACCAACTGCCGCACGAAGACTGTCTCCACGCAGGCTCGCCGGTCCGCCAGGCGCCATGTCCGTGTAGGCTTGTGCGCGGACGCCGCCGTCCGCGCGCGTGTCCCTCGCCCGGTGCGCGGCCATCTCGCTCCTCTTCACTGTTTTCTTCACCGCCTCCGTGCTATGGCCGTGTTGTGTTGATCTGGGGCCGCGCTGCGTCGATCTGGGGTGGCGCCGGTCAGTAGAGCGCAAGCTCCATAGGTGGCTCGACGAGGCACTCGAGCTCAGCAGTATCGGCGTCGGCAAGCTGTGCAGGAGCTCTAAGCTTTGCAGGGCGTCCGCATGCGAGCTAGGCAGCCGCACGGGATCAGCAATACAAGACGGAGGATCTCGTTTTGCCCGTAGACGTCGTTTCTAAGTTAGAAATGGTTTCTACGTCACCTCATTAAATTGCTCCGTCACGTCAGCCAAATGTCTACGTGGCAGTGTAATTAATAAGCATAGATACCATAATGATTTTTACATGGGGAGTAGCCTTATCGTATAGTCCTGTTCGAACGTTGTCTCTGAGAATTGCGCAGGATATCCGCAATAGTAATAGTTAGTACTAGCTATTTGATGAGTTGATGTGGAGGTAAGAGATAATAAAAAAGACTAATATATACTAGTGGACCCACATACTCCTCTCACATGGTCTTGGGCTACGTGAAATAGATAAACTATTTGCTTGTAGCTAGTGACTACTCTCTCTCCTACTTTTTGCTTGCCATGTCACATCTAGCTAGCCAAATAGCTAACCATTACGGACGCTCTTAGTGTATGGCTCCGATAAAATTTTTGTCGGTCATCTGAGAGTAGTGGCTGTTGTTGTGGCGGCCGAGCCGGAGAATCAATGTAACTGAACGTCTACTATGCAGAACTGCAGCGCTGCACCGGGGCCGTCCTGTCCACTTAGTTTCTAGCGTAATAAAACTTGGATAAAACACTCACTCTCAATATAATTTTATTATATACTCCCTTCGTTTCTGAAATAATAGATTTCTGGATTTGTCCTAAGTCAAATATTTTGAATTTTGACCAAATTTCTACAATAAAGTATTAGAAGTTATGGTATCAAACTAGTATTATTAGATTTATCTAAGAACATATTTTTATATGATGCTCATTTGAAGTCACAGATGTTGTTATATTTTTCTATAAAGTTAGTCAAAGTTAAAAAAAAGTTTGACTGACACAGATTTTAGGAATTGATTTTTTTAGGGGCGGAAGGAATAGTTTCGTAACATAATTCCAAGACTCATAGATAATTGGTAATTGTGCAAGAGAGTTTCATCTAAATGAAATTAATTTCTTCTCCATCTTCTTAAATATACTACCATGTCATTAAAATATCTATGTGACAACCTATTTAATGTAAATGAAACTCATACTCTCTTCGTACCCAGTTTAATTGAAGTCCTAGGCCTTAGGCTATCCGCACTCTTTGTCCTCTATATTCATCCTCTAAAAGGAATATTTTGTCCTGGTCAGCGAGATTTCTTTCTCTGTACAAATTTCTTCTGCACCCATCATCATCTATATCTCATACTCTATATCTCAGGTCTATAGTGAGGCCCACATATTTATAAAATAAAATTTATCTAAATATATATCTTATTTTGAAGAATTTATTACAACAAATTTAATGGTGTAATTGAAATTTAATTTGGTCTTTTTATTTACGAGATATACAAATTTTTAGGGTGTTGAAATAGTAGCACGCAACCCAAGACGGATGCATGCATGCCGATCCATCCCTCGCAGGCGCTTGGATTAGCGTACACAGATACGTCCGCTGGGATAAAGTTGCCGGTAGCGTGTCGCGCTCGTGCTTTTTGCTGTAAATTCTCGTTGAGTACTGTTTTCCCATGCCCGCTGCGGCCCGTCTTAGATCAAATACAATAATATACCTTAGCTTATTTTATAGTCAAAGTAACTCAACAAAATTTTAGATAGAGGAAAAAGAATAGTGGAAAGAGAATAAACTTGATGCCATCTCTGTCACCGAGCGATTGTTGCAGCTCCCAAGATTGGTGTGTCACCGAGCGATTGTTGCGGCTCCCAAGATTGGTGGGCTCCACTGCTGAACACAGCCAATACGTGGTTGTCTCTACGCTCGTGCGTGACGGATGGGCAGTAAGGCCACTATCAATGTATTGTTTCACCGTGCGTTTTTCTAGTTATATAAAACTTATCATGAAACGAGTATCTTTCAATGTATAATTTCATTGCATAGTTTCATGTAGTTATCAATGTCTTTATCTTTCTTTTCTTTCTCATCTCCACCATACATTTGTTTAGCATGCCTTCCATGAAACTAGAAAATGCTCTCAATGGGGATTTCACACGGTTTCCGACGTTTTGGAAACAACGCTATATAGTTTCATCACCATGAAACTTTCTCTCTCTCCTCATCGTTTCATGCAAAAAATGCAAATCTGTTGATGTGATACCTCATTTAATATGCATGAAACCCCATTAAAACTGGCCTAAACGGGAAAGGTTGGCTGGGCCCCACAGGAAATAAAAATAATATTTAAAATATAAGGAGATTATATTGTTGTATTGCTTGTCTATTAAGTTGGTCTACTGTTGAAGTGGTTTGGCTTATAGCCAAGCTTATTGAACTGCTCTTAGAGCTGTTTTCAAATAAATTAACGTTATAGTGCTTCACCATGCATTGTTGACGCATGTGCCCCTAATTAATCCTCCCAGCACCAGTCGTTTCTGCTTTAGAGCACTCATAATGCAAACTGTATTATAGAATCTAAACCTATTTATTATCTCAAATGTTGTAGACTTAGAGTCTAAATAAGATTTGGAGTCTTGTTTTTTTACCCTCTCTCTTCAATAAATATACTGTCATATCAGCAAAATACCATAAATATAAGTGGTAAATGGGTTTAGACTCCAAATTCACAATATTCGGGGTAATAAATAGGTTTAGACTCTATAATAGAGTCTGCATTGTGAGTGTCATTAGGACACCCGCAATGGTATGAGTCAGTTGGTAGCTCTAACCTAACATCTCCAATAGTATTGCCTTTTAGCAATGACTCATAGTATACATGATATACTCACATGATTTTGAAATATGTGTGTGAGCTTGCTCTTGATCAAGAGCTAGTTTTTCTCTCTTCTATTAAAATAATAAAAAATATATTTAGAGCTAGCTTATATTCGTGGCCGCCGCACTCAGGGCACGTTAATAAAACAAGACTCATGTACTAATATCCACGGTGTACTACTAAATATCCACGGCATGCATGGTCTAGCAAAAAGAAATAAAAAGAAGACTCATTTATAGTACTAATATCAACATCATGTTGTAGCAGGAAAAAAAACAAGACTCATTTTATAGTAGTATTAATATGCACGGTATGTTATAGCAAAAGGAAAAAAATACAAACTCATTCAAAACTTATCAGGCAGGTTTCCTATGAAATCAAAATCAACCGCACCATACTCGTCTAGAGGCAAATTCAAGTCAAATCCTGTCAAAAAAAAAAGAAACAAATGGGTAAACAAAACTGAGTAGACGTTGCTGTGAATATGTAAATGGAATCAAAATACTGATTATACGTTACCATAGTTGCCGGTTAAATAGTCATGGAATACGAACAGACTCGCTGCCATCCTACCAAAAAACGCGCCATACGGCTGTTGGGGATTGAACTTCGGTAACAGCACTCAAGCCTCAATAGAGCAGCTAGTTTAACTGATTTAATTTCTGGTACAAAGATCACCTGATACCCTATTTAACACTCCCTCCGTCTTTGAAAGAATAAATTTTTAGATTTGTCTTAAATCAAACCTTTTTAACTTTGACCAAATTTCTAGAATAAAGTATTAAAAATTATGACATCAAACTAGTATCATTAGATTTATCTAAAAACATATTTTTACATGATCCTTATTTTAAGTTTTTGTTATATTTTTCTATAAAGTTAGTCAAATTTTTAAAAAGTTTGACTGGTACGAATTCTAGGAATTGATTCTTTCAAGGACGGAGGGAGTAGATACACAAACAGATCAATACCCTTAATTAATTACTTCTTAGTAAGCACAATCATATCATAAATGTTAGTTAAATTAGGTATGGATGGAGTATTAATCTTTCATTGCAAGGGCCTTACTCTTGGATCAATCTCGGTTTAATCAGAACATTTACAATGCAGTATTTATTACCTCGAAGATATCATAGATTTGGAGTCTAAATAAGACTCAGAGTCTTATTTTTTTCTTCTCTCTTCGATAAATATATTATCACATCAGCAAAATACCATAAATAAGAGGGTAATAAATAGTCTTAGACTCTATGGTAGAGTTTGCATTGTGAGTGCCCTCAGGTTGGGTACCATACGTACGTCCCTCCAGCCAGAGCTGCTTTAGGGTGTGTTTGGATTCGGACTAACAAGATGTCATGTTGGGTGTTAGGGCACTTAATTAGGTTTAAATCTAAATTAATTATAAAACTAATTATATTTACCGTAACTAATCTGCTATATGAATCTATGAAGCATAACTAATTCATCATTAGCACACATTAATTGTAGCATTGTAATGTTAAAATCATGGACTAATTAGGTTTAATAGATTTGTCTCGCAAATTGGTCTCAATCGATACAATTAATTTTGTAATTAATCTATATTTAATATCTAAAATAGTGTCTAAACATCCGATGTGATAGTGATTATAGTTTAGGAAGCGAGAACCAGGGTGTTTGATCCAGTGACTAAAGTTTAGAAGGTAACACATAAGGTGTTCGGATGCTAATTAATATGAATAGATATGAGCTAATCATAAAACTAGGTGTTTGGATCCAGCGACTAAAGTTTAACTCGTGTCACATAAGATTTAGATGCTTGTAAGGAACATGGTCCTCTTGTCCCATTTAGTTTAGATTTTGGTGTTTGATGATCAACATAACCAAATTGGACTAACTTATTTGCGAGTGTTTATTTTATAGTCCAATAGGGTGCAAACATGCTTTAGACTTAGGCAACACCGCAAACAAGACATTTTGAAGCATATAGAAGACCTAAAAGATCAAGCATAGTTCAAGCATGGTGGATGGAACCTACTCGGAAGCAAGACCATGAAGAAATCACTGAAGAAAAAGGGCTCCGGACGCTGCAAACAGGAGGGTCCGGACCATTGCGGATGCGTCCGGACACCTAGGGTTTGGTCTGCTCAAATCAGCGAGTCCGGACGCTATGAACAGTGTGTGTCCGGACCATTGGTGCTTGCGTTCGGACACACACAGAGAAGAACCCGAGAGCACGAAGGACTCCGGACACTGACCGGAGCATGGGGTCCGGACCAACAGTGGCGTCCGGACTCTATGCAGAGAGGTTTCAGAAGCACGTGAAGGCTCCGGACGCTGTCCGGACTGTGGACTCCGGACCATAGACAGCGTCCGGACCCACTGTCAACCGCTACGCGCAGAAGACCGTTGGAAGGTCCGGACGCACAACGATTAGTCCGGACCTCCCTTGTTGCCTGCGTCCGGAGCTACGCAGAGGAGCTGCATCAAGGTACCAACGGCTCCATTTGTCTTGGAGCCTATATATATGACCTTTGGTCGGCCAAATGAGTGAGAGGAGACTTGAGGAAACATTCCAAGGTGTTGATACACAAATCTAGTGATCTCCATATGCATAGAGCTTAGTGATACACTTGGTGATTAGCATTTGTGCTTTGCGAAGTGCATAGGCTAGTTAGACCATTGCTCTTGCGCTAGTGTTGACACAAAATGTGGCGCATTGTGCCTCACACACAGCAAGCCGGAAAGCGTGGCTTCACTCGGGTGCCCGGGTGTTTTGAAATCCGGAAACGTGCCAGTCAGTTTGACCTAAAACTAACAAGGGATAAAAATCATTAGATACAAAACTGGAACATGCTGGGTGAGACCAGACAGTTCCATATATACGGCCCTGAAGCCACTTACGACGACATACAGCTATAGAAGTTGTCTGCCAACAATTCTTATAGATCATTCGGCTAAAACAAACATAAAGTACGTAAAGCGTTGATTGTCGAATGTGCATGCATGAGAAAAGTACATTTGGACGAATCATAATTAAGTGTGAGTTAAAGCGTAACCAAGCTCAACAATCCAACCGAGTTGGGATCCATGGTGAAGGAACATGTAAGCAAACACGATCAAACTAATATAAAGCTTGTATCTGCCGCACGATACCTAACCTTATCAAAGCTTAAACGTGGTTAACATGCACGAACCCGCAACATGTAGCAATCTAGATTAGACTAATTTGGCTATTATGAACGTAAGATCTATTTGTAGAGACAACATGAAAGCAATAACTGTTAAAGCATAAATAGATCTACAAGAAAGAATAGAGCCGAACCGTATCAATCTAGATTGGGCAAAAGAGTTTTACAAATATATGAAATATATAAAACATGCAACACGTGATAACTTAGTGAATCTACTAGATCTTGCCAAATCTAATAGAGCCGATAACTATCTTGCTTTTGCTAAGCATATCGAGCAAACGCCTACCGCACGGTATCTACTCGTAAACGAAACATAAGCAAAGACTTCTTGATTGTCAAGCAAGGATCCGCCGCACGATCATTGACAACAAACAAGACTACTTGCATCAACGTCTAAATCCACCGCATGATACTAGACATGATAACAAGGTTGTCGGGACTTACGTAGGTCGACGGATCGATGACTCCTCTCGAAGAACTCGACGACACGACAAAAGACTCGAAGTTGGCACAGGGTCGGTTGTATTGATTTGGTTGTGAACCCTTTTTACAATGGCCAAGGGTTTATATTTATACACTAGACATGACATGAGTCCTAAAAGGACACGGTTACAAAATACCAAAGGAAAAACATGACATCCCTGACTTTAACTTCCTTCGGAGTCTTTATTGCCTTAATTGTCGCGGTCTTCGTTGCCCGATCAGCTTTTGCTTGCCGCTTTTGTCGCTTCTTCAACGGAAAACTGCCCTTCCTCAGAATAGCCGACCGCACAACCGTTTGTCGAATCTTTGGAAATTAGCCGACTGCACGGACACTTGCCGAATGCTCCGAACACCTGTCTCTGCAAATTTACAGCGCATTAGCCCACCTGTCATCTTCCTAAGCGTGGCAAAATCCAGTGTTAACACATGCCCCCTCAATTTCGGGATAAAAGTCGTTTTATTCTGAAATTGACCACAAACTTCCCCTTCTTCCTAGGTCAATATTGTTCAACACCGTAGCCGCCGCTCAAAAAATCCAAGCCCCAGCACATTCTTGAATTCATCTCGAATCCCCAATGGCGACTCAATATGAAATTCCAGAAGTAAATTTCATTCACCTCCACGCATTCGGCAATTCTTGATTGGTTTTCTTGCTTCTTTCCTGATTCATTTTTTTTCTTGATTTGTTTGAAGGAATACAAGAACCAGCTTTTGATCCTCTATGCTGCAAACCCTGATTCCTACCTTCTTGGTCCAATGGGAGATCCTGACCCAATTGAGATTATTGAGAAGGAAACCTCGAGAATCCCCTTCAAGTCTGGAGTCACCCCGCCAAACCAATGACCAAACACCTTCAAGACCTGACCGTTTCCCCCAATCGCCGGATGGCGAAACTGGTACCGGAGGATGCTGGATAAGAGCAGTAGCCACTGGGATGATCAAGACATCAACCACTATCTGGAATTATCTCTGTCAGAAATGCCTAGAAATGAACCCCTTCTGATAGCAGTCTCTCACTTTTGGTCTGATGCTATCAATGCCTTTGTTTTCGGCCATGGCATGATGACTTTCACTTTGGACGATGTATTCATGATGACTGGCCTAAATGTGAGTATATCCCTTCAAGTACAAGAGCAAAAGCAACCAGAAAGCTGTCAAATCTGAAGGTGGATGGGTTAAGTATATTCAGACCTACATGGAGACATCTGGTGCTGTTCTTGACAAGGAATGCAGGGCTTTTATGAACATGTGGCTGAGCAGATTTATCTTCTGTGGAAAATCCAATGAGCCAACCTTAAATCACATGATGATGGTTGAGGACTTAGCTGCAAGTACTCTAATCCCCCTGGGTAAATATCTTTTAGGATCTGTTTATCACATGATGCATCAGATCACTGCCCAGATGCAGCAAGGTGGGGAGATCTCTTATGTAAGTGGCCCTTGATGGTTTGTCCAGATGTGGCTGCAACTGTACATGCACCAAATAATCTCTGTGTCCCTCCATAACTTGAGCTTCCCTTCAGTCAATTATGTTGAAGGCAGGATAGCAAGAGTTAAAGGCTGTCAAACCTATGGACAAGCAGCATCTTCCATCAGTATTGATATGGACGTTGGTCACCTCTTCAAGCAGTTCTTTAAGGGTTTTGACAATGTGCTTTGGCTTCCTTACAGAGAAAATGGTAATTTAACTCTCTCTTGCAAATTCAGCTATGAATTTGGCTGTTCTGACAAGGTATCCACAGAGGTTTTCAACTCCTTCATCAAACCCTGCATCTTGCTAGCCGAATTCCATTATGGGAGATTAGTGCAATCTACCTATGAATTTTACTATCCAAACATGACAGCCAGGCAATTAGGATGTGTACAGTTGCCCCCAAGACCTTTCTTTTCAATGACCATAAGATTCAGAGAGTTGATCAGAAATGAAATAGAAGCCAAAAAAGTCTTTGAGCTTGGATGGGAATTGCCAATATATGAACCCTCTCCATTTGGGTTAGTAGATGTTGCTCATCCTCTTTTTGCTTCCTGGTGGCAAGAATGGCACAATCACATCTTCAACACACCAGTGCACTCTTTATGCCAAGATCTGCAATCCCAATTTGCTTCTGACAGTGAGGTAATTTCATTGTATTTATCATTCTTTGCTTTTGAATTTACTTATCACTTTAACATTTGGTCATGCACAGGATTTTGAGCCCATTCCTCCTACCAAAGCAATCCAGTACTACTTAGCTGGGCCCAACCCTGTCCTGGGTTTTGATGCTCCAATTTTAGCAACTTTCATGAAGACCCCTGCAGTTTCAGCCACTGCATTTTCAGGAGGAGAAGGCAAAAGGAAAGCATTTGAGAATGTTAACGTGGCCAGAAAGACAAGGTCCAAGAAAGTCAAGCTGTCTCCCAAGGTATGAATCTTTTATTCGGCAATAAATCCTATTCGGCAACAACTCTAACTATCTTCATATCAATCATCTCTACTGCGGCCACATGTTGAAATTCCAGTATTAGGCAATGTTTCAACAACGATGGATATTCCTCCTCAAGCTTCTACTAAAAATGTTGAGGTTCAGGAAACTGAAGATACAGAAGCTCATGAAGCTGAAGGCACAGATGCTCATGACACTGCCGAACACATTGGTAACATCATTCGTCTAATCATTTCTTTCTCTTTATATGATATCTACTTCCTGTTCTTATACTTCATCATCTACATTATTTGAAATAGATAAAATTATAGAAAATTTAGCAGAAGAACCTTCCTCTGGTCCAGCTCCAGGTTCACCATCTCTGGATATCCAATCAAGCTCTCAACTAGACTAGGACACAACCCATCTTGATGATCAATCAACACAACAGGTAACATCTTGCCTTAAGCTATTCTTTTAGCACACTCATCTAGTCGGTTAACACTTCTCCCTTTTCAAGAATACCATCAAACCGACTACTAGTTACTCTTTCACTGTTGAGGATTACATCAGTGAGAAGGGTGAAGAGCTACCTCTCAGCAAACTCTGTCAATGGAGAATCAAGCTCGGCTAAAAGATATAGCTAATCTGCTGAACAAGGATATCAACACTCTGGTCCAAGACTCAGATCAGATAAGAGATCTTCTCGAGCTTATCAACCAAGACCTCCCATCTGATCTCAAAGCTCCTCTGGAATCTACAGCCTACCTTGATGATCATTTTGCTGTGGTGAAGAGAGCAAATAAAAATATAGCCTCCAGAGCTGTTCTGCAGAATAATAGATCCTTGAAGAAATAAGAAGCTAGAGTCTTGCATTCCCAAATTCAAGCTGCCAAGAATTCATTGGCAACTTTGGAGCCTGAGCTGAAAGTCATGGAGGATGAGAAAATCAAGCTGGAGGCTCAACTAACCGAACTGAATGCCAGAATTCAGTCTCATAGAGCCAAGATGATAGATTTGCCAAATTCCATAGAGGCAACTTCATCAAAGATATCAACAATCCTCAAAGAAGAAAAATAGCTCAAAGCAAAGCTATCTAATATCCAAAGCTCTGAAGATGAAGACCAGAAGGTGTTGGACAACGTCAGCCGAATCAGGGCCGAGGCTTTAGATGCCATTAACCAGCTCCTGAGCAAGTAGAAACATGGGTTTGTAATAGATTAAACACGACACATTTTGTTTCTGAACAATCGGATGTTCTTACTCTTTATCTCTTATATATTTTTGTTTGCATGAGAATATAATTGGCTCCTTTATTTCCCCGATTAGAACATAGCCAATTGCCTTTAGTCTTCCGATCAGAGACATAGCCGACTGCTCTTATCCTTCTGGTTCAGGGACATAGCCGAATGACTCTTGACTTACCTGAGCCTGGCCCAGTCCAGTAACGGACCATCCGAGAGGGAAAAAGCCCTAGCTCATCATTTGGCATCCTCATCCCACTACTCCGAGACATATGCCATTACCTTCCATTCGGTTTATAAATAAACCCCCTTTTCTCAGCCTCTAACTCCAGTCAAGCATTCTCATCTCCGTCTCTTCACCCTCTTTGCTCAAACCAATCCAGAGAAAACCTAACCCCCACAGTAGCAATGGCAGGAGGCGATGACCATGGCAAGCGCCCTGCCGAGGGAGAAGCCGCGCATGGCGTTGTCGGCGACGTGGGTGAGAACCGACTCCTTGCCCCCTTGCAGTTCTATTTCTTGTTCATCCTTTTGGCTTTGATTCTGATTTTTCTCCCTATTCACCAGGATAAGGGTTATCTCCACCGGCCAGAGCTATCCTCCCTTTCCGGCGACAGCAACTCAACCGGGGACTCTATCATCCGATCCTTCAGGCTCTTCAGGCTCCTACCACTCCAACCCTTGGGATTTGGATTCGGGTTCGGATGCCATGGATGCTCCCTTCACTCACGCGGAGGCAGTCACTTTCAAGGGTGAAAGGGACGAGGTCCGTGGAGAACTGGAGAAGACCTCCAAACAATACGGCATCGACCAAATTGAATGGGAGGACCAGCGGAAGCAGCTCTGCGACGCCATTACCGGTTAGTAAAAAATAAATCTCATTCGATTTCCCCCTTTCTGATTCCATCTGTTCACCCAATTCGTATTCTTTTGTTCAGCTCTCTCTGCAGAGGTTGAGCGCCTAAAGATTGCGGCGAACAAGATCGCCGACAAGGTGAACGCCCAGGGAGAAACCGCCGAGGCACATCTTGATGATGCGGACGGCCGTATTTACCAAGTCGCCATTCACGGCGTACATCACGGCATAGCTCTGGGGTTGGTGGCAATGTCCACCCAGACTCGTGAAGATCTCTCCTTCATGCCAGTCGGCTTCCTCGGAGGTGGACCTTCGAAAGACGTCGAGAACATCGACGAGCTCCTGGAGATCTATGAGGACCATGCAACCATCCTCGCCCAGGCCACAGACACCCAGTCTGTCCTCAACAAGTTGTTTGAGGAGTAGTTTGTACCTAGGAATTTCATGTAAAAACTTCTTATCTTGTGAAATATCATTTGTGATTTCTACCTGTCTTTCCTTTTAGAATCTTTCTAAGAACAACAACTCTGAAGAATGCTTTCTGAATTGTATGACGTTGTTCTTAGCCGATTGTGTTTATATTTTTGCTCCAAAGGTGACACATACTGCGTCGTCTATTCTCCAAGTTTCTCAGAGTATTTTTTCGGCTAAAGGCGATGCTTCTACATCGGCTATTTGTACACAAAGCTCCTTAAGTCCATTTATGCACCAACCTCAACACTGGGATGAAATCTCTTAAGAAATCTTCCATTAATATCTCTAGTAAACTCTTCTCCCAGTAGAGTTTTCAAAATATACGCATTACCAAGCGCACACCTCACTATCCGAAAAGGTCCTTCCCAAATTGGAGACCATTTGCCAAATACTTTATCTTTTGTCCCAATCGGCAATATAGCCTTCCAGACCAAATCTTCTTCTGTGAACTGCTTTTTTCTGACCTTTTTGTTATAATATTTGGCAACACATAATTTGTTTTTCTCAATATTTTCCAATGCTTTGAGACGAATTAAATGCAAATCCTCTAATTCATCCATCATTAGGTCCTTATAATCTTCTTTCTTCAAATCGTTTTGCAATGTAACTCGTCTCGAACCCGATTGCAACTCCCATGGTAGCACAGCATGATGCCCATAAACCAACTCGTAGGGAGACACTTGAGTAGACCCATGACAAGCCATTCGGTAAGCCCATAAAGCTTCATTAAGAACCGAATGCCACTTATTCGGCTTCTCATCAATCTTCTTCTGAATAATCTTGATCATGATCTTATTCAATGCTTCGGCCTGGCCATTAGCTTGTGCATAATAAGGAGAAGAATTGTACAACTTGATTCCCATTTCTTCAGCAAAATCACAAAATTCGGATGAAGTGAACTAAGTTCCTTGATCTGTTGTTATAGTTTAAGGAATCCCAAATCTGTGAATTATATGCTCCTTAACAAAATTGATCATGTTTTCTGATGTAACCTTCTTCAAAGGGATAGCCTCAACCCACTTTGTAAAATAATCTGTAGCTAATAGCACAAACTTATGTCCTTTGCTAGAAGGAGGATGAATCTGACTAATCAAATCTATGCCCCATCCTCTAAACGGCCAAGGCTTCATAATCAGGTTCATAGCCGATGCTGGAGCTCTTTGAATATTGTCGAATCTCTGACAATCTTGACACCCCTTGTAATATTCAAAACAATCTTCAAGCATGGTTGGCCAAAAATAACCAATTCTCCTAATTATCCACTTCATTCGGTAAGCCAATTGATGTGCACCATACACCCCTTCATGCACTTCATACATCAGCTCTTTGGCCTCTTCTTGACTCAAACATTTGAGTACCCTATCTATGGATTTATAGTACAACTGGTCATCAAGGAGCACGAACTTGAGAGCTTTGTATCTGAGCTTTCGGGAAACCTTTTGTGATGGATTCTTTAAGTAATCGGCAATTTCGTTTCTCCAGTCATCAACTACCCGATTCTCATCCAAAGCATGAATCTCTTAATCTTCTCGGTATCCCGAAGCAGTTTGAGCCAGTTTATTCACTTCTTCATTATGCCCCCTAGGGATATGATGCAAGGTTGCTATCTGGAAACTCTTCAAAAGTTCTCGGCATTCTTCATAATATTCCCTTAATATATCACTCTTGCATTCATATTGGTCGATCAGTTGGTTAATTACCAGCTCAGAATCTCCAAAGATCTCAATAGCAACAGCCTTTATTTCAACAAGAAGCCGAAGTCCTCTAAGCAGTGCTTCATACTCCACTTGATTGTTAGTAACATAGAATTCAATAGGGATGGCATACTTAAAAATCACCCCTCGTGGAGAGATTAAGAGAATACCAGTACCACCACTTTTGTTACAAGATGAACCATCAAAAAACAAAGTCCAAGGTTCAATACTTATCATGCTAGCAGAAGGATCACGATGTTGGGTAACAAAATCAGCAATAATTTGACCTTTTACTCCTTTTGCCGATTCGTACCTTAAATCAAATTCCGACAAAGCTAAAATCCACTTGCCAATCCTTCCATTTAAAATTGGCATTAATAACATATGTTTTATTACATCAAACTCAGAAATTACCACGCATTCGGCATTCAACAAGTAGTGCCGAAACTTGGTACATGAGTAATACACACACAAGCAAAGCTTCTCCGTAGCCGAATACCTTGTCTCTAGATCTAGCAGTTTTCGGCTAAGGTAAGCTATTACTCTTTCCTTTCCTTCAAACTCCTGCATGAGGACCGATCCTATTGTCAGGTTATCGGCCGCCACGTACAACTTAAAAGGTTTATCAAGTTGTGGAGGTACCAACACAGGTGGCGCCTTCATGTACTCTTTGATCTCATCAAAAGCCTTCTGTTGTACGTCACCCCATACAAACTCTTGATATTTTTTAAGCTTTAACAGCGGAGAGAAAGGCAAAACTCTTTCTGACAAATTAGATATGAATCTTCTTACAAAATTAATCTTGCCGAGCAGTGATTGCAACTTTGTGAGATTAGTTGGAGGGATAACTTTGTCTATCGCTTCCATGCTCTTCTTACCGACTTCTATCCCTCCTTTATGGACTAGAAATCCTAAAAACTCACCAGCCGAGACCCCAAAGGCACACTTGTTCGGGTTCATCTTCAAACCATGCTTCCTAGTGTACTCCAAAGTCTTCCTTAAATCAGCTAAATGTCTCTTGTGATTTCTAGACTTGACTATCACGTCATCAATATAGATCTCCACGATTTTGCCGATCAACTCGTGGAAAATATAGTTCATGGCCCTTTGATAAGTTGCACCGGCATTTTTTAAGCCAAAAGTCATGACGACCCACTCAAACAAACCAATATGACCAGGGCATCTGAAGGCTGTCTTTGAAATATCTTCTATTGCCATAAAGATTTGGTTATAGCCAGCATTACCATCTATAAAGCTGATGACTTCATAACCAGCCGTTGCATCGACAAGCAAATCGACAACCGGCATTGGGTAACCATCCATTGGAGTGGCTTTATTGGGATTTCTAAAGTCAATGCAGACCCTCATCTTTCCATTCTTATTGTACACCGGAACTATGCTTGAAATCCACTCTACATACCTGCATGGCCGAATGAAATTTGCTTCTAATAATCTTTCAACTTCCTTTTTCACATTAGCCAGTACCTCCTCTTTGAAAACTTTCTGAGGAGGTTGTTTGTAAGGAAGATACTCGGGCTTAATCAGCAATCGATGCTCAACAATAGAACGATCCAGTCCAGGCATCTCCGTGTAATCCCAAGCAAAACAATCCTTGAATTCTTTTAGAAGGTCTATCAACTTTAATCTGTACTCTGGGTCTAAATTTGCACTGATATACATTGGCCTTGGCTTGACATCATCACCAACATTTATCTCTTCTAGCTTATCGGCCGACATAAATCCACGTCTCAACTTTCCTTTGTTGCCATCAATCAGGTTCCCCATCAAAAATTGCTTTGAGAGCCGACTGCTTGGATCGGCTGTTGGTCCTTGTTGAAGACATTCACAGGACCTTCCTCCCATACTTTTCCAGAGAAACAATCGACTCCATCATATTCCCAGTAGGTAGGTTCCGTAGCAGCAACACTTACCAAATCATCAGCATGAACAACTTCAACATCATCTCCAATCCACTGAATGAGAATCTGATGCATGGTTGAAGGTATGCAACAGTTAGCATGGATCCAATCTCTTCCTAAGAGCAAACTATATGCCTCCTTGCCATCAATGACAAAGAAGGTAGTAATCAAAGTTTTTGATCCAATCATCAACTCGACGTGTACAGCCCCTCGGGTGTCAGAAGGATTGCCAGCAAAGTCCCTGAGCACCATGTCAGTCTTCAACAGTTCCTCATTAGTCATCCCGAGCTTCCCAAAGGTGGTATAAGGCATAATACTGATGGCAGTCCCTCCATCAACAAACATCTTGGTCAAAGGCTTGCCATTGACGTATCCCTTCATGTAAAGCGGCTTCAAATGTCGATACTTGACCGGCTTATCGAAAACTGCTCGCTGAGTCAGGACAAGTTGGGCCATTAGATCCTGATATTCGCTCTCATCAAAATCTGAGTACACCTCCTCTTGGATGTCTTGGCCTTCGGGAGCTATGAACTCTGATAGAAGGAAGAAAGTCATGCATGCATCAGCCGAATGGTCGTACTCATCGGGTTTTTTCTTAGGACGCCATATCTGTTTCTTTTCGGCAACTGTTTGTGCTAGCTCCCTGTTCCTCAAGCATTGTACTCTCCTCTTCTGGCTCTTCCTCAGCCTCGGTGGGCACCATTGTCCCTTCTGCCACATATATTCATGGTGTTCTTCCTCCTCAGCGCCTTCCTCATAATGGGTCCACTCCTGATCGGCAAATCTCTTGCCTCGCCGATTCTCAGAGCTGCCTATTTTTAAACGCCGATCATCTTCAAGAAACTGTGCTTCAAGTCTTTCATGGACCGGACGGCGGTTGACCCGGGATTGCTTGTACCCTGAATATTGATCACTACATTCGGGGCAATTGTTCCTAGCAGGCAGCTTCAGGCCTTCATTCCAACAATGCTTGAAGAACGAGCATCCCCAATGAGACTGTTCTTGCTCTCTCATGTACTCTTGCTCTCTCCGGTACATCTCTTCCTCATACCTCTGATGTTCCTCCATGAACTCCTGTTCCTCATAATATCTCTGCCTCTAATACTGCTCTCGCTCTCGTCGCCATTTGTTTAACAGAATCCGTGTTGTAACCCTGGGCCTGGAAACTTCCCCTCTCTCGGTTCGGCTATTCTGGAACTGAGCGCGTTGCCGAAACTCCTCATTCGTAATTTGTCGATCAGGGTCAACAGCACCAACTCTTCTTGCTCTGTCTGAGGTCAACACCTTCATATTGCCCTTGCTTTTGGGGTCTTCTATGGCAACCATGTTCACAGAGAAAGACATCGTGTTTTGTGCAAAAGGATTAGCATCAACTTTCATCTTACCATCAAACTTCAGATGCCCCTCCTGAATAGCCTTCTGGATTCGCATTCTGAACACTTGGCAATCATTGATGGAATGAGAATTAGTATTGTGGAAGCCGCAAAAATTCTTGTCTTTTACCCCTTCAGGGCGCAGCATGGAGTGTCCTTCCGGCAATTTGATGCGTCCCTCTCTTAACAACAATTCGAATAGCTTGTCTGACTTAAAGACATCAAAGTCGTAAGTACCCTTCTGCTGCCTCAACCATCGTTGACTAACCTGAGTTGGCTCTTTTGCCCAGACCAATTCGGCTGCGGCTATCTCATCTTCATCGTCGTACTCTGCTGCTTCTTCCAGGAAACTTTGATACATCTCATTAGCCACATTGCCCTTCTGCAAGCGGTTATCTCTCCTAAACCCTTGAGCCTAATTATTCATCATTGCCAACAGCTGCGACAACTGACCAAGGTCATCAAAGTCCATGCCGAACAGCTTCTCCCTGACATTCGGCTGCATGTCTGCTATTGTCATCCCTGACAATTGGTCATCTGGCAGATTCAAAGAATAGCATAGGTTTTTGGTCTCTCTGAACCTATGTAGATACTCCCGGGGTGTTTCATTAGCCCTCTGCCTCAAGCTCATAAGGTCAACTAACTTCTTTTCATTAGTGCCCGTAAAGAAATACCCATGGAACCTTTACTCTAATTCTGCCCATGTATCAATGGAATTTGCCGATAGAGATGTGAACCACGTGAAAGTTGGCCCTGTCAGAGACAACGGAAAATACTGAATCCTCCAAGCTTCATCTGCAGACACCTCTCCAAGCTGCATCAAGTATCGGCTGATATGTTATATGGTGTTGGTATCATCCTGACTAGAAAACTTGGTCAAATATGTGGGAGGCATCACTCTCGGAGGGAGTGCCACTCGGTTATACCACTCTGGGTAAGGGGACTTGTATGCATAGGACTGGTTCTTTGGCTTCAAGCCAAACTGATTCTGCATCATGTCTACCATCCTGTGCATGATAAGGTCAATATTTGAATTTGGAGCTCCATAAGCTTGCCCTTCAAAAGGCAACCCTGCTGAATTCTTATACCCTGGATTCAGGGGAGCATCAATAGCACTATAATCGGTAAACTCTTGATATCCGTCTCCATACATATTCTTCTGCAACCTGTTCGCTGTTGGAGACACCTTGAAAGCCGATTGTGGGACGTTTCCTGACGTGTTGAACGCGAGCTGGCCATAAGTCATGGGAGGTTATTGTTTCTGGTGAGGAACCACTCCACCTTGGTTCATGCCAGGCGCTCCGCCATCCTCAGCAGTCTTCTCCTGGTGCTTTGGCACATGGAATAATGTCGGTCCTAGCATTGGACCAACAGCTTCCTCAAAGTACTTATCAGCAGATGGACCGAAAGTACTGACCATGATCGTGCGAAAGGTATTCAAAAAAGTCGTATGATGATTTCTCATAGTATCACTCATGGCCTTGTAAACCACTTCAGTCAGCTTCCGAGCATCTTCCTCTTCGGTGTAATCAGTCTGATATGGTAAGAGAGTCCTTGGGAGCGACTGCTTCTGAAAAACCTTGTTGCTTTTATTCTTTGAAAAGGACATCAAGCATTTGTGTTGAAACTCATCACATGCTTGTTGGACCGTATTCCTCAAGTCTTCTGGCAACTCATCAATAGTCACGTCCAGAACCTGGTTATTATCGAATTCAGGCATCTTGAAATGTGTGCTCCCACCGAGCGTTCCAAAAAAGTGTGTTGACACAAAATGTGGCGCATTGTGCCTCACACACAGCAAGCCGGAAAGCGTGGCTTCACTCGGGTGCCCGGGTGTTTCGAAATCCGGAAACGTGCCAGTCAGTTTGACCTAAAACTAACAAGGGATAAAAATCATTAGATACAAAACTGGAACATGCTGGGTGAGACCAGACAGTTCCATATATACGGCCCTGAAGCCACTTACGACGACATACAGCTATAGAAGTTGTCTGCCAACAATTCTTATAGATCATTCGGCTAAAACAAACATAAAGTACGTAAAGCGTTGATTGTCGAATGTGCATGCATGAGAAAAGTACGTTTGGACGAATCATAATTAAGTGTGAGTTAAAGCGTAACCAAGCTCAGCAATCCAACCGAGTTGGGATCCATGGTGAAGGAACATGTAAGCAAACACGATCAAACTAATATAAAGCTTGTATCTGTCGCACGATACCTAACCTTATCAAAGCTTAAACGTGGTTAACATGCACGAACCCGCAACACGTAGCAATCTACATTAGACTAATTCGGCTATTATGAACGTAAGATCTATTTGTAGAGACAACATGAAAACAATAACTGTTAAAGCATAAATAGATCTACAAGAAAGAATAGAGCCGAACTGTATCAATCTAGATTGGGCAAAAGAGTTTTACAAATATATGAAATATATAAAACATGCAACACGTGATAACTTAGTGAATCTACTAGATCTTGCCAAATCTAATAGAGCCGATAACTATCTTGCTTTTGCTAAGCATATCGAGCAAACGCCTGCCGCACGGTATCTACTCGTAAACGAAACATAAGCAAAGACTTCTTGATTGTCAAGCAAGGATCCGCCGCACGATCATTGACAACAAACAAGACTACTTGCATCAACGTCTAAATCCACCGCATGATACTAGACATGATAACAAGGTTGTCGGGACTTACGGAGGTCGACGGATCGATGACTCCTCTCGAAGAACTCGACGACACGACAAAAGACTCAAAGTTGGCACAGGGCCGGTTGTATTGATTTGGTTGTGAACCCTTTTTACAATGGCCAAGGGTTTATATTTATACACTGGTCATGACATGAGTCCTAAAAGGACACGGTTACAAAATACCAAAGGAAAAACATGACATCTCTGACTTTAACTTCATTCGGAGTCTTTATTGCCTTAATTATCGCGGTCTTCGTTGCCCGATCGGCTCTTGCTTGCCGCTTTTGTCGCTTTTTCAACGGAAAACCGCCCTTCCTCAGAATAACCGACCGCACAACCGTTTGTCGAATCTTTGGAAATTAGCCGACTGCACGGACACTTGCCGAATCTTTGGAAATTAGCCGACTGCACGGACACTTGCCGAATGCTCCGAACACCTGTCTCCGCAAATTTACTGTGCATTGGCCCACCTGTCATCTTCCTAAGCGTGCCAAAATCTAGTGTTAACAGCTTTCTTTAGGTGTAAGCCTAGTGTTGAGTGAGGTTTGCATACCTCTTGATCATAGGTGCTTGCGCGCACCAAGTTTGTACTCAGTGGGGCTTGTAATCTTACGCGATCACACCAACCGCGTTTGTGGTGTGGCCACCACCGGTGTACCGAAGGGAACAAGGCCCGCGGCGTTTCGGCCGGAAGCTTGATAGTGAAGACGGCGGAGAGCATCCGAGAGAGGCTTGCCGGAAGGCACATCGGAGACCCACTTGCGCATGGGGAGAGCCCGAGGCTATCCACGGAGTTACCCGACCGGGAGCTTGGCCCTTGCGCGGGATTCCTCGCGAGGAGCTCCAACGAGGACTAGGGGAAAGCTTGCGCGCTTCTCGACACCTCGGTAAAAATACCGACGTCATCGACGGGAGTTTGCATCTCTACCTTGCTCTTTACCTTCCGCACTTACTTTGTTTACCTTGTGTTCTTTACCTTTCCTAGCTTAGTTGATAGGCTAGTTGGTAGGTTTGGAAACTAGGTTGCATAACTCTTTTTGCGGTAGAGATAGCAACACTTAGCAAAACCTTAGTTGCACTACTAGATAGTTTATCTTTTGCATAGGTTTTGCTAAGGTTAGAAAAAGAGGCCATAGTTTAGAGAATAGTTTTTAAGTGACCTAATTCACCCCCCCCCCCTCTTAGGCATCACGGTCCTTTCAATGCTAACTAGGAAGAATGAACTTAAGATAATTATAAAACTAATTACATAGGAGGATACTAATTTGCAAGACAAATGTATTAAATCTAATTAATCCATCATTATTTAAATCATATACTAATTAGACTTAATATATTCATCTTTCAAATTAGTCTCCTCCTGTGCAATTAATTCTGTAATTAATTTATGTTTAATATGCTAAATTAGTTTGTAAACATCCGATGTGACAGGGACTAAAGTTTAGAAGTGTGTGTATCCAAACACCCCTGGTGACCTAGAGATCAAGCAGCGGGCCGATCTAGTGACACTAGTGAGGGGTGGGGGATGATCTCTCGTGGAGGTCACGATGGGTAGGCGACGTATCTTGGCTTTCGTTTCCCTACAACGGACCTAGGCGAGAGGAAAATCTCAAGTATAGGTTTGGGATCATACGACAAAACTTAGAAACCGGTCAGTGATCTAATTGTACTACCTCTATGGATAGACCTCAACAGAAAATAACCTCCTCGATCGTCATTTGGATTTGGGCATCGATCACATGGTGCTTGTTGTGCAATGGCGCTCCAGAAAACAACCTTTATTTGTGTCTCCACTATCCATATGCCCATGTTGTTTGGAATCAAATTTTACCTCATGCAGTGATTAAAGTTTAAGAGGTGTCATATCAGTTGTTCAAATACTAATTAGGAAACTAAATATAAGTTAATCACTGTCACATCCGGTCCATTTGGCACGTAGTGGCCCATGTGTGTTAATAAAATATTGTGGAGGGTTTAGTCCTACCTTGATTGTTTAGGGTGGGATAGACCAACATATAAGGCTTCTAGAGTCCATCCCACCATTCCCGGGTTAATCCTTTTAAGCGAGGCGAAGACAAAAGCTTAAGTGGGATGGTGGTGGGTGTGGTTCGCTCAACGTGCAGAGTGAATCTGAGCCATTTGGACTCTGGGGCGTTACAAATGGTATCAGAGCCGACCTTCGCGGCAGCGGGCGCGTGCGGGCCAGGTGTGCGGACATGGTAGGTTCGTTGCACGTGTAGGCTCTACGGGGCGCACGACATGACACATGTGCCGGTACTAGGTGCACGGTCACGTGCGCTAAGAGGGAACGTTCCTGGTCATCGTTTGCCCGGTTGTGGGTATGTTGGGCTCGACGAGGCGCACGGTCGCGTGTGCTAAGAGGGAACGTTCCTGGTCATCGTTTACCCGGTTGTGGGTATGTTGGGCTCGACGAGGACGTCGAGTTCTTTGAGGGGGGTGTGTGTCACATCCGGCCCATTTGGCCCGTAGTGGCCCATGTGTGTTAATGAGATATTGTGGAGGGTTCAGTCCCACCTTGATTGTTTAGGGTGGGATAGACCAACATATAAGGCTTCTAGAGTCCATCCCACCATCCCCGGATTAATCCTTTTAAGCGAAGCGAGGACGAAAGCTTAAGTGGGATGGTGGTGGGTGTGGTTCGCTCAGCGTGCAGAGTGAATCTGAGCCGTTTGGACTCTGGGGCGCTACAATCATAAAACTAATTATAAAAGTCATGACTAATTTATGAGACAAAACTATTATTAAGCCTAATAAATCCACCATTTTTGCACATATTTACTGCCACACCATATTATCAAACCATAGTCTAGCTAGACTAGCTAGACTTAATAGATTTGTGTCACAAATTAGTTTCATCTATGCAAAAGTCTTATAATTAGTTTATGTTTTATACTCTAAATTAATGTCAAACATCTGACTTGACAAGAATTAAAATGTACTTTACCCTTCTTATCTAATAACAATAATCAATTAAGGTACCATATTGGTGCCTAAATATATTTTTCATGGAAGATCATGTGAGACAACCAAGAATAATAGCGCGCGTATGATCGTTATATGGTAGCTGGTGAGTAAGTGTCAAAATAATATTCTCCTCCTTTTCTATTATAGCCTTTAGCAACTAGCCTAGCCTTATACTTCTCAATAGTACCATTTGGCTTTAGCTTCTTTTTGAATACCCATTTACACCAATTGGTTTGCATCCATATGAACAATCAACCACTTCTCAAGTTTTATTAGACATACTCCCTCCGTCTCTGAAAAATCAATTCCTAGAATCCGTGCTAATAAAAACTTTTTAATTTTGACTAACTTTATAGAAAAATATAACAACATCTATAGCTTAAAACTTAAAATGAACATTATATGGAAATATGTTTTATGATGAATCTAATGATACTAATTTGATATCATAAATTTAGTGTTTTTTTTCTAAAAAATTAATTAAAGTTCAAAAAATTAATTTAGAATAACTCTAGAAATTTATTCTTTTAGAGACGGAATGAGTAATTGGATCTATCTCACTATTGACAACTTCATTTCATAAGTCAGAGTCATTTAGATAGTATGCTTAGCAATGGAAGTGGGAGTGTCGTCCACAATATAGTCATCGCTCAAAACGAAAGTCTTTCTTGAAGGAGGGAGTAGCTACACAAGTTTCATCAAAATTTGTGCAAGTCAGGCCGTGGCCCGTCTTCTAGATCTTGTAAAGAATCTACCACTTGGTCAACTGCAATTAACAACACGGAGGCGTCTAGCGCGGCAGTGTGGCAGCAGCAAACATGTTAACCAATTTCTTAAAGCCTGGACCAGCTGCTGGCGGTGGTTCCCTTCGGCCCTTCCCCCGGTAACCCATTCCACTGGATCTCACTCTGCTCTGCTACGGTTGACCCTGAACCTGGCTCCCATGCAGCCATGCTTGTTCAGCTATCCGCGATCCAAGATGCAGATGCAACAGAATGAAATTAATGGCTTCAGCATTCTATAATGTGCACGCCTCAAGGTCTTCGCTCTTCAGTTAGTTCAGGATTATCGCAAGCTCTTTCGAGTTGAAGCCGATGTTTTGGACACAACGGTTTTTATCGCAGGCTTTGTTCCTGAGGCGTTCTGACTGATCGCCACTGCCGATCCATTTTTGCCGTCGACACGCCGTGCGACGAAGCGACCCGGCAGGCGCTTTGCTGAAAGGCCTGAAAGAGCCAAATCACAACGCCACCTTTGAATGAACAATAAGAGCTAGCATAAAAAAAACTCATGCATTGCCCGAAACAAAAATATTCACATCTATTCAAATTTTGCTCGACACGGTAATAAAATAAAATTTAACAAAGGAAACAAAAGGCAGAAACAAGAACCGATGCAACTCACCTCGGGGCGCAGTGCTCGCCCGGCGCCGCCGGAACCGCTCCAGCACGCCGCGCAGCGCCACGTCGAGGGCGTCCTCCATGCCGTCGCCGAGCCCGTCGGACGACGACGCGTACACCAGGCGCGGGATCATCTCCACCACGCGCTCCCGCATCCGCCGCACCCGCCGCTCGCTGAGCCCCTCCAGGACGCCACGCACGCTCACGTTGCCCACGCGCAGCGCCTGCCGGTCCATGAACACGGACCACTCCCGCTCCTCGCCACGCCCACGCGGCCCCGGCGGCAGGTACCACCGGTACTGGTCGTACGCGGACCGCCTCCAGAACAGCACCGGCACGGCGCCGGCCAGCATGCAGTCGAACAGCGACCGCCGCGTGAAGCTGTCCCCGCGCGGCTGCAGGCAGAAGCTGGAGTCCAGGAACAGCTCCAGCACCGCCGCGCCGTTGTCAGTGCACCGCGTGCCTCGGCAGTCCACGGCGCGGCAGTGCTCGCTCCCAGCGTCCTCGCACTCCTCCAGCAGCACCTCCCGGAAGTCGTCACGGAACCAGAGGCGCGGCGCGCCGGCGAAGCCGAAGAGCTTGCTGCGCTTGAGGGAGAGCACGTGCCGCTGCCACGCGCGCACGTCGGCGGCGGTGCGCGGGTGGAAGCCCGTCGGGTACGGGACGGCGACTTCCATGGGATCCTTCCGGTCGGCCTCGATGCCGAGGCGGGTCACGTTCGCTATCCCCGGCAGGACCGCGAAGTTGGTGCCCCAGCCGTCGTCGCGGGACCGGCGGAAGTCCCACGTGATGCGCCCCAGCGTGATGAAGTGGTCCCAGCCGCCGGACCTCTGGAAGGACGTCTGGTTCTTGAGCCACCGGAGCAGCCTCAGGCCCGCCCTGTCGCGGTCGGCAGCGGTGGAGTTGTCCCCCCACAGGTGGCTGCCGAGGTCGAGGCCGACGTAGAACGGGACGTAGAACGCGGCGGCCAGCGACGGGTCGATGGTGCGGCACCTGTGGGAGAGGAGGCGGCGGTGGATGATGACCTCGAGCTGGAACTGGTCGGTGTTGTACCAACTGGGCAACGACACGTTCCGTGTGACGTTGAAGAAGACAGGCACTGTGGCCGCCGCCTCGCCGAAGCCGCCGTTGGCTAGGTACGGGCAGAACGAGTACCAGGGCCATAGGATCTCGCAGTCGTCGACGAGGTCGTGGTTGAACTCCGACGGGAGATCGTAGACGTAGATGAGCCCGTCATCGCACGCGCCGCCGTTTACCGCGCCGTTGGCCCAGGTAGTGTTCCTGTGGCCCGGCGCCGGGAGGAAGCGCGAGCTGGGAAAGCCAAGGATGTTCCAGAAGAGCACGAGCTGGATGACGAGGAAGGCGAGGGGCAGCACGGAGCCTCGCAGCAATGCCAGCACTGGGGACGGAGTGGCGGCATTGACCGGCGATCCCGGCTGCGAGGAGGGCTTGCCCGGAGATGCCGGTGACTCGGGCATGGGGGGACTCGTGAGGGAGTGTGAAGTGGAGAGTGGTTCCAGAAATGGAGTGCACAGTACTTTAGTTTTAAGCGATTGGGTTCTTTTGAGATCCGTGCTGTTGAGAAGAGGACGGTGAGGATACCACCGGTGGTCACGAGCCCATGTGAGGCTACATTTCCGGGTGCCATGCGGAGGCTGGCTGAGTCTGAGACAGTCTATCACCGTGGATCCGAGCTCCGAGGCAACAACGTGTGCTCCGAGTGATGCCCAATTAGCATTTGCCCATGACTCCATGAGAAGAGACTCAAGAGAGGGATCGGAGCATTAAAGGCTTCCAGTAAGCCAGCAAGGAAACGATGAAAGTTTCCAGCGACGAAAAGGAACCGAAGCTTCTGAATGCTGAATTGCTAATGACTGTCAATGACCATGGATAAAATATATAAATGCAGCAAACTTTACTAATGAGCAAGGCCGGCAAGAGGTTTTCCCATTCCGAGTAGTAAGATATTGCAAACTTGCTAGTACTACTGTGCTTGGTTAATCCAATCTCGAAGAACTACAAGCACTTAATTAGTATAGCTCGGAGTGGTCATGTAAATGTAGTACTCCTCCTATCCCTAGAAGAATATATTTATTCCTCAAAGAATATATTTTTAGAGTTGTTCGGAGTAGTCATGTAAATGTAGTATTTCCTCTATCCCTAGAAGAATATATTTGCCCCTGAAAGAATATATTTCTAGAGTTGTCTTAAGTTAAACTTTTTAAACTTTGAACAAATTTCTAGAAAAAACCATTAAAAGTTATATCAAACTAATATCATTAGATTTATCATAGAATATATTTTTTCACATGATGTTAATTTTAAATCATATGTTAAATGTATTAGGGGTCCTTAAACTTGTAAGCGTGTGTCATATAGACCTCTAAACTTTGAGAATGCAGATGTGCCGCCGCTCAGGCCATTGCTACCTTGGGATACAGTACGTGAGGTGCTGAACTAGCATGGTGCAACGTTGGCCGCTATAGGACTGTTTATTGTGGCCTTATGGGTTGATCATCTGTGAGCTTTTGGTTCAAGACAATGGGATGTACATGCACTATATATATATATATATATATATATATATATATATATATGTGTGTGTTTTCCTTACCAAATCTTGGGTGTAATCTTGAGTATTCTATGGCATACAAGGGAATACCCCTGGCGCCGGTCATGAGCCTGTGATGTATCACGTAACAAGTTTAAGGTATCAAAAACACATTTTTAAGGTTTATGGGCCCATGTGTATCATTTAACAAGTTTAAGGGGTCTGAAATGCATTTTCAAAATTTAGGGGCCTATGTGACACACGTTTACAAGTTCAAGGGCTTTTGATGCATTTAACTCTTAAATCATAGTTGTTATTATATTTTTCTATAAAGTTAGTCAAAGTTAAAAAAATTGACCGGCACGAATTCTAGAAATTATTTCTTTAAGAGGAAGCAAAGTACTATGATTTCTCTTTTAACCCCCCCAGGTTGAGGAATCGAGGTACGGCACTGCAGATTGTTACGGACCTCTCGAACATTGTTTGGGAAACAAAACTTTCTCTGTTCTTGTGAGAATGCAAGTCGATTTGTGTTTTGGGGATCAGCTATCATAGTTCATTCTTCACCTAATTGCATTACATGACATTTCTATTTTATTATATTTTAATCTATTTTGATAAATCGATCCAATACCCTGCGAAATATCGGACTTGCATCCTCTCGCTTCCTCCACGGCTGAATTGCGAAATACCCTGGTGTCTCCGGCGGACTGAAGACCTAAGGGCAACTCCAACAATTTGATATTTAGACTTGGCATATCTAATTTTGTCAAAAAAACTAAAAACCTGGTGGCCAACAGTTTTGACATTTGGGATTGGCATTTTTGCCAAAGCTGCAAATAAGAGCCCGCACTTGGTAATTTGGAGACTTTGAAAAGGGAAGGTATTTTTTTTTCCTTCTATTTTTCACAGCTTAATACTAGGCGCGCCCTTTTTTTGTTCTTTTTTTTCCTTCCTTTTTTTTCACGGTGGAAGGCGGCGACTTTTTTTTCTTCCTTTTTTCCCGGTTTTGTCAAGTCATTATGAAGAACTGTTGGAGATTACATATTTTTTGCTTTGACATATCTATTTCAGAGTTGACAAATTTTATGGTTTGTCAAACCAAAATTGTCAAACTGTTAGAGTTGCTCTAACCACGTCTCCCGGAACGGGGAACGGGGAACGGCCCAAGAGTTCTATGATGGTCACGGGCCACATTCTCATCATGGATCCAGAAATCCTGGAGTGTTTCACGATTGGAATGGCCTAGTGCGTGATAGCCTTAGCTGGGCTCACGCAAAAGGGGGCAGCGGACAAACAAAGAGCAAAAGGCCCAAATCACGATGTGGGAGAGAAAAATGGGTTAATTACAGTGAACATGCGCTAATAATGAGTTAATTAGCCAGATTCATGTCATAAATTAGTAATTAGTTTTATAATTAACTTATGTTTATTCATCTAATCAGTATAAAACATCCCGAGGTGACACGCAATATGAAGATGACCGGGCAGATCATGGAAGCTTGCCTAGGCTATGGATTACTTGTGGATCCGATCAGAAGCAGCAGCAGGCCAGCAGCCAACAAAAAATGGCAGCCGATCAGAAGTATCTGAAGTCTCTTGGGCGGTTCTGCCGCAGTAGAGCGCGACGCAGCACAAGTTCCACCTTTCCCCCGTCCATGGCATCGCCGAACCAACCGTGACGGAAAGCCGCCGCTGTTCTTTCCCGTTTCTGCACTAGTTTTACTGGCAAAAGACAACAGTCCGCCCCCCAGCACCGCACCACGATCTCCATCCACCAATCCTGCGCCTCCGCCTTACCACGCCGCACACTCTGGTCCCCGTGCCGCCGGTGCGCCGCTCCTGAGCCCTGGCACGCGAATCGCGTCAACCAGATCGACACCCACGCCGACGCGCGATCCGGCTCGCTCCAGTTAAGCTCTGGATCGACTCGCCCCCGTCGCCGCGCTCATGGCGCTGATCCGCCCCGAGCATCCAAATCCGGCCGCCCGCCGCCCGCGGCTCGTCGTGCTCCTCCTGCTCGCTTTCTTCGCCCTTCAGCTCCTCGTCTTCCTCGCCTTCCGCTCAGTGCGCCCCCCAGCCGCCCCGGCCTCCACCTCCGCCTCCGCCGCCGCCGTGCCGGTGCTGGAGTCGGCGCCGACCCGCCGAGACGAGAATGGTTCGCGCTGCGGTGGCGGGCTCGTGTACGTCTACGACCTCCCCGCGGCCTTCAACGAGGACCTGCTCGGGATGTGCGACGCGCTGGCGCCGATGTACTCGCTGTGCCCCTACCTCGCCAACGACGGGCTCGGGTTCCCTGCGGGCGGGACCAACCTGTCGTCGCTCCTGCCGCGGCAGCTGCTCGGGTCGTGGTACGCGTCCGACCAGTTCGCGCTGGAGCACATCGTGCACCGCCGCCTGCTCTCCCACCGCTGCCGCACGACGGACCCGGCGCGCGCCGCGGCGTTCTTCGTGCCATTCTACGCGGGGCTCGCCGTGGGCCGCCACCTCTGGGCGGCCAACGCCACCGGCGCCGACAGGGACAGGGACTGCGTCGCGCTGCTGTCGTGGCTCCACGCGCGGCCGTGGTACCGGCGGTCCCACGGCTGGGACCACTTCATCGCGCTGGGCCGCATCACGTGGGACTTCCGCCGCACGACGGACGCCGGGTGGGGCAGCGGCTTCCTCACCATGCCCGGGGTGGCCAACGTCACCCGCCTCGTCATCGAGCGCGACCCCTGGGACGGCATGGACGTCGGCATCCCGTACCCGACCGGGTTCCACCCGCGCACCGCCGCCGACTTGCGCGCGTGGCAGCGGTACGTCGCGCGGCGCCCGCGGCCCAGGCTCTTCGCCTTCGCCGGCGCGCCGCGGTCGACCATCAAGGGCGACTTCCGAGCGCTGCTGCTCGAGGAGTGCCAGGCGGCCGGGGCCGCCGCCTGCGGCGCGCTGGACTGCGCCGAGGGCAGGTGCATCAAGAACAACGCGCTCGTCATGGAGCTCTTCATGGGCGCCAGGTTCTGCCTGCAGCCGCGCGGGGACAGCTTCACGCGGCGGTCGCTGTTCGACTGCCTGGTGGCGGGCGCCGTCCCCGTGCTGTTCTGGCGGCGGAGCGCGTACCGTCAGTACGGGTGGTACCTGCCCGTGGACGGCCGCGAGGGGGAGTGGTCCGTGTTCATCGACCGCGACCAGCTCCGCGCGGGGAACCTCACGGTGCGCGGCGTGCTGGCGGCTATCCCGGAGTCGCGGGTGCGGCTGATGCGGAAGCGCGTTGTGAAGATGATCCCGGGGCTGGTGTACTCCGCGGCGGACGGGGAGAGCCTCGGCGGCGGCATGAAGGACGCCGTGGACGTCATGGTCGACGGCATGCTGCGGCGGGTCGCCGAGCAGCGCCCGAGATGGCGGACGACGTGATCTTAGCTTCTGCAGCAGAGCAAATTGATCATTCTTTTTTACAGGTTTTTTCTTTCTTTCTTTAAAATTCTTTGTGTGAGGAATTTTGCTCGCTCATGAAAGATTACTGCGCGTAGTCTCGAGTTGCTACTGCGGCTGTAGCTGTAAATTTACACTCGTTACAACAGAATGGAAGGGTATGAATCCGTGTACGATGAATTGCATGCTGTGACTCAGCTGCAGATTGAAGTTTGAAGTTTGTACCAGTTGACGGGGATTTTGTACTATAATCTTTTTCTTGTAGTAGCACCGGCACCAAATTTGACCAAAAAAATGTACTATAGTTAGTATGCACTTATGCTCAATGTATTTCAGAAATACTATACTATATATTGTTGTGCTCAGAATGAACGAGTGATTGGCTCCTCGATCTGATCTCGGCATGTCATCATGGAGCCCAATGTTATATTCTAGGATCGTCTAGGAGGTAGATCCAGTAGAGTTTCGAGTAGGTAGATAGATGCAGTTCGTATGCTATGCACAGAGGGAGAGAGAGAGGTCGTATGCAGACCGGATGAGTCGACGGGATGCGGTGCAGTGGCGGCGGCGGTTGCGCCGGGGTTCGGGTTGGAGCCGCCGCCCGCCATGTTCGTTGGAGTAGCGTCGGTGGTCGCGTCACTCGTCATCTTGGTGCTCGCCGGCGTCGGTGAGGAATCCCGTCGCTGGCAACGCCCCCTCTTCAGATCGGACTTAGGGTTTAGATGTCGATGGGGAACTGGCGGCGGCTAGGTCAACCTCGTGAGTCGTGTCACGTCTCGTACCTAGCGCCCCGGTCCCCACCTTGTCTTTATAGCGTTGTGCGACGGGGGCCCACCAACCACAAGGTGGGGCGCCCCCGATTAGGGCGCAGATCTAAGGCCCGTTAGGCCGTTAGGCCTAAACGGTGGGAGATCAACTTCTAACATTCTCCCCTTGATCTCACACAATTCTTATTCATACTTCAATTCTCATTCGAGTTCAACATTTCAATCATTCTATTTCATCACAGATCAGTATATAGAGCATGCTTCATTGTTACAGCCATTCATGTCGTTAGACTGACAGCTACTACACACATTTCTATTTTGGAACAAACTTTCATTATTCTGGGCCCTTCTTATTCTTCGGGAATCATAGGCTCTCCCTTAAACCCATGCCGGCTATGTGTCCTCTGAACACACTGGGTGGAAGGCATTTTGTGAGCGGATCTGCTAGCATCTTTTCTGTTCGTATATGCTCTTAAGATTTATGATATGATCCCGAAGTTTATATTTCACAACATAGTATTTTATGTCAATGTGTTTGGCAGCACCACTTGACCTATTGTTGTGAGCATATTCTACCGCTGGGTTGTTATCACAATACAACCGCATCGGTCTTTCTATACTTTCAATTATTTTCAATCCGGGTACAAATTTCTTCAACCAATTTACCTGCCTCGAGGCCTCATAACAAGCTACAAACTCGACATACATTGTCGAGGATGTAGTCACTGTTTGTTTCGAATTTTTCCATGATATCGCTCCTTTAGCGAGAGTAAAGATATATCCCGATGTGGATTTTCTTTCATCTCCAGCATAATCGGAGTCTGAATACCCCTCTATGTGCAGGGAATCAGATTTTTCATATGTCAACATGAGACCTTTCGTACCCTGCAAATAACGCAAGACTTTCTTCACTAATTTTCAATGTTCAATTCCTGGATTCTTTTGATATCTGCCAAGTAACCCGGTAACAAAAGCTATGTCAGGGCGCGTACACATTTGAGCATATTGCAAACTTCCAATTGCCAAAGCATACGGTACCGCTTTCATTTGATCAATTTCATATTGGTTCTTGGGACACTGATGTTCCCCATATTTATCGCCTTTGACAATCGGAGCAGGAGATGGACTACACGCATGCATACTAAATTTCTTCAAAACTTTTTCTATGTATGCCTTCTGCGACAATCCCAATACCCCTTTTCTTCTATCTCGATGAATCTCAATTCCCAAGACAAACGAAGCTTCATCGAGATCTTTCATATCAAAGTTCGAGGACAAGAATTTCTTCGTTTCCGATAGCAGATTGACATCACTACTAGCAAGTAAGATATCATCCACATATAGGATCAGGAATATGTATTTCTTATTCTTAAATTTCACATAGACACAATTGTCCTCGATATTTTCTTTAAACCCAAAACCTTTTATAGTTTCATCAAACTTCAAGTACCACTGTCTCGAAGCTTGTTTCAAACCATAAATGGATCTTTTCAGACGACATCCCATATTTTCTTTTCCTTTTACGACAAAACCTTTCGGTTGTGCCATATAGACATTTTCATCCAAATCCCCATTTAGGAATGCGGTCTTTACATCCATCTGATGTAATTCTAGATCATAGTGAGCCACAAGTGTCATAATAATTCTGAAAGAATCTTTACAAGAAACTGGGAAAAAGGTTTCATTGTAATCGATCCCTTCTCTTTGGGTAAAACCCTTAGCCAGAAGTCGCGCTTTGTGTTTTTCAATATTCCCTTGGGAGTCATATTTCGTCTTATAGACCCATTTGGAGCCTACTTTCTTAGCTCCTTTAGGAATATTTTCTAGAACCCAAACCTTGTTGGTATTCATAGATTTTATCTCATCTTCCATGGCCTGAAGCCATTTCGATGAGAGTTCGCTTCTCATAGCTTCTTCAAAAGTTATAGGGTCATCTTCCATATGGAATTCTTCAGTTTCATAAATTTCATAATCATCTGGAATGGTTGACCTTCTAGTTCTTTGAGACCTTCTAGGGGCCTCTGACACTTGGTCCATTATGGGTTGTTGTTGTTCTTCCTCATTAGCGACATTTGGTTCTATAGGCTCCTGATGGACAGGTTCCTCTTGTTCATTCGTTGTCGCTATGGGAGAATTCACAACAGGCGTTGTCACCACAGCGTCCTGTACTGCTGGTGCAACATCGGTAGCAGGTAACGTAAAGAATGGTTACCTTGCTTCTGCTCAAGTCTAATTTCACGTGTTACCTTGCTCCCCCTGATCATATCATCCTCCAAGAACACAGCGTGTCTTGTTTCAACAAATTTCGTGTATCTATCAAGACAATAGAATCGATATCCTTTCGATCTTTCAGGATAGCCGATGAAATGACAACTGACAGTTTTGGAGTCTAACTTTCCAATATTTGGGTTAAAAACCTTTGCCTCAGTTGGACAGCCCCACACATGTAAGTGCTTAAGTGAGGGTTCTTTTTCTTTTCATAATTCATATGGTGTTTTCTCCACCGACTTGCTTGGTACTCGATTAAGTATATGAATGGTGGTTTTCAGTGCCTCCATCCATAAACCAACCGGTAGTGTGGAGTAACTCATCATGCTTCTCACCATATCCATTAGGGTACGGTTTCTTCTTTCAGCCACTCCATTCTGCTGAGGCTCCCCCGGTGTGGAGTATTGAGCGACTATGCCATTTTCCTGTAGGAACCTTGCAAATGGACCTAGAATTTGGCCATACGGGGTATGTCGCCCATAATACTCTCCACCACGGTCTGATCGAACTATCTTTGTTTTCAAGTTGTGTTGATTTTCAATTTCGGCTTTAAATATATTAAATTTATCCAATGCTTATGTTCTTTCTTTAATTGGATAAATATAGCCATAACGAGAGTAATCATCCGTGAATGTTATGAACGAATCATAACCATCCACGCTTTTTATTGGGAATGGACCGCAAATGTCCGTGTGGATTATTTCTAATACTCTTGTGCTTCGTTTAGCATCTTTCTTTATTTTCTTAACATATTTTCCTTTGATGCAATCAACACATTGTTCTAAATCGGAGAATTCTAAGTGCGGAAGAATCGATTGTTTCACTAAGCGTTCTATTCTCCCCCTCGAAATATGGCCCAAACGACAATGCCATAGTTTCGAAGAGTCGCTTTCATTTCTCTTCCGCTTCTTATTCTTATTTGTAGATTGGGAGACATTCACAACATCACATTCATAATTCATAATTCACATTCTCAGCAAGAGATAATAAATAAAGCTTGTCTTATCGGAAGGCAAGACCAACACACTTATCATTATTATCAAATATTTCACATCTACCGACAGCCAAATCCATCATCATCGAGTTTCGAAACACTTATTAAATTCCTACGCAAAGAGGGAACATAGAGTACATTTCTAAGCTTAAGTACAAAGTCATCTTTTAATTCTAAAGCTAGATCGCCAATGGCTTCAACTCCAGCTTGTACTCCATTCGCAACTTTAATCGTTCTTTCTCCTCTTTGCAGGGTTCTCCTCCCACTTAACCCCTGTAAAGAATTCGAAATGTGAATTGTTGCTCCTGAATCAATCCACCAAGTGGTGTTCAAATAACATAAAAACAGGGATTCATCTACAAATGTGATAGTATCATCACCTTTCTTCAATAACTTTTTCAGGTAGACTGGGCAATCTCTCTTGTAATGTCCTCTTTTGAAGCATTTCTTGCACTGGTCTTTTTCAGCATTGCCATATTTTCTGAAGTCCTCATCCTGAGAGTCCTTTTCTTTTCCCTTTTCAATTGCCTTTTCTTGTGGCTTGGAGGGAGAGCATTTATTCCACTGGGGTTTCCCCTGTGGTTTCTTGTAATAATTCTTTCTTTTATTGTCCTTCACAAGATGAGCTGAGTCACCCTGTGAGGACTTAAGTCTCTTTTCCTCCTGAACACACATTGCAATGAGCTTTTCAATGTCCCAGTTTTTAGGCAACATATTATAGTTCACAGCAAAGGTTTCGAATTCTTTTGGCAGAGAAAGAAAGACCAATTGAATGAGGAACTTATCATTGATGCCCAAATCCATTGTCTTTAATTTTGCTGCCATTGTGTTCATTTTCAATATGTGCTGACGCACACCACCACCATTGTATTTTTCAGATACAAGTTTATGTATCATGGTGCTTGCTGTGGCCTTGGAAGACCCAGTAAAATGACTCTTTACCCTTTCGAGGTAGTCAATGGCGGTGATGCATTCTGGGATAGACCCTCGGATTTGGTCTTCAATAGTGACTTTCGCCACCAACAGGCATTTTCGATTGGATTGAATCCAACGCCTGTGTTCAATGTCATATTTCATTCTGACTTCAGCAAAGTCACGCTTTCGGGCGTTAAATGCTTTGCCAGTTTCATCAGGTCTCTTCTCCGGTTCCTCTGGAATAGTAGGACACGGTGATAAAATTTATGCAAAGAAAAATGCATCAAAATTCGGTTCAATTCATTCAAATTCGAAGTTCATCATTTTCTGGAAATATAAAATTGAAAAAACTGTTCTGTTCATGAACCGGTCGTGGCAAACGAAACAGCCCAGAAGCCGAAACGGCCCAGCCCGGTTCATGCTCGGGGCTCCCCCCTCCCGCCCAGGCCGCAACGTGGGCCTGGGCCGGGAATGTCGTCACCCGCCTGGGCTCATTTCGGCCCAGCAGCCAGGGCGCAGCCGCGGACCGTCCGATCAAGGGTTCACAGATCGGACGGCCGCGCGCTGTTCTCGCGAGAACAAAACCGGCGTTCGGCCGGCTCCCCCAAACCCTCGTGCCGCACGAGACAGAGAGTGAGGCACCGCTGCGGCGGCCGAGACCGACCGGCCGGAGAAGAAGAACTGGTTGGCGCCGTCGCGGCCCCCCTCGCCGACGAGCGTGCTCGCCTCGGCTGAGCACGGCGCCATCGAGCAGGCATGCGGCGGTGCGGATTCATTCGCGCGCAGCGAGGTAAGGGTGGGTCGGTGGATTCATGTTTTTGTGGTGGTTCAGCGAATCAAGTTTCGATTTGGATTTTGATTCTTGTGTTTCTGATCCGATCTATTCTTTCACGTTTTCGTTCTTCTTTCCTAACCCTCTGTTGCATTCGGTTAGAGTTAGGGTTTGATTCGTTCGGTTTCTATTAATCGGGATCTTGGGGTTTCGTTTCTTGGGTATTCTATTATCCCGATCTGATGTAGCATAGAGCTTTTCCCTGTCCCTAACCCTCTGAGTTCATGGATTAGGGTTAGGGTTTGTTCTGTTGAGCCGATTAGGCTCTGATCCAGATGGATCCCCTCCATAGGAGGCGTCTGATACCATTGTTATATTCTAGGATCGTCTAGGAGGTAGATCCAGTGGAGTTTCGAGTAGGTAGATAGATGCAGTTCATATGCTATGCACAGAGGGAGAGAGAGAGAGAGAGGTCGTATGCAGACCGGATGAGTCGACGGGATGTGGTGCAGTGGCGGCGGCGGTTGCGCCGGGGTTCGGGTTGGAGCCGCCGCCCGCCATGTTCGTTGGAGTAGCGTCGGTGGTCGCGTCACTCGTCATCTTGGTGCTCGTCGGCGTCGGTGAGGAATCCTGTCGCTGGCAGCGCCCCCTCTTCAGATCGGACTTAGGGTTTAGATGTCGGTGGGGAATTGGCGGCGACTAAGTCAACCTCGTGAGTCATGTGACGTCTCGTACCTAGCGCCCTGGTCCTCACCTTGTCTTTATAGCGCTGTGCGACGGGGACCCATCAACCATAAGGTTGGGCGCCCCCGATCAGGACGCAAATCTAAAGCCCGTTAGGCCGTTGGGCCTAAACGGTGGGAGATCAACTTCTAACACTCAATACTCTCGCTGACCCTGGCGCTCTTTTTATTTCTTGCAGCTGGCAGCCTGACACTAATGGAGCCGGGAATCAATTGGGCAGATCAATAAAAATTTAGAAGTTGTCCCGTATCCAACGTGGTAGACGGCGGTTTGGAACATTTACCGTGGACTGAAGTTCAGCCAAGTCTTCAACGGTTTAGAAACAGTATTCAGACAACATAATCTGAGTTTACATCCTGTACATGTAGCAACTAGCATGCCGACGTGCTATGCAAGTCCAGAAGATGCCTTACGTGTTAGCAAGTATAGTGACTTTGTGGGATTTTTTTTTCAACCACCCTTTTGTGGATTGTTGATTGAGTTTTGGTGGCACTATTGCATTGCATGACAACTTCTATGTCGATCGCCGAAAGCAGTTTTTTGGCACACACGTGCTCAACATGTGCTATCCGAGCCGTTTATTTTGCATCGAGACGTGTGCACTAGAAGAGAAAGTGTGAAATACTGGGAGAGAGTGTGTGAAAAATAGGAGAGAGAGTGTTCTGGCACGAATCTTAAAGCAGGAATGAACGTTATAGATAGTACATGCCTAGCATGTACATGCTACTTAGCATTTCTAGTTGATCGCCACAAACTTCCCACACTTTTGCAAGACGTGCTTTCTTCTAATACAGCTCAGTACGCCAAAGGGTGCTTAGTCTGGTTGGCTAAGTCACTTGAGCGGCACCCCACAGATCCTGAGTTCGATTTCCCGTGGGAGCGAATTTTGGTGCTGTGATTTCCTAGATTTATTTCAGGATTTTTTGGCGCTACGTAGGCGACGTCCCCCTCGACAGCGAGACGCCTGCGTGCGTGTTTGAGTGTCTTCGTTGTACTGTGTAATTCTCAAAAAAAATAATACAACTCGGTACATCATTGGATCTAAGACAAACAGACTGGTAGTATACTCTGGATTCTTTATGGTGTGCTTTAACTGTAGTGTAGCTGAAGCAGATCACGGTTGATTCTGAATTGAAGAATTGGCAATGGTCAAAAACGGTATATTAGACAATTAACCATTGAATTTCTGATAAACACCTGTATTTTCACGCCAGTTTTCAGCTTTGTTCTTGGAGAATTAGCTGTCGCACCAAAAAAAAATGAGTCGCGGGGTGGCCGAACCGCGCTAGTATTAAATGGCTTATATTAATGGCTAATAAAGTATAGGGCATCAACATGGGCCGGAAAAGCTCTGGACCACGCTACTTTTGGGCCTCTTTAAAATAGACTACTGCACGGCCTACAGAAAATCATCAGCTCTGGCCTCTGGGCATTAACCTCCTCCTAACGGGCCATCTAGTATGCTCTACTTCCACGATAGCGTAAGCCCAGCAGAATAGGCACAGTGCATCAGGCATCAGCACCACACAGGCTTTCAGCAGCTGCACTATCGGAGGAGAATTCCAAGGAATCAAAGGAGCGAATCATCTCCAAAAATCCATACTCCACCCATGGGAATCTTAAACAGTCTCTCTCACAGTCTCTCACCTGGTACAAGGCCACAGCAGCTCTATGGATCGGGCGCCTCCTTTCCAAGCCGGCAATGAGATCTCTCTCCCACTCCATCCCCGCGCACGATCCATGGTAAAGCTTCTCTGCCCAAACAAGCACCAGCTTGTCATCAGTCGACCGCTACTCATTTTGCTAGGACAACTAGTGGTGAGCGCGCACGCTGAACGGTGATCACGTCGGAGACTGTGTCCAGCGCTCCAAAGGCACTGCTGAGTGACAGTGGCGCGGTGCTTCTCTCTCTCTGTTTCGCCTGTGTTGCAACGCTCAAGGCTCCCTTTCTACCACCCCATCATTGCCAAACTACTGAATGGGAAACGCATTGGTAGCTGCCGCAGAATGCCACGCCAGAAGTACGGCCGTGCCAGAAGTTCGGCGCTGATTTCGTTCGCCCGAAGTACGGCAAGTTTTGGCAAAAAATAAACTAGGATTCTATGCCATGGTTTTGGCATGTCGCAACAAAGGGAGCAAACCAAACGGATGTAAAAAGTGTGGCACAAAAGTTCTAGGCACGGTGCGACACATTGCGGCTATGAACCAAACGCTCCTGCAGTGTTTCAGGATCACCGCACGATAGCTTCACGAATTCAGGATCCATCCATCATGCAGTTCAGGAACGAAGTCAGGATCCATCACGAGACGATAGAGCCGCTGCACGTTTAGTCGTTTATGGTGAAACACACTTACGAAATTGCGGTTGCAGGAGAAAAAAACTGGTCAGCTGCAAGGAACATTAGGCCACGTGATTAGTTAAGACTGTTCAGTAAGCGTCGGCGGCGCATCGGTTTACCAACAGACTCCGCTCTTCGCGGTGATGTCCTGTGCAGGATTTGATATCTGTTAGAATGTGTCAAATATTGTATACGAGTTTGGTTATGTTAGGATAGAATTGTATTTGACAGTATATGGTAGAGTTGTTGTTGAACTCTGTAACCTACCTGGTCTCCTCATAAATATGAGAGGAGGGCTGCTGTTGTAACCATGACGACAGGTTCGGGGAGGGCAGCGGCATGTTGCCAGGACCTTAGGGCGGCCGGTGTTGTTGGTATTGGGGGGAGCGCCCATAGTCATGCCCCGTAGATTAGGTATATCGTGCCTCTGGTGTTGTCTAAGATCTTGTATGTTCGTCTCGGTAGATTCAATCGACGTTTTTCACACGTGGAGATTAGCCGTTTGCTTGTCGCTGTGGGAGGCTAACAATCTCCACGTGAGCGGCACCAGTTTTTGCTTCTGATTCCACTTGTCCTTGTCCTTGCTTCTGTTCTCTGGGAGTTTGTCTATAGATTTGCATATAATCCATTCTCTTTCAACATGTTGCCACGCTGACAGGAGTCCCAGTCTCGTGCAACACTTCGTTAGGACCGCTTGCAGCATTATTTAAACACCGGTCTTCTAGGATTTCAACACGTTGACCCGTTCCAGGCGTCAGGAGGTGAGGACTCGTCTATTGGAATTTTTTTTTTGATCGGGTCTATATGATCATTTTTGAAAGCATGGTATTGAGGCTTTATTATATAGTATTATTTTTTATTGGAAAATTATATTAAGAAGCTGCAGAACATGCTCCAAAAACACAACCGTCACAGGCTGTGAGGCTGTGACATTCAGCAGAGTCACCGACGCACGAGCACACGCTGTGCGTGTGCAGGACAAACAATTGTCTACTTTTCGAAATCACGGAATTGCCCTTGGGCGTTGAGACGACGAGTGGCAGGCAGAGACCCGGTGCGTGGCGCCTCGCAGAGCTTTTACTACGGCAGAGTTCTGCCACATACTAGCCCGTAGGACTACGCCATCGTCAGTTCGTCACGCTTTATCGACCCCGGAACGGCGCAGCAAAAGGATCCGAGGGATTTCAGGGAAAGACGAAAGGCGGAGACAGAAGAGGCCATGCCGAACCAGCCAACAAGACGCGAACGAGAGCGAAGGATGCGACGCAGCGGCAGGGGCAAAGCATGGCTTGCGCCAGCCAAAAAAGATTGGCAAAAACGTGAGAAAACGGAGAAATGCAAGCCATGCCCGCCATGCGATAGATCGTATCCCCTCTCCCGACTCCCGAGTAGAGCCAAGACGTGTGCGCGGTTGGAGCGGTCGCTTTCCGTGTTTTCTCGTGCGTGTTTCCCGAGTTCCCTCTTGCAACTTGCAAGGGACCACGGCCACGGCCTGACCATCGCGGCCAGCGTGCAACAGTAGGAGTACAGTACTCCTACTCCTACGTACGTACGGTAGTACAGTAGTCACGTCCATGGTCATGGTGCCAGGGCGCAACGCAGAGTCACATGATGCACCAGGGGCAGTGTCGCAGTGAAGCAGTAACACAGTAAATGAAGACTAGTGTAGTTCATGAGGTAAAAAATGCTTGAATACGCTTCACATTTTTTCACCTGTCTTCTTTTCATGAGTACTCGTAATGACCAAATCCCTAGTTCGATTGGAACGACGAATGATACGGCGAGAAAGAATCAAAGCATTTGCGAGAAGCTTCAAAAAAACTATCGGATATGATCGTGTGAAATGCAGTAACGGATGGGTAAAATGCAGATGGAGGAGAACACAGCACGAAGAACAAGAACAAATGACCATCGAATGGCATTTTCGAGCTTTAACACTACCAAAACAGCCATCACAATCACCATCTGCACCTGAGGACTGGAGAACCAAATCCTAGGATTCCTCCAACAAACCAACCAACCAGGAGGAAGAAGAAACACCTGAATGAGCTTGAGCATATCAAATCATCAATGGAGCCCACGACACGAGAAACTCACGAGCAACAACAGATTTCATCGCGTCACAACATGCACGCGCAGACTCTCGGAGAGAAACCTACGGTGGGCTCGGCGTCGAACACGCCTGCCGCTCGCTCACGAGAGGAACACGACGGCCAGGGCGGCAGAGGCCACCGAAGCCGCGAAGCTCACGTCCGCTGCGGCGGCGCCGTTCTTCTTAGATCCGACCTTGTCCGCGGCGGCGTCATCGGCTGGCGCGTCGGCTGGGGCCATGTCGGGCGAGTCCGCCGGGGGCGCGGGCGGGGAGTGCGAAGGGGACTTGGCCTTCTTCTTCTTCTTGCCGGCGGCCTTGGGAGCGGGCGCCGGTGCGGAGCCTTCAGGAGCCGGGGCCGAAGCGGGCACGTCGGCGGCCGGTCCGGGCGCCGGCGCGGGGACGGCGCGCCGCCGAAGATCACGTGCGGGAGCAGCACGCTGTCGACCGTGAGGATGACCGTCGGGGGGTCGTCGAGCACGGTGGACGCGACGCGGGACTTGTCCATGCCGGTGTCCAGCGACACTTCGTCGCCGGTGGAGGCGACGGTGAGGTCGAACTTCCCCGCGCCGGTGGAGGCGAGGGTCGGGATGCGGCCGCTGGCGACCTTGAGCGACGCCTTGGGCGCGTACTGCGGCAACGCGTGGTACTGCAGTAGCGCGACGAGGTCGGCGCTGGTGAGCTTGCTCAGATCGGGCAGGTCCTTGGCCTTGAACGCGTCGTCATTGGGCGCGAACAGGGTGAGCCCCTTGTCCATGGAGGCCTGGTACGTCTTCACCACCCCAGACGACACGATGAGGCGCGCGAACTGCTTGCACCCGGCCTTCTCGAGGAGGTCGGTGAGGTTGGCGGACGAGGCGGACGGGGAGCCGAAGAGGCCAGGGAAGGTGATGGGGTCGGACACCTCGAGGACGGAGAGGTTGGACGGGAAGTCGGCGACGCGCTTGGTGTAGGTGGACTGGAACTTGGCGCCGGGAGCGGCGGAGGCGAAGGCGACCTTGCCGCCGCGGAGGTCGGTGATGTTGACGTGGCCCATGTCGCCTGCGGCCTGGCCCGTGGTCTGGTACAGCGAGGTGGTGAGCTCGGAGCCGGAGCCGATGGAGTGCAGCTTCTTCTCGTCGAAGTAGTCGAGGAGGGTGAGGAGGCGGAGCGCGTTCTTGATGTCGGCGAGGGATAGGTTGGCGACGAGGGAGGACATGGCGCCGTTGGTGAGGACGAGCACGGTGACCGAGCTCCGGCTGTTGATCTCGTCGCACACCTTGGTCTCGGAGAGGTAGCTGTCGTACAGCGTGTACTCGGAGCGCCCGTCCAGGATGGCCGTGATGTTGTGGGCGGAGGCCGCGGCGGCGGCGAGGCAGAGGACTAGGAGGATTAGGTGGTGTGAGGCGGCCATGGCGCGGGTGGTGGCGGGCGAGTGCCGCTGCTGCGGAGAGGAGGAACACCGCCGCACAGGCCACACGGTAGGAACACGGGAGGAACGCGGGCGTGGGGGAATGAGCACGGGAATCGACGAGGGGTTTAAGCGGCGTTTATGCGTGGCCGTGGCCGTGGCCGTCGCCGCGTGGGTTTTGCGTTCTGGAGCGGTATTTTGGTGTGTTGAGTTGAGACGGTGGGTTGGGGGGTTGGGCCGTTGGGGTTGCTGAGTTGGGTTGGGTTTTGACCATGGGTTAAGGTTCGGGGTTGAAGCGCGGTTGACAGATAGCGTGGGGCACTGGGGCGCTAGCGCTAAAGTCTGTGCAAGTGCTGGTGCTTGGATTGCAGTGATGATTTTCTGTGGTGAGGTGGGGTGACTCGCGTGCTGGGACGCCATGGAGTGGAGCACGAGCAGCAGACTAGCAGCACAGGCCATTATCGAAAATATGGCCCATTTGCCATTTTAGCAGTACTATTGCACAAAATAATACAGTATATAGGAGGGAGTAGCACTGAAAATATATCATTTTCCCTAATAAATCATTAAAAGGACCACTTCTTTTTGTGGACTAAATAGTTCAGTAAACATAATCTCCTCTATAAATGGATTACACACTAATTAACGTCCGGGAGCTTGAGCGGAACCCCAGGATGGTCGGGCTCTAGGTCCTTCAGTGACTTCAATCACAATAAAAAATGTTAGTCCAGATGATTTTTTCTATGAAATTTCTTACATCTATAGGGGCCACAAAATATATAGGAACCGGTATTGTCGTACGACCACACTAGTCATTGTTTATCATAACAGTCATTTACAAAGTTTGAGCTTTGTATGATGGTATGTTGTTTTAGTTTAATACCCCTAGCATGTTGAAATAATCGCTTTGTTTGTTTAATGCTTCCTTAGCTTGAACAATTACTAAACAGGTTTTTTGTTACTATAATTACTAAACAGCTAGTGACCAACTGTTTACCCCTTATAACATTTAGAAATAATACTGATCCTGGTTCATGCTCTCAGGTGTTTGACATATGCATCCATGCTTTATAAAGCCCTGTTTGATTGGTTAGGAATATTTGCTCGTCCACTATTAGTTGGTAGAACTAATTGTTAGATGGATAAAATGTACATAAACCGGTAGCTATTTGTCCACCATGTTTTGTTGGATTAAGTGTTTAACTAATTGTTAGTTTAGCCTTTTGAATTATTTCTGTTTTCAAGAAAAACTACTCCCTCTATCGTTGTTAAAGTACACTATTATATTCATACTAATGAAACATTTTAAAATTTAATAGACCTACGAAAACATTAACGATATTTATATCTTTTAGTAAGTCTATTATGAAAATATATTGAAGGGTTGTATTAGATATTAATTATGTATTATAAATATTAATATTATATATATAGTTAAAGTTAAATATGTTTAAATTTTTTAATAGAAAACGATAGTTAAAAATGACTAGAATAGACTTGGTCATAATTGTTTCGATTGAGATCATAAAGTTGGAAATTTGTGATGGTCCTAGCTCGTAACAAACTCGACACGGCCTTCGTCATCCGTCAATCCATCCGCGTCCGCTCAGCTTGCAGGCGGGGCGGACTTTTTCACAAGCCCACATAGCCGTCCCGTGAAAGTATGGTTAGTGGTCGACGTGGCTAAGCTGTAAATTTTTTGTGGTCTAATATTATCTAGTCCGCAAAGCCCACTGGACAAGATTATAAGTCAGCGTGGGCATATTTTCACCGAAAACCGAACCGAACCGAAACTGACCCGAAATGTCGGTTTTTCGGTTGTTCGGTTCGGTGTCGGTTTTCGTTTCTGTACTGTTCGGTGTTCGGCTTCGGCTTCGGTTTCTGGGTACAACCGAACCGAACCACCGAACAACCGATGTAAGGCTGAAACACAGGCACAACACAACACAGGCAAACAGCAATGCCGCAACGCAACGCGCCAAGTCGCCAATGCCACTCGGTCAACCCACTCGGCCCAGTAGCCCACCGCAGCAACGCTACTCGCCTACGACCTACTCGTCCACAGTCCGCTACTCCTCTGTCCTGTCCCGCCGTCCCGGCTCCCGCCCGTCGACAGTTCACAGTTGACTGACTGGACTCCTCTTGACCTAACCCTAACTCCCTAAGGCGGCGGCGGCGGCGCACCTACACCCAGGCGGCGGCGCGGCGCACCTGCACCCGCACCCAGGCGGCCAGCAACGGTGGCTCGGCGCGAGGCCGGTGGATTGGAGGCGCGCCGCGCGTGGCGACGGTGGCGTGGTTGAGTGGACTCCGGCGGACAGGCGGCGGGCCGCGGGCGGCTGCAGTCGGCGGCCGCATCCGAGGTCCGACAACTCCGACGCGACGCCGATCGTGAGGTGGTCGGAGGTCCGACGCGGCGACGTCGGCGAATCAAGTTCCTCTGGCTGCAAGAACAGAGCAGTCCTCCAATGTAAGTCTTTGCTCCTCTGTGTCCTTCGATCATTGGTGGTTTGGTGAATCAGTTTGGGTGAATCACAATTTAGACTAAACTATAGAAGTATCTGATATATTGACTTCAGACTTAGATGTGGACTATGGACTTAGATTGATATATTGACTTCAGGCTTTCTGGAATCACATTCATTTGCATTGATTCTATTTTTTTCTTAACTTGTAGATGGGGGACACTGAAGAAACAGTTGCAAATACAGCTTGTGTCAATGAGACCGAAGTTGTGAATGTTGAGAATGGCAAGGAACAGCAACCCAAGGATGGAGAGCAACAAGGTGAAAATGACAATGAAAGAAAGAAAAGGAAAGCCATTGCTCCAAGATCAGATGTTTGGGAACACTTCACCAAGATAAAAATTGCTAATGGGGAGGAGAGGGGCAAGTGCAAGTACTGCGAAAAACTATTCCGCTGTGACACAAAGCTAAATGGTACGTCCACCATGAAAAATCATTTGAAAATCTGCAAGAAGAATCCTCACAAGCCTGTAGTAGATAATCAAGGTACTTTGCAACTAGAACATGCTGGTAATAGTAGTGTTGGTACTGGTACTCTATCTACTTGGAAATTTGATCCTGATGACATTAGGAAGGCTTTAGCTGAGATGATAGTAGAAGATGAGCTGCCTTTTGTGATATGTGAACGTCCTGGCATTAGAAAGTTATTCGCTAGAGCATGCCCACGTTTTGTTGTGCCATCTAGAAGAACAATGACTAGATCCTGTGTGAAAGTGTTTGATGATGAGAGAGAGAAACTTAGGAAATTTATGAAAGAAAACTGTGAAAGAGTTAGCTTGACAACAGACACATGGATAGCTAAGAACAGTCAAAATTATATGTGTGTTACAACCCATTTTATTGACAATCAGTGGAACTTGCACAAAAAAATTATTGGTTTTTTCATGGTAAAGGGCCATAGGGGGGAGGACATTGGAAAATCACTAGAGAATTGCTTAGCTGAATGGGGAATCGAGAATGTGTTCACGATAGCAGTAGACAATGCTAGCTCCAACAACACTGCAATTAAGTACATGCAGAGGGTCCTGAATGAATCAAAAGGTTGTTTTGCTGAAGGAGAGTATCTTCATATGAGGTGTATGACACATATTATCAACCTAATAGTAGGTGATGGGCTGAAGGAAATTGATAGATCAGTAGCTCATGTCCGGGCTGCTGTTAAGTATATTAGATGTGGAACATCTAGGTTGGTAAAGTTCAAGAGATGTGCTGAGTTAGCAAAGGTTCAGACCAAAGCAATGATGAACCTAGATGTCTGCACTAGGTGGAACTCAACATACCTGATGCTAAATGTTGCACAACAGTATGAAAAGGCCTTTGAAAGGTATAGTGATGAAGACCCATACTATCTCTTAGAGTTAGAGGGTGAGAATGGTCCGGGAGTTCCAACCAAAGCAGACTGGGAAAAGGCAAGGAAAATGGCTAAATTTCTTGAACACTTCTACAATCTGACCCTTCGTATCTCTGTCACAAGTCGTCCAACATCTCACACATACTTTCATGAGATTGCTGATGTGTTGGTTTTGCTGAGACAATGGTGTACTAGTGAAGATGCATTATGTCAGGAAATGGGCAAGAAAATGTTAGTCAAGTATTACAAATATTGGGGAGAGAAGTATGGAGAGAGGCTTGGAGATAGAGAGAAGAGAGGAGAGAAAGACAAGGGGGATCAATTACTGAACATTGTTATTTTTTTCTGTGTTACTATTGATCCTCGGTTCAAGCTTTCTAATTATGTCAAGATAGCAACTATGGTGATGTTTGGTGATGACATAGGACCGAAATTGTGGGAAACAGTGAACAAATCTTTTTGTGCTCTGTTTGAGGAGTACAAAGAACTGTATGCTCCAACTCCAAGTGACAAGCTGCCTACTGAAACTCAAGAAGCACCAACAGTGAGCTCTGGGTTGATGAGCTCCATAATTGCACAACAGATGAGCAATACGGGGGGTATCAGTTCCACTGTGAAATCTGAACTTGACAAATACCTTTCAGAAGACAATGAGGAGGTTACTAAAGGTTTTGACATACTGATATGGTGGAAGAACAATGCTACTAGATTGCCGATATTGTCTCGCATGGCCCGTGATCTTTTGGCAATTCCTATATCAACAGTAGCCTCTGAGTCAGCCTTTAGTGCAGGTGGAAGAACACTTGATGATTTTAGGACTTCACTGACACCAACAATGGTTGAGCGGCTCGTTTGTACAAATGATTGGTTACGTGCAAACGACTACATCAGCGTTGTTGAAGAAGACACAAAAGCAATGGCCAAGCTTGAGGAAGGTAATTTGTAATGACAAGTTAGAGTTGCTATCATTTCTAATATTTATCATGATCATGATCACTTATTTCTAATGTTTGTTATTTCATTTTAATTGTTTATCATGATCACTAACTGAAACACAATCACTTATTGTAGAAATGGGCGTCCTGGCCATTTCTAAGGATAGCACTACAGCCACTACTGCATCTTGATTCTTGAGCCATTCTTGCTGTCATAGTGTTATTGATGCCTGGACTTTGTTTTCTATGCTGTTGTCGATGCCTAAGTCTAATGGAGGAGTACAATCACTTGTATCATGTGATCAGGTCCATTTATCTATGTGTCTGTGGCTCTATGCATGTGTTTATCATGTTCTGTGGTTTTTTTATCAAGTCTGAACTACAGAACTAGTGAACTGCAAGTCTACAAGTTTGTAATATTTTATATTTGACAATTTGAACTAATGAGCAGGTGCATGTCTGGAGTGTTTGAATAATTCAACTTTGTATTATGTATTCTCTGTGTTGTGCTTGCTGTGAATATTTGTCATATTTTTGTGTTTGTTGTGAAAGATATCAGGTCTGAAACCTGCTGCCTATGCTGTGCTGATAATGTCATCGGTTTTTTCGGTTTAAACCGAAAAACCGAACTAGTAAACCGAAATCGAAGTTGTCGGTTTCTGTTTTTTTGGAAATCGATCGGTGCTCAATTCTTGGAAACTGAAGTTCTGGTAAACCGAATAAACCGAACCGAACTTTCGGTTTAAACCGAACGCCCAGGCTGAATTATAAGTCCACAAGAACCACAAGAAGTCAGCAAATAAATTAAGAATTCTTCTAGTATTTTATTTTTTTCATTAAAAATAGAATATTAATTCCTCCCTCCGCCCCACAATAAACTACGTTTACAGTTTAATTTTTTCGCATTATGAATGTCACGATAGGGAGTAGATAGGGACAGTACTAGCCGGCAGCTGCAGCAACCTGGTTTATAAATCTGGGAACCAGTGAAATAAAAAAAAGTCTCCATAAAGAAAATGATAACGGACTAACGGGTCTATCCAAAAGTTTCCAGATTCCTCTCTCGTTCATCATTCAGTCATGGCATGGACCTGCATTCTTATTTTTTTTTTCCTTCCTCTAAATTTGTGTTTTTTTTCTCTAAATCTGTGACAGAAAGATGGTAGACATCATGTTACATTTGTCTTAGTTTCCATGCCTAAACTTATTTTAGAAAATGATCATCCTACTTGCGGATGTTTGTGGACATTTCTAACTTGTCCACTAAGGCCTTTCGCGATGATAATTTTGCGGTTTGTGGATTCCCGCAGAGCCTGCTTAATAGTTTCACGGACAACTTGATCGGTGGACGGTCCACAACCCGCCCCGCCTGTAAGCCGAGCGTCCGCCGTCACGACAGCAGCTTACGTACGCTATCATCGTATTTGATGAGTGTGAAGGCAAAAGCAGAATGGCATGATTCCCATGCTCGATCACGTATAGCCAGCGAAAATGCCAACGGACTAGTGCATCGGATGCGTTTGATTGCCGGCTCCTCGCTGTGACGTGACGTGTTTAGTTCCAAAACCTTTTGGGATTTTGTTCCAAACCTTTTGAAATTTTGGAATTGTATTGCTTTCGGTTTTATTTAATAATTATTGTTCAACTATGACACAACTAAATTCAAAAGATTCGTCTGTGTAATTAATTATATTTTTTACTTATTTTTAATATTTTATGTATACATTCAAAGATTCGATGTAACGGAGAATCTTGTAAAGTTTTAGGATTTGGAGTGAACTAAAGTTTTGGAATCTTGTAAGAAAAAAAGATGTGCAAATCACACAAGTCAGAACACCCTTTGCTTCCGTGGGAGGGGAAATACTCGCACACATCCAAAATGCTCTTGCTTGAACTCCCAGAAGAGAAGATGGTTAAGCGTTCTGCTTTCGTGATCACGCATCTCATAAATATACAGTGGAGAACGCGGTAGAACCGTATGTACAGTAGTCAGTAGACCATTTCATAGGGGACGTGACTGTATTCTTGCTCTGGTACAAGAGGCAAAGACCACTTCTGATGTCGGTTGCCGGTAATCGCGGGGTGCATACGGACCATATAGGCCCACGGGGCCACACCCGTGATGGGGCTCACGGCTCACCAGTAACAAAAGACCGCATGCGTGGTTGACCTGTCGGTGTCGGTGGTCAAACCTTCAGGTGCGGCTCTGTTGATTGGGCTGGGCCTCTTTAGAGCCGTTACCGCCTCAGGCTGAAAGTTGGGTCAGAGCCTGTTTGGTTTTAGCGGCAAAACATTTGTCGCTGTCACATCGAATCTTTCGTGCCTAATTTGATCAATTTAAAATATATTAATTAAAAAAGTAATTTGTCAGCCGGAGGCAACTTCACGAGACGAATCTTTTAATATAAATTAATTCATATTTTGACAATGTTGTGCTACAGTAAACATTTGTTAATTATAGATTAAATTAGCTTAATAGAATCGTCTTGTTAAATCCCGCATGAGCATATAATTAGTTTTATAAATAGTCTATTTTTAATACACTAAACTAATACCGAAAGATTTGATTTGACACGACAAATAAATTTCCCACGGAACCAAACACGCCCTGAGTGATTCGGTAGGTTTAGGTCCGTTTATACAACATCCTATCAGCTATCGTTCGTTCGGATTTTGCTTCTCATCATATTTTTTTCATCTTATTCTTTCAACTGTAAAAACTATTACATGTAAAAGAGGACTCTTAAAACTATTAAATTAGTCTCGCTTAATTTGAAGTGATGTTGTTAATCTGAGAGGAGTGGAGAGGATGGAAGGTGCTGCTTTTTGCCGTTGCACCGTATTGGAGGGTTGCATCAGCCCAATTTTTTACAATTTGACCCTTTTTTAAACTATTCTCACATTTGAACCCCTGGAGAAACTAATTGCGGATTTGGACCCAGGGGGTCGACGCCGTGGCCTGTGGCGCCGAGGTAACACAACTCGGCGCCGTATAGCATGGCGTTGAGCTATGAGATTTGAAAACTGAGGGACGCCTACGTGGCGCTGACGTGGCAAGGGCTCGGCGCCGCAGATCAGGGCGCCGAGCTTAACGCCACAGATCAGGGCGCCTAGCTTGGCGCTACGGCCCATGGCGCCGAGCTAGGATCCATCTGGCCCGCGGCGCCTCTCTCTTGCGCACGATCTCTGTCTCGCCTCTCTCTGTCTCGCTTGCCTCTCTCTCTCACCGAGCCGCCGCCGAAACAGCTCGCGCCGTCGTCCGCCGCCGAGCCAGCCGAGGCTACCGCCTTGGTCGCCGTCGAGCCCGCCCTCGTCGCAGCCCCCGTCGGCCGCCCTCATCTCCGTTTCCTTGAGGGCCGTCGAAACTTCGACATTCTGCGGCGAGGGCGGCCGCCGCGGGGCCATGCCGCCTTGAGGGCGGCCGCTTCAGCTTTCCTCTCCGCCCTCTTCCTGCCGGCCCTCAGCTCCTTGTGTTAGGTAATTTTGTTTTCTTGTCAAGTTTAGTTAGTAAATTTAGTTAGCAATTGTAGTTAGAAATTTTAGTTATAAATTTAGATGATATATAGACAAATAGGTAGTTAAGTTATTAATTGTATAGTTTAGTAAATATAGGGATAGTTATGTCATTGATAATTTAGTACGCTAAATAGATGGATAGATAGATAGATAGATAAATAGATAGATAGATAGATAGATAGATAGATATTTTGCTAAATAGATAGATTGATAAGTAGATAGATAGATAGTTAGTTTGCTAAATTGATAGCTAAATAGATAATATATATATATATATGTATGTATGTATGTATGTATAGTTAGGTCATTGATAATTTAGTTTACCCATAATAAGAACTTTCGTGTTGTGTATATCAACTAGATGGATAACCTAGTGACCCTGTATCATGGAGGAAGAGTGGAGGAAGCGAAAGATGGTTTATATTAGCTTAGTTGGAATGCAAAGGGTGCCTTTGATGTTCAATGAGCGGCCGTTTTTTTTGGAGTTGTTTGGTAGGGCTCGTGATGTGCTTTAGTGCAATTTCATTGAAAATATCATATCAGTTGAGGGAGTAGTTCACCATGGTAAATCAGGCCAAATTTTTAGGCGGTTAGTCCCAATCTCATCAGAGGCTCAATGGGAGACATATGTCAATACTGTGATGAAGAGTGAATTTCAATGTTTGGATTTAATTGTGCGGAAGCTCTCCAATGAGCCCACTCCTCTTGGCCATTCATCCCCTATTGGGCATTCATCCCCTCATGGCTTCTCACCACCACAATACGATCCGTTACCATGTGACCCTCCGTTACCGAATCCAGAGATGCATGTGGAAGATGTGGTTGGGGTGCTCGATGCGCAATCCGCCCCAAATGAGGTTGGAATCTGCCCTAATGTTGGTGCACCTCATGTTGCTGCGGCCCCTCAGGAGATCCCTTTGACCCAAAATCATCCAAGTAAGTGTTGTAGTAACACTTTACATTTTCTTATCTGCCCTTACTTGTAATCTTTTGTTCCAATAATGCCATCCTCATTTATGGTTCTAATGTAGGAGACATTCCTGATAATGTTGGTTGTCCTCGTGTGCCTTCATCATCCACTGCGGTGCATACAGGCTTCACATCTAATAGTGTTGATGTTCAGATTGATGATGGAGAGGAGCCTTATGAGACCGCAAGAGCTGTTCATTCTGATGATGAACGTCCTGTGGCTGCATTGAGTGAACAAGAGATTGAGCTCATGAGGCAGTGTTGTCCCGATATTGATCCACTAGTGCATGAATTTAGCGATCTCAGACACTCTCATGGTGCTTATGCAGGAGGAAGAGAAGAAGAGTTGCTAAAGGCCCCTGATGATGGGGAAAGCATAGAAATTTTCAAGGGCATGATCTTCAAGGACTTGACAACATTGAGAATGTGGTTACAGGAGTATTCTGTGAAACGTAAAAGGCCGTTCAAGGTGCAGCATTCTTATGTGGAGCGTTGTTACACAGTGGTATGTCAGAAAAATGATTGCAATTGGAGGGTATGTGCGAGGAAATAGAAGGACAGTGCAAAGTTCAAGATCACCAAAATTGTAGGTCCACATACTTGTGCAACGGCGGATCTAAAAGAGAAGCATCGACAGTTGACCTCTACCCTTATTGCTAGAAAATTTTACATAACACTGCAGAAACAGTCTAATTTGAGAGTGAAGGCACTTATGGACCTAGCTGAGAAGGCGTTTCATTATGAGGTGAGCTATGGCAAAGCATGGAGGGCAAAGCAACGTGCTTGGAAGATGATATATGGTGATTGGAAGGAGGGGTATGAGAAGTTGTCTGCATTGTTCAATGCAATCAAGGCAGCTAATCCGGGCATGCATTATGAGTACATCCCAAAACCAAATGAATGGAAGGACGGCAGAGAGATATACTTCCGTGCATTCTAGTGCTTTCCTCAGTGTGTCCAAGCCTTTAGGCATTGTCGTCCTGTGTTCTCCATTGATGGTACTTTTCTTCTTGACAAGTACATGGGCACAATGTTGATAGCCATTGGTTGTGACGCGGACAATACATTGGTTCCATTAGCATTCGCTTTGGTAGAGAGGGAGAACAAATACGGCTGGGGTTGGTTCTTGCAGCTTGTTTGGATACATGTCGTAGGCCCTGGGAGAGAGGTTTGTGTCATATCTGACAGACACCAGAGTATACTTAGTGTCGTACAAGAGCAGATTCCGGGTATGCACTTGCCACCTTGCAGAGAATTTACTCCGGAAGGACAGTTCAAAGGACAACTTCCACATGTTCGAGGAGGTTGCTCGCATGCTTGAGATCTGCTACTTCAAAGAGAAGTTGGAGCTGCTAAAAACAGCAACAAATGCAGAAGGTAGGCAATGGCTACATGGTTTGATGAGTCAAAAAGATAAATGGTCAAGGGCCTATGATGATGGCGGGTGGAGGTATGAATTTCAATCTAGCAACATGGCCGAGTCATTTAATAGTGTGCTCAAGGGTATACGGGCCATGCCTGTCAATGCCATTGTGTCCTTTACTTTCTATAGGTGTGTTGCATGGTTCAATGACCGGCATGGAGTAGCAATGGCACTACAGAGGAATAATCAGATATGGGCACCTAAACCAAAACACCATTTTGATAGGGCAAAGGAGAAGGCTAGAACACATGATGTTCATTGCTTTGACCATAGCACGGGAAAGTATGAGGTCATAGAAAGGGGTTGGACAACCTCTGATGGTGAGGTTCGACCTTTAAGGGCTTATATTGTGGTTCTTAGTAATTTCTCATGCATGTGTGGGAAACCAAGGCAGTACCACTCTCCATGTTCTCATTATATTGCAGCCGCTCAACATCGCAACTATGCATATGAGAGTAGGATGCCATGAGAGCTAAGTGTTGACAGCCTTGTACTTACTTGGGCTCCCCGTTTCGAGCCTTACCTAGAGGAGGAGCAGTGGCCACCATATAATGGCCCGAGATACATTGCAGACCCAGGTGTTCGTTGGGACAAACGTGGAACTAGGAAGAGGACGAGATACAAGATGGTCATGGATCAGGTTTCAGGAAGAATAAGGAGGGGTAGAGCAACACCCTTTCTTACAGACCCCGAGCAAAACCAATGTAGCAAATGTGGCAGACTTGGGCACAATGCACGTACATGCACTTGGACGCCTAGTTAGGTGACAATAGTTATATATATATGTTACACTATTTATAAATGTTTACTCTATGTTTCCTTTCTACTATTTATGCATGCAATTTAATTTGTTATTGACAATTTTCTTTTCCTCCAACAGGATGGCGAATTTCGACCTCCTCGATCCGTACTACGAGGCGAACCACCGAGGACGACGCATTTCCGAAGGGGAGGTAATAACTGCAGTTTATCTTGCTTAAGCATATGAGCTAATTTTGTGGTACTTACATTAAAACACTTGTAATGCTTGCAGGTACTGACCCCTCTTCGTCCTCGAACCCATGACAGGTTCCACGAGATGCGGTACGACGAAAGGTACACGCCCTTACTAGAGAGGGCTGGCCTAGATGTTGTATCGTATCAGGTTCGTCGTGGGTTGCCTGACATCAACCCCGCGGCGATCACAGCTATGGTCAATAGTTATAACCATGTCCAATACTAATTCATTACTACCCACTATTTCTTTGAAATGTAACTAACATCATTACTTATGTACCTTCTGTAGGTGGAGGCCAGAAACTCATAGTTTCCACCTACCTTGTGGAGAGATGACTATCAGTCTTGAGGACATCCAAAAGTGGCTTGGTCTCTCCATTAGAGGTATTCCTGTCATTGGGAACTGCAGGTCTGAAGGTTGGAGAGAGAGATTAGAGACCTTCCTTGGGAGACCACTACCTCCAGAGGCGACGCATACCCGCGGCACAGGTGTTTCCATTCTTTGGCTTAGGTCTGCCTTTGGTGTGTGTCCGGATGACGCAGATGATGCCACAGTTGGATACTACTGCAGAGCATAGGTGTTGCACTTGTTTGGGTGTGTTCTCTTCCTTGACGTGACAGGAGACACAACGTCATGGATGTACCTCCCTTGCTTGGGTAATTGGGACACCGCAGGCACGTACAGCTGAGGTTCTGCAGTATTGGTGTTCCTGTATCGCAACCTTTGCGAGGCTTGTCGACGAGGTGCCAAGACCGCTTCCATTGGGGGTTGTGTGTACCTTCTTTAGCTGTGGATGTGGTCTCGTTTATCGGTTGGCCGGCCCAAACTTCTTGCTCCTCGGCCTTGGTTCGTGGTAAACAACCCTCGCCGTCTTCCTACATACGCACATCTATACGACCAGGTGACGGCCCCCTACTCGAGGACACGACGTGTGTATGTTCAGTACGCCAACGAGCTGGATGGACTTACAACTTCGATGGTGAGTTCATTGTATATTGTTATTTATTCATTCTTATACCTTTTAATTGTTGCAACTTATGCCATTGAATTCCTCTTTTTTAGGTGACTTGGGAGTCGTACAAGGAACTAAATATGGACCAGTTTGGCTTGAGCAACATGTGTAGTGCGGACGAGGACCTGTACATGATGATAACCCCGCTCATATGTTTCTATGCTGTTGAGTACCACCTTTCTCAGAGAGTGGCAAGACAGTTTGGCTTGGCTCAGGAGTGGCCAGTACCGCCGTATTCGACTTTCGTGGAGCTGCACAAGTAAGTATCATTACATACCATGACCACATAGCTGATTTAGTTGTTGTAGTTGACATAGTTCATGTAGTTGATTTAGTTATTCTAGTTGACATAGTTCATGTAGTTGATTTAGTGATTCTAGTTGACATAGTTGATCTAGACGATTTAGTTGATGTAGTGAATCTAGTTCATTTAGTTGATTAAGTTGATGTAGTTGATGTAGTTTCCAATAGGGTATTTGATGTAGTTGATTTAGTTGACATAGTGCACATATTTCAGGATTGATCGTCAGAGACAGAAGAAGACGGTGGAGTTTGAGACGCTACACCGTGAGCACATGGAAGCTTGGGACGAGTGGAATGACAATGTGTATGAAAATGAGACGCCACACAACGACTACAGCTTTCGCCAGTACCTAACTTGGTACCGGACAGTGACACAAACAAAGTTGAAGACTCAATGGACAAATACGGACTACGCAGACGTTGATTCTTCAGATGACGAAGACATGTCCTATGATCTTGAAGCAAGACAAGGGACGATTGTCGAGGCTGCACCTGTCTTGGACCGAGTGGTAAGTGATCTTTAAAAAGTTCTGTAATTTCTTCATGGCAATGCGTTGTATATTACTACCATTATGACTACAATTTGTCTCTTTTTGCAGGGCAACACGCTAAAACAGTCTGTAGTGGAAATTGAACGGTTTCCAAGGACAAACGTGGACGAGGCTACGCTCAACAACTTTCTTGGAGTAAGTGCTCATCAACACAATGACTATCTCATCGACAATGCATATATTACAATGCTAAATATACTCATGTTGTTATCACAGAGGCTAGCACGTAGATTGCGTCGAGCTGCGGCTCGTTGTGGTTGCGGGACTAGCGCGGCGATGGAGTATGTAGCGAGTCCACAGAGAACACAGAGGGAGAGAACTATAGGACTCGGTACTTCTTCTCACGGAGGTAAACTTTCATTACATATCGTCTAGTTAAGTGTCTTTCTTTCATACACACAAATACACTTATATGCACATTTAATTGATACGTGACATTGTAGGTTACGGCGGACAGAGCTCCTCTCGTGGTACTCAAGATACTTTCCAAGGTGACGGAGGCGAGGACGACGAGGACGACGGCGGATATCAGGAACTTGGACCGTCCCAGCTAGATGATGCTCCTTTGACTCAGCCTACGCAGCCTATAGGAACTAGGAGACGACGTCCGCCAGTTCACTACACTTCAGGCACCAACGCTTTTGGTAAGGGTAAGGGTAAGTCTAGGAGGCAGTGACGATGAAGACTTGGGCTAGTGCTTCACTACTAGCATGTATGGACATTTCGAGTATTTGTAGTTCTCTTGTGTTTCGCTATTAGCATAATCTGAACTCGAATTGTATGGACTTTATGGACTATTTAAATTGTATGGACTTTATGGACCATTTGGATTCTATGGACATTATGGATTATTCGTATTGTGTGATGATGGTGAACTATATGGTTCTCTTGTGCTAATTGGATGAATATATGTTGGATCATATTATGTTGTCTCTACTTGTCATTGTTGATGCTCCATATACAAGCGAAACTCTGACGAATTTTTTCGTGAAATATATGTTACATTTATATACGTTGATAACTACCACAACAAAGTTAAAAAGAAAAATATTACCAAAATAATGAAACAACAAGAAAGCCACAATTAAAGTTCATAACATAGTTCATAACTTAATTTCCTAAACTTAAAGTGCGGTACATGATAACACAACTAAAATTTTAGTAATACATGTCATTATTCATGGATAAAACATAGAACTACTGAATGCAACGAGACCACTTTTCCTTCCTCATCGCATCGGGATTCTCCTCCATCGCTGCCTTCGCACGGCGGGCGCGCTCAACCTTCTTGTCCCTCTCCTCCCTATAGGTTGCACCTCTTCTCTCTTCCTCCTCTTTTGTATGCTCCTTCTCAGTTGCCTCCTCTTTCAGTATCTTCTCATAGGTCACTCGACGCTCCGCGTCCCAGTCCTTCATACCTTGCAGAAGACGTTTGTCGGACTCTTTGATCTCAGTGTCGATCCACTGCTCAAAGTCACAGAGCGGTGGAGGGGTCTGTAAATCATGCAAAAGTTAGACACACTGAATAAAACTATTATTTAATATGATATAAATTGATTTCCGTATAAGAGTAGATTCTCACCATTAAGTTAGTACGACGCTGAGCAAGTGTAGGCTGAAAAACATAATTTGAACACATCCAATACCTCTGCCTATAGGTTTCATGATCCTCAGAAATCTCTACCTTGCAAGGATCACCGCAAAATCACATTGGAACCGGAACACCACTGGGTAGAGGCTTTGGATCGAATGCGATGCCGGTCAACGGGCCCTTCCTACAAATGAAAAAAAATTCATTATAGTAACCAAAAAAATTAGAAAAAAATAAACCTAGCAGAGAATACCTTGCTTTACTAGTTTTTCCACGCCTTGACATCCTATGGTTGCAAAATACAAATAACTAATCAATAATCGTCCCAAACCCTAAGTCAAAATCTAACTAGGGTTACAAAATACACCTAATATAGACCGAATCAATGCGTAAAAAATAAGGAGGGGAAAAAGGATACCTTGGTCTCGAAGATCGATGGATCAAATCCAAGTTTATGAGGTCCAAAATGTCGATTCAAAGAGGTTAGGTGGGTGGAGGAGAGGAAAAACCCGAGAGCAAGGAAGAACAAATGGTTGAAGCCTCGGGTGGGTGGGAAAGTTGGTTGGTATATAAGGCAGAACGCTCGGCGCCCTGCTCCGCGGCGCCGACCTACTGCCACGTCGGCGTCCTCGCTGGGTCGCACAGCTCGGCGCCACAGGCCATGGCGTCGAGCTGTGTTACTTCGGCACCACGAGCCACGACGCCGACCCCCTGGGTCCAAAACTGTAAATAGTTTCTGCAGGGGTCCAAATGTGAAATTGTTTAAAAAAAGGCTAAATTGTAAAAAAATTGGGTTGCATCAGCGTGTTACTAAGGGCATGTTTCGATGTAAGACACTCCTAGCCGTGCCTAAACTACGGCTCAGTTTGTGGTGACTTTTAACAGTGTAGGACGACCAAACGGATACGTCGGATTCTTGTAGCTTGCCACCACTATGGCGGGCAGGGTGCGGCTACAATCAAACAGCCCCTGGATTAGGAGTGTCGGATAGGGGCTCATACTTGGGAGAGGGAGATGTGGAGGGGAGGGGGTGTTAGGGATTTGTAGTAAGATATGCACTTATTCTTTGGACTCTTGGAGTAACCTAAGGTTGGTTAGCTATTAGGCTACACACATATTCCGTACAAGATAAAAAGCTTATATAGATGTTTCTGTATATTTTGTTAATGACTCAGAGTTATAACCGAACTAACCATACTGATTTTGCAGCCTTAAGAGGAACCGAATTAGTGATCAAAATTCTCAGCTCTCGCCTCATGTATTTTGCTTGTCAGGAAATTATGTCCACCCCTTCTTGGAACGATCTTTTGTGGTTCCTAACTTTCTACCAAACTATGTTCTAACTTTATGTGAAATTTTATGTCAGAACATCTAAACAATTCTATTTACATAGCTAAAGAATTCTCATTTCCAAGTACTTAAAGAAGCATAGTAGTTAGAGCATCTCTAAGAGCATGTTTAGAACACGAGAATTTTTCCTGTTCCTGTACTTTTTCCTGTGAAAATGAACTGATTCCTGTAAAATTCCTGCGTAATTCCTGTGAAATTCCTGCGTTCCAAACAGGTCCTAAGAGTTTACCAAATTCACTTGACATCTATTTATTTTTAGCAAAACAAGAAAAATTATCCTCCAATAATTTGGTATCCAACTTAGCAATTTTAGAAACTTGACAAATTTCTCTCCCTCCATGTGCACGAAGAGGGTTGCCATCCTGCCCCGCTGCGGCGGTCTTCCTGCAGTGCGCATGCAAGCAATGGACAGTACAACCGGTCAACCACCTTGAATATGGCTCCATGGAAGTAGTTAGGGGATAAGCCCAAGTAGGATAGGCCTATGGGATTTCCACAATGAGTCCTAGTACCAGGTAGGTTAAGGCGTAATAAGTCAAAGAGGTCTTAGCGGAACTCGATAGGCCAAAAAGGAGGGACTCATCAAAGGAAGTTGCCGACTCGGGTAGGTAAGCAAGAAAGTAGACTCCTTCATCGGCCAGGGTACTCCTTAAATGTATCTCAGTAGGGAAAAGAGGAGTTATGGTATAGAGAATTCTGACCTAAATGGATGCATGAGTCTTTGTCCCTGTGTCGATTGGACTTGACGCGACACGCCGTACCTGCCTTGCAACGAAGGAACAGTGACTTTTATTGTGTTGGTGCTTGTTCATTTTTTTTTATTTTCTTCGTAATTTTTTCCAGTGATCTATATGTTAGCTAAAAATGTATAAAAATACATAAAATATTATCTATTGTCAAGAATATGTATTTGTTTTTTTTACATTTTTCACCATCCATGAGTTATAAAAAATATGCAACATAGCATCTATCAGCATATAGAAAAAAAAGATCATATGTTGACTCTCTCGCCGTTTGCATCTCTGCTCTCGACAATAAGTTGGACCTCTTTTTTGTTTTGGCAAATCAAAAATAGACAACTATTGGAGAAAGGCTCTAATTTTACTTGGCAAAAAGTTTTAGGGGTTGGCAAATCACAAGATTTGCCAAGTAAAGTTTGGCAAACTCTTGGAGATGCTCTTATATATTTATCATCTTTCATTCATTTTCAGTGTGCATGTTTATAATTAAAATTCAACATTGTCACAGGAAAAATAACAAAAAGGTCAAACCTATTTATAAAATAATGAATACTATGTTTTGATAAAAAAAAAACATAGCCTCACAAGAAAAAATCATAGCTTAAAGTGCATTTGGAAGGGCTCCAGATTCTTCGATAAACGTTTTAGATCCAAAATTTTCATAGAAGCACTTTGCTACTGCAACAACACGAATTGGCGGAACCGCTTGGATACCGATCTAGATTCTCATTGAAATGAACTCGAATCACCTAAAAACACCTATCTGGGTGGTTCTCATTCCTAGTATAAAAATAAGAAATGTTTCTCTAGTGAATCACTTTGCTAGATATCTGTTTGACACAAATTCTGGTGATTCTTGTGAGAAACGGAAGCGATTCTCACAACCAAACACATCCTTGACTAAAAGATGTTTCAGGATCATAGTGGAATTGTTCTAGCTTTTTTTAAAATTTTGTTTCACGAAATCACAAACAATGTTTTAATCTCTAGCTATCATGACAGATAAGTCAAGTTATTTGTGTCAATATATAATTTAACAGCTATAGCGCGTTATAATCTCATTTAGCTATGGTATTGAGTGATATAGAGGTCATCTACTAGATACTATAGCAGGAGATAACATTTGAAAATGGAAGCAATGAGACAAAAAAGTAGATAGGAAATAAAAACAAAGAAAGAAGCCAAATTTATATCTAATACTCTCCCTATTTCTAAATTATAGTTTGTTTTTACTTTTTAGTTTTCCTACTTATAATGATTTTACTATGTATCTAGATACATATATATGCACGGTAAACGGCAAAAGAATTTATAATTTGGATGAAGAGGGTATTAAAGAGCGAACATATTCTTTTGTCCTAGTTCTTTTGTAAATGTTTTTGTGCGAGTTAGAACAATATAAAAGTGTCTATATGTGAGTTAGAATAATACGCATCAAGCGATGGAGTTGATTCTAAAATACATTCATCGACAATACGGAGTTCAATACGAGTTAGAATTATATAAGTTAGAATAATGCACATCTTTTGATGGAGTCGATTCTAAAAGGGATTCTAAAAGGCATTCATCGACAATGCAATACAGACATTGTTGTTGAATAAAATCTACCAGATGCAACGTACTTCCACCACAAAAGAAGATGTAACTCTAGAACAGTGCTTTATTATTAAGTATGTTAAGTTTGACTAGATTCATATCCTCTTTGTGCAAATTATAAATCGTTTTGATATTTCTAGTTTATTCATTTAATTATGTATCTAGATATATTATTATCTCTAGATGTATAGTAAAATGAATATAAAAAATAAAAGAATTTGTAATTTGGAGTGGAGGGAGTGTAAAGAGTATTTTACTAATATTTATGGTACTAAATAGTTTCTAATTCTTGATTTCACCATCCCAAAGCAACTTATAATTTAGAACGATTGGAGTATTTACCAGTAGATTTGGATATAATTGATTGAAGACCAAAGATCGAACCGTACTGACTGAGACCGAAAAATTTTAGTGAAAAATTTCAGGTCACTAGTTCGGTCTCGACTTCATACTACTCGAACTTTTTACGATTAATTCGATTATATACTTCGAGTAACTGAACTAATCAATTATTTAGAGTTTGTTGACATAATACGTACTTTACACTATAGTTTTTAGATACATAGCAAAAGCTATAAATCTAGAAATATCAAAATAATTTATAATTTAAACAAAATAATATTTATTATAGTTGATTTTATCGACCATCAATCTTATAACATTGTTTAATATATACACGAAGACCGAACTTGTTCAGTCCTAATTTTTTTGAACGATTAATTTGCATTGTTATTTTTTTTCTAGAAATATAGAAAAAAATTGCTAAAATTTGATACACGGAGACCGAACTTGTTCAGTCCTAATTAGAACAAATCGATCGTTTCGGTTCAGTTAGACCGAACGCCCGAGCCTATTTGCCAAATACTAGTAGATCTAGAACTAGTGGCGGAAGAAAAAAAAACATGTGACTCTGCGGAAAAACAAAGGAACTGGTTGGAAATGGAAAAAGTCTACATAACTCCCTCAACTATCTGGGATCAACTACTTCATCCCTAAATTATAAAACCGATTATTTTACCCCCTAGACTTTCCTAAACTAGTCACAAAAAAAAAACTTGGTGGTATTGGACGGTGGTTTTGCCACCGTGGCAGCTGACGGGGGCGACAATGTAGCGATGGCCCACATGTCAGCCACCCTTCTCTATTCTCTCCTCTCCTCTGACCTCTTCGTGCAGACGCCCCTTGCGGCTGGCGGGCGGGCACGACCACGCCGGCGGGTGTGGAGTGGGCGTGGCCTCGCTAGGCGGAAGAGGATGGCACGACAGCGGGGCTCCATGAGGCGCGACCTCGCCGTGCAGGTGCAGCTCCGGCGGGCGCGACCTCGCGGGCGGCTGCGGCCATGCCAGGCGGGCACGACTCCGGCGAACATGACCAACGCGATGGCGGGCTCCGGTGTGCGTTCGGCTCCGGTGGGCACGACCTCGCGGGCGGGTGCGGGTTCGGCTCCGCTGGGCACAACCTCGCGGGCAGGTGTGGCCACGCCGGATGAACACGAGCGGGGTTCCGGCGGTCACGACGGCGGGGTGCGGCTCCGGGCTACGGCGTCCCCGTGCCTCAGGACGGATGCGAGGCGAACGACGCCGGCGCGAGGTGCCTCAGGACGGCGTCCCCGTGCACGCGTAGCTCCACGACGAGCTACCGCACCTGACCGGCGGCGTCGGCGGCGGCGGTCTCCCTGGAGCGCGCGAAGGAGTGGAGCAGGGAGACGTAGCAGCTGAGGAGGTGTTGCGGGTGGGCGAGGAGGTCGTCGGCGTTGTTGGGCAGGGAGCGCAAGAATCGGAGCGACGGGAGCAGGTGCGGGGAGAGCTGCGGGAGATGAGGAAGTCGTGCTATTCCGCCATGGGAGATGGAGTTGGAGGTAGGGGATGACGAGTGGGGACCACCTGTCAGGGAGAGAAGGTGTGGAGAGAGAGAGAGGAGAAGGGCTGCCTGAAAGCTAGGTCCCGCAGCCACCGTATCACTACCTGCCAAGTTGGAGTGCCACCTAGGCAAAATCAGCGCCACGTAGGCAAAACCAGGTGCCCAAAATCAACTAGGGATAAAATGATTAGTTTTACAAAGTTTAATACATTGAATACCCAATTTTATAGGTTAAGATATTAAGTAGACGACTTACTTGAGGGATTATTTAGACTTTTTCCGGTCGGGGATCGATCTCTGATCTACGGTGCTCCAGGGTACAGTCAGTAGCCAAAACTCAGAAAAATTCACGAACCGCACGCCGCCCGGAACATCGGATCCACGCCCTCTTCCCCCGTCGCCGGTTCCTCTTCCTCCACCTAAGATGGCGGCGCCGCCGCCAGAGAAGAGGCCCCCTCGTTCGCTCTTCGAACTCCCCTCTGACTTCTTCGATTCATCCGTCCTTCTCCGGGCTCACCCCTCCACGGCCCCCTTCGCGGTGGAACCGTCCGAACCCTCCCAGCCGCCGCCGACTCAGCAGCAGCAGCACCAGCAGCAACTTTCAGAGGCTGCGGGATCCAGGTGCACGTGCAACACCTGTGCCGCCGAGTTCGAGTCGCTACAGGAGCAGCGCGAGCACTTCAAGTCTGACCTGCACCGCCTCAACGTATCTATCTGTGCCCTTTCGCTTCACTTGACTACTTCTCATTGATTTTTGGAATGTACTATGTACTTTAGGGTGCTGATACAGTTTTAAGGGCCCCGCTTAACATTTTCTTTAGCAGCCAGCGCTGATCATAGCTGGAATGCTCAATTATCAAATGTTTGCATGTAGGTAGAAGAGTAGAGTCCCTTTATTACTTATTGAAGAATGGAGAGAAACAATGTATGGGGGCTTATTACTAATTGAGTCGCTTAGCTTGATCACATCATATAGATACTCTTTTGAAGACCTTAATCATGTCCCTGGAATTTGAAGATAACTCGTTGCCACTGTACTGAAGCTTCTAAACCATACATTCAAGCACCAAGAACCCTGGGAGTGTCAGATTAGAATTCTTGCATTGTACTGTACTTTTCTGCTGGAAGATTCTATGGATTATTTTCTACTCCCTCCATCCCATATTATAAGTCATTCGAATAATTTTAGAGAGTCAACGTATCTCAAATTTTGACCAAACTTATAGGATAATATAATAACATTTATGATGCCAACTAAGTATCATTAGATTCTTCATCAATTATATTTTCATAGTTTACATATTTGATGTCATAAATCTTTATAATTTTTCCTATAATTTTAATCAAACATGAGATACTTTGACTCTCCAAAATTCTTGGAATGACTATAATTTGGAATAAAGGGAGTAGTTGCCAGTTTTTTCACATACTTATAGAAAATAACCAGTTATATTCTTGCATAGAGCTTTGGATGAAAATGAGTAACTGTCCTCTTGTTTTATTTCCATAATATGGTCCAATAACTATTTGGCTCTCTGCAAAATATCATTCATAATGTACTAAGCATATCATACTTATGTGTCATCGCATTGATCCTCTTGCATCTTTTCTTTGGCATTCTATTAGGTTAAGTTGAGCATTGCTGGTAAAACTATTATAAAGGAAGAGGACCTAGACAAAGCAGATTTTGATTCTCTGTTTGACGATTTGGAGATATCTAGTGTTTCTGGTTCAGAGGACGAACAAGAAAATGGACCTGCATCAGAACGTGTACGCTCAGTTAAAGGCAAGGAAGAATTCAGGAAGAAACTTTACTTTCGCCGTGCATCGGGTGACACAGTTTCTATCTATAGATGCATGCTGTTGAAAGAACATGAAGCGCCATTAATTGATTGTAAGTCTGGTCAGATGGAAAATGCATCTTGTGTCCCAGAGGAGGAGATGATAAATAGGGTGAAGCGTTTGACTTGTGAACCTCGTGACACATCACATTTGAGAATTGTTATACTAACAAGCGGTGGACATTTTGCTGGATGTGTTTTTGATGGAAATTCCATTGTAGCTCATAAAACATTTCATAGGTAACAACATTGCTAGTTTTAACTTTTACTCATAAGAACTTGTGAGGCATTACTTGATAACCTTGGAATCTCAAGTGACAGCAGTGTTCTATTATGTGCTAGCAGTACGGAACCAGTAAAAATGAGTCTTTTGAGTGCTGCAGAAAGCTTATGCCAATGCAAATATAGCTGTTAATCTTGCATAAGAAATGATTTCCTACATCCTCTTTTGTGTTCCGTGACAGATTTCCTTTGCTGATGGGCATAGTTTTAACTTTGCGGCTAGCTGATTGACTGCTTTGTTGCCCGTACCTTTTACTGCTAATACTTTGTTTTCTCCATGTTAGTGACAAATAGTTCTCATGTATTTCTTTAGGTATGTTGTAAGAGCAAAGGCTGGTAAGAGGCAATCTGGAAAAGATGCTACTGGAAAAGTTGCACACTCAGCAGGCTCTTCTCTACGGCGCTATAATGAAGCCGCACTGAAAAAGGTGCTGAATTTGGTGCTAGTTGACTTATATGTGCCCATTAATAGTAAATGCCCCATTGGCTTATTTTTCAGGTGTCTTTTGTTTTTGTTTGTCTTTTTGCAGGAAGTTCAAGAATTAATTGTTTCATGGAAGTCATACTTTGAGACATGTGTTTGTGCCTTCATTTATGCTCCATCGAAAAACCGCCAGATGCTCTTTGATGGGGAGAAGACTCAGTCAGTAATTCAGTCCTGTGATGTTCGTCCAGTTCCATTGACTGTTCATCGTCCCACCCTGAAGGAAGCTAAGCGGGTATATTGTAACCTAACACAACTCTACTATGAGATGGAATGTTCAACCACAGATGAAGCCTTATCTGATGCTGGAAGTGTGAGAAGTGTTGAACAAAGTCAAGGAAAAAAGAAGGAAGCGGCTGTAGACCCTGAGGAATCTATTTCTGACTTGACTGCCAGTTTGGAGTTGTTGAATAAGAATGAAGCAGCAACCATACCATCATCTAAGAACGAAACAACACCTCTTCATGAGGCAGCAAAGTGTGGCAATGCTCAGCTGACCCTGGAGTTACTTGAGCAGGGTGTGGATCCTTGCATAAAAGATGCAAGGGGAAAGACACCTTATTCGCTGGCTTCAGATAAGGAAGTTAGAAATACATTCAGAAGATTTATGGCACTCAACCTTGACAAATGGGATTGGCATGCCGCAGATGTGCCTAGTGCACTAACAAAAGAAATGGAAGAATCACAAGCTGCGAAACAAGTGAGTTTTTTGTGCCCTCGTTTCATGGGTTTATAAGTTTTCCATTGTAAAATTCATTAAGTAAATGCACCGAACATGGTTGTGTATGTTACTGTAGGCAGACAAGGATGCCAAAAGGAAAGCACGTGCAAAGGAATTGAAAAAATTAAAAAAAGCAAGAGAAAAGGAAGAGATGGAAAAGGAGAAGGCTAAGGTTAGTACTGAATTCAGAATTACAGGTGCATTGTATAAACCCAATTTATCCTTGTTGCTCATGAATGATGTACATAATTTAATGGTGTTTAGTACTGGTCGCCCCAGAAATGTGGAGCTTAGTTCTCTAATCCATTTTATTTTTACAAAATTCACTAGTCCATATTTCACTAATCCATATTTCATTATTTATTGGTCAGCGAAGTGCAAGCATTACTGCATACTAGTTATAAATTGCCTTTTAATGACTTTTATTTACCTCCTTATTTATGCCATTTTGTGCTATTGAACTGCAGGCTCAAGCATCACAATCACAAAGTGATGCTATAGGCACTTCAAGCGGCCACATGGCCAACAGAACTGCATCTGTGCCAGGCCTTAAACCAAAGAATCAGACGCCACAGCAAATACTTATAGCAAAGGAGGTATATGTTCTAAAGAGGAATGATTTCGCGCCTGGCAAATTGCTGAGTAGTAGAAGTAGTTTCGAACTACACACATGTCACGTGGTTATAAATTTATTCGTTGTTGAACTTTTTAATCAGGAGGAACGACAGAGAAAGCAAGCTGAAGAAAGAGAGAAGAGAGCAGCTGCAGCAGAGAGAAGACTTGCAGCTCTCGCTGCCCAATCTGCCGGAGCCGGCGCGTCAGGTGACGCGGCAGCAACAAATTGCTCCGCGCAGAGGGCAGTACCAGATGGCAATTCGTGCTCGTGCTGTTTCGCTTCCTTGGCTGGCAAGGTGCCATTCCACCGATACAACTACAAATACTGCAGCACTACATGTATGCATCTTCATTCAGAAATGCAGCAAGATGATTAAGAAAACCGGATGACGTGATTCACATGATTTCGTGGCTATTTTACCTCATATAATCAATAGCAGGCCTTCTTCCTTCCATTATGCCTGTTTTTCTTAATTCTATCGTGAACTCTAAAGGTGCGAGATAGCATACGTTTTGATTCGTGTTAATGTTTTTTGCTTCATATTGGAACACATTCTATCGAGCCAAGCGGAATTGCCAATCGTTGTACATCTGGATTGCTGCCTTGTCCTACTAGCCTCCCTTTGCTGCGTGAGGCTTGCGTACGTGTGCCTGGAATCCACCGTGGACACTTTGCTGCGTGAGACTTGCGTACGTGTGCCTGGAATCCACCATGAACGCTTTCATGATTTCATGCCAAACTGGCAACACGCCCGTGAGCATTTTTGCTGCTGTGCTGAATGCCAACCTCCAGTAGTCAGCAGGAGGCCAGTCGTCTCTTCTCGACCTCTTATGCATATCACGGTAACATATATCATGAGGGCATGCATGAAGCTCAACTTTCTGAAGATCTCACGACCTGCGCGATGACAGCAGATCACAGCCAATGGATTCCACATCTCGTGACATGGCCATTGGCTTCTTCCTTTGGAGCAAAAAGGCATGGCCAGCAGCGATCCATCTCCTCCCCATCGACCAACCACTTGGACAGCAATGGCCTGCCCTTGCCCCGGCCTTCTCCGTCCACGTATGCACGCGGTGGCGCCGGCCAGTGCACGTGAAAGCACCGGTCATGTTGACATACTGCCCGCGACAGAGCATATATTGGCGCCGCCGCACATAACACAACTCGATCGGCGCTTCTGCTCGCACGCACCTCGATCGATCATCGCTTAGCTGCAGAAATGGCAGCCGATCCTTCGTCGTCTTCCACGGGCCAGCAAACGGCGGACATCCGCGCGGCCCCGCCCGAGGACTCGAGGCAGATGGCAATGAGCGGGCCGATCAACGTCCGGGCGACCGGCGGCCGCCGCCGATGCAGAGGGCCTTCAGCCGGCAGGTCTCTCTCGGCAGCGGCGTGACGGTGCTGGGCATGGGCAGAGGAGGGAGGAACGGCGGCGGAAGGGGCCAACGCGCCCTCCCGCGCAGTGGTAGGAGCCTCGGGGTGCTCAACCACAGCGGCGCCCTCGGCCAGGCCGGCGCCGACGGCGCCGGGCGTAGGGGTGGTGGTGACTTCAGCATGTTCCGGACCAAGTCGACGCTGAGCAAGCAGAACTCGCTGCTGCCGACGAGGATCAGGGAGTCCGACCTCGAGCTGCCGACGCACGTCGAGGACCAGTCCGCCGGCAGGACGGCCGAGGACCCGCTCAACAAGAGCGTCCCCGCCGGCCGCTACTTCGCCGCGCTCCGCGGCCCTGAGCTCGACGAAGTCCGCGTAAGTGTAGTCTCTTCGTTCCTTCTTGGCATTCGTGTCACGATGTGCAAGCACGTCTGACGACTGACACTTGAAGGAAACGGAAACGTGGTTTGTCTAGGACTACGAGGACATCCTGTTGCCCAAGGACGAGGTGTGGCCGTTCCTGCTGCGGTTCCCGATCGGCTGCTTCGGCGTGTGCCTGGGCCTCGGCAGCCAGGCCATCCTGTGGGGCGCGCTGGCGGCGAGCCCGGCGATGCGGTTCCTGCACGTGACGCCCATGATCAACGTCGCGCTGTGGCTGCTGGCGGTGGCCGTGCTGGTGGCGACGTCCGTCACCTACGCGCTCAAGTGCGTCTTCTACTTCGAGGCCATCCGGCGCGAGTACTTCCACCCGGTCCGCGTCAACTTCTTCTTCGCGCCGTGGATCGCGGCCATGTTCGTCACCATCGGCCTCCCCCGCGCGTACGCGCCCGAGCGGCCGCACCCGGCGGTGTGGTGCGCCTTCGTCCTGCCGCTCTTCGCGCTGGAGCTCAAGATATACGGGCAGTGGCTGTCCGGCGGCAAGCGGCGGCTGTGCAAGGTGGCCAACCCGTCGTCCCACCTCTCGGTCGTGGGCAACTTCGTCGGGGCCATACTGGCGGCGAGGGTCGGGTGGGCGGAGGCCGGCAAGCTCCTCTGGGCCATCGGGGTCGCGCACTACATCGTCGTGTTCGTCACGCTGTACCAGCGGCTGCCCACCAACGAGGCGCTGCCCAAGGAGCTGCACCCGGTGTACTCCATGTTCATCGCTACGCCGTCGGCCGCCAGCCTCGCCTGGGCCGCCATCTACGGCAGCTTCGACGCCATGGCACGCACCTTCTTCTTCATGGCCATCTTCCTCTACCTGTCGCTCGTCGTGCGCATCAACTTCTTCCGGGGGTTCCGGTGAGTCGTCGTCCGTTCGACTTCTCGATCGTCGGCGCCGCCGAACAACTGACCAACTGACACCGCATGCATGCAGGTTCTCCCTGGCGTGGTGGTCGTACACGTTCCCCATGACCACGGCGTCGCTGGCCACCGTCAAGTACGCTGAGGCTGTGCCGTGCTTCGCGAGCAGGGCCCTGGCGCTGAGCCTCTCCCTCATGTCGTCGACCATGGTGTCGCTGCTGCTCGTGTCCACGCTCCTGCACGCGCTCGTCTGGCGATCGCTCTTCCCCAACGACCTGGCCATCGCCATCACCAAGGACCGGCAGAACGGCGCGGTGAAGCCAAATGGCGGCAGGGGGAAGAGAGCCAGCAAGAGGGTGCACGACATCAAGCGATGGGCCAAGCAGGCGCCCCTCTCCCTCGTGTCCTCCATCACCAAGAGCCACTCGGCGGACAAGGAGGAAGAGGAGAAAACAGAATAGGAACGACGGTTAAAATGACGCTCGTTACCAGGACTAATTTGAATCATGTATACGGATTAATTAGGATATTGTTATATATATAAACTAGCCATAGCCAGAAGAAATGTATTTTTTTTCCATAAGTATATATAGGAAGAACGTAATAACAAGTGATTGTATACATCTCTTACCTTATTTCTTAAGGGATCTAGGCCAGTTCCGCATAAGAAATGGCCTACCTAGATCCACACAAAACTGTAATCGTAGTTTATTAGACTGAAGAAGAAGCCAAATCAGGATTCGTAACATTATGACAGTAGTTTTATTTCTTTATAAAAGTCTGAAAAATCCTCATAACACAAAGCGATGCTAGTTTTATTCATCAAAATACATAGGACCATCAAGCTCGCTTACTAATACCTACTGATCAAAGCAAAATCATCATCGTCGAGAACGCGTGCATCTTTCTCTCCCACAAAGTTTCCCCGTCCAATAGCTTCAACAATCCGAACAAACTCAATCCTCTTCTCAAGAGGAAGAGGAACATACGGCAATCTGAAAACAGGCCTTGCCACCCCAAGCTGAGCCAGAGCAGTGTTGAGTGCGATGGGATTCGGCTGACAGAATAACCATTTCATCAGAGGCAACAGCTTCTCATTTAGCAATGCATTCCCTCCTTCATACATGAGCCTACGCATGAGACCAGGAACAAGGTTGCTTGCTACAGAAATAACTCCAGTGGCACCATATTTCCACCTAGAATCATGGCACTCATCATCATTACCGCTCCATATTGTTATACCTTTGTCAGTGTAGCACTTGACCCTCTCATGTCCGACACATTCTTTCACTCCTGCCAGGTTTGAATAACCTGAAAGTGCCTCAATAACTTGAGGAGGAATATCCTGGCCACTCCTGGATGGCACATTGTAAATGATTGTTGGACCCATCGGCAGAACAGCCTCGAAATGAGAGATCAGTCCTTCAGTTGAGGTCTTCCCATAGTAAGGATTGATGTGGAGAGCTGCATGCATGCCAACAGCAAATCCCTGCTCTGTTGCGTGAACAGCCTCTCTGGTAGAATTACTTCCTGTGTTGCCTATCACTTTAATTCTAGAGCCAAAGCAGTTAACAGTATGCCCAATAAGCATAATGTGTTCATCCCAGCTCATTAGGTGACCCTCTCCTGTTGTTCCACCAACTATTACACCTTCAGAACCACCTTCTATCTGCATGTTTATCAAAGAATCATATGATTCAAGATCGAATCTTCCATCTGGCAAATAAGGGGTTTTCACTGCAGTGATTAGTCTGAGACTTGTGATATCACCGGTTGATGTCCTGCACCATAGAATCAAAGATAGAGGAAATACCTCAGGAAGTAGATAACAAGTATTATAGCTCACAGATACTAGTACTCAAACAGTATGATTCATGTGACAGCTGAGCTATACTCCCTCCATTCCAAAGTGTAAGTTGTTTTGCCTTTTCTAGATACATGATTTTTGCTGTGCACCTAGATAACATTATGTCCAGAATTCTAGATACATAGTAAAAGCTATGTATCTAAAACAGTAAAATGGCTTACAATTTGAAATGGAGGGGGTAACATTAAACTAAATTGCAGTCACCAGAGGTTGTATGATCCCACTTTGCTCCAATCCGTAAACAAGTGAACTCAGATTACAACAAAAGCACCACATTATCGAGCATATAGATATTATCATATATTGGGTTCACATTTAGCATTTTGGCTAGACTCTTACTGTTAGAAGTTGCCAACTTGCAGAGACAAGGGGTGATACGCCATAATCAGGTTAATTTTGCAGGATTGGCTTCATGAAAAACAAGAACATTTTCTGCTTCTCAATTAAGTAAATGTTCCTCCATGCAAGAGTTAAACTTATCATCATTCACCAAGTACGTCTGCATTATGTAAGATCAAAATGGGCAATGGCATGACTTTGAAGTCTCATTGAAATAAGAACTATACCTATCTTAAAGATAACTTAACAAACTCAATGAATCAATTACAAAACAGAAAAAGAGGTCTTTATATCATGGTACTGATAAGCTGACTTCATGTTCCAATTCACAAATGGAACTGTTGATGAATTACTTTTTCATGACATCTTAAGGTTTTCGCAATACAACTTCAGAATAGAAGGGCAAACATAACCATAGAACATCTAGTACAGAACTGAATTTATTATTTTAAAATTGATATGCACGGCAATTTTTACTAATAGTTAACAGCACACTCAGTGCTATCGAGCTAAAAGTGCTAGAAAGTATGATTCAGATAAATAAATAAATTAAGGAACGAAAAAATGCCAGCACTCGCTTTGAGTTAAACAAGTTACCGATTTTTCACTTCAGTACTTCGCATTGGAAGATAGTCATCTAGACTGGTGGCTGCAACTGGAAACTTCCCTCTGCCAGTCCTGCTCCTGCACATGTTTAGATAGTTATGTCTTATGTTTGGAAGTACAGACAATGTATGCAGAATAAGTTATCCAGACACTCAAGGCCAATCTTTCCAAAAACAAAGAAGGTTATTATATTTTCAGCAGTACAGAGAGACCAAAGAATAGACCAGGCAAGTTGTGCACTCCCTTTGGTTGCAAAAACCGTCAAACCGCTAGCGTTCTGTGAGAGGGAAAAAATAGTTCCTGGTCAAACGGTAGTTAATTAGATTATGTGTTACGTACATGCATGTCCTCTTTTGAGAGTGCTCATCTTGCCAAGCTGCAATGGATCGCACACTGAAACCAGGGACGCGCGATTGATCCAATCCAAGAGGGCCACTTGCGATAGATTGAACCATTGAGGTGCTGTTTGGGCAACGGCAATGGTGATGCAACCAAAACCAGTGTAATCAGTTACAGAGCAACAGATACATCCATTTTTTTGGTTGGCGGGCCGCTGATGTTGTGCTTTGATAAATCTCGCAAGTTGGAATCCTCAGACGCCAAGGGAGCAGTTACCGCCGCGTCCTATAGCGCTGAATCGGTTCACGGTGTAATCCATTACGGACTACAATGATATTTACATAATTAGACAGGACCCAATCTTAATATATTGACATGCAGTTCTCCTGCCTGTTCCAGTTCAATGCACAAAACCTATGTCAACAAAGAAAAACATCATGGTAAAATACTGCCTGCAGCTCGTTGATCTTAATTGGGTGTCCATGTTTCATATGATACAAATATACAATACTGCCACTTCTTTTTCCTACAGAAGTTTTCCCCATCAGACACCATTCCATATGTTTGTTCCTAACTTAAGTAACATCGAATTCACATTGTTTATAGAGCACACAAGGCAATGGTTCCCACGATCGAAGGCAAGAATTGCTCATCATTGGTCTCTAATTCTCCACCATCCAAATCATGTTAAAAGGCATCTGCTGACCAACGTTCTGTGAAGCTAATTTATATTGTGTACACCAATGTGGGAAAATGTGGATTACAAACAAACAAACCGACAGATTTCTTTTATTTTTCCCCTCTTTTTTTGCGAGCACAGTTTTTAAGGATATGGAGTTATGGACTAGACGATTTTGCAACTGCATGAGTTAGCGAGCGGACTAAGCAAGCAGTATGAAGAATGGGATTAGGCGATTAGCGCTTCAACGGACTGCAACTCTCCATATATGAACGGAACAAACGGCAGAAATCGAAGACTTCAGAGATACCAAACCTATGGCGAGAGACCGCGGCGGGACGAGGCAGTGCCAGCCGCGGCGCCAACCCCAAGCCCATCGCGGGAGCCTCCTGGCAGCCGAGACGGAAGCCCGGGTTAGCCGCCGGCAGCGCCATATTTCTCCGGTGAAAAGAATTGCGAGGGCGATGCGGAGCGAGAGCCTGAGATGTGACCTGTTGACGCTTGTGACTGACTCGGCTTTACTCGTTCTAGGGTGGGACCCAGACTGGTGACTAAAACGACATGTATTTTAACACTTTTTTAAACGCAGACGGCAACTGTATTGGGACGGACACTGTTCGGCCCAGCTCGACGCAGTGCATTCGGTTGTACACGGCCCTGCTGCATTCGGTTGAACCGGCTAGGCCCAACCAAGCTGAACGGAACAGACCGACCAACATCTACTCCCTCCATCTCAAATTACAATTTATTCCAATAATACTTTCAAATATCTCGAGTTTAATCAAATTTATATAGTAATTTAATTAAATTTATATAATAATATAATATAATAATATTTATAATACCAACTAAGTATTGTTGGATTCTTTATCAATTATACTTTTATAATATACCTATTTGATACCATAAATCTTTATAATTTTTTCTATAATTTTGGTCAAACATAAAATGCTTTGACTCTTCAAGGTTCTTAAGATGACTTATAGGATTAATTTTAAATTAAGGGAGTATAAACCTAACCATTGCAAACTGGTCATAGATCAGTTGGCTAGATTTCCGGTGAAATCTGTCCAGTCAAGTTAAGTTCTCAACTTTGACACAGTGCTCGCATTTAGCTCCATGAGTCTAGCGGGTTCGAGTTTGGGCTCCATTCCTCCTCCCCATGGTTTATGGGTTCGAGGACCCAAAACTTATTAGGTTTGGTTTTTACTCATGGATGTCCAATCAAAGTCCAAAATATATCATTTTAAATAAACAAATCATGAGTTTTATTAATAAATTAATTATATAAGTTATTAAGTTTGTTCTAAGTTGAGTCGTAAGATTGCATGATGTCTATTGCATAATGTTTGTACATGTGAATATATAATATAATATAATGCATGTGTTGCAAGAAAATTCTTATTGTTTTTTTGTGGGTTTCAGATAACTAATTGGGTTTTGGGGATCATCGAGTTTGGTTTCGGGTTTGTATTATCACCCAAACCAGTGTTCGGGGCAGTTTCAGGTTTAGGGTTGAGTCCGTGGATACTCCACCCTACCTGAATTTGTCCCATTATCATCTCTATTATGTATGACCTAGGAAACTAGGGTTCGATGACGCTAGTTGTCGTCGTTTTGCTTCGATGAAGGCTTCTGAAGACAAGTGTTGACACCAAAGGTGGCAAACGGAAAAAGACCGCAAGCGTACGGTTGTCAAGTGTAGCTTTCACTGGGAGTATTCCAGGTATCGTATTTTCCTCATCGAACGAGAAGTGAGTTGACTAGGAATATGGCTATGTCCTATGATGGATCAAGGGAGACTATGATAACTGGGTTGAGAGGTTCGATATAGCAAAGATATCTAACAAGGTATAGCTGGTTATACTGGCTTTATCAGCCCTTCTCTTGTAGGGGGCGATGGGATAGATCAGAAAGAGGACAAAACTCTAACCGGACCGCGCCACCAAGTTGTATTGAGGCCCTACCTTTTAAGAACTTATCGGACACGTGTGGTGGAATACGAAGACTAGATAGAGTTGTCACTTTCTACTAGCATCCACAAACAATCCACGCGATAAGCGGTTTACAAAGGTAAGATCTAGCCTAGACACCACGTCTACACTTATCTTACTACTTTAACCTTGGCCTAAGATTAAAGCACTTTACTCAGAGCAAAGCGATGATCAAGCGTGAAAAGGTGTATAACAACTAAACCAGATTTAGAATACTGAATACTATAAAGAACTCAGAAGAAGTCACTTACAAGCGCTAAACTTACAAGAGACTCGCATCCGCTGAGGAAGAACTCCGGAGAAGATTCCCGACAGATCCGGGGCTTTCTCCAGAAGAATTCCTCACTCTCCTCCAACTAGCATAACACTACTGAAGAGCTCCGCTAAGAGACTAGAGAGTAATATTTCTCCAATGAGGCACGGAATGAGAAGGGAGCTCTAGGGGTCTATTTATAGGTAGAGGTGGAGTAGGGGCTACTCCGGTGCCACGTCAGCGATCCGCGTCACCTTCATCAACCACCGTAGGATCCAACCGACTTCAGAACCGCCTTAGGATGAAGGGTGATGATTTTCACCGTGTGGGGAGGGAGTGAGGCGGTTGAGGGGGTTGAAACCGCCATAGAGGCGGTCGGCCGACCCCCCTACTGGCCTGTCGGCCCCCTTTGATCCTCCTGGTTGGTGTCCCACTGGTCAGGGACCAAGTGGGGGCCTGTTGGGCCCACCTGTAGGTCGGCCGACCCCCTATAGGGGTCTGTGGCCCACCTCTGCCTCTTGTATGCTGGTCTCACCTGTCATATGCGTTGGATGTTTGTTCTGGGTTGTTTGTCACACTTATTTCCTTGATGTGGGCCCATGGATCCTCGTGATGTGAATCTGAACCGTTGGAAGGAAACACACTTGGATCCAAGGGGTAGAAAGTGCTCTGGAGGGTGTTGCTTGGATCATGGGGGCTTGGGATGCCTAGTGGCCCCATAGGGTGGTCGACCAACCCCCTAAGTGGGCCCACTAGCTCCCAAAAGTCCCCATTTGTCATTACTTGCACTCAAATAGTCAAGGGACATGTGAAACTAGTTATTGGGTAAAATATGTTCATGTTATGCTTGTTTTCCTTCGAATATGAGGATGTTGACGGTATTTTGATAGTGACAAAATGGTTCATATTTACCGTCAACAAGTTCCCTCTTCATGCCCCTTTTTGTCTCCCTTCCACTCGCGCTAACCAAGGGAGTTCTCATGCGTAGTTACCCGACCTTGGTGAGAGTTGACATAGGGTTTGGGACTTGTGGGAGTTGAGGTTGGTGTGAAGCTATGGCAGATGCATCATGATAGAGAGCGACGGATTGGCGAGGTGGATGTTGAAGGGCTTATCGGAACCCTTCATCTAAGTCATGCGGATGAGGAAAAAGATGACGATGTGGGCTCCCTCATGGAGTGCCGCTAGGAGCATGGGTTCTTTAAATTGGATTTGTCGTGGTTTGGGCAGTGCCACGCTGATTAAGAAGTTTAGTGAGTTGATCTAGAATTTTGCATCTATCATGATATGTGTCCTAGAAACACAGATTTAAAGTGTGCGAGTTGAAGGTCTCTCAAAAACACACTAGGCTATGATATTTCTTTTCGCTATAAGCAGTATTGGCCATAGTGGTGGTATTAGTATATTCTATAATAGTAATACCGAGTCGAGGTTCTGCCTTACTCATAGTATCATATTTATTGTGTGATTATGGAAGAGGGGAGGGACCCATGGAGACTCGTGTGTATTTACAGTGAAGCATTGGTAGCGAAACGACACAAGACACAAGACGGGCTTAAGTTCATTAAGTCATCATTCCTGTTGTCATGGATGTATATGAAGTATTACATCGTTCGAAACATGTTTGCATTCAGGAGAGGAGCTATGCTCACATAGCAGGACTTTTCGGGAGATGGTTGATGTATGCGGCATGTACACCATGGATACGATGTTCGAAGTTAGACTTTTGAGAAGAATTTTATCGAAGGGAATTTTGTCAGGTCCGCCTAGATAGAGCTCTTGCAACGACAAACTAGTCTATGTTATTTCCTAAGTAAAACTTCAGCACTTGACTATGACCATATCCGATCATGAACCCATCATTAATACAAATAGTTTTGACTATTGCTCAACACTACAAATCTAGAGCAGTTGTGTCATATACCATCCAAGTAAGAAGCTAATGGTTCGAATGGGCTGTACAACAAATGGGCTAGCACAGGTCACCGTGAGGGCAGTACAAGAGAAAGAGGCACGCACAAGGGCATGGAATGAATTATCAAAAGAGCCTTCTCCTTCGTTCCTCTTCTTCCTCATTTGGCCTCTCTTTCTAGGTGTAGAGCTCTTGCTCCCTTGCCTAGTCTGATATCTCCCTTCTTCACCTAGATTGCTCTGCTAAGCTTGAGGCCTCCCTTCATCTGAGGTTGTGCAATCCGATTGTACCCAGCTGAGTACTAAGTGTTGTGTTATCTACCAAAAGATGTGCTAGCAAATTGGAAGCTCTAGCATGCCAGGGAGGTCTGCCGCTCTTGCATTCAACCGTTCAAACTGACAAGTGATTGCACCAATCTTATCATAAATACATGTGACCTGATACGAGGCCTTATGGTCGAGTAATTAGGGACATCAAATGACTATGGTAATCTTAGTGACTGGAGATTGTTCATGAGATTCACAACCCTATCTAGGATGCACACTCTTTAGGTACAAATTGTGTTTACGAGTCCCTATATAGATATAATATATTTGGTTTGGTTTTTAAGCCCGTCTTCTAGCATTTGTATCTCTTTCTCGATGAGCAATGAAAACGTAAAGGAGTGTTTTCTCGAAAAAAGAGTGAACTTGTTATGGAGAAACTGAAGGAGTAATACGTCTTGCAGAACAATTTTCATATAGTAAATCTAAATATTTAATAATATAAATATATTCATTGCTTATAAATTTTGATGAGCTATTTAGAAACGGTTTTTATCTCTCATCTCTCTTCCTTTCATAGAGGTGCTGAGAGTAGGTGAAGAAAAAAAATAGTTTCTCACGCTCCTACTGACTTTTTGAGAGAAGAAGAGATAAAAACAACTATAAATAATGTAATAAGAGGAAAATATGTTACATAAATTGAATAAATTGAAGTCGGTAGGATAGGTTCATACTAGTTTTGAAATGAAAATATGATCACTATTGAGGAAAGGGAGGCCAGGGGCATTTTGGTAACGCCAGGTTTTCTTAAAAACTCCAGATACACTGGTACTAGGCCGTATCCAGATTGGGAACCGAAGGCCTGAAACCATGAGCAAATCCACGCCCATCAGTACGTTCGTACACCTGTTTCACAGAACACCGGGAAATTAGTGCAACCCCATTCCCCCACCACATCGCGCACGTCCACAGCGAGAGCAGGACTACCACTCGCCGGTTCACGGTGCACGGGTTCCACTGACAGGCGCTCGCGCGGTTTTGTTTCAAGGTAGAAAATGCATTTCCTGCTGTGGGCGTCGGGGGCGCACACGGGCTCTTGCGCCCGCACCGCCCACTCCATCCAACGGCCCCGATGCGTTCAGGGCTCCTCCCGCGGATTGCGATCCGTGGCTTCGCCTCCCCAGCCAATCAGCATGCAGAATTCCCCGCCGGCGGATTGCTCCCGTCCCCGCCTATAAATGAGGGCGACCCGGTCCGTTCGAATCTATCCATTCACGGCTCCCGTTCCAAAATCGAGGTAGCACACACAGCTGCAGTTTCTAGAGCCCTTTCTGCCTCTCCGATCACAAGCCACGATGCCTGCCCTCGCCAAGCCCGCCTCCCGCCCCGCCAAGACCGCCACGGCGCCGAAGCCGAAGCCCGCCGCCGCCAAGCCGAAGGCGGTCGCCACCGGAGCCTCCCACCCGCCCTACTTCGAGGTGAGCCTCGTCGATCTGCGTTTTGTTGTCATTGATTGATTGGGTTCCATCGGAATTGTGTGCTGATCGGATCTCTCTCTGTTCCGTGGTATTGCAGATGATCAAGGAGGCGATCTCGGCGCTGAAGGAGAGGACCGGCTCCAGCTCCATCGCCATCGCCAAGTACATGGAGGACAAGCACGGCGCGTCGCTGCCAGGCAACTTCAAGAAGATCCTCTCCATCCAGCTCCGCGGGTTCGCCGCCAAGGGCAAGCTCGTGAAGGTCAAGGCCTCGTACAAGCTCTCCGACGCTGCCAAGAAGGCCGCCCCGAAGCCCAAGGCAAAGCCCGCCGCCGCCAAGACCGCTGCGTCCAAGCCGGCCAAGGACGCCGCCAAGCCTAAGAAGAAGGCGGCCGCAGCAGCCAAGCCAAAGAAGACCGCCGCCGCCGGGACCAAGCGCAAGGCGCCGGAGAAGAAGAAGGTCGTGGCGAAGCCGAAGAAGTCCCCCGCTGCCAAGGCCAAGGCGAAGCCCAAGACCGTCAAGTCCCCCGCCTCCAAGAAGGCCAGGAAGGTGTCCGCGTGAGATGGGTTGAGTTAGATCGTAGCTCTGATCGTGGTGTCGTGTTGGTTAGGAGTTGTACAAACAAGTCTGCCCCAAAAGTGTCTCTGGTGGTGTGTTCTGTGTTAGGCAGGCAAGCTCTATCTGCCATGGTTTCTTAGTGTAGCAAATGGTTAGGTTTCTGATGGTGCAGATGTATCCTGTTCTTCCTATATATGAAATCAACTTATGTTTCGGATTGCGCTTTGTCGCTTAATATATTAGGAAGATAGTGTTCTTGGTGGCTTCTCCCTGAAACACGATTACATGGTCGTGATCAAATCCCTTGATGTCCTGTGCATCACTAAGGATCCGGCTGCTTCGCTGTTCGTTTCGTATTGCGGCTTATTTTCTGCGCTTTATAATTCTCTGAAGTGATTTGGAGGGTTTTCGGTTCGGAAAGTTCGTGGTCCACTCTTCCTCGGCTTATCGAGTCAAAAGTATTCAATAGTATCCAAATCTGAGAGCTATATTGGTTGTAACTGTTCACCTAAAAAAAATTAGTTCCCTAAAGAGATGATTATTTGACTTGTTTGAATTAGTTGTGATGGAAAGTATGACCCACTTCAATAACAAACTAAATATCTAAATAAAATTCGGACTACATCATAAAATTTATTACAATAAATACTTTAAAACTAGATCTTATATGGATAAATTTGGATGATTTATAAAAATAATTTATTATCTAACTTAGTCTAAACTAGTTTTTGATCCAAAAACCTCCTTGACGGCTAGTTTGAGCTAGTTTATAAATTAACTCTAACCTCTCTCTAGAGCGATCCAAACTCTATTTAGCTGAGCTAGAGCGATCCAAACAGGGCTTGTAGAACAGTGGTCACCACCACTGTATTTTATCTTAGGAATCGTAGTCGCCCTGGCAAAAGACCAACGGTGCCACCGTCCATAGCCGCATTGGGAATTTGGGATCACATCGGCAGAAACGGATGGAGCCGATGATCCAAAATTTGCGTGTGTTCATCGGCGAGCCTCCGGATAGTCTAGTACAGCACAGGTCGTGGTGGCAGGGGAATCGCACGATGCGCGTGTTCGCCGCCCGTTTCGGCGGGCCGTTGGCCGTGGCGGCGAATCAATCACGTTCTGAGTGTGGCCGCGTCCGCGTCCGCGTTGGCTTCGCCAATAGTCGTTCACCTTCACCCCGCGCCCGCGTTTCTCGAGCCGGTAAAATCAAATTTCGTTGGCCGCGCGATTCAAAATTTTGGAGCCCGGATAACCGCGCAAAGCGCGGGTCGCCAACCTGATCCATTTGTTGTGGAGGCAAATGCCGCGATTTTTTTTTTAATTTTAACTCTTTTTTTAACTAAATTTAATTGTAACCTCGAATCATTTTTTTATTGCTAACCCTTTTGGCCGCTCCATCAGCCATGAACCAGCATTTCTCCTTTGTCCGAGCAGCAAACCTACTAACTCAACCATGGACCGTCAATGCCGCGAAGTGGGCCCGCCCTTGCCGCTCCATGATCTGCGGAGCGGTAAGGCTGCCGCTCCCCCAGCGATGGAGCGGCAAGGGGGACACCCGTGACCCGTTACTCCTTTCTGTTTCCACCCTCTCTCTTTGTCTCGCCGCGCCCGAGCCCCGACTCCCCAGCCTCCCAGCCGCCGCCGCCGCCCATGCCTCGCTGGCCTGCTGCCACTGACGGCCGGCCTCCTCCCCTGCCTCGCCCCTCCCCTGCCTCGCGCCGTCCCCACCGTGCCCTCCCCTGCGTCGCCCTCCCCAGCCGGGCGCCGTCTGCCGGCCCCCTCCGGCCGGCCAACCGCCCGCCGGCCGGCCACTACCCGTCCGCAGGCTCGCTGCCCCGGCCGGCAGTAGCCCTGCGCCGCAGTAGTCGGCGTGCCCACCGGCCCGTTCCCCGCTCCGCCCCGGCCGACGGCCGGACGGTTTCCTCCCTGTGTGTCAAGGTAATATTTTTTATTGTATTGTTTATAGTGTTTTTAGGATAGTTTTAATAGTTAGTGAATTTGTTAGTGACTTTGTAGATTAGTTTATAAATTAGTTTAGTTAGGTTATTTGTAGGGTTTAGTAGCTTATAAATTAGTTTAGTTAGAATATTGTTAGTGACATTGTGTAGATTAGTTACGATAATAGTAGTTAGCTAGACAATTGATATAGACTATTGTTAGTTTAGTAAGTTAGTATACTTATATAGATTCTAGTTATTTATGATTTATTGGTAGTTAGCTAATAATTGTAGTGGCCAATAAAATCATCGACCATTTGATAAACTTCGGTGGGATGGTTTTGTAGATGGATTGTTCTGTTCGAGTTTTCTATGGTGGAAGTGTTAGGAAATAAGATGGTGTTTTTGAGGATATGAAAGAGGAGTTAGAATGGTTTGATGAACCACCGACCTTCACTGACCTGTGTGCCCGCTTGAGTTCAATGTTTGGTGGTGATTTCATAATTAGGGGCAGATATGACAGTGGGACAAAATATAACAATTATGGTTTGATGTCCTTGTCTTCCTCTGCTCACTAGACCCGTTACAATAGGTTCTCCAAAGTTGTAATGCACACATGGCTGAGGTGGTTGTTGAGAATGACTATAGGTTGGAGGATGTTGATGAGGGTGTTGGAGGCGGTGACGAAGAATTTGGTACACAAGGAGATGAAACTCCGAATAACTTGGACATGGACGGACAGTTGACGCATGAGCAGTTTGATACCCATGTAGAAGGTCGTATAAACAACAACTATGATGTGGGGGAGTTTGAACGTGAAGAGGGCGAGGAAGCTGAAGATGAGAGGGTCCCTGATGTTGTTAGCAGTGATTCTGAGTCTGAGGACGAAGGGGATGAAGGGGTTACACCTGCTCAGAGGACTCATGTGCCTCCTAATGCAGTACCGGCTCGTGCCACGCCCTCATATGTTTCCGTGTCAGCACTTCATGCAATGCCGACTCATGGCGCGCTGGTCCATGAGTTACCAGAGGGTGATGCACCCTATTATGATCCATGGGGTAGGGTTAGCGAACCGATTCAGTATGTTCCACCTCCCCTTACACACAGAATGAACTAATGCAGTTGAGTGAGGGTGATGTACCTTTTACTGGCGTTCCAAACTACAGAGATGTCATCATGACACATATGACAGTCTGTGACACGGGTTTACAGATGGCAAGGCAGTCGGTGCATAACCCTCAGACCCTAATGCTTAGTAAGGGCATGGTCTTCAATACAATGGCAAAAATAAAGCTTTTTCTTCAGGACTATGCTGCGTTTCACCATAGATCTTATGTTGTTACTCATTCTGACAAAGAGTTGAGCTATCAAATTATCTGTAAAGCAAGTTATCCATGCATGTGGAAGCTTAGTGAGAGGAAGAAGCGTGATGGGAAGTGAAAGATACAATCGGTGGTCCAACCCCACACATGCTTGGATAACAGCGGGGATAAAACACATCCGCAGCTCACTGCACGTTATCTTGGTCGACGTATTCTGGCTATCGTTGACAAGGACAACGATGTCTTAGTGTCAATGTTACATGTGAACATATTTAACCTTGTCAGCTACCATGTGAAATACGACAAGGCTTGGCGTGCTAAGCAGATTGCACTTGCGATCCGATGGGGTAGTTGGGTGGAGACATACAACCGTATACCCCGAATATTGAGTGCAATGAAGTTCTACAACCTAGGTATGAAATGGTTTTTGGATGAGACTCGTCTGAGGCCTCTGCACAACCCGATGAGGCTTGTACTAGATCGGTTTTTTTGGTCGTTCGCCCAGACGGAGTGGGCTTTCTAGTTCTGTAGGCCTGTGGTACTTATTGATGACACTTTTCTCACCAGAAAGTACAGGGACACTTTGACGACGGCTGCTGCTGTTGATCCTGAGAATCAGATAGTTCCCCTTGCCTTTGCTTCGGCAGAGGGAGAGAACAATTCGTCGTGGTCATGGTTCATGAGGCTTCTACGTACCGAGGTACTTGGTGTGACTCGCCCCTATTGTGTGATCTCGGACAGACATGTAGGTATTCTTCATGCTGCCAATGAGCATATCGAAGGATTTCCGCCCATAGTACATAGATGGTGCATGCGTCATTTTGGCGCTAATTATTGGCGGCGACACAAGAAGAAGGAGGTATGTGAGAAGGTTAAGGCACAATGTAATGTACGTACAAAGTCTCGGTTCGAGGAGACATTGAAAGAGCTAGACAAGGTAATGAACGAAGCCGACAAATTATGGTTATATGACCAGATGGAACAAAAGGAAAAGTGGGCACTAGCATTTGACGAGGGTGGCTGATGGTATGGCATCATGACCACCAACGCGTCTGAGTCTTTCAACCATGTGTTTGGTGGAGTCCGAGGGTTGCCAGTATCAGGTGTTGTTGAGTACTCGTTTCTCAAGTGTAACGAATATTTTGTGAAGAGATGGCAGCTTGCGCAAAGAGATATAATTGAGACTGGGGTGTGGGGACAGGCAGCCCAGAATTTTATTGAGGAGGAAAAAGGCTATTCGAAGCAGCAGACCGGTGAGTCGTATAGAAATAACGGTTATATCTATAGTGTCAGAGGGCTTGGTGGCACAACTATGGGCGAAGAGCGTTATGGTGGACGCAACTACCGCGTTGATTTAGAGACCGTTCAGTGCAGTTGTAACGTCCCACAAATTATGCACGACCCTTACTCTCACATGATGACAACTTATAAGATGCGCGGATATGACTACCTGTCTTCGAGGTTTATGTCTCCATTGTACCTCCAGTCAAACACCATAAGAGTATGGGAGAAGAGTTTTGAGTCATATCTTGACCCTTTGCAATGGCCCCCATTTGATGGACCTCAGTATGCTTCCAATCCAGACCTTAAGAAGTTAGGTAAGGGTAGAAGAAAAAAGAAGCGTCTAAAGGGAGACATGGACGCTATGAGAGGGTACGGTGAGGACAGGTATGGAGGGAGAGACTTCAATAAGACACGTGGTTAAAATTTGTACAGTGTTTGCAAACGACCGGAACATAAGGCTAACTATCATAGACGATTTGGGCAACAGATCCGTTTATATTATTTTCTCTAAATAATATATGTTGTTCACTTGAATTTGTAATTAGCCAACATATTAGTTTATATTATGCTTTAAATTTGTTATCATGCTCATATTCTGTTTGGACTTGCACTAACTTGTTTTAAATGTATGGCAACATGATGGCTCCAGTTCAGCACGAGGAGCACGCGCTCCTTGAGGTAGAGTATGACAGGGACCACCGTGGTGCTCGCCACGAGTACGGCGCCATAGACCAGGAGTTGCCGGTTCTAAGGCCACGCACTCACCTCTGGAAGCTTCGGTGGGACGACCGTTTTGCGCCTTACATACAGCGTGCCGACTTCATGGAGATAGTACGTGTTGTACTACACAGACTTCATCCCTTGAACCCCGCACTTCTTTCTGCAGCTTTGGACAGGTAATCACCCTTGATAGTTTATATCAATCATTGTATTTTTGCCAGTTCACTTAGTTTGTTTTTGGGTGCACAGATGGAGGCCCGAGACTCACACATTCCACCTTCCTTACGGGGAGATGACCATCACACTAGATGATATGAAGGCGATTATGTGCCTTCGTATTGACAGCCTCTGTGTCACTGGCATCGTGGACAACGACAACTAGAGGGAGAAGGTGGTTGCCTTTTGTGGCGAGCTTCACGAGGACGACGAACAAGCAAAGAAGCATAAGTAAACAACTACATTGTTTTCCTGTACTAGTGTTTATTTGCCTTAGTTGCCTCTAATGGTCTTCTAAATTTGTAGGAAAACTTCTGGTGTCACCTCACCGTGGCTCATCGATAAGTTCAGCGATGGAATTCCAGAAGATGCTCCGGAGCAAATAGTGGATAGGAGAGCTCGGGTGTAGCTGTGGCACTTACTTGGTACGTTCTTGTTTCCTGACACGTCCGGTAACGTGGTCAACTAGATGTTCTTGGACACACTAGGCCAACCATGGGAGAATATTGACAGCTACAGTTGGGGCAACGCTGTTTTGGCGTGGACGTACAGGCAGTTCTGTAACGCCTGTCATAGCACGACCAAGAACCCCTCCCTAGAGGGTTGCTCCTACCTCCTGCAAGTCTGGTTATGGGAGCGATTTCCCGTGGGGCGGCCCAAAATACCTCAATTTCCTGTAAGTACATTTATATATTATGTAACATGGAATTACTTTTGCCTTCTGAAATGACTAACACATCAATGTATTTGCAGGACTGGGATGCCGAGCAGGGTTTGTCCACAGCTTTGTGGGTTTGGAGTGAAATCGAGCTGGTCACCGGAAACGCATAAAGGAAGTACAAGGAGTACACCGACATATTTGATATCATAACACACCTGCAGGTTAATTTATTTATTTATTTTGTATGGTTTATATTGTTTGCAGAATATTTATATTGTACCCGAGTTTTTGATATTATGTGTAGATCGTCTGGGAGCCTTGGGACAGCGACGAGTATCGTGAGTTGCTCAGTCCACGGTGTTGGAAAGAGAAGGACGAGTATCGGTCCGACTGCCCGCTCATTTGCTTTCATGTGGTTGAGATGCATTATCCGTACAGAGTTTGCAGACAATTTGACAGACTTACAGGTAACCCACCAACGCTGTACTCCACTAGCCAGCATCTGCATAGGTGATCAATGTTTTATGAATTTTAATGTTGCCTAATTAAATTATGTCGGCTCCAACTAATCATACGTTTTCTGCAGTCTTGACCGCAGACTGCGGAAAAAGGAGAAGGACTGTCGTCTGATACACGTAGAGTACATACAGAGGTGCTGCTGGAATCCTTGATGGGCGTCCGACGGGTGGCGGTGGCGTGGGAGTTGCCCTCGGCGGCTCCAGGCCGAGCAGCAGCACCAGCAATACGAAAGAGGGGGAAAGAGAGGGAGGGAAAGGAGGACTTACCAGTTAAATATGCACCAGACTTGCCGCTCCGCAGATCATGGAGCGGCAAGCCTGGCCCCACATTCCCCCGTTGACCGGTCGTGTTGCTGAGTCAGCGTAGCCGCTCCATCAGCCATGGAGCGGCAAAGACTCATGGAGCGGCCAAAAGGGTTAGTAATAAAAAAAATTTATTCTGTGCTAGAATTAAATTTAGTTAAAAGAAAGAGTTAAAATTAAAAAAAAAAAACGCAATACCGCTGGGTGCCCGCCTACCAGCCCAGGTCTTATCGCGAACTCTACCCATGCACCGCCAGCGCACGGGCGCTCGAGGGATGACAAATCAGGTCAGGTGTCCAAGTGTCCTATAAGATAAGATTCGTGTTGCCTTTACCTTTTCTTATATCTTATATGTAAAAAAATATATATTATTAGGTTTATTAAAAATAAAAATAGCAATTGTATTTATACATACAAATTAATTTTATTATAAAAATATATTTAATAACTTTATCTAATTATATACTAATTATACATAATATACATTAATGTTTTCTTACATGTATTTGGTTAAATTAAATGTATGACTTCTTAAAAGTGACACTTTTTATAGAACATTGAAAATAGTTCAAGTGGAGCAAATACTCGGCCTGTTTGGTTGGCAGGATTATACACTGCTGCCTGATTTCTTGTGAGAGAAAAATATTATTCTGGCAGGATTATACACTGCTGGCCGATTTCTTGTGAGAAAAAAACATTGTTCTGTCTGGATTTAAACCGGCTGAACAGGCTGACTATCCACGACCAAATCTGTAATTGTTACACCGCCCTCGACATATCCTGCTGGTGCAATTTTGATCTGCGACCGTGGTTGCTTGCGGGTTTCATATTTGAAGCACTTCGTCGGGTGTAATACCACAAGTAAATATATCATCATAATTGTGTTCATAAATATAGAAAGTTGAAAACAAGCAAAGTTTGTCATCATCTACCATATAGGTGCCATGTTATCACATATTCATCCGTCCTACAATAAAAAGGACCTATTGCATAACTGCCCTTTTTTAACTCTGACCGCATATTTACCCTTGTTTTTTTAACTTTGTATGTTTGCCCCTATTTTTCGAATCTGAAGCTTCTAGTTGTCCCTATTTCGTTTAGGAGAGTTAACGATGTTAAATACATGCTGAAAAGACATAAACACCCTCAATCTAAATGACCGCGTACAGTCACGCCGACCACGTGCTGTGTTGCTAGGCCCGCTCGCCGCCGGCGCTCGCGCCACGCCGACCCGCAACTGGCCGCCCACGCTCGCGTCGTGCCAGCCCGCCACCGCGACGGCCGCTCGCCGCACGCTACCGGCTTCCCGCCTGCGCTCCCGTCGCGCCGACCGCACGCGCTCGCGCCTGCTCGCCCGCACTCGCGCCGCGCGCCGGTGGCTGCCTGCCCGCGCCCCGCATCGCTCGCCCTCGCGTAGCTCTCACGGTGGTGCTTGAGGACGAACAGAGGAGAAGGGGAGATGTGTGTTTTGGATGAGGGGTAGTATAGTCTTTTTATGTTTTTTTTTTCTTTTTTAAAAACATTTTTAATCTATTATATACCAACAACTAACCGTGTCAAAAAATAGGGGCAAACGGCTTCAGATTAAAAAACAGGGGCAAACATGCATGCAAAGTTAAAAAAACAGAGACAAACGTGCTGTTAGAGTTTAAAATAAGAGCTGTTATATAATTGTCCTAAATAAAAAAGCACGTTTGGAATTCAAATCGACAAATTACTGTTTCTGTGAAATTACCAATTTACCCCTAAAAAGGTTCAGCTGATAGCACAGATGCAGCGGCGGCAAAGAGTCAAAGAGTGTGTTCGCACGATGTCGATGAGAGGCTTCAGGAATCCAGTCATCACGTATTTTTTCCACAACTTAATACGGAGTACTATTTTGTTATATTACTCCCACATGTATTTTCTCCTTTACTATTTTTTGGCACAGATTAATTCTATTTTGTTGTATTGGCCCCACACGTTATGTTATTCTTATTTTGGGACAAAATTCGAAACTTAGAAGTGATTTTTATTTTGGGATGGAGGAAGTTTTTTAAGATGAGCCAAAAATTTAATACTAGGTGCCGAGCATACATCTAGACTTTCTGTTGGATGAAATCCGTGTACTATCTGATTGGCACTCGCCAGCCCAAGTGCCCAACTGATCTCTCTTTCCTAACCTTTAAACTTTTTGCCGCATGGATGGAACCTCCCAAGAACAGGGCCCCATTTGTATGGATTATTGTCCACCTGACATTAATCACACACAAATGATCCAAGCCTTAAGAAGTCCATCAGGTGGATTCAACCAAGTCATCCACCTTTTCCGAGCTGGATCACTTCACAAGTACTTGCAGCATCGTACATTTATTACAAAATATAAATCAGAGTAAAAGTGAAAGATTTACATAACATTAATTAACAAAATGTAGTTTTAAACTTTCAAACTTAGGTTATTTCATTACCAAGTAGGAAACCTTGCCCTAGGTTTCGTACAAGCTTATTCGCCTTCTTTAACTTCTATAACTGACCAGCTGAAAAATGCCAGTCAAAAGGAGTCTCACCTGCAACAGGGGTTAACAAGCCCTGAGTACAAAAGTACTCAACAAGTCTTAACCGACCAGTTTATACTTTACTGGACAAAAGATATGCAGGTTAAGTGGGTATCAAGGTAGGTTTGCACCAATACCAAAGCTTTTGCGGAAATGAGCATTTAATTAAACATTTTAAATTGATTTGTTTATGGTAAACAGTTACCCAAGTATCAATCGCAGTTTTGATCCATAACGTGGTAACAACCATATTCATAAAAATCATACAAGGTATCCAGTTCAAGTTTCATTAGCTACGTTGAGGACAAAAGAGTCGAGTCTCCATAACCGAGGAGCACGACGATTTGAATCGATTAAGGCCCAGCTGGGGATTCCTTATCACACGACATATGTAGCACTAAAGCTTGCATATGACAACCTTTCTTCGGATCCTCCACCCAAGACCGGGTTCCGCCATCCGAGAGCACAGTACACCTCCCATCCAGCCGTAGGCCACACCTAGGCTAGGAGGGTATACACTACTCTCGCCATCTCTCCACTCCCAGTGTGGGTTAACCGTTCTTAGCATGGAATAGCCGAAGTCTAGCTTCCCGAAGTATGTGACCAGTACTGCAAGGTCTCGTCCCAATAGCATCCACAACGGACGTTCCTAATCGACACAGGCGGAAAGAACCCGCTCACCAGACGGCCCATCTGGTGGCTCACCAACACCGTGTCCGCCCGGTCTCAGTTTATTACTCCCCACATTCTTTCCATTCATTCCAAAAAGTAAGTTAAAATTCTCAAAGGGAGTATTCTCTTAAAATTCACAGGTGACAGGCAATCACCTGGTTTTTCTGATTCTAAGCATGGCTAAGCTTTCATATCAATTTTGTATCTCAACGGTATCAAGGAAAAATACTGAAGAATCAAGGTAGATAATGCATCAATTAGGTATATATTCATTTGAGAAAATAGTTTTTCATGCAATACTTAACTTTAAGCTTAGCAGAAATATACTTTTAAACACAAGGGAATTGTTTAAATGCACCGGGGCTTGCCTTGAGTTGCAGGGTAGACGACCTCGGGGTCTGCACCACAGATGCCAAACCCGACCTCGAACGACTGCTGATGAACTCCGATAACGTGGCTTACCACGTCCCCGATTCGTTATCTATACGAGAAAGTAACATGCCATGTCTAAGATGATGCGTGAATAGTAGACATGATGCTTGCATAGCAATCACAAAACTTGAATAATAATTACATTACTTAACAAAGGTGAAAGAAACTTAGTTGATTAAGGTGTAATTAAGATTAAGTAAGCCTTGAGTACAACTTACCTTCACGGTACAGTTGCATACTTAAGACTTCATTAAGGATTAAAGTTTAATTAAGTTAAACTAATCAAGTTAATAATTATATCCAATAGAACTGAGCAGGATTAAGTTTTATTTGCATTAAACCAGATTAAAATTTATTTTGATTAACCGGTCAAGTTAATACTTGTATGTAAAAGCACTAAGTAAATAATTACATGATCACTCATCAAACAAGACCAAAGTCATTAGGGTTAATGACTTTGATTAGCAATCAACCCTAAAAGCCACTCAAAATCTAGTAGTTAGGGTTTTCTAATTAATTAACACTTTAATTAGAGCTTTTATTATTTACCTAAGCAATAATTAATAAAACTCAAATAATGAATTAGTTACCAAATGACATTATCATTATGTCCTGAGGTCATCACTCAACCCAAAAGTTCAAACAAATTCTAAGATTATCACTGGTACTAGTTGGACTTCGTGTTGGAGCCAGGAGGCCACAAAAGGATGGACCAGGCGGACAGAGGAGGATCAATGGGTTGCATCGGACCCCAAATACACGGATTTTTACAATTGTGCACCTGGTCATGGCAATGACCCACACTTTCTGTGCCTCATCCTCCTACGGGCCACGTGCATAGGCTAGTTGATAGTGTTGTGTGTACAGTATAGGGATAACAATTGATTTGTACCTAATGGGTATCACTCACCATACTTATATTCGTGAATTCATCGATTATTTTTGCACCCATAAGAAACAATGAAACATACTTATGTACCGGTGTAATTTTGTGTCCATGCCCACATGGGTAGCTACCCACGAGTTACTTGTGCCCGAGAAGAAATAAAATGCATGCTTAAACTATGACTAAATGAGAAAGCAATGGAATAACAAATATGTAACTTAGTGTGCTAGTTGCTTTGTTGGATCATATTTTAGAGTATATTAGCAAATGAGTCCATGCGCTACAGCTGGAGAAAAATATTATCAAACTTTAATGAGCAACAAGAATAGAAGTGTTGCATATTTGTTTATGTTTTACCCTTTTATAAAAACTATCTATAGAGCTGTAATTTATTTTTTGATGATAACAATATTTACAATATAAGTTTATATTAATAGTAGAATGATAGTATCCAATTAAGTCCGTATCAAATTACAAACAAATAATTTGATAATTTTTTTTTCAATATTAAACACGGAGATGGCAATGAAATCTCATCCGTATCAATTTGTAGAGAAACAATGTCTAATCACCTCAAACCCGCCCGCGCTATAAGAGTACCTAAGTACGTAAGAGCATCTCCAAGAGATTAGCCAAATTGTTTTCTAAATGTAAATTTGGCTATTATGAAAAGAAAAGATGTCTCCAACAGACTCTGTAAATGACTCTCTAAATTTAGAATATCTTCAATCCACCTCATTCGCTCTCTATCTTTGGATAGCCTACCTCACTAGTCATCTAGACTTTTCATTTTACAGAGTCTGTTGGAGCAATATAGTATTATCTATTTTAGAGAGTAATTAAATCACTAAATTTGGCTAGTATATTTACAAAGTCTCTTGGAGATGCTCAACATAGCTCTTGATATCCATCTCCAGTCAGCCCACCAAGGCTCATCATCGGCTTATGTATATATTTCGATTTGTGAAACCCTAAGTCCAGCATATCCTCTTGGTTCCCATGTCCTCCGGTTCCGGAGCCGCCAACCAAGGCCTTGTTCACTTCCCTTCAAAATTCCAAATTTTCTGTCACATCTCTGTTCCATCGAATCTTTGAACGCATGCATGTAGTATTAAATATAGATAAAAAATATAACTAATTACACAGTTCATCTGTAATTTGCGAGACGAATCTTTTGAGTCTAGTTACTTCATGATTGGACAATAATTATCACATACAAACGAAAGTGTTACAGTGTCAAAATTCCAAATAATTTTGGATCTAAACACCCCCAAGCCAGGTACCCATTGCATCTGATGTCCGTGGAGACAAATGGACCTCAAAGAAAACACCATCAAGAGTTTTCCAGGCGTCAGATTATTTCAAGTTCTTGTTCTTCAGAATACTTTTGGTTCAGTTGCTAGCATTCACTAATCAGTATAAAAGTATGGGTCCCTTTTCCTTACTAGTCACAGTTCTAGTATTATGGGCATGAGGATACTGTACAACGGCCTTAAATGTACCCTACATCGTCTGGCTAAACACAAGTCTCGAAACCAGTGACTATGAGTACTGCACGCTAGTCTGATGTTCATGATCTCAAGCACACTTATATTGCCCGAGTAAAATAAGGTTTGTTTAGACCTTTGCTTTCTGATTATAATCAGTTGTACTACTTGATTCATTGGTGAAGTGATTTTATAATTAAAAATAATTGTCTTTGATTCTTTAGCTTAAACTCTCAAAATCTTCATGCACTCCAAAGAATTAGGTGAACCTATTTTTTTCATTTCTCAATTTCTTTGTTCATTTTAGAAAATCTTTTTACAAAATCAGTAGGGAATCATTTCTCATTGAAAATTTAATAACAACAATGATTCTTCCTTAGAATGTGCTCGACGGAGCGCTGGCAAACGACCCCTAAGTATTCAAATGGTGATTATTTGTAGTTGCGCTTAAGGGTGGAGGCAGGACCAGTGCTATTAGAGCTACAACATTGGTCTAGCTCTCAAAATCACCATAGACACTATTGTCATTGTTGAGTACATGAAAAATTGCTAGCTCTCACCTCACTCAAGCAACAAGGGTTGATCAATTCAGATCTAGTTACTACTTTCATTCTAAATTATAAGTCATCTTAAGAACTGATAGTCAAAGCATCTTAAGTTTAATAGATAAAATTATAAAAATTCATAATATCAAACTATGTAAATATAATTAATAAAGAATCTAATTATATTTAATTGACATTGTAAATATTATTATATAATTTTCGTTCAAAAGTTAAGATGCATTAACTCTCAAGATTCTTGAAATACTTTATAATTTAGAATGATGGGAGTATATTTTTAGCCCTCGTAACTTAGAGCCTCCTTTTTCTCTATTTTCGTCTTCGTCACTAGCCGGGCTAATAAAATGGCACCACCAGCTGCTCTCATCTACTCACCAAATAATCAACAGGAGATTCGACTATGAGAATGACTTGCCTGGTGATAGTGTGACCACTTAGCCACCACCAGACTTGCTCTCTCCAGCAAATAGAGGAGTGCAAGCGAGACTGTTAGCATCCACATATGTGTCCGTATCCAAACTCCTTTTCGAAAGATCTATCCGTATCTAAACTCAACCGTGACACATCAATGCTTGGGTGGTGTACATCATTATCGTGTATCCAACCTCAATTATGCACATTTTTTCATGACTCCCTATTCTCCGATGAGGCTAGCAGGTTAAGCAACGTGATCAAACTGCATTCGTCTAGATTGCACTCACTTCTGTTCACTCTCACACGTGCAGGAAACAAATGAAACACCACCCGGATGCGTTGCCCCGAACGGTTGCGTAGTGTTTTCTGTGAACTCCTAATATACAGTACTTGCTATTAGTATACTCCGTGTTATACTGTTATTTATCAGTGATGAAACGTCTGGTGATGGATGATGATGGACCAAGCATCCAATGGCAATTTCAAACCTGACACTAACCTAATAACCTCTTAGATTTGGGCACTCAACTAATCAGGTTAACTTCCTGTCGGCCTCGGTTCCAGAAGGAACTGATCTAAAAACCTCCCCGCCACGCGAAGCAAACGCACCAAAATCGCGGGCCTTCCTCTCCCTGATTCGCTTCCCTCCTTCCCACTCCAAGCACCAACCCGAGCGCCCGACGCCGCGCCGCCCCTGCCTCCGGCGCGGCGCTCCGCGTCGACACCCCGCGCACACTAGTCCTTGCCGACGCGCTCAGCGTTCAAATGGACACGGGGAGCGGGCCCGCGCTCCAGTACTTCCTCTGCCTCGCTTGGGTCGCGGCCACCCTCCCCATCGCCGCCGCCGCGCTGCCCATCCCCACGGCCGCCGGCGGCCGTTTCATCCACGGCCTGCTCTGCGCCTTCTCGTCCCGCGGGAAGACAGTCAGGCCCTCGTCCTCCTCCAAGGCGGTAAGATGGGTGCTGGCTTGCAACAAGTTGTTGTTGCTTGGTCCGATATGTTCATACTGAATTTCTGTTGATTATGGATTGATTTGGCAACATAAAGCGTGTAGGGTCTAAACAAACAGTTGATGCTTGACCCCGTATGTTCATGCTGATTTTCTGTTGGTTATGAATTGCTCTATTAACACATAAGCATGTAGGATCTAAACGGTGCTTATGTCAACTGTGCTGTTTTTCTTGTCCAAGTTAAATTGCGGATTAGTTTGAATTCTACTCCCTCAGTTCCAAGTTATAGTTTACTCTAGCTTTATCCTACATCTAGGATATTAAATGAATGCTTTACCAATACTGTATTTCATAGTGGATTTAATGAAATTAATTTGATGTTATAGATGTTCATGTTTCTATAAACTTGATCAAACTAAGAGAAGTCTAAATTAGGACAAAGCAAAACTGATATATAGTTGAGAGAATAAAGGAGATTTTGCTTTATCTACAAATAAGGTTCCTATGAACTTTACATAGCTGTGGAATGGTTGCCATGATGCTTGAAGAGGGAGAAATAGGAAGTTTTGGAGTAGTCAGTAATCACTGTAGCTCACACTTTTGGTTAGAGGTGGTGCCATAAACCTGTACATATATGTTCCTGGTTACTGGATAGCTTATTTTTTATAGGATGCTAGAGAAAATCTGATAGAATTTTGAGCTGATGTAATTACTTTGCTGAGATGTTGGCTTGTAAATTACTGAGCTCCTGCTAGATAGTACCTCCGTCCCAAAAAAAGGATACAATTATGGATTTGGATGGAACAAACTTCTGTAAGTTTGTATAAGGTTCTAGAAAATATTATTAACATTTGGTATATTATAAAAATTATATTCCATGATTAATCTAAGGATACAAAATGTAAGTAAAATTTTGACAACTTTTGAAAAGTTTCTTGAGACATGAGTTTCCAAAAACATGGTTATTAGCTTGTTAACTAGCTATATCAAGTTCGAGGTTTAGTTATGATAAATTGACAATTTTCAAACCATATGCCAAATGAGTCCCATGAAAATAAAAACTGATACTGTGTACTATTAACAGCGAGATTTATTTTCCTGAACACATCAACAGCGACAGTTAACTAGTTAGATATTAATTTTCTGTTGAGCAGTTATTTTAAGCATCAAAATTTTGCGACTCTCAGAAACTCACTTATAATTCTTCTCTAAAATTGCAGAGGTTCACTGTTCCACAAAAATTCTTCTTGCATTTTTACGTGGTGGGTGCGGTTGTGACAACTAGCTTGCTACCTGCAATATGGTTCTATGCATACATGAAAATGACACCTTTGATGCCAGAACCATCGAGTTACTCCACAATTGCTAGCCATCTTGTTGGTGGTTCAAATTCATTCTCTTTGGCAAATTTCTGGTCGTCACGCCCCATGGAACACAAGTACCGTGTCTGGCGTACTGTATTTGTACTGATATTGATGGAAATTCAGGTCCTGAGACGCCTATATGAGACTGAACATGTTTTCCACTACAGCCCTTCAGCTCGAATGCACATCATGGGATATCTAACGGGTATTTTGTAAGTTCCACAGTGCCTTTTCATTTGACTTCCTCCATTTTCTTGACTTATATAAAGTAATATAAGGCATGCCTGAAATTCAAAAAAAATGTAAGGCATGCCAATTTGTATATATATTCCCTCATTTTCTTCCCTTCAACCTTTGTCATAACTCATAATTCACATGTCTGTGCTAAAAGATCCTATATGGATGTTCTTTTCTGTATTGTGATAGCTTGTGCACATCTTATCCACATAATATGAAAATACATTGGATTAATCAGCAAGAAAATACTTTAGCAGATCAATTAGCCTTGATCTGTCATGATTATGTGGCACAGAAAATAACGTAACCTATTGGTGCCAATATCAGCTCCTAGTGTTGTAGGCACTGGTGTGGCTTGTTTGGTGGGGCTATGTTGTTCGACCTGTGTTGATGTCTCATACCAACAGGCTGGTTTAGTTTTTAGTCTTAGTCTTTTGTTGCTTTTAATTGTTTTGGTTTGTTGTTGTTGTTGTCGTCGTCGTCGTCATAGCTGCTGCTTGACTCTTGGTGGTCATGTCCCTCTGTTGTTTCTCTTGTGTCACCGAGTCTGGGTTCATCTTCTTTTTAATATAGTTGGTAGCTCTCCTACCTGGTTCGTTTCAAAAAAAGGGTCAAAATTATGGCTGGCTTTCTTTTAAGAAATACATGAAGTTATTGACCTTTGCTGTAATGGTGATATTACCTAGAGGTTTACACAAACCATTACATATTTATATAAGAAATAATTTGGACAAATATCATTGCACTGGCCCTCTCTTTCATTGTATTAGCCTTGGGATGACATATTATTTATTTTTTCCTGCCAGCTACTATGTGGCCGCACCTTTATCACTTGCTAGTTCTTGTCTTCCTGAAGCAATACAGTATCTTCAATATCAAATAGCTGAGTTCATAGTGAAGGGTCGAGCAAGAATGCCAGATCTAGCAATTGACCCATCACATCTCTTGAAGCCTCTTCTAAAGTTGGGGTGGTGCCAGTGGATTGGTGCTGTTATTTTCATCTGGGGCTCACTCCATCAGATCCGCTGCCATGCAATTCTTGTATGTATTCACTTCTATCATTCTACTAGTTATTTGTTTGTTGCAAATGCGAACAACATACAATAGCGGTTGGTGTGTATATAATGTGCCCATGTTTGAAACCACAAACAAGAATTGTTTTCAGTTAGTGTAAAGATGATGGTTGTTTGATATGCATTTTTCCTGGCAAACTTGTTGGAGGCACTTTTACATAGTTATTTTATGCTTTTGGATTTCATTGTTTTTGTTTTCTGCATTGGCAGGGATCATTGCGTGAACACAAAGATTCTGATGAATATGTAATTCCGTGTGGTGATTGGTTTAGTCGTGTGTCTTGCCCTCATTACCTTGCTGAACTAGTGAGTTCCTACTCTCTTCCAGTCTTAATTACTATCCAGGATGTTGCAGGTACTGATGAATATGGCCAGTCTCAATGGGGGTGTCATCTGGGTTTCATTCGCATTAAATATGTTGCCACATAGGCACTTTTGATGACATGACAGTGTATTTAAGAAGAGAGAAGAAATGAGTGTCATGGGGATGACACTCTCTTGGCACAAATACCAACTCACTATGAGTCTTGGAATTAAATGCCTATGAAACTATAGAATGAAACTCTCCACTGAGAGTGAGTGTTTCATTTCATTTTGTATGACATGGCGGTCTTGGAAACAACGTCATGAAACTCTCCATTGAGACTGGCCTATGGGAGATCCCACTAAAGTGTTATAAATAATGATGTCAAGTGAATGTGGGCTACCAACAAAATAAAGTTTCCATTTCTGTAATTTTATTAGGGTCTAGGAACCTGGATGTTGGGAAGGGTTTACTATTGGTGGATGAGGGTGCTAACAAACAAGGAATTTTCATACTTCCCTTATGCCAGATTTCTTTTAATGTTTATACTGAAGTTCTATGTGATGTAATGAAACTTCTCATCAAATATGCTATGGCCCCCATTTTTCCAACATTTTTTCTCTCGAAAACGCAGGAGAACTGCGTTTCTTTGTATTATGAAAAAAAGTGCTGAATATTGTTCTTGGATTAATGGGCTAACCCTAGAAGGGTAGCAATATAGTGTAGGCATACATGAGCCTCATGGGCCTATACACACACATTCCAACACCCCCCCCCCCCCCCCCCCCCCCCGTAGTCTCAACTACCGGCGCAGCGGAGTTGCAAACTGGACAAGAAAGAAACAAGAGCACACACACACGAGCCCCCCCACAGACGCAACTAGCCACTAGTGATGTTGAGGCTGGAGCGAAACTCAGAGAAGGTGGAGGACGGGAGACCCTTGGTGAAGATGTCGGCAAACTGCGAGGTGGTCGGGACATGGAGAACCCGGACATCACCGATAGCGACCCGATCCTGAACAAAGTGGAGGTCGATCTCCACATGCTTGGTCCGCTGGTGCTGCACAGGGTTGGTGGAGAGGTAGACCGCGCTGACGTTGTCGCAGTAGACAAGCGTGCTCCGGGAGAGGGGGCTTTGGAGCTCAGCAAGAAGCTGTCGGAGCCAAGAAGCCTCAGCCACAACCGTTAGCCACAGCGCGGTACTCCGCCTCGGCAGTGGAACGGGAAACCACTGGCTGGCGCTTGGACGACCAAGACACCAAGTTGCCGCCTAGGAAGGCAGCGTAGTCGGAAGTGGAGCGCCGAGTGTCTGGACACCCGGCCCAGTCGGCGTCGGTGTAGACCACGAGCTCGGAGGAGGACCGGTGGAGTAGAAGGCCGTAGTCGACAGTGCCGCGGAGGTAGCGGAGGAGCCGCTTGAGAGCAGTGAGGTGTGGCTCACGTGGATCATGCATGTGGAGACATATCTGCTGCACTGCATAGGTGATGTCCGGCCGGGTGAAGGTGAGGTACTGAAGAGCACCGGCAAGGCTCCGGTAAGCAGTGGGGTCAGTCACTGGGTTGCCCTCGGCCTCTGACAGCTTGGCCTGAGTGTCAACTGGAGTGGAGCAGGGCTTGCAGTCAGTCATCCCAGCGCGCTCCAGGATGTCAAGAGTGTACTGGCGCTGGTGAAGGAGGAGTCCAGTGGGACGAGGCTCAACTGTGACCCCGAGGAAGTGATGCAGCACACCCAGATCCTTCATAGCAAACTCCTGCTGAAGAGAGGTGATGATGCGCCGGAGGAGAGACGGACTCGAGGTTGTCAGCACAATGTCATCAACATAAAGCAGCAGATAGGCAGTCTCATCTCCATGGCGATAGATAAACAGAGACGTATCTGACTTGGCCTCCACAAAACCAAGTGTCAACAAGAAGGCAGCAAACCGAGAATACCAAGCCCGAGGCGCCTGCTTGAGGCCGTAGAGAGACTTGTTGAGCCGGCAGACCATATCAGGATGAGAAGAATCAACGAAACCCGCTGGCTGACTGCAGTAGACTGTCTCAGTCAGATGACCATGCAGAAAAGCATTCTTGACATCCAGCTGATGCACGGGCCAGGAGCGAGAGAGAGCAGTGAGAGAACCGTGCGGACGGTAGCCGGCTTCACCACTGGGACGTCTCGTCGTAATCGACTCCAGGGTGCTGAGTGAAGCCCCGGAGAACCCATCGAGCCTTGTACCGCTCAAGGGTACCATCAGCCCGCCGCTTGTGTGTCCAGATCCACTTGCCCGTGACCACATTGGAGCCCGGTGGACGAGGCACCAGATCCCATGTCTGGTTGGCGAGGAGGGCCCCGTACTCCTCTTCCATCGCGTGACGCCAATGAGGGTCCGACAAGGCTTCACGAACGGAAGAGGGTATCGGAGAGACCCGCGACTCACCGGGCATCGCCGCAAGAGCCCGGGGCGGCAAGGTCCCAGCCGCGTGCCGCGTCACCATGGGCTGAACATGACGCGGGTGTCGGTGCAGAAGAGGCAGGTGGTACACGGACGACACGTCGGGTGCAGTCGTAGGTGGCGGCGTAGGGGTCGCCGGCGGAGAAGAGGCCACCGATGGAGGCCGAGGCGGTGACACCGGCGAGGCGGCCGGCTCCGGGTGCACGGGAGACGGCCGCAGGCGGCGCTGGTAGACCCGCCCGAACCGTGCAGGTGGTGGCGGAACCGCCGAAGCAGCGGGGCCCGAAGTCGACGGCCCCGCATCTGATGGCCCCGCATCGGTCGCAGGGCAAGCACCAGAGGGCGTCGGGCAGGTGGCCGGACCCGGCGAGGGTCCGAAGGACGGCGAAACGGCGACCGGGCCCGGCGAGGGGCACGGAGGAGCAGTACCTGCAGGAAACAAAGGCAAAGGTGGCTGGTCCACCGTGTCAGCGGGAAACAAGGAGGAGATATCTGTGGTGGGTGGTGAGGTGGTGAAGGGGAAGACAGACTCGTCAAACACCACGTGACGCGAGATGAGGACTCGACGAGAGGTGAGATCGAAGCAACGGTACCCCTTGTGATCCGGGGAGTACCCAAGGAAGACACACAGAGTCGACCGGGGTGCCAGCTTGTGGGGAGCGGTGGCAGTGGTGTTAGGGTAACACGCACACCCGAAGACACGAAGGTGGTCATAACGAGGGGGGGTACCGAAGAGAGCGTGGTGTGGAGTGGGAGCTGGACAGGCAACAGAAGGGAGGCGGTTATGGAGATAGGTGGAGGTGTGGAGACTCTCAGCCCAGAAACGAGCAGGAAGTGAAGCCTGGAAGATAAGGGTGCGCATGGTGTCGTTCGTGGTACGAATCATGCGCTCAGCCTTGCCGTTCTGGGAGGAGGTGTAGGGACACGACATGCGGATCTGCATACCGTGAGAGAGGTATGATTATCAAACTCACGCCCATTGTCACACTAGACGACCTTGATAGTGAGGCCGAACTGAGTGGACACCCAAGCGAAGAAGTGGAGGAGCGTGGAGAAAGCATCAGACTTGAGACGCAAAGGAAAAGTCCAAGAATAGTGCGAGAAATCATCAACCACGACAAGGTAGTATTTATAGCCAGAAATGCTCATGACAGGAGACGTCCATAGATCGCAATGTACAAGATCAAAAATCTGGGTGACATGTGAAGTAGAGGTAGGGAAAGGAAGACGAACATGACGACCCAACTGACAAGCATGACAAAGGTGCTCATCATGAGAGCGAGTACATGTTATGTCGGATCTACTACTAAGTTGTGTCAAAATGGCATGGCCAGGATGCCCAAGACGTCGGTGCCATGTCGTGGAGGAAGAAGTGGTGGCAAAAGCAGCTGACGGCCCGGAGGACGAAGCGGAAGAAGTGGATGCAGGAAACCGAAGGGTGTAAAGGGGCCCCGAGCTGTCACAACGGAGTAGAGGACGCCGGGAAGCCAAATCCTTCACAGTAAGACCAGAGGAGTCAAATTCAACAGAACAAGAGTTGTCAGCTGTAAAACGACGAATGGAAAGAAGGTTATGAACCATAGAGGGAGCAACCAGGACATCAGGAAGCCGGAACAGACCGTGAGTGTGAGCGGCACCCACGGAAGTGACAGGAAGACACGATCCATTCGCCACCATGATGGACGAGGGGTGGGAGGAGGAAGGAGGGTAGACAGAGGATAGTATACCGAGGTCGGAGGTGGTGTGGTAGGTGGCACCCGAGTCCGCTACCCAGTCCTGGCCGACTGGAGGAGTGAGGGCCAGGGTGCCGAAGGAGCGGGCCAAGGCCATCGGGTCCCAACCGACAGGCCCGGGCGTGACCCCGGGAGGTGGAGTCCACGAAGCCGAGTTCGGGGCGAACGGGACCCCGACGAGCATGGTCGCCGGTGGCCTGGAACGGCCACATGGAGATGCGCCCGGTCCAGGGGTTGGTGAAGGTGGGCCAAGGTGCACCCCGTGGCGGCGTGGTCGCCCCACGCCCCGGACCCGCACCACGCCCGCCCCCACGGCGACGACGACCACCACGCCCCCCCCACCCCCGCTCGGCCCGGGAGGAGGAGGACCCAGCAGGGACGACGTAGCGGCAGGACGGGGTGACGGAGTAGCCGCAAGGGCTGTCGAAGAGGACGAGGACCCCGGAGCGGGAAGGGACCCAGGCTGGATGCCCTGAGTGATCTCCTCCAGGCAAAGGTTGTCGCGGACCTGCAGGAAGGAGGGGAAGGGCTTCTGACGGGCGATCCACGTGCGGAGGTAGGCGTAGCGCTCGCTGAGGCCGCGAAGGACGTTGAGGACCAAGTTCCGGTCCTCCACGGCCCAGCCAAGGTCACCAAGAGCGTCGGCCATGGTCTTCATCTTCTGGCAGTAGTCGCGGACGGAGAGGTCACCTTGGACAAAGGTACGGAAGGCCGCGTCGAGTCGCAAGGCTCGTGCCTCGGCATTGCCCAAGAACTGACCCTCAAGGGCCAGCCAGACACTCTGAGCCGTGCTCTCAGGGCCGCCGCGAACGAGGTCGTGGAGGTCGAGGGTGACAGTCCCGAGGATCCAAGACCGGACGATGCTGTCAAGGCGCAGCCATGCTGCGGTCCGAACCGCGGGCAGAGTGTCGGTGAGGACGTGGTCGTCGAGGGCGTAGCGGCGAAGGGTGAGAAGCACCAGGTCCTTCCAGCGGGCGTAAGAGGCCGACTCGGAATCAAGGACGACTGGGACCAGGTTCCGGATGTTCTGGACGGCGCCGGCCTGGTAGTGCAGCTGCGCGACCTGTGGGTCGAGCGAGGCGGGCCAGAGAGCCACCGGGAGGGGTGCGGTCCAGGTGTCGGAGGTGGCGGTGGCTCTGGCGTCGGGGTACACCGGGTGGGCAAGACGCTGCTCTGCCGCGGCGATCTGACGGGCGAGAGCATCGACGGCGTCACGCTCTCGTACCCAAGCCTCAGCAGCCGCACGCATGCGAGTCTGGCCATCCGCAGCTGCTGCCCGGGCAGCGACAAGGGCCGCGGCCAGGGCGTAGTCCGCCGGAGGCGCGTGGAGGAGGGGCTGGAAGGTTGGCGGGGCAGGGAAGGCCCCCGTTCCCGGCGTAGCAGCAGCACTGGACGGGCGCCCACGCCCACCAGGGGCATCCCGAGGCCCCCGGCAGCCGCAGCCGCGGCGTAGGCGGCGTAGGCAGCAGCAGCCCCGCCCGGGAGAGCCCCTGTGCTGGTCAGATCCGCGAGCCCCCAGGCGCCAGGGAGGCCCGCGAGTCCCCCCGTACCGGCCGCAGCAGCCAGAGCAGCAGCAGTAGTCGCAGCGCCGGCCGCGTCCAGGACCTCGGTCGCACCCTCCAGGGCCCCGTCGGCGGCATCTGCAGCGGCGTGCGCGACGTCGTCCGCGGCGGCGGAGCCCTCCTCGACCAGTAGGGTGGCGGCGGCGGGTCGGGGCAGAGCAGAGGCGGCAGGAGGACGCCCGGCGACGTGGGCCCAGCATGTCGGGGCTGTCGGGTTGGGGAGGGGAGGGAAGACATGGAAATAGGAGGGGGGAGGGGGAGGAGGGCCGCCGGCGGGAGGGGCGGCGCCGGCCATGGTGCCGGCGGCGGCCTGGCGGCTGGAGGCAGGGAGAGGTGGGAATCCCTAACCCTAGCTTGATACCATGCTGAATATTGTTCTTGGATTAATGGGCTAACCCTAGAAGGATAGCAATATAGTGTAGGCATACATGGGCCTCATGGGCCTATACACACACATTCCAACAAAAAGGAGAGACACGAACCCTTAGACAAACACACCAAAACAAGTTCAGTTCACTTCACAAGGTTACACAGATTGTTGATGACAAAAGACAGAACAACCTGGCCTAGCCTAAGCCTGCTACTGTTCCCCACCCAGTGCAAGGGCAAGGAGGAAAGAAATTCCTTTAGCCCCGGCCAAATTCCAGTCCAGCAACTCCTCTTTAGCGAGCAAAATTGCTCAAGCTAAAATTTTGAGGTGCCGCAGAAAAGAGACACTGGTTATGGAGTTCTCAAATTGTCCAAGCTCCCAGAATTATAATAGAGTTGAGCTCCTTATGCGTCTGATTATCCATTTTGCCAACCTAGTTTTCTCTGCATTATATATCTCAGGAGGAGAATATACATATTCTTAAGGATGATAAAAATATAGTGTTACCTTAGGAACATGATTTATTTCACCATTGGCAAATATCTAAATGATGTATGTGCTGGACATTTTGCTGTTCTTTGTCTATCAACATATAGTGCACTGAACTTTTGGGTTTGAAATCAGTACTTTATAACATTTGCTGTTTATTTTGGTATATAGGTAATCTATTTTGGCATGTTGATAGCTAGCGGTGGATCAGACATTTCGGTGTGGTTCCTGTACCTTTTTGTGGTATGCTTCATTGACTTTTTAAACATTTGGTGTTCAGAATCCAAGCAAGTTGTCATTATGGATCCTTTCATTCTCTTTCGTCGCACCTGGCTGAACTGGCACTCCTTTTGTGCAGATAACAAATTTGTCCTTTGCGGCGGTACAAACACATAAATGGTATCTTCAGAAATTTGAAGATTACCCTCGTTCTCGCTACGCAATCATTCCATTTGTATGCTAGACGCGTCCAGAAATGCCAACAACATTTGTTGTCTGTTTTCATCTGCTTGCACAAGTCCGACATGTAACAGATAATCATGTAAATGTGACGACCAATTGAATTGCTGCAATGTTTAACTTAAGTAGTTCCGATCATTCTGAATGTACTTATAAGGTTATGTTTGTATATGTAGATTATAATATACAGATATTTGATGTACAGTAGTATTAATTAACACTTTTTAGCATTGAAAATAAAGTCCTTCAGAACCAGAGACTTATCAAGTACTCCCTCCATTCCAAATTGTAAGACGTTCTAGCATTTCTAGATACATGGTTTTTGCTACGCACTTAGATATACACTGACACTGTGTTTAGATACATAGTAAAATCTACGTATATAGAAAAGCAAGAACAACTTGCAGTTTGGAACGAAGGGAGTAGTGACTATCTAGCTGATAGTGAGACAAATGGTGTTATTATTCATCATACTTTCATTGTCTCAGCCTTCCATGTCATCAATGATACTTATTTGATCTTAGGTAAGTTATATGTCTGGTAGTCTGATCTCTGCTAAGAAGGGCTTCCGTTTGACATCTTGTTTGAAAGCCTACTGCAAGCACTGTGCTGGGGATTGCATTTCAATCAGTGTGTTTGAATCTTTGATTATGTCAACCCTAAATTTCTAATTCTAAGGCTTTCTCAGGTTTCTGCTTTTACAGCAGACTAAATCTTTACTGGGAATGGAGATAGGTATGATTAATGAGAAATTGGAATGATCTTAAGCCAAAAGGACAATCTACGTAACTATTATGATCATGGACCAGATACTTCAGTTGGATCATCCGTTATCAGGTGCGCCTTGTTCTCTGGTAATTTTCTTCTGTATTGAACATCACAATTTGCTGGTATTACTGCTTTTGTTACTGAAGAGTGAAGAGTTGCCAATGATTCATTAGACTATCAAAGATATCAGATTTCAGAGATGCCAGAACAATGCATAATCCTGTCAAACGAACAAGCCGTGCTTGTTGGATAGTTATGTTGGCAAATGCATAAAAAATCACAGGCTGCTCCTGTGACCAGGATCACGCTTTGTTCATACAGAAATCATTTCTACACCTTGCATTAGTCACTGGCACCTCTGCAAAGCGAGGCCTAAACCCATCGCGTATAGGCAAAACTCCATAGAAACTTTGGTGTCTGAAGACTCTCGTGCAACAAGTCCTATGATGTCACCAAGCTACTTTGTGCTCCTTTTCCATTCCCGTTTTAACATCTATAAGGACACTCATGAACCACAGTAATCAGTCTTTGTCCACTAAAGTAGCGCATGATGACAAAAGCATTAAGCAAAGGCTACGCCTTTGGCACCGCCAAAAGAAGCCTGTTCTCTGATGAAAGTGAGCAAACTGGCACCAACCTACGGCACTCATGCTTCTCACCTGGGCCGGAATCTAAGGCGTTTGGTTAGAAAGCACATCCACGGATCCGCGAGAGGGGACACGCTCCTTGTCTTTGGCCGGCTAATCCTCCCCGCTGGGACATGTGTTTGCCCATATCGCCTGTATGGAGTCGCTTTAGGTCTTGTTTAGCGCAGTCCCTAGCCTAATTCTAGTTCTTTTTTTGCCTGGGATTGGGTCGCCCTGAAACTGGACGTCATTATGGAGTGTGCCTCTAGGCCACTAGCCTGGTGGCTCGATCCACCGGCGAGCAGACACCATGAGAGCCTGCCTTTCGCTTCAGATGGTGGGGCTGGGCACTCATACATTGAACTCAAAAGAAACTCTGTTCAGCACCATTTTATCGTCCACCTGCTAGTGCCTGTTCATTTGCGTAGCCTAGTGCACTTCTACCGTTTTTTTTATTTTTTTATATAGGAGCCTGGTGAGTGTGTGACGTTGACTGGAGTTGGTACCGGAAATTCATGGCTGGAACGGAATCATATAACAACACAGGGAGATGGTGAACGGACACCTGAATTTCATGAACAGGGGCATAAAGGAATCAGATGATTCAGCAGGTTTAGTTTGGCCGAATTTAGCGGGATGTGCCGTCCAGGTGTCGATCACATACCCATTTACTAGTGCCTTGGAAGGCGGGAAGAAGAAACGAATTTTGAGCACTTCTATGCGTATGGACGAAACTGTCCGTATGCAGTTCAGTACCGATTACATTTTTTGTGCCGCTCGTACAGACAAACCTCAACAACTCCCTTTTGTTCTTCCTTCACCGAACCAAAAGTGCTTACATTTGACCGATAGATAGAAGTACTTAATGAATGACGAATACGAGAGGTGATAGCTATGCATGTGCGAGTATAAGCCAAGTCTTGGCCGGCCATGACACGGGCGCTAGCCTTCATCTGCCATCTCCATGGGTCGCCAAATGACATGCGAAATGCGTCCAAAACCTCTTCTTTTCAGGAAAGCGACCAGGCCTTTGATTTGGCTTCTCGTCGTCTTATTTCTCCCGCCCTTTTGCATTTCGGCTCCGAAGTCCGAACTAGAAGCTAGCTAGCACTTGGAAAATTAATGGGCACGCAAGGCCTCCACCTGGAGGGTGTGAGACCGATCCAGCCCAAGGTTCCGATGTCGTGAGTTTTGTTATGTTCTGTGAGCGTGTGCAAACATGCATGTCCGTCCACAAGTTCACATTTATTGTTGTCTTCCAAAAGGGATTAGTATAGGAGTATGTCTTTGTCACTAAATAATCGTTATACTATCCCTGTCGCGAACTAGCTCTCCAATCATGACCTCCATCAAAACCTCACCATCATTGATCCCGAATATTAGCTCTTACGTACTACTCCGTATCTGAAACCTAAACTAGAATTTCCTAGAAACTCTACAAGAACTGTGCTGGTATTCCGCAAGGAAAAAGTCTATTTACCCCTCTCAACTATTGGGATGTGTCTAACCTAGACGGACTATAAAACCGGGTAACGAACACACTAAACTTTCACAAACCAGTCAACTAACCCCTTGGGGCAGTTTGGAAGAGCGGTTTCGCTGACGTGGCGTCCAACGTGTGAGCGGTATTACACGCTGGCGAAGGGCTGTCTCGGTCTGGGTCGCTGACCGGTGGGCCCCACCTGTCAGGACGTGGCTACGTCGGAGCCCGTGCAGAGCACGGCGCCGGTGGCGAGGACGGTGCAGGCCCTCGCTGGGCGCGACCACACCCGCGCCGTCCGCGCCTGGTCCGCCTCCTCCGCCGTCTAGCGCCCGAGTCCATCCTCTCCCTTCCTCCCACGAGCCATGGCGGCGGTGGATATGGCGTACGCGCCGCCGATGAAGTCGGGCAAGGCCGGGTTCGAGGCGGGCTTGATGGATCCGTAGCACAGGATCCGCATCACGCTCCCCTCCAGGAGCGTCAAGAACCTCGAGAAAGCTCGTCGCTCAAGGTGGATTCAGCGATCGGGCTGATTTTGACGATGACGCCGCCGAACAGAGAGGAAGGAAGAACGGACGGACGGACGGTAGGCACGCCCTCGAGATCTCGCCTTATCCTCGCGGTACAATCGACGACGCCCGGCGCGCATTGCTGCCACCGCTTTTTCCTTCTCTTATTACTGCATGCCCGCCCGGTGCGCTCTGCTTTGCGTGGGACTCATGCACGCCGCTTTCCGCCGCAGTCGACGTCGCTCTCGACCGCGCCTAGCTATCTCTGGCATCCCGCCGGTCGCCATCCCGCGGCCTTGCCTACCAAGGTGTTGCACATCACCACCAGGAAGTCTCCCTGTGGCGAAGGTGACCTCTGCTCTCCTTCCCCTCACACGCCGCCACGCCGCCGAGGCCTAGTCCGCGCTCGCGCCTCGCGTCGGCCGTCCACGCGCAGCGCCACGCCGCCGAGACCCAGTCGCGGCGCGCTCGCGCCTCGCGCCGGCCGTCCGCGCTTGCGCCTCGCGTCGACCGTCCGCGCGCAGCGCCACGCCGCCGAGGCCCAGTCGCGGCGCGCTCGCACCTCGCGCCAGCCGTCCGCTCTTGCGCCTAGCGTCGGTCGTCCGCGCGCAGCGCCTCACCGTCGAGGCCCAGTCGCACCGTCCAGGCCTCGCGTCGGTCGTCCAGGAACAGGGAGGGATGGAGGGCGTCCTGACAGATGGGGCCCACCCATCAGTGGCCATGGACACCATCTCTTTCGCCAGCGTGTAATACCGCTCACACGCTGGACGTCACGTCAGCAAAACCGCTCTCCCAAACCGTCATAGGGGTTAGTTGACTAGTTTAAGAAAGTTTAGGGGGTTCGTTACCCGGTTTTTGTAGTTGAGGGTTTTTGTAGTTGGGGCCTAGGTTAGACACACCCCAATAGTTTAGGGGTAAGTAGACTTTTTCCTCTTTCGCAATATCCTGTGGTGTACTAGTAATTCTGAAGTGTGCCCGTCCCCAAACTACTGTACTAGTAATTCTGAAGTGTGCCCGTCACCTAATAAGAACACGAGTTATTCTCGTTTTCCGAAAAATTAGTTTTTTCAAACTTTCACTAATTATATATAAAAAAATAATAATATTTATAATATATAATTAGTATCCTTAAATATATTGTTGAATATATTTTTATAACAAATTTATTTGAAAATATAAATATTATATATTTTTTCTATAAATAGTAAAAAATGAGAACTGCATGTGTACAGCGTTATCTGTTCTGAGACTGAGGGAGAATGCTCTGCCCAGCTGTGGCACTGATGCTTTCTCCATGGAGGAAGGGCTGGTGGAAACCAGTAATGCCCCGGCCCCCGGGAGTGCACGTTCAGGATTTCCTCCATTTTTCAAGAACCACAGACCCCATTCAGGCATGCGGCAGGCCCCGGGAGTATATGGTCTGTAGACCGCAGAACAGAGAGGGTAGGGCCGTAGGGGTCTACGGGACGAGAGGGAGGACCGCCGAGGCCAGAGGCCAGAGCGCGGTGACGCCCCTCGACGGGAGGAGCACCCGGCACTCCGGCAGGCCGGCACAGTGACGACTGAGCAGTAAAGCTGACATGGCTTTGCTGGTGCTCGTGCCTCAGTGACCAGTGTCAGCTGAAAAACAGTGGCAGATCGCGCCCCATATGGCCGTTTGATGAATTATTGGAGCACTGTGCCAGTGTGGTGTGGCAGTACGGATCAGGAAATCGTCTGGTTTCGTCAGGCGTCCTGCCCGTGCTGTGCGTGAGGAGGAACCAACAGGCAGTCTTGGTAAAGAAATTTTTACCCTGGAAGGACAATATTCACCATGCGTTCTGACTTTTTTTTTTGTTGAAATGCATGCGTTCTGACCTTGGTTGAACTAGGAGTTCATTTTCATTGCCTCGGGGTGGAAAATCAACTTGTCCATCACGTCCTAAGGTCGTGATTCGTGAAATCTACTGTAGTGTAGTGTAGCGAAATGAAGTCTTGACATCAACTTGGGTGCTTTTATATTTGTTTAGCGCCGAAGCATAGCGGGCAACGTACACAATCTCTCTGCAAAGACCCCGGGTAGAAAGAGTAAAGAAGGACAGATTTGCAAGACGTTACCTGCCGCCCTACGGTGGTCTGCACATGTGCTGATTAGGAGGCAGTTAAGCTTCTGACGATCTCATCCCCGCGACCGCGTTGGGGCATCAGGGCATGTAATGCTAGTACTCTGTAGGAGTATCTCTGAGTTGCTCCCAATCTGTATTGGCACTCGTATGCAATGAATTGGTGGGGAGCTCTCCTCCCCTCCCGTTAACCATTAAAAAAATCAGATAGACGTACGTATTCTACTGCCCCCGTGCAGCACTGTATTACTACGGCATGGTACCACCACATGTGCGTTCATAACTTTGGGAGAGTGATGCAATCGGATGGGTCCAGCTGGGAGATTTGGGAGCGTACGACGGCAGTACCTGCAGCAAGTAGAGCACGCCATTCCATTCGCTGCTGCTCAAAAAAAGGCCCCCGAAAAAAAAGGTCAAATCTTTAGGCACGGAGGCCACTGATTTGACACCGTTACAGAATGGGACAAATCGGTAATGTATGGCACAAACCTGGAAAGTGTGTAAAACTTCATGATGATCTGTGCTCTGTGCTCCAGATCCAGTGGGAGGAACAGCCAAATTTAGTTCGACCTTGTCCATTCTGGTGTGCATTTGGGTCTAGTGGCTGCATGAACTCTCCAAATCTAAACGGAACCACCATTTTCAGCGCCATGAAGTTGACAATGGCCGTGTTTAGTTCGGCGGCCGAATCGGCAGTTCTGGGCATTGTAGCAATTTGTTTTTATTTGTGAAATATTGTCCAAAAATTCTCAAACTAGGCTTAAAAGATTCGTCTCGCAACGTACAACAAAACGGTGCAATTAATTTTTGATTTCATCTACATTTAATACTCTATATATGTGCCAACATTTTGATGTGATGGGAAATCTTCTTTTTGCATAGTAGAATTTGGGTCCAATTCTAGAACTAAACAAGGCCAATGCACGAAGGACCGCAGGAGTATACTGCCAGAGGCGAACGTCGCAAACGCAGATGGTTGGCATGTGGCAATGCATTTGCTGTATTGATTGATACTGTATATAGTACGGGGTATGTGACAAGCCTGGACGGTTCAGGGTACGCTGTGCACGGCTTCAGAGTTAAAGCATCACACCATGTACGATTTCAGTCAATTTTCTGTGTATACTCTCGTTTGTTATCTTCGCACGATTCAAACTTTGCCATCTCTTCTCTCTCTGCATCGATGGTCTATAAATACAAGCGGAAACCCGAATCAAAAGGGCGTTAGTGTTTTTTTTAGTTTAAAACTGTTGTTCTGTTGAATCGCTCGCCATTTCAACCTTTTTTTAGGTGAAAACCAAAAGGTTCAGTAAAGGCCGGTGATCCGGCCAGTGGTTAGAGCCGTCCATCAGACCATCTCTCCAAGATTGACCAGATTCTGGTTCAAAAGAAGTCCCGGACAATGATTCCCAGGCACTGATCCAACATCATCCTGTCATGTACTAGATGGAGTAGGTATACTGCTGGCTAGCAACCATGGACGGCAAGGCAACATTAGGCAGGCAAGCATGGAGCAGTGCCTGTTTCCAGGAGCACCGCCTACGTGGCACGGCGAGACCAGTTAACATCTGCTGCACCTCCTAAACTCCAGCTAGACTGAACTAAGGGCGTGTTTGGTTTCGTGAGAAATTTATTTGTCGCGTCACATCGAATCTTTCGACACTAATTTAGTATATTAAAAATGGGCTATTTATAAAACTAATTACATGTCTCTGCGGGACTTAACAAGCATCTCGCGAAGTTGTTTCCGACTAACAAATTACTTTTTTAATTAGTATATTTTAAATAGATCAAATTAGGAACGAGAGATTAGATGTGACGGACTCCCACCCCCCCCCCCCCCCCCCCCCCCCCCCCCCACCCCCAATCAAACAGGCCCTAAACCATCAACCATCCGTATAGGTGTAGCCTCTGCCTCTCCAGCTCCAGGATGATGCGGTGCAGACACAGCGGCCCCACGGCGGTGCAGACACAACGCGTCCAGCTTTTCACCAGCCCCCCCTCGTCGGCGTCGCGGCGCCGGCGCGCCCGAGTCAGCGTTCGTCTCCCAAGTAAAAGGTCTTTACTGTGACAGCCTGTCCCGCGCACTAAAAGCGAGTTTAACGTTAACCTAGCACTAGCGCAGGATCCCTCTCTCTCCTCTGTCCTCTCTCAAATGACGTTTTTTTTTGCGAGTCTCTCTCAAATGACGTTAAAGCTGGAGGAGAGAGAGAGGAACTGAGACAGACAAACAAAGGCTGCACAGAAAACGCACACCGGAGTGGAGTGAAAAACGGCCTCGAACGCCACCCAAACCCGTCCAAAACCTCTCAACCAAACCCCCACCCCTTTTTCTGCCTCTCTCCTCCCTTCTCCGCGCTGCAAACACAAAACACGATCCTCACTCGCGCTCTTCCCATCTCCCTCCATGAGAGCCTAGGCTCTGCTACAGCCGCCAAAGTTGACGAGACAGCGAGAAAAAGGGCGGCTCTTCTCTCCCCACTCTCGCGGCCTCGCCTCCTCCCGGGCGCCCGCGATGCCGCCGTCGCGGTCGCTGTTCCTGCTGCTCATGCTCGCGCTGGTGCCGCTCGCGTCGCTGGCCGCGACGACCCCGGCGGCGCCGGTGGCGAGGACGGCCGGGGTGCAGGCGGAGGTCGACGCGCTCCTCGCGTTCCGCCGCGGCCTGCGCGACCCCTACGGCGCCATGTCCGGGTGGGACGCGGCGTCCCCCTCCGCGCCCTGCTCCTGGCGCGGCGTCGCGTGCGCGCAGGGCGGCGCCGGCGGCCGCGTCGTCGAGCTGCAGCTCCCGCGGCTCCGCCTCTCGGGCCCCATCTCGCCGGCGCTCGGCTTGCTACCGTACCTCGAGCGGCTCAGCCTCCGGTCCAACGACCTCTCCGGCGCCATCCCGGCGTCGCTGGCCCGCGTCACCTCCCTGCGCGCCGTCTTCCTCCAGTCCAACTCGCTCTCCGGCCCCATTCCCCAGTCCTTCCTCCCCAACCTCACCAACCTCGACACCTTCGACGTGTCCGGCAACCTCCTGTCCGGCCCCGTCCCCGTCTCATTCCCTCCCAACTTGAAGTACCTCGACCTCTCCTCCAATGCCTTCTCCGGAACCATCCCGACCAACATTAGCGCCTCCACGGCGAACCTCCAGTTCTTGAACCTGTCCTTCAACCGACTCCGGGGTACTGTGCCGCCGTCGCTGGGCAGCTTGCAGAACCTGCATTACCTCTGGCTGGACGGGAACCTTCTCGAAGGGACCATCCCGGCGGCGCTGGCCAACTGCTCGGCGCTGCTCCACCTCAGCCTTCAGGGGAACTCGCTCCGCGGCATCTTGCCGTCTGCGGTTGCCGCGATACCCACGCTGCAGATTCTCTCGGTGTCGCGGAACCAGCTCACCGGCACCATCCCGGCCGCGGCGTTCGGTGGGCAGGGGAACTCGTCCCTGCGCATCGTGCAGCTCGGCGGCAACAAGTTCTCTCAGGTGGACGTGCCGGGAGGTCTCGCCGCGGATCTTCAGGTGGTGGACCTCGGCGGCAACAAGCTAGCTGGTCCATTCCCGACTTGGCTTGCTGGGGCGGGAGGGCTGACGCTGCTCGACCTCTCCGGCAATGCGTTCACAGGCGAGCTGCCGCCAGCGGTCGGGCAACTCACTGCGCTGCTGGAGCTTCGCCTTGGCGGCAATGCTTTCACTGGCGCCGTGCCTGTGGAGATTGGCAGATGCGGCGCACTCCAGGTGCTTGATCTCGAGGACAACCACTTCACCGGCGAGGTGCCATCTGCTCTTGGCGGTCTCCCGAGGCTCAGGGAGGCCTATCTTGGTGGGAACACTTTCTCCGGCAAGATTCCAGCGACCTTGGGGAATCTGTCTTGGCTAGAAGCATTGTCCATACCGAGAAACAGACTCACTGGTCAGCTTTCTGGTGAGCTCTTCCAGCTGGGAAACCTGACGTTCCTGGACCTTTCTGAGAACAACCTCACCGGAGAGATCCCTCCTAGCATCGGTAATTTGTTGGCTCTCCAGAGTTTAAATTTGAGCGGCAATGCCTTTTCTGGCCACATTCCAACGACCATTGGCAACCTCCAGAACCTGCGAGTTCTTGATCTCTCCGGTCAAAAAAACCTCTCTGGCAATGTCCCGGCAGAGCTTTTCGGCCTACCGCAGCTGCAGTATGTGTCGTTCGCGGACAACTCCTTCTCTGGCGATGTTCCTGAAGGATTCAGCAGTCTCTGGAGTCTGCGCAATCTGAACCTCTCCGGCAATTCTTTCACCGGGTCAATACCGGCGACATATGGGTACTTGCCATCACTTCAAGTGCTCTCGGCCTCACACAACCACATTTCTGGGGAGCTGCCAGCCGAGCTCGCCAATTGTTCCAACCTTACTGTGCTTGAGCTCAGTGGAAACCAGCTGACTGGCTCCATCCCGAGTGACCTCTCACGCCTTGGTGAGTTGGAGGAGCTTGACCTCAGCTACAATCAGCTTTCAGGCAAGATTCCGCCAGAGATCTCCAATTGCTCATCACTCACACTTCTCAAGCTTGATGACAATCATTTTGGCGGAGACATACCGGCCTCTCTTGCCAACCTCTCAAAGCTGCAAACGCTTGACCTATCGTCCAACAATCTTACCGGCAGCATCCCTGCTTCACTGGCTCAGATTCCGGGCCTTTTGTCATTCAATGTGTCACACAATGAGCTTTCTGGTGAGATACCAGCAATGCTCGGCTCCCGCTTTGGCTCCGCTTCAGCTTATGATTCAAACTCAGATTTGTGTGGGCCGCCATTGGAGAGTGAGTGCGGCGAGTACCGGCGACGGCGGAGGCGGCAGAGGGTGCAGCGCCTGGCTCTGCTAATTGGTGTGGTGTCTGCTGCGGTGCTGCTCCTTGGGCTGTTCTGCTGTTGCTGTGTGTTTAGCTTGCTGCGATGGAGGCGTCGGTTCATTGAGAGCCGTGATGGTGTCAAGAAGAGGAGACGCAGCCCAGGGCGTGGCAGTGGGTCGAGTGGCACGAGCACGGAGAACGGTGTCAGCCAGCCGAAGCTGATTATGTTCAATTCAAGGATCACTTATGCTGACACGGTTGAGGCAACCCGCCAGTTTGACGAGGAGAATGTGCTCAGCCGAGGCCGCCATGGGCTCGTGTTCAAGGCTTGTTACAGTGATGGCACCGTGCTGGCAATTCTGCGGCTTCCATCCACATCTGCTGATGGTGCCGTGGTGATCGATGAGGGCTCGTTCAGGAAAGAGGCCGAGTCTCTCGGGAAGGTGAAGCACAGGAACCTCACTGTGCTCCGTGGCTACTATGCCGGGCCTCCGCCGGATGTCCGGCTGCTGGTCTACGACTACATGCCCAATGGCAACCTCGCCACGTTGCTGCAGGAAGCGTCGCACCAAGACGGCCACATCCTCAACTGGCCGATGAGGCACCTCATCGCGCTCGGCGTCTCGCGCGGCGTCGCGTTCCTGCACCAGTCCGGCGTCGTGCACGGCGACGTGAAGCCGCAGAACATCCTCTTCGACGCCGACTTCGAGCCGCACCTGTCTGACTTCGGCCTGGAGACGATGGTGGTGACCGCGGGTGCAGCCGCAGCGGCTGCCGCCGCATCAACGTCGGCTGCGACACCCGTGGGCTCGCTCGGCTACGTCGCCCCCGACGCGGCCGCGGCCGGCAGGCCACGAGGGAAGGCGACGTGTACAGCTTCGGCATCGTGCTGCTGGAGCTGCTGACGGGGCGGCGCCCCGGCATGTTCGCCGGGGAGGAGGAGGACATCGTGAAGTGGGTGAAGCGGCAGCTGCAGCGCGGCGCCGTGGCGGAGCTGCTGGAGCCGGGCCTGCTGGAGCTGGACCCGGAGTCCTCCGAGTGGGAGGAGTTCCTGCTGGGCATCAAGGTCGGGCTGCTCTGCACCGCGTCCGACCCGTTGGACCGCCCGGCCATGGGCGACGTGGTGTTCATGCTGGAGGGCTGCCGCGTCGGCCCGGACATCCCGTCCTCTGCCGACCCCACCTCCCAGCCGTCGCCGGCCTAATCTCCCGGCGGCCCTCTCGGCCGGCATCACCGCCTGCCAGATTCAATTCGGTAGCTTGTTCCATTTTTCTTTCCCTGTCGCTGATTAATTCCCTTAATTAGTTCAGATTAGTTTTAGTCTCAGCTAAGCCGGCGGCCGTGCGCCTGTCGACGGTCCGTCGAACTGACCCGTGGGGGCCGGCCGGGAACTCTTTCCCGCCAAGCAAGGAGGAGGTCGTGGCCCGCCCGTGGCGGAAGTAGCCGTTGGGCGTCCTAAATCTGCGTTGGTTATGGGAGGCGTCAGCACGGCGGGGGAGCAGGGAGCCTGGTGCAGTGGTGCTTGGCACGGCCTGATGCTCCTGCCGTGCAAAGCACAGGCGTGTCGTGGTGCTGCGCATGTGGGGTTTCCCTGCCCCAAGCATCGGCAACGGCTACTGATGCAGGACATGGCTGCCGCCTCCTGGGCCATTGATCTGGGCCGATCTGTACCACGACCACCCCTTTGTACTCTCTAGCGATTGATTTCGAGGTCTTCCTGGGATCTTGTCTTTAAGCTTGTTTCACCAAAGCAACAACGACGTTTTTTGTGCCATGTGCTGTACATTTGTCTGTATTTTGTTATCCTGATTGGTTCAGTGGGGTGGGTGGATGGGCTTATGACCGTTGGCTTGTTCTGTTCTCTTCGTGAATGATTAGTTTTCCCCACCTGCAATTGTTTGTTTGTCCAGGATAATGATGGACACTGCCATTCAGTATTTCTCTAGATTAAATGGTTTGGAACGTTGTACTGCCTAGTGACCGCAATACCATTTAGGATCCCATGCCATTATTATTTGGGTTTATTATTTCTGGTGCGTTACCCCACGTTTGCCGGGTAGCCGATGGTGCCTGGTGAGAGATCTTGATACCCACCTCTGGCTCTGGTACTGTACTTGGGGTATGCGTGAGCCCCAGTCCCCGGGAGCCACTAAATACTGTCCTCACGTTACATAGCACCCCGATGCGTGCATCCGCACCGCACGCACAGCATAATTCGATTCGCGCCTGAACATTATTGTTGGTACCTGCATGGTCATCAATCGTCGTGCGCGTAAAGCTGCATTCGTTCTCGTCGCCTCTTTTTAGGTACGATACCTGAACGTGCAACCGAGCAAGATCAATGCGGGAGAAAAATTCCCCATTTGTGAAATGCTGCATGCGTGTTTCTTCAGCAGGAGTCCTACACGCCGCATTACATACGTACTGTACGTGTTCCATAGGCACTGATGTTCCATAGGTACTGAATGTCCATGGCATGGCGGTTCCCCAAACTGAATGTCACCACACTCTGCACTCGTAGTTTTTTTTGTTGATAACTTTCTGCACTCGTAGTTGAATGCGTCAAGCAAGGGGAGGGAGAGACCGACGACTGGCACGCACCACGATCCCGCTGCTTTTGATTGCCCCGCTGTCGCTGTCTTGAAGCCAGTAGAGCTGCTCGCGGCTCGGGATGCCAATGGCATGGGCCGTACCAGCGCCACACCCACACGAGTTTTGAGCGTTTGACGCGAGGATTTCGAAGCCAGGGACCTGGGAGAGCGACGCTGTCAGTACTCAGGATCTGGGGAGATTGCAACCCATGGCATCTTGTCAACCGGACTGGCATCACAGACACAGTACACCTAGCTGCCTACTATAGCACGTAGCAGTGCGGCTTGGACGGATCTGGTAGACCCTGAAGCCCAGGGCAAGTAGCACGTGATGTGTAGCGGTAGACTGAAGGCACGGCATGGCGCTACGCTACCTACTCCCTCTCGTCCCAAAATAAATAACACGGCGCTACGCTACCTACTCCCTCTCGTCCCAAAATAAATAACTGTCTCTAGAAAACCGTATTTTCTCATAGACACGCTTTATGGACGACACTTATTCTGGGCAACAAGTAGTGTCGACGTAACTGCGTTTGTATGTTTGCACATTTCACCGTGTAGGTCGAGCAGCAAGACTGCAGCTGCCACTACTAGTAGACTGTACTTGCCATGTGGCCGGCTGAAACAACGGTTGGAGGCGGACACATGGGAGACCACTCACAGTTGGTCTGTCACTGGTCACCACTACCGCAAAGGCAATGAATTGGCCATAATTCGCTGCGACGCGGTATAAAGGCAAGGCCATATCCAGAGTTCACTCGACAGTATAAACATTGTAGCTCATTGTTACAGCCTACTTATATACTATACTCCGTCTGTCTCAAAATAAAAATTATTAACGTTTTCTAAAAAGTCAGCATTTATAAACTTTGATCAATTACATATAATATTAATATTTATAATATATAATTTAATATCATTAAATAGATCATTCAATATATTTTTATAATAAATTTATTTAGAGATATAAATGTTATACATATTTTCTATAAACCTAGACAAAGTTGAGATTAGAAAGCACGTATCCCATAATGTCATCTATTCTGGGACGGAGAGAGAGTACGGTAATTGGTCACTAGAATACTTCGTCACTAACATATATGACCTATTTTCTTTCCTTGCGGAATTCATTAAGCTTGCGCATCAACCGACCATAAACTTACAGTTTGCTTCTCTTTTCTCTCTCTTCTTTCTAGTCCATCTGAGTGTAAAGCCTGCTCTCAACCCTTATTATAATTAATCTCAATCTTGCTATCAAGATCCAGAAAGGATGGTTGCTAGATTATTGTTAAGAGTAAAGTACATCGGTGGTTCCCAAACTTACGTAGCTATGTTGTCTCGGTCCCTAAACTCGTAAATCGGCCATTTAGATCCTCAAACTTGTTCATTTGTGTCATTTGGTTCCTAAACTTGCAAATGCATCATTTAGGTCCTCAAACTTGTTCAGTTATGTCATTCCGGTACCTAAACTTGGTTACGAGTATCTGAGTCCAAACAAAGCAATCTAAAAGTTTGATATCAAAAAATAATTCATAACACTCAAATGAATACAAAACTTTATATAAAAATTGTAGCTCTCGATGCGATCTATAACCTTATAGTTGATTTTTTAATTAAAATCTGTTTAATATAGATGACTTCAAATAAAAAAAAATCAACTGTATTTGTATATCATATTGAAAACTATAACTTTTATGTAGACCATTTCAATATCTAAAATTATTTGATAATTTTAAATTTTAAATTTCAAAATAATTCTACAATAATATTTGGGACCCTAAATAGTTTTAACTTAAAAACTTTTTAACTATAAAGTTATGGATCATGTCGATGACTACAATTTTAATATAAACTTTATTTTCATTCTAAGTATCTATTTGTTTTTTACGACAGGAGATAAGAACGTGATTGTTTTTGTTAGGTAAAATAACAAAAAGAACGGGACAGATCAGTTCAACCCAACCCAGAAAATCCAGTCCTATGCAGATCAGTTTAGGCCCAAGAAAACTGATGCTTCTCCGGCCCATGGATGCTCCCTGCGACAGTGCTCGTTGGGTCCCCTGAGCCCAACCATACCGGCGGCTCTCTGTTTCTCGAATCCCATTCCCCAATCCTATCGCATCGAATCGAAACTATTCCGCTCCCACTTCGATCGGATTCGGTGGTACGGTGGCATATTGCCCGCCGCGCGGCTCGCACCGTCGCCCACACTGTTAAACCTGCGCCCGCGCGTGACGACGTGACGACGAACACTTCGAGCTCACCCGCAACCTCCTCCGGGAAGCGCGATCGCCGCCTCGAAGGAGCTGAGATCCATCCAAGTTATTCTCTCGGTAAGGAACCCTAACTTGCTTGGGGATGGATCTATGAGGGTAGTTTTCCTCTTCGTATATTGATTCCTTCGCTATCCCATCCGTCCGTGTTTGCGGTTCCGTGCGATTAGTGGTTTGCTCTTCGGTGTACGAAAGATTGATCCCAGTTGCCGGCCAAGTGGTTGCTCCACGCACGCAACGCCAGGTCCTCGCCCCAATTGTTTGGCGATCTTAAGTTCGGGGCGTGGCCTCTGTAGGCGTGCACTTTGCGGATTCAATTTAACACCACGAACTTAGCTGCGTCCTCTCACTGTTAGAAAATGCAGATATTCGATATCTGATCGGCACCCGTCATATCTGTTCTGGTTTGACTTGGTTTGGAATTCCTTGATGCTGTTAATTTGGTGGCTCCGGGTAAACTATTAGTATATGTTAATGCATCGCCGAGGTTCTAGGTTTTGGTGACTTGTGCACTGCATTGTCGCAATACCAGCATCGCTGTTGCTTTGATTTGAACACGATAATTTTGAGCTTGCTCATGAGTTTTTGAGTTTGGTGGGGTAAAATAGTGAAAGTGGTGATTTGGGTACCACGTGGTGTCCTAATTTTCCTATCAAATTTCTCTGTTGCAAGAAAAAAACAGTGATTTGGGGTACCTGGTGGTGTGTTACGGTAATTAACTATTTTCTTCCTCCATCCCATTTTCATTTTCAACCGAAATTTTCCGGTAATCTCTCTTCATGGTCACACTGCAACGAACTTGCACATTTGTGATTTATGCTACTATGCTACTTTTTATGCATCGTGTTTGATTATTGATTACATGAAGTTTGTTACACATTTTTTTTTTAACTTGGCACCTTTTTACTGTGTATTTACATCAATGGTTGCTCATTTTCAAGTCTAGCAGCTATGCTTTATGCTCACACAACTTTATGTTATTTGTTCATTGCAGGTCAAGGGAAATTGAAGCAGAGGTCTAAGTAAAAATGGTATGCATAACGTAGCACTGCACTACTTAATCTCTTTGCTTTATCACACAACTCATGTCATGCATATTCTTTCAAAGCATTCTGTTGTTTGAATGGTTGTAATGTTGTATCATTTACCTAGTATATGGGGCATTGGGATTCCCAAATTGTCAGATGGTTCATCTACTCTATGACCAAATTTATTATTAATGACTCCTAGCTGGCCCATACGTGCACAATAAACATTCCTATCCATGCTGCTTCAGTGGAAAATGTTGCTAAAGTTTCTTATGTTGCAGTCATGTATTGTTCTTAGCTTCCAACTGCTATTTTTTCGTTTTAAATGCTGTAGATAGAAATTTCCTTATTATGGTATACTCCTTGAGATTCAGGCATTTGCGCTGATTCCAATGACGCAAACATTAGTTGCATTTCTTCTCCATGCACTGTCGCCTTATTTTTGACTTCTCTGCCTCAATTATGTAAGTGGTATATGCTTAATTAGCATGATTTTTTTCATGTAGTTTTACGGGGGGTATGCTTACCATGGCAACTCATTTGAGCAAACATACCGTTGTTATCCAGCATCCTTTTTTGATAAGGTATGTTATTCTTGGTGCAATAAATTTTATCTGCTCATATATAGCACTTTGCTGTTCTCATAGCTAAGTTGGATTTAAACTTCTTTTTCAGCCACACCTGGAAGGTGGTGATAAAGGTAAGGGTGGAGTCAGTTTGGCTTTTCATTTTTTGTATTTCATGCACAGAATTAATATGACATACATCTGATATTGTATTACCATTGTTAAATGTAGTAATCATGCCACCGTCTGCCCTTGATCGTCTTGGTAAGCTCGGTCATTGTTGGCTCCTTTGTCCTTCGAATGATTTATGTAACTTCCTTTTATCGAGTTGATTAGTGATAGAGATTACTCTTAGTAATTGTTTGGACTCTTTGTAATAGCTTCCTTGCACATTGAGTACCCTATGCTATTTGAGCTGCACAATGATGCAACCCAGCGGATTTCACACTGTGGTGTTTTGGAGTTTGTGGCAGAAGAAGGCATGATCATCATGCCCTATTGGGTATGGATAAAAGGATAACTCTGTTCAATTGTATCTTCAGTTGTATGGTGAAAGAATTACGTTTAGACTTATTTAGTTTATGTATTCTCACATGTTTAGATGATGCAAAACATGCTTCTTCAAGAAGGTGATACTGTCCATGTCAAAAATGCGACTCTTCCCAAGGGTACATATGTGAAATTGCAACCTCACACAACTGATTTTCTGGATATTTCAAATCCAAAAGCCATGTAAGTAAACCAATAAAACTGTTCTATAATTATCTTGAAAATCCTCTTCATTCCTCTTGGCATTAGGAATTACCATTCTTATTACTTGCTGTGAATTTTTCAGCCTGGAGAAAACTCTAAGAAATTTCTCCTGCTTAACCACGGGAGACAGCATCATGGTAGCCTACAACAACAAACAGTATTATATTGATATTGTTGAAACAAAGCCTGCTTCAGCAGTTAGCATTATTGAGACAGACTGTGAAGTGGACTTTGCACCTCCTCTTGATTATAAAGAACCTGAGAAACCACAGCAACCAACAGTTTCTTCAGGCAAGGCACCTGCTGAAGGTTTGTATTTAGCGTTTTGGAGAAATCATGGCCTATGAATTCTGTTGACTTTTACATGTGCTTGTTTTACAGTTGATCTTGCCGTTCCTATTTATTTATAGAGTTATATAGACTAGAATCCAGTATCTTCCTTCCAGTTTCTAGCATTACCATTTGGAGAACCTCTGGCCAGAATTAGTATTTTGCACGTGTTTCTATGTATAAGCGTAACTGTGGATAAGTTGAAAAGAAAATAGTTGTGCATGCTCTTAATTTCTACATCAATTTTCGTTCTCTATTTTATCTCTATTTGAGCACATCTCCAAGAGTCTTTCTTAACCTCACTCTCTAAATTACCATTTTAACAACTTCTCTATATCTCGTGCATACTCTAGAGAGTCATCCCTGCTCTCTATATTTGGCTAGTGAGAAACCAGGAATAGAGGATGGCAATATTTATAGAGGTCTCTATGAAGAAGCTGTTGGAGGGATTTTTTTCACCAAAATTTTTATTCCTATCAATATGGCAAAAGAGGCTCTTGGAGTTGCACTTAGAACTGTGCAAATTAACATAGGTTATATACTGCTTTTCTGTTTCTCTATAGCTTGAATGTATGGGTTCATAATGTCGAGTTCCATTGGTCTTGAGCTGTTAGCATTGATCCTGATCTGAGCTGCTAACATTTTACATCCATGAAACTGTTAAGTGCATGTAACACTGGTGTTATTTGGATATTTCCTAAAATGGTTGCTTACTGTTTCAATGTGCAGATGGCAACACTGTGGTGGAGGATGAACCAAAATTCAAACCATTTACTGGTTCTGGAAAGCGGTTGGATGGAAAAACCTCAAAACTGCAAGTATCTGAGGTTCCTTCCGCTGCACTCTCTGCACCTTCAGATTCAAACAAAGAGCAAATCAGCAAATCTCAGCACCGGCAGCTTCAGGAGCTAGCAATTACAGTCGACAGAAAACTGGAAAGCTTGTTTTTGGTTCAAGTGCAAGCAACAATAAGGAAGTACAAAAGGTATATCCTACTGCAATGAATCCTTGCTATTTTCAATTCTTCATGTTCCTTCCAATTGTTTGCTGTTTGCTTCGATAATCTAATGAATGTGGTTGATGAATCATCTGTATTAATCTTGACAAGTCATATAACCAAAGACTTATCGAGTTTGTTTCGGTGTATGGAGTATGCCTGTAGAAATAAACATGCTATTTGTGCTCAGGAACTCAAATTCATTTGAGGTTTCTGGTTCTTTCAGACATTTTTCTAATGGAGAATGTTTTTCTTAGTGAGGAAAGTTTTGATTCAATGTCGTCAACATTTTCTGTTACCTGTTATAGCATAGTGACTAGCATTGATCTCATAAATGAAAAAGAAGTTATTGAGCTTGACAGCATGAGAATTTTCAGTAAGCCTTTGTTAAGAAATAGAACTTAGGATTAAATATTTCACATGCATCATGAAATTATCTGGGTGACAAATGTGTACTCTAGAATTTTCTGTTTGTCTATTGTTCTCAAGAGTATATGGTGCTCTTTGTGTACTCTGCTTTGTTATAGATTAGTACTCCCTTTGATCCAAATTATAAAACTAACTTGATGTTATAGATGTTGGTGGATTTTTCTATAAACTTGATCAAAATCATAGAAATTTGACTTAGGGCAAAGCTAAAGCTAGAACTATAATTTATTAATTTGGAACGACGGAGTACAAGGTATATGTACAACTATATAAGTTAGAATATCAAATCTAATTTGATTGTAGGTAATTGACTCCATGGTTCATGTCAGTTGTCAAATCAGCGAAGTCATTATGAGTCGTAACATTATATGAGCTATTGCTATTATGTTAAATTACTGTAACAGGCTCCTGCCAAAGAGGAGGAACCCGCGAAGAAGGACGAGCCCAGGTTCCAAGCCTTCAGTGGGAAGAGCTACTCATTGAAACGTTAGGTGGTACAGTTAGCCTTAAAATTTGCTGCCACCCTTTGGTTTCGTGCATGGTGTTCTGGCACCTGGTGACCACCATGTAGATATGAATTGAATTATGTATATGCTTATCTTGATGGAATTGTGGTCATCTTTCTATTTATGCTCAAAATTTAAAACAGTGCTATTATCAGTCCTTATCCAGTGTGCATTTTGAATCTGCTCCTTTATTTTTCGGTCATGGTTTCCGATTCGTAGACCAAAGCAGGATTCAACCTGCTATAATTTGAACATACCAGCAATCAGTTTTAGCAGCAGACGAGATGCGACGATTGTTGGGCCTGGGAGTTTGATCATTCACTTATATTCTAGACCGTACTTACATACTGATTGCTGAATACTGAACGAACGAGATAAGCTGTGTTGAGGAGCAAATAAACAAAGCTCTTTCAAGTTTGTCTTAGTTGCCATTTTAAAAAAAAGAAAAATCCCCCCAGCTTTACAAACTCAGCTTCTGTTACTCGGACAACTGTACCAGCTTTGTTCGGTCATCCGTTTCAGTATCTAAAGCTAACCGCAAATGGGTTGGCAACAAAGCTGCTCTGTGATACCCGAAAATGAGTTCCTTTGACTGACTGTGACTGTAACTATGGATGCACTACCAAAGTGATAACCAAGTCCAATGGGATAATACTCAGTACAAGAAACTGTATCGTGCTTATCCCATAACCTTATTATGATGTAACAAGCAGAAGAATCTGACCGCTTTTGTATCTGCTAATCTAACAGTTTCTGACCAAACCAACACGATAATACACTACTCTCCCACTACAATAAAGTGAAAAGAAAAATCCAGAAAGCATACTTGCCAGTGTCGCCCGCTATCATGCCTGGGAGTGCGAACTGTCCAACTTGCCACAGTGCCGACGAGTCCGCGACGACATCCACACAGCCACGCCCACACAAAAAAGATAGCACATCATCATTCCATAATTCCATCCATCTGTTCAAATGCTCCACTGAAGGATGTACTAGTACTACACCACCATCTTTCGTTTTTTTTAGAAGAGGACAACGCCATCTTGATCTCACATCAAACTGCAAGCCTGCAACCAGCCAAAGCAGGACGCCCACCAAAGCAATCAACGTATCTCGACGTCGTCGCAGCGGGCATGGGTTCTGCAACACTTGCTGCTTCTGCAGCTCTGCGTCGGTCCACCCAGTTGCCGTTGGGAGTGGCCAGTGCCAGTGGCCACCAAACCGACGAGTCCCAAAGCTGCGTAGGCTCCTCGCCGCCCTGTCAAAATCGGAGAAAGCGCCGTGCACCAAGAACCGAAATCGAAATGTTTGTGGGCGAAGCAACGCGCGCACTTTGCCCCCTCGATCAGCTTTTGGCTCCCTTGTTTGCTCGTCTTTTTTGGGTGCACATCGTCTTCAGGTAGCACGTAGGCGTTGGGTGCTTCTAGCTTTGTCAATTGGGTGCTCGTCCACTGGGTTTAATTTGGAAAGTTAATGGAAAAATGGTGGTTAGCTCCTAACGCATAATCATCTCGCTTGACTGCTTGAGCAGGGTTAGTTTTCGTCGTCGTAGCTATATCGTCGTGATCACTGACTGCTGCCTTGTGATTGGATTATGATAATTATTGATTAACGGTCACAACCATACATGCATGCGTTTCTGACCAACCACACGTCAAGCGAAAGGGGCACGGGCATATATCTTGCACCCTGCAGGTTATCCTATAGTTGTACGTGTACAGACGTATCAGGTGCGCACAGAAAATTTGGTGCAACCAACCGCATACTAAGGACACACGGCCGGCCATACGACTCTCAGCTAGCATGTACTTCCTACTAATTCAAGTTTCGTCTCCATGTGACCATGTCAGTTTGCATGACATTATTTGACATAGTCCATTTCGTCTCTAGCAAGGTTCCGTTTTTTCCCGAACAGATCGACCTGCTCTTCGCCTGCATGCAATACATATTGGCAGAACTGTAGCATGCAGTCTACCAGGCTAGCTGCTCGAGTTTTCCAGGTTCGCATACTGCTTGAGTACGCTATTAGCTACGTACTGCCAGTCTATCACTGTCGACAAGGAGAAACTTTGGCACCTGATAGCGAGCGATCGAGGATCCGAATCGCAGAGCATTGGCAAGGAAAACACACGTAGCATGCAGTACCATCGACAGTCTCGATCCTTTCTTTGCCGAAAAGCGATGCCCTAACAGACGACGTGCAGGTGAGGGAAGGTGATGTCTCGCAGAAAAGCATATCGAATCGTCCTCGACCTCTCGACCGATCGACCGGCATGCCATGCTTAAAACCCAAGTAAATTGCGTGGGATAGCAGCCCTATTTTTATAAACAATGCAGATTACAGAGAGAAAAGGTACTTAAATCAGGAGCCACATCCCCATTGTGCCATCACTATATGGATTCTATTATCCTGAGCTGTCACTATATGGATTCTATTATCCTGAGCTGTCTTGTCGAGGTGGCACCGCATAACAGAATGCAATTGACACGCCACCTCCACGTATGTACCGACGACGACGACGATAGTCGACACACTGCCTAGCAGCCGATCGACATGATGCGTGCATGGGTAGGATGAAATGTCAATCTCGGTAAAAGAGGAAGAAAACGAGAAAAATGTCAGCAACCTGTCCTTGTTAATTCACCTGATGAATGAATTTAGAACGAAAAAGATCAAGGTTGTTAGCTAGCTAGCTTTTTTCATGAGAGCGCGAGGCCACCAAAATGTGGTGTTTATATTAAGGGGAATGGACAATAATAGTGCATCACATGAGAGCGATCGAGAGCACGACTGATGCTTTCATGCATCCCCTATACATATTCATTAGGAGAAGCTATTCAGTGTGCTAATTATGAAAGAGACGAAGGGATGATTACATGTTGGCTATTGAGGATCAGTGATAGATATATATGTTCCTCTATGGCATAATAGCTGCAGCTTTAAATTTGAGAGCGATATTATACTAAGCCTTTGTGGCATAATAGCCGTACCTAGCTGCAAAATGACGCCTTCTGGCAAGTACGTACTCACCAGTCACCAGTCGCATATATGAAGAACAACGAAGGCAGTACCGCCTACCGCGCGAAGCGGTCCATATATATAGACCATGGTGTCCGCTAGGCACACACTGGGCAGATAGCTAGACCGGATTAGGCAAGGCAACAACTGCAAGCGCGAGTACGTAAAACTACCATAAACACGAGCTGGCCGCCAGAGAAATCGATCGATCGAAAAGGGTAGTACGGTGGTCCTGAGATTTATTTGCCTTTTACACAAAGCAAACGTACACACATACAATTACTCACCACTGTACGCGCGCCATCACCATGTCTCCTACGCCTAGCCGTGGCATGCTGTGTGTTTGTGTATCTCGACGTTTCGCCGATCTCTCCGTCCGTCCTACTCCTACAGTAGGGTGTGTATCATGCATGGCTGGCGCCAACAATTAAACGGATCGATCGACTTAGCATGCAGGTCCTACTGCCGCGCGCGTACGGCCAACACCGGCCGGAAACGACCCATCACACAGTACCTACGCGCTGCATGCGCACTGTGCTGCCACGCACTGACTCACTGTATCGGAATAACTACGCGCGTACGTACGTGTACTAGCAGCAGTACTTGGTGCTCTCCAGTCGTCGATCCCAGCCGTCCGGCCGGCAGCTGTGACCTTGGGCTCTACGGAAGCGCCCGGACGGCCGGTGTCGTCCCCGGCCACGGGGGGAAAGCATGTGATCCCTTCCGTCGTCGTTTCCCCCGGTCGGACGCGAGAAAAACCAGCCAGATAAAGACACCGGCCGATGCCGATGTCGATGCCGATGCCGAATTGCCGATCCCGTACTTGCGGGCGCGGCGGCCACGGTCACGGCACGCTCCCGAGTCCCCGACCCGGCATTTACCCGCAGCAACCGCGCGGTACCACGGTGCCCGCCTAGCATTGACGACGCCCTCCCCCCGGCAGTAAACCGCCGCGCGATCCCGTCCCGCCGTCCGCGGTGTGCCACCATTCCTTCCGGGGTCCTGACTCCTGACCCTGACCCGCGCGAGGCGGCCGCGGCATTGCATTGCATCGCGGCTCCACACCCCCACCCACCCGCCAGGCCAGGTCCGCACGTGGTAGCGGGTAAGTGTCTCTGTGGACCGGGCGGGCGGGCGGCCTCTGCCCTCTGGCTGTAACCACAACTGGCTCCCGCCTAACCCAGGCTGTAAAGATCTCTCGTCTCCTCGCTCGCGCACACGGCACACCCACACGGGCGCGCAGCCGCGCAGGCACTACCACCAGCCGCACCACCACGCACGCCGCACGTGGACCCGCAGACGGATCGGGCGCGGCCAGACCCAGCCACTGAGCCAGCCAACCAGCCCAGACACCACACCCGCTGCTGCTGCCCACCGGCCCACCCCACTCCGCTCCACTAACCAACGCCCAGCCCGGGGTTTTTAATAATCCCGCCACAACCCAACCACTCCGCCCGCTTTTCCTCCGCGCGTTTCAAAATCAGCCAACACCCTCCACAGCAAAGCGAGGTTTAGGGCAGTAACCAGCAGCGGTAACAACGTGGGAAGTGGGATTAATCATTAATCAACTCGGCAGGTAATCTGACGGGGGGTAAAAGCAGGGGGATTAGTGCGGAGCCGTTTGAAGCCCGGGTATAAAAACAAACTGCGAGGCAGGCGACCACGCGAAAAACTACCTGGGCCGCCACCGCCACATCCTCGCGCTCCCGCCTCCCGACCCGAGCGCGCAACGGAACTAGCTAGCCGTCGTCGCGGCGCGCCATGGCGCCGTTCCAGATGAGCTTCGGGCTCCAGATCTCTCCCGCGCGCACCGACGACGAAGAGGAGGAGGACGAGGAAGAGGACGAACACGAAGAGCTTGAGGAGGAGTATGACGAGATGGAGAGCGAGGGGACGGCCTCGCCGCCGATGATGCTCCGGGCAGGGAGGGGAGGAGGAGGAGGGGGAGGGCTGGTGGGCGCGGTCGTGGGGGCGCTGCGGAGGTCTCTGGTGATGTGCAGCGCCGGCGCCGTGGGCGTCGACGACGAAGACGACGACACCGACGAGGAGGAGGGGATCGAGATTGGGCGGCCCACGGACGTGCGGCACGTCTCCCACGTCACCTTCGACCGTTTCGGCGGCTTCCTCGGCCTCCCCGCGGACCTCCAGCCGGACGTGCCGCGCCGCACGCCCAGTGCCAGGTGAGCAGCCCGCCACTGCCGTGCCGTGCGAACAATTAAGCGTTGATTACCCTCTCTTTTTTGTACTTGGATTTTTCCCTTTAGTCAGTTCAGCTGTGGCTTTGTGCGCCTGATTTTTTTCTCGACTGCTTCCGTGACGGAATTGTAGCTTTCTGAATTCGATGAGGTGGCCGTTGTCCAAACCAGCTGCGTGAAAAATGGTGTCTTCCTAAATTCAGCTTGAGTGGCACGCTGTTTTCAGGAGGCGTTCCTAAGCAAGCTGGCGGAAGTGAGCTGTGTTTTGTTCTTCTCTGTGTTTAGCAATGATACAGTTCAGTAATAAGTTGGTTGGTTAAGGGGTTCGAATTGATTACTAGTAACTGAACAAGTTGATCTCGTGAAGAGACACGACAGACAGTACTTTTAAAGTACTACAAGTTGTTGTTTTCTGTATCAGCAAGTACAGATGAGAATTTAGTTATTTTGGATTGTTCACTCTGCTCTGTACCTGGCGTAGAACAGATTCTGAAGATGAATTTTCACTTTTCAGGGCATATTGTTCTGAAGATAAATGCGTTGTTATGAAAAAAAAAACAGTTTATAGGATATACTTACATCGGTAATGGTATTACTACTGAGCCCTCAAGTGAATTTTGTGTCCAAACTTGATCTGCCCATGTGCTTGAGCTTGAAGTAACAAGGCTGTTTGAGGTGGTTGGCCTGTTGGGCAACATGGGCAACTAATAAAGAATCTTCTAACCCATCTTTTATTTTGGGGTATGTTCATTTGTACTTGCATCAAATATGGCCTCAAATGTTTTTGTCTTTTTCCATTTTAAAAATGGCTTTGCATAGTATTTTTAGGTTGTTCAAATAAGATCAGGATCTTCTTCAGTTGACCTATTCTTCCATGCTGTGTTTGCTGTCACATTCTCTCTCTTTACTAGTAGTTGTTGCCAATACAGTGTTTAGCTGTTATGGTGACCTGAATGCCATATGGCCTTTAAACATGTATCCCCGTTCACTATTTGTGCTAGTTTCTAACTTTTTCTAGGCCAAATTCTACATGCAGTGTAAGTGTATTTGGAGTTTCACCTACCTCTCTGCAATGCTCATATGATCAAAGAGGAAACAGTGTGCCCACAATATTGCTAATGATGCAGAGGAAGTTATATGCGCGTGAAGGACTTAAGGTATATCCAACCGAGCTAACAAAGTTTAGAATTAGAATGTCATAATGAAACCCTGTTTGGATACTTATATATGCCCATTTTTGTTTTAGATTGAAGGGATCTTTAGGATTAATGCAGAAAACAGCCAGGAAGTCTATGTCAGGAACCAATTAAACAGTGGAATGGTTCCAGATGAAGTTGACTTGCACTGCCTTGCCGTGTTGATAAAGGTACTTTGAACTCCCCAATTTACCAATACCATTCGTCTTGCATGTGATTTCGTTCTTCAACCTCCAGATTAAGAAAGAGTTGAAAATGGCAGCCAAAGATGCAAAGTTGCAGATAACACCTAAAGTGTTATGACTATCAAACAGTTAGAAGTTAGGAATAATAAACATGTTATTTTATTGTGGGATACCCAAGTTCCCATTACTTTTTTTTTCTTGTACACCATTCCATGATCTGTGTGGTGCCTTTCTGTAGGCTTGGTTTCGGGAGCTTCCTTCAGGTGTATTGGATGCACTAACACCAGAACAAGTAATGCATTGCAACACAGAAGAGGAGTGCGCTCTCCTTGCTTCTATGCTGCCACCAGTTGAAGCAGCATTACTTGATTGGGCCATTAATCTGATGGCCGATGTTGTAGAGCAAGAAAACTACAACAAGATGAATGCCCGGAACATCGCGATGGTTTTTGCACCCAATATGACTCAGGTTAACTGGCATGCATCTTACTATGTCTGCAGATATACAAGGTTCATACCTAAACATACACTAATCCTGGCATATTTCTCTTCCAGATGGCCGATCCATTAACTGCCCTGATACATGCAGTTCAGGTGATGAATTTCCTCAAGACTTTAATCATGAAGACTTTAAAGGAACGAAAGGATAAAGATGGAGCACTTCAGGCATCGCAATCATGCTCTGGTTCTCCAAATGACCAAGATGAACATCAGATGTCAGAGCATTTGGAGAAACCTTTAGTTCTGTCAAGTCAAAAAGACTTTGATTTTCCCATGATTGATAATGACACTCCTGTTCAAGTCCTTGGAGCTGAGAAAGCTCTTCATCATGACTCACAAATCCGTTCAGATGAGACAAAAAAGTTTGGATTTGGAATGGACCACAAGAAAAGCCAGAGTGATGTTTCGTCCCTTGGCAGCGATTCGAACAACAGATTCAACAGTTCTGGAAGAGAATTCAACAGTTCTGGAATAGAATTTGGTAACAGAAATGGCGAAGGCTTGTTCGAGAGATTTAGTTTTAGGAAAGGGGTTGAGAGGCTCTGCAGGCATCCCGTGTTTCAGTTGAGTAGGTCCATGAAGAAGTCTGCAGATGTCGTGGTCTTTGATGCCCCCAGAGAAGCAAGACAAGCTTGGGTATGATACAATAATGACATTGTATGTGCTATGTAGTTGGTAATTCTGTTGTTTCCACCTCTGTGTTTAGCTGATAAGCTATTCCCCTAGTTTGTGTGACGGTTAGCCTGTTAGGTATTACAAAATTGAGGTTATCTGGGTGTATATTTTCGCCGTTTACTTCTGACGAAAGTGTCTGGAGAAGTAGTGCGTGGCTTCTACGGAACGAATGAAAGCCAGAGTGAACTCAGGCTCCGTGGCTCCATGCTGCATACCTCAAACGTTAGTATCTCTTGATGGTCTATTATAATCTTGCTGATATTCTGTAACATTATCGACCTTTACAACAACTATCAGTAAATTGGTGTATAAACGCATCTCATCTTTTTGAGTAGGTGTGCACAGGTGCACTCCTGTTCTGTACTACTGAGTGACACCTCTCAGTTGCATCTGAAGCCTGAACCGTTGTGATGCTTTGTCCCTTTTGCTGAAGCAGTCAGGCCAATGACCATGTGAAAGTGTACATCAGCCTGTGCAGGCAACGTATGCACACACAAAAGGCATGCCAATGCCAAGTGGATGTGAATATATGCAACCTCATACATGTATCCCCAGTTTCAACTTTGCAATGCAAAAGGCCTAAGATGACTCTGTCCCGTGCACTCCACTGCTCATCTCTCCTCGTTATAGCGCTGCTGTTCATTTTCCCTTCATCTGCAGCAGTGCCGCCTGCTCTCTTCATCTTTGGAGACTCCCTTGTTGATGCAGGCAACAATGACTATCTTGTGACCCTTTCGAAGGCCAACGCACCACCATACGGCGTCGATTTTGAGTTCTCCAGTGGCAAGCCAACCGAAGGTTCACAAATGGCATGACCATTGCAGATATCATGGGTAATGTCGAGTGTGAGTTTCATGAATAACTGTGATTGCATATGTACTTGGATTTAACGTTTCAGGCACTACGCTGTCAGGTGAATCCCTGGGGCAGAAATCTCTTCCTCCACCCTTCTTGGCCCCAAACTCAAGTGCAGCAATGACCAACAGCGGGATCAACTATGGCTCTGGTTCCTCTGGCATATTTGATGATACTGGTTCTTTCTATGTATGCGGCTTCATTAATTAAATAGCTGATATTTCCATTTTTTTTCAATGTTTCTTTCTTATATATAAAACACCATTGTAGATTGGAAGAATTCCTCTAGGACAGCAAATCAGATACTTCGAAAATACCAGATCACAGATACTGGAGACCATGGGCGAGGAGGCTGCAACTGATTTCTTCAAGAAGGCGCTCTTTATTATAGCAGCAGGATCCAATGACATCCTGGAGTACCTGTCACCTTCAGTGCCGTTCTTTGGACGTGAGAAGCCTGGTCCATCATATTTCCAGGATGCATTGTTTTCTAACCTGACATTTTATCTGAAGGTTCTACCAACTTCCCTGTCGCAGTTAAACGTCCACTGAAGTTTTCAGTCGACTGCTCTTATTTCGAAACTGACCTACATTTTTCTTCTCCTCAATGAAATGAAGAGGCTAAATGAACTGGGGGCTAGGAAGTTCGTTGTGTCCGATGTTGGGCCGCTCGGTTGTATACCGTACTTTCGTGCTCTGGAGTTCATGCCTGCAGGGGAGTGCTCAGCATCAGCGAATCGAGTCACTGAAGGTTACAACAAGAAACTGAAGAGGATGGTCGAGAAGATGAACCAGGAGATGGGTCCGGAGAGTAAGTTTGTGTACACAGACACGTACGAGATCGTCACGGAGATCATTCAGAACCACCACCAATATGGTATGCTTCCCTTCGTTGCTGCTTCTGCTTCCTGCAAAATGGAGCGCTTCAGATTTCATTTCAGAACTTCAGACAGCACACCTCCTGCTGTAACTCAACACACAGATACAAAGGTTCGCCTGTGGTAAATGAAACGTTGATTCTTTGACACCGCTAGGTTTCGATGACGCGCTGGACCCGTGCTGCGGCGGCAGCTTCCCTCCGTTTCTCTGCATCGGCGTCGCCAACTCCAGCTCCTCGCTGTGCAGTGACCGCTCCAAGTACGTGTTCTGGGATGCGTTCCACCCGACTGAAGCCGCCAACCTCATCGCCGCCGGTAAACTTCTCGACGGCGACGCGGCTGCGGCTTGGCCTATCAATGTCCGCGAGCTGTCCCAGTACGAGCACAAATGATGTCGACGGAGGACGGACTGGCACTCGACGTGAAGTGCGAGCTGGCTCAGTGTTTCATTGGTTTGTTTGTCCTTGCTGTAGTTTCATTCGTCTGCCTTGTTGAGTTTCTCCTAGGCTCGCCTGTGCTTGCTTTAGTTTCCTTTGGTTGATTAGGACTGGGACACTGGGTGCAAATTGGTCAATTTGTTCCTTGTTGACGAGAAGAACGCGACCGATCAGCTCTTTTCCAAGTGCAACTTCTTCTTTCTCTACTTTTTAATCTCTGGGGTTTGGAACAATGTCCTCTTGCTCTACTTCTTTCTGAGGTTTGGAAAGACTGAAAAGAAACAAACAGCCGCCTTCTCGCTTTCTCAGGCAGACTACTACTAGACTAGTTGCTGTCTTTGAACGGTGGACGGGTCGAGCCCGGTAGTCCAACGTACGGTGCATCGCAGTCGCAAGCCAGGCCAACGAGTGGTGCCACAGAAGCGCACGATGAGCCAAACAAAATTGAACAAAGCAGTGCATCTAATATTATCAGCCTGACCAACGGCAGGGCCGCCGCCGGTGCAACGAACGAACTCACGGTCCGGCTATATATGCACACAACAACACAAAAGCTTGGACCGGGCCGGCCGCGTGTCGGCTCTCCACTAGCAGCTGCAGCTCCACCATGGAGGCCGCCGCGGGGCCTGAGAAGCCGGACCACCCAGCCGCAGCCACGGAGCCGCGGCGGTCTGCTGCGCCGTGGTCGTCGTGGCTGTCTGCCACGGCCGCGGGCCTCGTCGCGGTGGGGCTCGGTGGCGCGGCGCTGCTGGTGTGGTGGGCGCTGGCGTTCCACCCGGCGAACGCGCGGCTCTGGATGGTGCCCGCGGGGCTCGTCCTCCTCGGCACGCCAGTCCTGGCCTGGCTCTCCCTCCTCGCCTCCGGCCCGTGTGGCCGCCACGCGCCACCGCCACCGCCACCGCCACCGCCCGACGCGTCAGCTTAGCTAGCTAGCTGCCTAGCTGCGCCTGCCGCCCGCACTTTTTCGTGTGTACGATCGTCGATCGATGCTCATCCATGCTCAGTTGCTTCCGCGCTTGCTTAGATGCTTGTACGTACGTACATGTTTGATGAGAGCACCCATAGTTTCATTCTTGCTTCTTCACAATTTTGTAATCGGATGTACATACCTATGCTTACATGTTCATGTTTCTTCTGTTTGATGTCTTTTCGGTACTTCGATCTTGCCAAAATATGTGTTCTTGCAATCTTGCTTACTAAGGTGCGTGATATGCTCTCTCAGATAGAGCGGGAAAGCATCGACACGGTATGTTTCCTTTGGTCGGTTCTTCCCTTGGATTCCTTCGGACCGGTGATGAGTGCGACCTCTCGTCAGATTTGTTTCGCTTCTCAAGGTCCAGGGCCGCCGAATCGTGTACTCCTACTCCATTGATCGGCGTCTTGTCGAGAAGTAGACGCGCATTGTGCGGCCATGGGGCCCGGCTGTTGATATTTCTCACCGGGGTACTTCCTCGGTGGATTAACGATAAGACTAGGATATTGGAACTGGACCTGAGCTTATCCTAGGCTAGCTAGCATAAAAGAACGCGTTCTTCTGAGTGCCCGAAGCACCAACCTAGGAGTATCTCGCAAAAGTCGTAATTGCTTGTAAGGAACAACCGAGGCTGCCAAGAAAGGATTTCGCTTGGTACGGAATGACCTGGGAAGTGGTAACTGCTATCCAGAATTGTGCATTGTTTGACACACTACAGTCCTCAGTCCTAGTGACGAGTGCAACTTAAGCGGCATGGCAGCCATCAGACCAAATTTATGTTCCCTTCTCTCACTCTGTTTTGCCACCACTAGAGCCAGCCCATCCTGGTAGACCGTAGCGGTGTAGGGATAGGGATGCAAGTCAACTCTGCTAACAGGTTATCAAGTCAGAACTCAGATGTTGCCACTGAAACCTACAATGTAGCATCAACTAAATCCTCATTACGCAGACTGTTTTCAGGTTACTTTACTGTTTTTTTTTAAAAAAAAGTAAAATCAGTGTATCTATCTGTTCGAGCTGAAATGCAATACCTGCGCTACGAGCGGCCGTGGAGCTTAGTCCCGCGCCTTCATTGGCTGCTTTTTGTGGCGGACCCCACTTGCATGCGGTACGTTTGCAGAGCTGATCGACATGTCCGGCTCAATTCTGTCGGCTCATTTTCTTCGGCTCGATTGAGGACGGCTGCTCGGCTAGTTCACTACTCTATTCAAAATCATGTTTGGCTGTGTTTAGTTGGTGGAAAGTTAGTGAAGAAAATTCTGTAGCACTTTTTGTTTGTATTTGACAATTAGTGTCTAATCATGGACTAATTAGGCTTAAAAGATTCATCTCGCAAAGTTAAAGCAAACTGTGTAATTAGTTTTGATTTCGTCTACATTTAGTACTCCATGCATATACCGCAAGTTTGATGTGATAGAGAATCTTCTTTTTGTATAGTGCCAAAGTTTGGAAATTTTGGTGGAACTAAACAAAGTCTTTCTCTCTCTCATCCCATCTCCCGAAGCCTTCTCTGTCCTCCATCTCTCTCCCTCGGCGGCCTCTCTCTCAACCCATCTCCATTACTGACGCTTTGTCTCTCCCTCCTCCGTCTCCCTCCCTCTTTCTCCCTCGCGGATCATCTCTCTCAGACCATCTCCAAGTTCCAGTGAGACGTGCCGCCGGGTTGTGGCCGCCTGGATCCCCTTGTCCCTCCATTCCATCGCCTTCCTCCTCATCTCCTTGCCCCGCTCCCCGTCCATGAGCTCATCGATGAGGCCGGCGACGGCGTCGCGGCGGACGTCGCTGTGGATCTCCATCCTGACGCCCCACTAATTGCACTGGTAGCAACAGTTGGTGTGCTGGGCAGCGAAGAAGGGCCAGCTGAGGAACGGCAGTTTGGACCTTGCAGTTTTTGTAATTGTCTCCCCCTGTTGTACTTGTATTTTGCTTTAGTTACGGTCTTCTAATCATGATATTTTCATCTTTTTTGGAATCAGTATGTATTCAACTGTGCAATACTGTGTTGGTCTTCTGACCTTGGTGTACTACACTGGCAGTTACTTTGACTGTAACCTTAATGATTTCATAAATGTGTTATGAGTTTGATAAGTAACTAGCTTTGCAATTATAGTAGTTGCACTTCTCATAGGTAACAACTGTTTGGTATGTTTCGTCAGTCGAATCCATGCCATTTCCTATTAATTGTGTTGTGATCCATCTCGCTGCACACTTTGATTTCTTAGTATTCTATAATGTGTTCTGAACTGTTTAATTAGTCCATGAGTTGATCTATTTCTAATTGTTCAAAATCAGTCATAGTATTATATAAGGTCTTAGTATCATGCTCACCACATTTGGCCTTTTTAGCTCACATTGTCATGTCAGACTATTCCTCACTTCATCACACTGGTGTTCTGCTATTGCATAAAATGTTTGGACATATGACCCCGTTGTAGACAATTACTTATTTACATTTATACTGTTCATGCTCCTTCATTTGATTTGAATTCCACACTGTCGGTCCACTTACTCAACCAGTGTTCTCAGTCGCTTGACCTCTTACGTCAATTCACATCGCTCCATGCGCATAAATCGTATACCCTCTTGTGATGAACATGTACTGCATTATCATTGCGTCAGCCAGACACATGCTCTTTGTGGTCTTGTATCACAGTCTCACTATTTATAGGAATCAACGTTCTTTTAATGGTGAGTTTGATGGCATATGGTGTACTGTTCGTGGACTGCTACAAGCCAAGTGATCTCATGGACAGCATTTACTATTATAATTTTCGAAGATATCCCAAATGCCCCACCTGTTATGTTGGAAAGATGGCAAGTGTGCCCCCTAGGACATGTTTTGCAGGACCTCTTGTTCTTATATTGAGGGTTCCTAGAACTATCAATTATTATCCACTCTTTGAACTACCTAGTGAATCATGTATTCGAACTATGTCATCTATCATTCCAAGTTTGTTCCTAGATGGTTAATTGTCAGTGTTATTGGCACCTTTCATGGCTTTGCATAACAGTATTTTGCATTGTTGTGGGTTCCTTCGTCTCCAACTATTCTAGGCGCTGAAATTGCTTTGCCTCTGAAGGAGCCTGAGGAGGTATTCCTTGTTTTTTTACTATGACGACACTATGTTATCGTTTTATACCGACACTAATGCAACGAAATGCCCTTCTCTTCACTCTATGTTGATAGACGAATGTGGGCAAATTATGTACCATATATTCTCTCTAGCAAGGTTTCAATCCTAGTGACCTAATGGACAAAATTCACCATTTCAAGTTCTAAACCATTATCAAACGATCTGTTCTGTAAATGTAGGTCGCCGGTTCAAACCTGTGATACTGTATTTTTTTGTTTTATATCCCGTGAAATCTGAATCAATTCTTTCTTTTAATTTCTGATACTATATCCCCGGGTTATTATAATAGAAAATATATATACTATATTGCACAACATAAAAATTGAGATATAGTAACCTTTAAGCAGCAATATGGTTCTATAATACATCATCTCTCAACAAATCAAAGTCTTAAAACAAGGCATTTTGCTGCTAGTGAATACTTCATACAGTCTCAAAGCAATTGAGATATAGTAACCTTAAAGCAGCAATATGGTTATATAATACATCATCCTCTGAACAAATCAAAGTCTTGAAACAAGGCACTTTGCTCCTAGTGAATACTTCAGACAGTCTCAAAGCAATTGTAATCTTGCGGACACTCTTCTTCTAGTAGGCATAGATAAACGGTCACACGTACATACATATATAATATCTGCTAGTATAGACTGGACTTCAATTGCACTCCTTTCTTATCATAGATAGATTCACTCCTTGCATATATTTTTTTCAATTATGGGAGATTCCATACTCCCATTCATAGAACAGAAATACACAGTTGGATAGAATTCAGAAACATAAGACGAGATTATAACAATGTGTTTGACCCTCAATGCAAAGGGAACCTAAAAACCACCAAACAATAAACATGAACCTAGCTAGGATAAAGACTAAGTCTAGAACAGTCTAGCAAAAGATCACATCAAGATACAATTACTGTAACCAACAACAGAAGCACCCATGCATCACAACAAGATCCATGCCCGGTCCAACTCTCACTGCTTGTCATTGGCACCCCAAAACTTTTGTTTCGCTTGGACCCCCAGAGCTACCTTCAGCATGGTATTCACCCCGCAGTTTTCTTGGCAGTACGCTTTCAAGTTAACATCTGATCTTCTGGACATGATGTAGTATTTGGGCACCTACTACTATTATGTCCATGCATCTTACATTTTCTGCAGTGTGGAGTTATCTTGGTTGATGTAGCCTTCTCATTCTTCTTCTTAGGTGCTTTAGGCACTGGCTTCTGATAAGCTAGTTGTTTCTGATAATGTAATTGAAACACTATGAATGAATGATAACTCAATCAATATGTTTCAAATAAAGATTTTAACACAGTTTGTTCTAAATTTAACTTGTAGACACTGTTAATGTTGAGTATGATGCGGATGACGATACAGAACGTCACAAAGATACTGATGACGAAGAAGAATACCATGAGGCGGATGATGAAGATTCAGATGCCATCAATGAGGAAGTCACAACAGTGCAAGGCATGCCAAATATCAATGTAAATGCCAACAGTGCAGACAAATCAACTGAATATGAAAATTTTCCTATATGTAATCGTGGATGCGTGGAAGGGGAAAGAAAAGGAAACTGATGTTAATTTCAACGTTAGACTGAACACATGGTCCTTTTTTTGCTCCATCAGAAATTCAATATACGGAATACTTGACACACAATCAGTTGGGAAGCAGTAAAACTTAACTGAAGCATATGGATCTCAACAAATCCCAAAAAGTTGTTGCTTATAAAATACAAACAAGGCAAGAAAGCTACACATGCTGATAATATATCACACCTGACCGGACATGTATGCACGTTGAGCAACCAATGCATAAATATAGGCCCAGTTTATGGCACTTTGTCAGGAAGAAGGCATTAGTAGCTACTGGTTGGAGCATATCACTCAATCATGTCCAGAGCCTATCTTTTTTGTTTGCACATACTCAATGAGCATACACACAAGTTGTGAAGGATTAAAAGGTAATCTGGTTGTTTGTTTGCATAGGGATCTAGTAAAAGTTTTTCATACCTGAAACTGATTATGAAGGTTGTGTAGTGGCGCAGCTAAACCATTTAGAGACCCTGCAAAAGAAAGTTATGTTCTTTCAACCATAAATCCACCGGAACAAAACAAACATCATAAGATGAAATATATCATCACTGCAAACTCACATTTATAATTCATTACCTTATAACATATCTATATACTAAGTGGTGTCTCTCAGCTAGTAATTAATAGAATGGTATAGACTGGTACAGAAAAGTAACCAGTACAATTTGCTATGAACACATCCTAGTTTCCTACAGCAGTTAAAATATACATACCTTTTTAGTGGAATAATGGAATTTGGAATAGTATTATCTAATCTGACTTAGAAAAAACGTCATACACATCTTTTTCCATTATGGTCTGAAAATAGCAAGATGTTATCACTGCAACTTTGAATCCATTGTGTCCATCAGCACCACTTCATTAACACAACAGATAAGTAGTTATAAATATTTGTTGAAAACAAGAATATATTAAAAATCGTGACAAATAGTGGCCTCAGAACCAGTCCTATACGTTCATATGATCTTGTTCTTGGAGCTTAAGGGCCATAGACTGAAATTGCAATAGCATGAAAAGGCATCAAGGTAAAAAAGAACACCTTCATGGGCTGAGAGAGATAAAAGCGATTTTGAATAGAGTTGGACGAGCCGAGCAGTTGTCCGGAGAAAATGAGCCGGACGTCTTGAGCCGGCTATGTGCATGCATGGGGTCCATGGCCTACGAACAGTACACATGCATGTGGGGTCCATGCCAAAAAGCAGCCAATGAACGTGCAAGAGTAAGCTCCATGATCGCTGATACGCAACTGGAAGTACCCAGTCCCTCACAAGAACAAGATCGCCTTTTCATCACTAAATTGGGAATTTTTCATCACTGGCCACTTCCTTACCTGATGAAACAAACTTTTAAAACTAAAAGATCAAATTAATCCAAATGTCATAGTTAGCAAAGAAATAGTTGTCATTTGGCGGAGAGCAGCTCAGACAAAGAGGGAGGGCCGACATTAGAGTGAGAGAGAGGGAGGGAGGGAGAGGGAGGATTGGTGGCTTAAGAAGACAACACCGGTGGCAGCACAACACATGGGATAGAGGAGATGTTGATACAGCAGCAACTGTGACAAATAAAGGGCATCATAAATATGATAGTAATAAAAAAAATAAAGAGGTCATCTAGCTTTGTTCCAATCAGAACCACCAACTGAGACAGACAAAGAGATCATATATATGATAGTAATCAGATAAAATAAAGAGGCAAATAATTACTCCTGAACTAATGAGATCCAGAAGTAGGAATGAAACCGTGAATCAATAAATTGTAGGTTATCGTTGTAGGTGCTAAAAATACAAGTACTAATGGACCAACAAATTGAGAACATATAGATCACCGGCTGCAGAGAAATAGCTAGAGGCCCATTTGCAGAAAGGTTAAAAATAATAAGAGCAAGCATTACGAACAAAAGAATGTAATGTTAGCTAGCATCTGCCTTCTGCAAAAACAGGAACTTCGAAAGTACTATAAGGAAAAAAATAGGAATTACAAGTTGAGGGAATCATAGTTCAAATGTGAATTCATGACACTGTTGTTGAATAGGGTCTTCAAATAGGAAGTATTACATATTCCCTCGTCCAAGAAAGAGTGATTAATGGCAGAGTGCTTAATTGGAAAAGAACAAGTACAAGAGCATCTGTTGACTGCTATCTAAATTAATTTTACTTTCACAGACATAGATGTCGTTACATTGCACTGGGATTAAAGGTGGCATAGAAAAATTAGAAAAATACAAGGTATTATTTCAAAGTAACAGGTTAATAAAAACAATTATTGGACTGAGAAAGGCTTATAAAAGTTATATAAATTAATGTTTAGTACCAAGCACAGTGATATTATAAGTGAAGTACCTAAAGAAAAGCCAAAGTTAAAATATTAGTTGATGTTTTCAAATCAATTATATTGAACCCCAGCATGGTCTTAAAAGCAGGATATAAAAAGCTCAAAAGAAATAACTAATACACAGGTACATTAATAGAAAGGAACAATTAGAAGAATACCCGCTAAATGCTAACTAAACATGCATTTAGGAAACATTATACAGGGGAGTACTGCTATATATATATAACATTTTCTTAAGAGTTTAAGGGGGATGCCCCTCTCTTATCATTATGCAAAGTCAATCACAAGCCATTATAACTTTAAGGTGGGATATACTTTCCAACAGCAAAGCTACTCTACCAACACTGATTAAATAGCTACTATAAACATACTGTGATTTGAAGACTAAATAGTACTTTACCTGTTCTCTGGTTTAATGTATCAGCAGCAGATCCGAGTGTAATAAAAAAAAGAGAAAGTGGATTACAACCTTACAGGCTTGAGTAAAGTAGATCGCGATATCTGTAAACAAAAAATATATACATCTCAGAATCAGAAAGATAAGAAGGAAATGGAAAAAATGCTAAAAAAACAGATCTAACAGCAAAAAAGTAAGAACAAAAGAAAGGGAGGATCGGTGCCTGCATAACCCTGAATCAACCAACTCGTGAGCGCTGCAAATGGAAAGAGAGAGAAAGAGGAAGATTCCGTCGAAACTGAATAGCTGAAATGAAAACATTGAGAAGTGCTCAGGTAGCACCGCCGGAGAGGGAGAGAGCTAGGGAGACTGAGGAGAGAGAGAGAGGTAGGGAGGTGGAGGGTAGAGAGATAGAGAGACGCAGGAGCGAGAGAGGGAGGAAGACGGAGAGAGAGAAGGCTTCGGTAATGGAGATGGCTGGGAGGAGCGGTGAGAGAGAGGGAAGGATACGGAGAGAGATAAATCTGAGAATGTACTATGAAGGAGGACAGAGCCGCCGGAGAAGAAAGAATGGGGGAGAGAGAAAAGTTAAAGGGGGAGAGAGAGGATCAGCCGGAGAGAGTGGAGCCTGAGCCGAACAAGAGCCGACTAGTCCATATGAGCCACGTGAATCTATAAAGTGGACTATTCAACCTTTGAAAGTGTACATGCATGTGGGCTGAAAGGATCAAGATGCCCAAGAGGGGGGGGGGGTGAATTGGGCTCTTTTTAATTTCTAAACAAGAATTAAACCTATAAAGAGCCAATTAACCCCCTAGTACCTACCACTTGTGTGTCCTAGCTAGAAAGCGGTAGCAAGTCAATAGAAAGCGAAACCTTCCTACACAATTCTAGTATGAATTGAAAGACAAGTGCGGAAAGTAATGCGATAATAAAGAGCTAGGAAAAGAGATGCTTGACACGGCGATGTTTTGCCGAGGTATCGAGGAGTCGACACTCCCCCCTAGTCCTCGTTGGAGCACCTCGCAAGGTATAGCTCCCCCTCAATCCCGCGCAAGGGATGAGTGTTCTCTACGGGCTGATTCTTCGCCACTCCGGTTCGGTGAATCGCCCACAACCGATCACAACGTCGATGGAGAAGGGCCGCCGACAATCCTCCGGCGATCACCTTCCTCCGAGCACCACCGGACCGTCTAGGTGATGTCGATCACCAAGAGTAACAAGCCTCGATCTTCGCTTGACTCACTCAAGCTTCACAACTAGAGGATGCACACTTGAACTCTTGGATGAACTAGAGGAGAGGATGGATGGATTCGCGAATCACTCTCTCTCTCTCTCTAGGGCTCTTGCTCTCTTCCCAACCTTCTCAAGAAACTCAGCAACTCAAATGAGCAAAGGCAAGGTGGGAGAGAAGTGGGAGGGGCTATAAATAGACCCTCAGAAAACTGCCTTGGGCTGGCATTTTAAGTTGGCGACGGACGCTCTGTCGACTAGGTGACGGACGGTCCGTCGCATGCCCCAACGGTTAGTTCTGTTCATAGTTTGGGCGACGGACGCTCCGACGCCTAGGCGACGGACGCTCCGACGCCCTGCCCAACGGCTAGTTCTGACACACTGTTCCCAGCGACGAACGCTACGTCACTGGGGCGACGGACGCTCATCCCAGCGTCCGACGCTACACTCTGGCTCAGGCTGAAAAACACCCTCTCTGGAAGGTCGACGGACGCTCTTCCCAGCGTCCGACGCCTGACCGACGGACAGCGTCCGATGGACCCTGAAAAACTTAGCCAAAAAACATTTCCACTGGAAGGTCGACGGACGCTGTGGACTCAACCACCCTACGTCCGACGCCTTTGTCCGACGCGACGGACAGCGTCCGACGCCCCCGTCAGGAGCGTCCGACGCCCAGAAAACAGTTCTATCAACTTCGTTTTTCGTCGCGATGAATATGGAAGTTGTTCTAGGCTATCTTACGGTCACCATAGGCTTGCTTAGAGCTAAGGAAGTCAAGTGTGCACCACACCTAAGTCATGAAGCTTTCCTAAGTCAAGCTACTTGTCTCAACCCCTCTTAATAGTACGGTTAAAGACAAAAAGAGAAGCCCTATCTATTTCTAAGTGTCCTTTATCTCCTTATGACACTTAGCCTATCATTCTAGGGTCTTCATCATGTCTCCTTGAAATCCGAAACGATATCCATCTTAGGGGCTAAGTGATGACCATTAATGCTCATTCTTGTTGATCACTATGGCTAAGCTACGCATAGCCTCTGCAAAACACACGTTAGCCATAATAATCTCTAATTGTCGTTAATCACCGAAACCAACTAGGGCAATGATTCTTCATGGGCCACAGAGCAGAAAACAACGAATCAAATACCAGTATTAGGCTCCGCGGCCGCTCGTACAGTAGGAATTTTTGCTCTGCTGTTCGAGCCTTCACGGCCGAAAACTGCTGGACCAGTAGGAAAAAGGAAAGGAACACTGACTGTTTTCTCTATGGTTCATCATTCAATGGCGACATGAAAACAACGGATACCACTGATTTGGATGTGTTGCTGCTAATAACTGTTGTACTTCTCATCAAACAAAAAAATCGCGTAATGAGGATACCAGTTGCACCAATGTTTGCAGGATACCAGTTGCGCTGCTTTGATTCAATATCCATTTTATTGCACCAATATTAACAGTGATGTACAACCATTTTAGTTTTCAAGCATTGTTTCTGGGAGACCCTACACACTCCGGTACACAAACAACATTAAGGAGGGGATAGAAAGCAGGAGTCAAAACTCAAAAGAACATGTTTCAGGATTTGCTGGCTAGGGAGTCAACCCTATTAGATGGCTTCAGCTTCATGTTGGACTTTGGAGCCAGGATAAGAAAACAGCTTGGTAGCATTCTTGTAACTCAGCTCCGCCAGTTCTGACTCTGGCATTTCAAGGAGTGATGCGACATAATTCAAAACCTGGAAAATAAGGGACCCCCACAGTTTGTTAGAAGTATCTTCTCATCCCATTATTGCTTAATATGAAGTAAACATGGCTCTGTTTTTTTAAGATGGAAAGCTCAATGCTTAAAACTGGCACTGGATTGCTTCAGCATTTTAAACAAAAGGACTCAAGTATTATTAATGTACAATTATGCTTTTCAAATTGCACACAGGAAGGAGAGCAAGCATATTTTGTTGTATATTTTTCTTTTGGTCCTACAAGACTACTTTATTGTTGAAAAAGTACATGAACACATAAAACGAAACAAGTCAGGAAAAAACTTCTGGAAAGAAATTTTTAGACAAGAGCATCCAAGGAAAAAAAAACTTACAATATGGATATTTTCTGGGTGGTTCAAGGACTCATTTGATGCATTAGCAGCCTGTGATTCTGAATCTATGTGACGCTTTTCAGTATCTGCGTCAGAACTGTGAACAGGGACTGGTGATACAGAAACATTGTCCAATCTTGGTAATGCATCAGGTGCATCTGTCTCTAAAAGAATTCTATCCAAGGGTATCTAAGACAAAAAAAAAATGTTAACTGGTAAACCCTTCTGAGATGAAATATCATTAGTATACAATCAGCCTACTTACTGACTTCAGCATCTGCTTAGCTTTAGTGGATTTCATGCCTATCAAGAAGCCAGATAGTGAAAAGTAACACCCCAAATTTGCAAGGCCAGACACCATTTCTGAAGATCCCATATAAGAATGTAACAACACGCCTGCTGGGAAAGGTCCAGTTTGCCTAGCGACCAAATGTTAACACAAGAAATTATATTAGTAGACAATAGCCTTGGTTTCTATGTAACAGAATCACCATATCCCTTGCATACAAATCAGCGTGTGTCACTTTTACAAAATTCAAACTGGATGTAACTGGTAATGAAGAACAAATAGAATGCCTTACTTCAGTACTTCCAGAAGATCACCAAATGCCCGCACACAGTGAACAGAAACAGGTCTCTCCAATTCCTTGGCAAGTTCAAGTTGTCGTTGGAACACTTCAACCTGTGATTTTGCTGTTGTTATGGACCTATGGATATACAAAATTAAAAGGGCACATTTGTGTACAAACAACTAAAAGCAGATCACTAATAGCTGAAATAGCAATATTCACCATGCAACTGAAACTTCTAACAAAACCGATACACAAGCATGCAACATGAAGTGCAGGGTTCATGCTATTGCTAAATAAAGACCTGTTCTCCAAAGTCGATGGTTTTTCCATGTGAACCTTTGTCCAGACCAATCTGCATTATTAGTGAACATACGACAAGGGTTAAACAAAATAATAGAGCAGATGATTGGTCTGGGGGCCCTAAAGGCACATAAGAAAAAGACTATGATTCATGGGAAATTCAATGGATACTCGAGGTGTCAATCCAGAAAGGGATACACGAGCTATAGAACTGAACAGAGGCCCCCAGAACAAGTACCCAATTACTGAATCTGATAATCACCTGACCATAATAATAAAATAACCAAATTCCTCTCATGGAAGCCTTACTTTGCAGCTTAGAAGATCTAGAGATCCAGAGGTCCAGATAATTACGACAAATCAATTGCCACCGAAACACCACTTATTAACAGCCTTACACCTGATAGTGGATTTAAAATTTTGGTTGGCAGTAAAGCTCACCTCCCCAACAGCCGCCTCCGGGGTATCGGCGAAGAACCGCCGCAGCAAATTCATCCAATCCGGCGACCTCTCGGGTACCCACCTACCAAAGTGATGGGACCACATAACACAATCAGCAGAGCAACGTGAGAGGCAAGCAGGGGAACATCAGCTCCCACCATGGGTGCAGGCCGAAGCAGGGGACGACGGCTGGGTGATCCTCGGCCATCTGCTTCACAAGGTGCCAGTCCTTCTGCGCGTATCGTGTCGATTAAGGGAAGAATCAGCGAGAAGCTACGTACGCCCGTGACCCTTGAGATGAGGTAGTTGGAGCGGAAGGGGCGCACCTCGGAGGTGCCGTTGACAGCGAAGCGTGCGACGCCGGATGCGCCGGCGGCGCGTATGAGGGCGGGGGCGACGGCCGCGACGCGGGGGTCTTGCAGGTGGCAGTGCACGTCGAAGAGCCGCACGGCGGAGGCAGCGCGCGCCGGAGACCTGGGCCATGACCGGCGGTTAGCTGTGGACTTTCCTGGGGTTGTACAGACGGTGCCGCGGTGGCCAGCTCGCTGCTCGCCGCTGTCCGGGAGCGGAGAGGGTCTTTTGATGGGCGGCGTTTGTGGATTCGGTGTTGGCCCAGCAAACGGCAAAGGATCGTCGGATGCGTTGGCCCGGTTAACCAAATCCTGGGCGCAATGTGGTTGGGCCTTTGGGCTCTTATATCCGAAGGCCCGAGAGCGAGAAGAAGTCCGCGATCTTTCAACTTTTTTTTGGAGTCAAAAAAAAAAAAAAAAGTAGGACCAGACCGCCAGAGAGAGTGCAAGCGGGAGGCGCCACAAATGCAGCAACCTGGGTGTCCAAATGAGCAGAAATGCACAGGCCGACGTCCTCACTGTTATATCTTTTGTCGTGTGTATCATGTATGCATGTTTGGGGACGCATATATTACTAATATGAAGCATAATTGCGTCGACATTTGGACACCATGATATGAAGGGCAGCAGGTAGCTGCCGAACCTCAAAATCACGAATTGACATTTGATGACGCCCACGGGCCACGGCAACATACTAGTGTTCCTTTTGTGCATCATGCATGCGTTGCCCTCTTTCTCCTTCGGGCGAGATACACAACCAGGATAATCCATGTACATACACACTGATACTCTAACTGTTAACATTACTATGCCTATTTTATCTGTGACTTCTCACGAAGCGGCAGAATCTGTGGACGATCTAAGCAAGAGGCACGGTTTGTGTGGAATATAAAGTGCAGAGTAGTAGTCGCTGCTGGACACTTGTATGATCGAATTGTCATGAGAACGATGGTCACGCTGCCATCAGATAATCTGATTGGGATTCGCCGCATGCATGGGACCTACTACGATATTTTACTCACATACAGGAAGCGCAGTTTAAATACTCTGAGTCAGTAATGGGACCTGTGACACCTTAGCTTGCTACGAATACGACCCTAAACCCATGTGCGCCTTGGCGTTAGGAATTGGGATATGATCCTACACGGCTCGGCTCGACAAGCACCTCGGAACTCGTAGCTAACCGCTCAATTCTATCCCAAGGAAAAAGGAACCATCGGATCAATCACGGTCATTGGAGTGGATCAAACAATTCCGCTTCCTCCGATCCCGATCTCAGTAGCACAGCAGGCAGCAGCAGCAACTGTCGATCTTGCATCCCCGATCGGTCCTCGCCGTTTCCAGATCAGACCGTGTCCACAACAGGGACCATGTCGAAAATTCCATAGCGGCGCCGGCGCCCAGTGGTGTATGATTGCACATGCGGACGAGCATGCGAGACGCGTATTATTATTTCACCAGTGGTTCCCGTGTTTCTATCAAACAATCGCCGGCCAAGGCCAAGGATACACTCCACTGGCTCGCGGCTCGCCTGTTTAAATGCGGACCGGCCCCCGATTCAGCTCTATTCTATACTCCAACAGTACAGTGCTTCCGTTCTACTGTTGGCGGTGCGCCAATACTACAGCTGTTTCGACGTCTTCGAAACAGCGTGGCGTCCCTTTAGAACTTTTTCAAACGGAAAGTTTGAAAAAGGAGGATTTTTTTTTATTTTACAGAATAAAATACTGTAGGACTTTCACATGTACTCCGTACTCCTACTACGTACTCCTACCACCGGCAGTTCCATTCCAAACGTCTGAATCTGAACCAGCTTTAGCCCACCTGCATCGTCGTCGCTCACGAGGACTACGAGACAAACCACCCAGCATATTAAGGTCCCCGCCGGCCGGTGGCGGTGGCCAGGCCATCCGTCCAAGACTCCTGTGAACCTCGAGCGCGACACGAGCGCACACGTACACACACCCTACGCGCTGTGACCGTGAGCGAGGGATGAGCCCCGCGGGTACTGCCAAGAAGCGTCTCGGCGTCGGCGTCGTCGCCGGCGGCGGGTTCGCGCTCGGGTGCGGATGCAGGGGCGCCAAGGCCGTGGCGGTGGCGGCGTCCACGTCGCCCTACTCCGCCGCCACCGCCGCCACCGAGACGACGTCCACGGACACGGCGACGACCGCGACGTGGCGCAGGGCCAGGGCGACGCGGCCGCACCCGTCGTCGGCGTCCGTGTCCACGGGCACGCTCACCGTGCCCTCCGCCTCGTCCTCGTCTTTCCCGTGGGAAGACGCCGACGCGGACGCCGAGGGTGACGGCGATACCGGCGAGGAGGTGAGCTGCAAGAGGGAGAGCTCGGCCGCCACGGTGAGCTTCTCCGGCCTGCTGCGCCAGCTCAGCGAGCTCGAGCAGAGCGTCGTGTCGTGGGGGCGGAAGAGCACCAGCAAGGATTACTTGTTGTCGCCACCTCCGCCGCCGCCGTTACCAGCGCGGACAGTGAAGCAACGAGTCGTGCACAGCGGTGGCGGCGACAGCAGAGAAGGTCACGGCAACTTCTCCCCGCCACCGCCGCCGACGCCGCAGGCTTCTTTCCAGTTTCAGATTACGCAGCAGCACCGGAAGACAAAGAGCATGGACAGAGCAGACAGACAAGTTGAAGTGGTCCACTCCAAGCAACCGCCACCGCCGCCGCCGCCTCCACTTCCACCATTGCCATTGCGGCCGGAGCAGCAGCTGAAGGCGAAGAGCACGGACGACGAAAAAGGTGGAGAGAAAGAAGACGGCAGCATGTCCCCGACAGTGACACCGCAGGCCCCGAACCACCGGAAAGCCAACCCCGGCGGCCCCGTGAGGCTCGACGGGAGCGTGGCGGTGGTGAAGCAGTCGGACGACCCACTGAGCGACTTCCGGCGGTCCATGGTGAACATGATCGTGGAGAACCGGATCGTGACGGGCGACGAGCTCCGCGAGCTGCTCCGCCACTTCCTGGCGCTGAACGCGCCGCACCACCACGACGCTATCCTCCGGGCCTTCACCGAGATCTGGGACGAGGCGTTCTCTGCCAAGACGGGCCACGGCCACGGCCACCGCCGCGAGCCCGCCCCCGCCCCCGCCAGGACGACTCCGCCGCCGCGGCCGCGGCCCAGGGCACCGACGCCACCGCGCCGCCGGCACGCCCCGCCTCCGCGGGCGTGGCGCTAACGCCTAGTACGTGGTCACACCTGTCACCACTTAAGCCTTGTTACTACTAGTAGCAGCAGTACAAAACAATGTAGTGTAGCTGGCTCATGCATGGGGTTTCTGCTTAGCTCGATTGCTTGCAGAGTTGCAATGTCATCTGGCCGCCGGCCGTACGTACCGCGAATCTAAACTACGGTATGCAGTAATGCAGATGTTGTGCGGATCTGTTTGTTACTCGTAAATGCTTTCGTTCGAGTTTGAATTCTGTTGTTCGACTCCGATACTCTCCAAGCATACGAGACGCCCCAGACGGATAAAGCGTCTCGTGAAGGGCAGTGTCGTTTATTCCGCGCGCGCAAGGCCGACACGCGAGAGGCGAGACCTGAGAGGGGCCTTCGCCGTAAACCCCGTGGCCGCTTGCGGGAAAACTGCGATGCGCTTCGATCGGCGGCATCGCTGAGCGCAGGGACGGTGGTTGGATGGCTGGCTGGCTGGCAGTGGAGGGCCCGTGCATGGAGTTATGGTGGTGGCGACGGTGCAGTAGTACGTGGCGAGCGGCCTTGTCACTCGTTGGTTGAAGTGACGCACGGGCCACGCGACGGGAGCGCAGTGTGGCGGGCGATGCCAATGGGAGGAGAGGCAGCATACATGAGCCATCATCAATGCGCAACCTGTCCAGCGTTCTTCTCTGCGTCTGCGCGTCCTGGAAAATCCCTGGGGTCCATGGCATCTGCATCCACAGGTTGAAGTTTCATCAATTTCTCGGCCTAATTTCGTTGACAAGGAGTAGGTGTGGAGCTAATGCACTGCCAAGGTTACTGTGCTACGGGTACTGTAGTACTACGATTGTATGAACAGAGCCATGGAAGTGGGGTTGGAAGTGCACTGGAGTCTGAAATACTGGAAGGTACTAGTGTTTTTTTTGGGAAACTGAAAGGTATACGTATACTAGTTAAATGAAAAAAAGGTCCTTTTACCTTTTTGATTGAACTATCTCAAAGTCTAGTTTTCATTTTTTGAACTCCAAAACCGGGTAAACTATCTCCCTCAAATTTTTAAAACTGTTCATTGTATCTTTCTGATCCAGTTATATGTGGTGTTTAAAGATAGTTATATGTCCTTTTAGTATAAAAGTATATCCAATAAATATCTATTGAGGTTTTTAAACCACAAAAAATATATCCAAGTTTCTAAAATTTTTAAGAAAAGTATTAAAGATGGATTAGGATAGGAGAAACCCGAATAATATATTTATTTTGGATAGTTCTCATGAGCTAATCTATATTCAGTATTTTTCTCATAATTTTTAGAAGCTTAGAGATTTTTTCTGCTTTAAAAAACCTCATTAGGTATTTACTGGATTTATTTTAAAACTAAAAACACAAAACTGCTTTTAAAGATGAACAATTTTAAAAATTGAGGGAGGTGGTTTATTCGATTTGGAGTTTAGGAATGAAAATTAGACTTCGAGGAGGGAGGTAAAATTAAAAAAAAATCATAGTTGGAACTCGTCCAACCTTTTTTGAGAGAGAATCGTTGGAACTCGTCTATCTGATATGGTTTGGGCCTGGGCCCACGGGAACAGACGCTGCGGGGCCAGTCCGTTGGGGCTGGAGGGCATTGAGCCCGGCTCGTCCTGAGCACTTGCGGTTCCGGCCCTAGCTCGCCGTCCACGGCTCCAATTTTCGTTTGCCACAACGACTGATGATAAATTCTGCTATTCGGTTTGAGCCCAGTACAGTGATCATGCTTGTGCGAACGTGCGCTTCGCTGCAGTTTCTGTCCTTGCAGGGGCACTGGGGCTGGGCCAAGGGAGCCGCTGCTGCCTGCCTGCCTCCCTGCCCAATACGAAAACTTGCCGGACTTGCCAGGTGCATCAGGTTACTACTACTGTACACCAACGTGTGCCCTGCCGGCTACCTCTCTGATCATTATCATTCCTTGTTCAAACAATGAAACACCACTCGGTTTTTAAATGTACGGTGACGTCATATATTAATGAATGGACTACTGTGTGACTGTGTCCTAAATAATGTAAATACATCATTGCGCAATGCCAACGACCATCAGATGCAAAGCTGGGAGAACAAGCCAAGGGATCGACCCGATGGCGACAACAGACAAGGTACAGTGCCACCCGCTGATAAGATGAACCACAATGGGCAACAAACGATACGTCTGTCACTCTGTCGACTTCGACATGTCATTCCCATACCTGCCTGCCGCCTAATCAAGTAATCATGCTGGTTGAAACAGCCAAATGGCAGATACGCCCTTCTTCTATGTCTACAAGCTACTAGTAGTTCGTAGTACGTACTTCGTACCAAGTTCCCGATTCTGGTTGGAGACCAATGCAATGATGCACCAGATGGTAGGGTTGATGACAGTCAGCTGCAGATTCATGTCCATCCTCCACGGCCAACAAAATAGCTGTACATGTACTCTGTCGAGACAGCAAAAGCAAACCAAACGTTCCTGCACCGACGAACGTCCTAGGCAACAGCAACAACAGGCTGAGGGGTCATTCGTCCGCCAACACTTAGCCAATGAAAAAGTGTTGCAATCAGCACACTGGCTACTGAAAATCTGGAACAAACTTATCATTAGCAACTATAATACAGAACACTTAATGCTCTTTGTTACAACGTGGGGCGGCAGCGGCTAACCCGCCCCACATCCCGCCAAACCGCAAACGCTTCATGGCCTGATGCGGCGAGAACGCAACAGCCGCATGATACTGGCAGCAAGATGTGGGTTTGCCAGCCCACTTATTAGCACATTCGATGCAGCCTGAGCCTGACAGACCATGCCTTTCGACCGAGCGTCATCGCGTAGCACACGTAGACAGCAGGAAAGCGGGGTCTCCAAGGCTAATTAAGCACATATAGACGGAGTGGCTCCCATCGGAACTTCTTCGGCGCTGGCCACGATGGCTCAACAAGTCGATGACGAGGCAGTCAGGGCGCTTGGGCAGCAACTGCAGGTAGCTTGCGGGATGTGGGTTGCCGCTGGGATTTGTGGGTTGGGCAGTTAGACCCCACTCTATCTAAGTGGGCTAGCTTGAGCAGTCCAGCAGATTAGCGGCACGAGTAACCCAGCGGGTTGGTGCGGAGGCTCGCCCGAACTTGCATCCTTAACTACAACCAAAGGAAGGTGCCCCGACAACTGATCCAAAGTTCTACATCTACAACTAACAGAGCAAGCCGTATATAACTTGGATACAGGGGTTACACGTGGCCATGGGTCCTAAGTGTGATGCGCAGGGGACGGATCTAGATTGGTGGGATGTGCTCGAGCCTCCACTACTGCAACTCGAAGCATGGAGCCCTTTCTAAACCTTTCCACCTTCCCTCTCCTCCAAATTGGTAACCCATAGAAGCTTGGAAGGAGAGGCAAATAATGTATCCACTTATCTAGGCAACAAAACAGTATCCATTTATCCACTTATATAGGCAACAAAACAACTTCACAGAAATCACTCTATCCACATATATAAGCCGCATGATGCTATTTTATTACTCCCTCCATCCCTGAAAGAATCAATTCCTAGAATCCATGCCAGTCAAACTTTTTAAACTTTGACTACCTTTATAGAAAAATGTAACAACATTTATGACTTAAAATAAGCACTATGTAAAAATATGTTCTTAGATAAATCTAATGATACTAGTTTGATATCACAACTTTTAATACTTTATTCTAGAAATTTGGTCAAAGTTTAAGAAGTTTGAGTTAGGACAAACCCAGAAATCCATTCTTTCAGGGACGGAGGGAGTATAAGAGAAAAACGCTAAGCGGAATTGATAAGTTCAAGCAATTAAACAAGACACAGACACTCCTCGGTCTGTTTTTCCTCATCCGGAAAATATCTGATTCGAGTGTTGAAAAAAGCCCTCTCCGAACAGGATATGAGACTACGTAAAGATGGAGGACCTTCGGCGAGACCTCCGGAATGCTAAGAGTCTTCGGTCGAAGGCCTCGATGTGTTACGGGGAGGGGACCTTCGCGGATGCAGAAGGGCCCACTCGGGAGCGGCGGCGGTAAACAATGATTGGTGTAAACCCTAGAATTCAGGGATAGTGTCTCCTCTTTTTACGTTGGGAGGCGCCCCCCTTTTATAGTACACTGTACATGAGGTGATTACCGTTACACAAATACCCCTCTACCTGCTCCCGAATATTTCGGGAGCCTCTCTAAATCCTGCGGGGGTCTTCTGGGGACGTCGTGTCCGCTGAAAGCCGCTAGGCCGCGGGGGAGTCTGCTGAGAGCCCAACTAGCCCGGCCCAACGCGACGTCGCGGACGCAGTCCTCCTGGAGCGTTTCCCGACCTCCGAAACGTACGGCGAAGGCTTCGCCGTCCAGAGCCCCTCGAGCGCCGGGAACCTTCGCTGCAGTCTTCGTCTTGAATCTGCAGCCGGGCGAAGGCCTGGGTCATTCGCTCCGGGGCCTACGCACCGAAGACATCCGGTCAGCCTCCGCCTGGGATCCGTGATCATTCGCCTCGGGACCTTCACCCTCGCGACACCTGCACACAAAAACGATACGCTCGTCGGGGGTTATCCTGTTGGTTGGAGGCGGCTGGTAGCCCGGGCCTCCCGTCCTGTGTATGCCGCGGGCGAAGAGTTTCTGGCCTTCGCCGTGGCCTTGCCTCCGTGCGAACTGGGCTTGTTCGACCTTGGCCTAACAGGGGACCTTCGCGACTTATGTCCCAACAGTTTCCCCCTTTGAGGGGCGCGGCCCGACATTCGCGGGGCGCGGCCCTCGAAACAGCGTGTGACATGCCCTCGAAACAGTTTCCCTGTTAGGCCTCCTTCCCCCTCGCGCCGCGACGTGTCGGGTTCTGATTGGTTGTGGACCCTCTGCTTTATCTGATGTGACACGCCGTTTGGTTTCCTTTGGCGACACAATCGAGGAGGTGGCTCCCCCTATATAAGGGGGGGGGTCGGGGTATGCGTGAGTCCCTGCCTCTCGCGTCGCTTTCACCTACTTTCGCTTTCCAAAGTTCCCTTTGCTCTTGCTACCGCTCCCTGTTTTGCCTCTTTCCACCTTCGGCTGTGGCTTCGTCTAGCCATTCCGCTTCTCGTTGGTCTTCGTTCTCCGGCCCTTACTCCTGTCTTGTTGGGGTTCGTGCCGCTGGTTGGTCGAAGGTCTTCGAGGAGTGAATGCTACCTTGTGCTGAGGCTCAGTCTTTAGAGGAAGATTTAGATCTTGAGGAGAGCCTGAGCAGCGTGGAGGCTTCTATTGGGGATTTGATCAGTGTTGAGGAAGATTCTCCGATGGCCAGAAAAACTTATGAGATCGGGGCTTCGCTCATGACTCAAGGGATGATCGAAGAGCTGCTCAAGGATGTCGCTTTTCCTGCTGACAAGTATCGTCTCCCAAAGGATGAGTCTTCTCCTGCTCCTAAGGGTAACGAAGCGGTTGTCTTCCGTGACTGCTTTGTTTGCGGTCTTCGCGTTCCTTTGGCGACTTTTCTTCGGGATGTGTTGTTGAAGTTCAAGGTTCAGCTCCACGATCTTACACCGAATGACATGATTGCCTAGAGTCAATTTTGCTAGGCTTGCGAGTCGTATGGTGCGGAGCCGGATATAGATACCTTATGCACAAACTATGAGATCCAGTTCCAGCCCAAGAATAAGAAGAATACCAAAGATGTGATCCAGTTTGGTAGCTGTACTTTCTTTCCTCTCCGGAAACCCAATGAGGTGAAACCGGAGATATCTTTCTGCAAGAAGAATAAGTGGGTCGGGGACTGGATCCGCTATTGGTTTTATGTCACTTTTCCCGTGGTAGAGCCCGGTGTCAACCCTTTTGTGTCCGTGTTGCGTCCTATGAAGCCGAAGACCCGGGTGTCTCCGCTGAATGAGGTTTCTGAACGGCGGGAGAAGTGTGACAAGGCCTTTATCTTGGCTTGTCGTTTTTTCGGAGGCCGCGATCTTGTCGAAGAGATGTGTGCTGTTGGCTATTGGCCTTTGGGTGCCAATCGGCCCTAGTTTTCTATAAAGATGGTGTCTATTCCAGTTTTTGGTGGTCCTGAGGGCGTCCCTTTTCCTTGCTTCGGGAAGGAGCTCGATGGGATTGCTCCATAGCAGTTTGTCCGCGAGACCGAGCTGGAGGCCTCCGCCATTGTGGGTGAGGTGATCGAGAAGGAATTCTTGGCGCGGAGGTTGAGCTCTGGGACCATGCCTCGGCTTAACCGAGTTTATGAAGAGCTGGGCATTCGTTATGCCGAGAGGCCGGTTCCTGCGAGGATCTCCGCTGCCGTTATCAAAAAGGAGAAGGAGGCAAAGGAGAAAGAAGTGGAGGAGGGGGAAGCGAAGGCTTCTAGCGCCGCCATCGTGTCTGCTGTTGCCAGGGGAGGTAAGGAGGCGTCCGCGTCGGCTGCCGCTTCAGTCCCAGGCTCGAAGAAGCGTGGTGCTTCGAGCTCTTCTCCTACCGTGGTGGCTGAATCGAAGAAGAAAAAGAAAACTTTTGTCCAAGCGTCAGCTGTTATGGATTCTGCAGCTCCTGCTTTGAAGCGCAAGGCCCTTGCCAATAGGCCAAAGGCCCCTAGCAAGAAGGCTCGGAGGGCGGCTGCCACTGCAGATCTTCTTAGCTATGACCCCTCCTCTTCTGAAGGCGGGTCTCCTATCAGCCATTTTGGCCACCCTGGCCCTAAGGTGTTTCGGGACCCTTAGCTTTTCTATCTTGATGAAGATGACAGATTTTTTGATTATCTGCCAGGCCCGTCCCCTAAGGCTTCGCTGTTGTGACAGAACCTCTTAAGATAGGGCCCACTTGTCAGGATTAACCAACTTAATCCCAACAGATGATCCAAATCTTAATTAGTCCGTCAGGTGTCGCCACTTTGCAGCCGGTCATCCACCTCTTTCCGAACAGGATCACCTCATTACAATCATTACAGAAGTAATACGAAATTTTTATATTACATCAAAGTAGAGGAAATTTAAAGTCATATTACAACCCATAAGTTTTGAAACATAACTTAGGTCTCTTACGCTAATAATACATCAAGTTGCTGATAGAGTATGAATAAACAACCGAGATACTCTTGCCCAAGAGTCAAGCAAGGATAGTTTACTCTTCATCTTCATCTACACTGACCACGGTCATGCAGCAAGAAGCCACACAAACCGGGTTGTGATCCTCATCTGCAACAGGGGTTAACAAACCCTGAGTACGGGAGTACTCAACAAGACTTATCCGACAAAGAAAAGTATTTGGTGGAAAAACAGTATGCAAGTCATAGGATTCAAGGTGTGGTTTGCAAGAATCAGGTATTTTGCATAAATGAGATTTTATAAAAAGAATTGAAATTCATTTGTTTCATTCATAAGATTACACAGGTACCGATCTAAATGTATGATCGATAACAAGGTAATAAACATCCATAAAGGGATCCAACAAGTATCTAGTTAAAGTGTATTACTACGCAGTAGAGGACAAGGTCATGTTTCCATATCTGAGGAACACGACGATTCGAACCGGTTTATCCCAGCTGGGGCTTCCCTATCACACGACATATACAGCCGCTTAAAGCACGCATATGACTACCTTTCCCTGGATCCTCTCGCCAAGACCGGGGTTCCGCCACCCGAGAGCACAGTACACCTCCATCCAGTTCGCTAACTTGGAGGGTACACACTACTCTCGCCATCTCTCCACTCCCAGTGCGGGTTAACCGTTCTTCAGACGAGATTAGCCAGAGTCCAGCTTCCCGGAGTATGTGATAAGTACTCCAAAGTCACAACCCTTGGACGTCTACAACGGACGGTTCCTAATCGACACAGGCGGAGAGAACCCGCTCACCAGACACCGCTGATGGCTCTCCAACACCGTGTCCGCCCGGTCTCGGATTATTACTTCCAACAACAACATCCCCTTCTCAGAAAACATAACCATTTGCCGAAGCAATACGCTATGCGTAGGTGACCGGAAATCACCTACTATAAAAGTTCTAAGCATACTAAGCATTTTTGCGGAAACTTTGCATCTTTAAACAAGTGGCAAGGTTAAAGGTACAAATAGTACAAGGATAAAGCTATGCATCAAGTAGGAACTTAATAAAGTACCATAATGCAATAGTATAAACATAAGTGTATTTAAAACAAACAATTTTAAACACAAGGAAGTGTTTGAATGCATCGGGGCTTGCCTTGGTTGGAGGGATAAACGAACTCGGGCTCAGATTCAAGAGAGAAAACCTCTTCACTGGAGGTATCCAAGCCAACCAACGAACAATCTACACGATATAATGACATGTTTTAGATGATGCTTGAATAGTAAACATGATGCTCAACTCAAACAAACATGTTCTTAAGAGAAGATTACGACAGACTACACCTTGAGTACAACTTCCCTTCATGAAGGAAAGCAACACTAGGTTATAAAGCAAATTAATTAAACCCTATTTATCTTGATTATCTAAGTTAATAATTACATCCAAAAGAACTGAGCAAACAACCTTACATCAAGCATGTCCAACTTGTGTTTGTCACTGGACAATGACCATTTATATCAAATAATCCAAAATCACTCAAAACCTAAAATCATTAGGGTTTCTAAACATTTTATAACTAATTAAACAACTAGCCCTGTATAAGAGCTCATCCAACAAGCCTCAAACTTTTGGTACAGCAAGGTAACAGGGTACAAAGCTTACACAAAAATTCTCAGAATTTTTGGAGCACTCTACAGAGCATGCAAAACTATGGAAAACTCATTTTTCAATTATTTTGAGCATTTTTACATAATTAAAAACATACTGAACCTAGACATGTTATATTTTTATTAAAAACTACACATCACAGAGAGCATTCACAAATTTTTGTAGAATTTAAACATGCACAGATTTAAACATACAAAAATAACAAAAGCTATTACTGAGCAAAACAAGAAAAAGGGAAAAACTCTTTATAAAACCTACTGACGGCTGGGTCCCGCCCGTCAGTGGCGCAGACGCTCGCAGCGGCGCCGATGACCACAAAACACGGCTGCGCGTCGCCGTCGGTGACCAAACCGAGCGGCTACCCCTCGAACCTGCTTCGGCTCGCCGAGCCGAACCCAACGAGGTGCGCCACGACCCAAACAAACCCTCAGAGCGTCCTCATCGACGGTGATGGCGGTCGGCCGGAGCTCGACCGATCGCGTGCCATCGAGCACAGACCTCGATCGGAGAAACTAGGCCTCGATCGAAGAAGCTAGGCCTCGATAACGACTCAGAGGACAACTACGAGCAAAATGCCCAACGGAAACGAGGCTAAAACCTACCCAGGAGACCTCATCGACGGCAATGGCGACGACCCGAGCTCGACCGCACATACGCCGGAGAAAAACAGGCCTCGATCAACTCAACCAACAACTCTAGCAAGTTTAGCGGCCCCCAAACAACGCGAAGCGCAAGCCAAACGAACATAGAGCTAAACGCAACATCCTCATCGACGGCCATGGCGGTCGCGGGGATCTGCGCGACGTGCGCCGGAGAAAACACACACGCGCTCGAGGGCAACTACCCCTCGAAACAGACTCAGGACGACTAGACGAACTAGCGCAAGACTCAGATCAGAAAAAGATCAACTACAACGATCAGACGACGAACACACCGCCGCGCCGAACAAGAACAGCGGCGGTGCTCGAGGACGGAGCTCGAAGGCTCGATACAAGGACAAACGAGTAGAGCGGAGAGGTCGAGGAGCTCACCCTGGTCACGAAGCGTTAGCAAGCGTGGCCGGAGATGAAGCAGAGACGACTGTCGATGGAGAACGTGCCGACGGAGACGAAGAACCGAGCGGCAACGAAGATGTTCCCGGAGCAGAGCAGCGGCGCTCTCGTCGGAGCGGAGGAAGACGGAGCCGCACTGAACGAATGGAAGCTCAATGGCTTTAGCCAACTCACCCCGAGACTGCGCAAGGTCAAAGCGAAGACAAAGGCAAGGATTGAGTGGTTGGAAGTGGCTAACAAGCTCGGGTGAGCTCGCCGATGATGGTGGAGCACTCGGAGGAGCAAGGCAGAGCGATGGCGTGGTGTGGAAAGGGAGACAGAGTGGACGATGTCCCGTTTTGAAGACGACAACGGTCCCGCGATGTCGCCACGCACACGACAAGACGTGAGTCAAGGACAGGAGTCGCACGGTGGTGCCGACAGGTGGCCGGACAGGTGTCGGCGTCGAGTTCAACCCCGCCATGCAACTGCTTGATGAAAAGACTAAACTACCCCTGTGACTATTTTGCAAAATGCTCAAGTTTCCAGGGGTTTTCATGAAAAACTTTGAACACAAAAGATGCTCAAAATTTCATGATCTACAACTTTTCTTAAACAACCATATGCAAAAACTTTATAGATTTTGAAAATCTTGTTTAGGGTTTAATCCACCCCCTCTGGGAATTAGGGTTTGGATTCAAATTTTAAATTTGAGAATTTGAAAAGATGACCTGCATTCAACAATTGATCAAACATAAGCAAGTAAACTCATTTTAGTTAAATGCATATCCAGGTTTTCAAACAAATGAATGATGCTTAATGCATATGATGACATGATTAGTTTTTAATTAAGTTATTAACACCCGGGGTGTTACAATCCTTCCCCCTTAAAGAAATCTCGTCCTAAGATTTAGGAGTGGAACAAAGTAATGAAAAAGGAAACGTATCAAGAACCTTTCTTTTTCACATTATCCTTGTTACCACTATGACCGGGTTTTTACAAAACAGCTCAAACGATAGAAGCATAAAACTCTGGGAAATTCTCTAAAAGATAATCTTCAGATTCCCACGTAGCTTCTTCTTCTGAGTGCTGATTCCACTGCACCTTGTAGAACTTGATGGTCTTTCAACGAGTAATTCGATCCTTTTGATAGAGAACCTTTACAGGATATTCAGAGTAGGTCACATCAGGTTCTAACTGTACTCCTTCAACTTCCACCGTTGTATCTTTAATTTGAAGACACTTCTTCAATTGTGATATGTGAAACACATCATGAACGGCGGAGAGAATGTCAGGCAGTTTCAAACGATAAACCACCTTGCCAATACATTCTAGAACTGGGAACAGACCGACATAACGAGGTGCTAACTTGCATTTCACTCCAAAATGAGAGATTCCTTTCATAGGCGTGACTTTCAAATACACAAGATATCCCGGTTGATATTGAAGTGGCCTTCTTCTTTTGTCAGCATAGCTCTTTTGCCTTGACTGAGCTATTTCAAGATTGATGCAAATCTGTTTAACTTTATCTTCAGCTTCCTTAACTAGGTCAACACCAAAGAACTCACGTTCCCCGGGTTTCGACCAATTAAGAGGAGTTCTGCAACCACGACCATACAAAGCTTCGAATGGCGACATTTTTATGCTCTATTGGTAACTATTGTTGTAAGAGAACTCTGTCAAAGGTAAGCATTCATCCCACTTCTCTGCAAAGTTAAGAACACAACATCGCAATAAATCTTCAAGAACTTGATTGACTCGTTCAGTCTGACCATCGGTTTGAGGATGGTACGCAGTGCTGTACAAAAGTTTAGTGCCCAAAGATTCATGGAGATGCCTCCAGAAAGCTGAGACAAACTGAGTCCCACGATCAGATATGATGGTCTTAGGAATGCCATGAAGACTTACTATTCTTGCCAAAAACAACTTGGCGTAAGCAACCGTAGGATGTTTTCTTTTCACTGGTAGAAAATGTGCAGATTTGGTGAGCCGGTCAACAATGACCCAGATAGAGTCATAACCATTCGAGGTTTTTGGTAAACCTACTATGAAATCCATACTGATGTCTTCCCACTTCCAAACTGGAACTGGCAAAGGTTGAAGTTGACCTCCTGGTTTCAAACGTACTGCCTTCACTTTCTGACAAGTGTCACACTTAGCCACATAACCGACTATCTCAATCTTCATCTTTGTCCACCAAAACTTCCTCTTCAAATCCTAGTACATTTTGTTGCTTCTAGGGTGAATGGACAAATGAGAAATATGAGCTTCATCAAGAATAGCTTGTCGTAACTCTAGAACTTTAGGTACCACGAGACGGTCCTTGAACCAAAGTACATCAGATTCATCTAACTTAAAACAAGTGGGCATCCCAGATTTCACCTTTGCTTTAAGATGTGCGATTCCTATATTGGTTCGTTGAGCCTTGATAATTTGATCACGAATGCTGGGTTCCACCGATACGTTAGCTAGACTGCCATGCTGAACCATAGATATGCCTAGCCTTTCTAGCTCATAACAGAGTGTGGAATTTAGCGTCCTTAGGCTCAGACAATTGCAACTACCTTTACGACTTAAGGCATCAGCTACAACATTTGCCTTACCTGGATGGTAATGCACTTCAAGATCATAATCTTTGATAAGCTCTAACCACCGCCTTTGCCTCATATTCAACTCATATTGAGTGAATATATACTTCAAACTCTTATGATCAGTATAGATATGACAAAGGTTGCCCAGAAGATAATGTCGCCAAATCTTCAAAGAGTGGACAACTGCCGCTAACTCCAGATCATGAGTTGGATAGTTCTCTTCGTGCTTCTTCAACTGTCTAGAAGCATAAGCAATGACCCTTCCTTCTTGCATCAAGACACACCCAATACCAATACCGGATGCATCACAATATACATCAAAGGGCTTCTCAATATTAGGTTGAGCTAATACGGGAGCTGTGGTCATTAACTTCTTCAAAGTATGAAAAGCTTCTTCGCACTTAGCAGACCACACGAACTTGGTCTGGTTCTTTAGCAGACTGGTAATTGGCTTCGAGACTCGAGAAAAGTCTGGAATAAACCGACGATAATAACCAGCCATACCGAGGAAACTTCGAACTTGATGAACTGTCGTTGGTGGCTTCCAATCCAGAATGTCCTTCACCTTACTAGGATCAACTGCCACGCCTCTGTTGGACAAAACATGTCCTAGGAATTGCACTTCCTTCAGCCAAAACTCACATTTGTTGAACTTAGCATAAAGCGGGTGCTCTTGCAATCGAGTTAAGATGATTCGGAAATGACGGGCATGCTCTTCTTCATTCTTGGAATAGATGAGAATATCATCTATGAAGACAACAACAAACTTGTCCAGCTCCGGCATGAACACTGAGTTCATCAGATACATGAAGTACGCCGGTGCATTTGTCAAACCAAACAACATTACCAGATATTCATAAAGCCCATATCTAGTGGTAAACGCCGTCTTTGGGACATCTTCAGGTCGAATCTTGATCTGGTGGTACCCTGATCGCAAGTCGATCTTGGAAAACACCGTAGCTCCAGTGAGTTGATCAAAGAGAAGATCAATCCACGGCAAAGGGTACTTGTTCTTGATGGTCACCTCGTTCAAGGGACGATAGTCAACGCACATACGGAGAGTATGATCCTTCTTCTTTACGAAAATTGCAGGACAACCCCATGGCGATGAACTAGGTCGAATGAAACCCTTATCGAGCAACTCGTTTAACTGAGTCTTCAACTCGGCTAGCTCTTTAGGAGGCATCCGATAGGCCCTTCTAGAGATAGGTGCGGTACCAGGCTTTAGCTCTATAGAAAACTCAACATCTCTATCAGGAGGTAAGCCAGGTAAGTCATCAGGAAAGACGTCTGGAAACTCACGTACTATTGGAATATCATGTACCCCAATTGCAACTGTAGCACAGACTCTTCCTACTTCCCTTTTCGGCACAGAAAATTGAATCAAGAGTTGAGATTTACTGTTTGGCACATCTACCTTGATAGTTCTATTTGGCACGTCGATCACAGCTTTGTGCTGCTGCAACCATTTCATCCCCAAGATCACATCTAAACCCTGGTTAGGAAGCACTACCAAAGTCGTGGGAAAGATATACCCACCCAGACTCAAAGATACTTGATAAACCAACTCTTTAGTTGAGATTCGACCACCAGGTGTTTGCACATGAAAGTCCATTTTTAACTCAGTCAAAGGAATACTATGCTTGAGCACAAATGACTTATCAATGAAGGAATGTGATGCACCAGAATCAAAGAGAATAACTGCAGGTTGATTGCTGATAGGAAACATACCCTGCAATACAGGTTCTCCTTTTGGCATCCCTTCACCCTGGGTATGAAACACCCGCCCAGTCTTCTGCTCATTCTTGCTCTTCTGAACTCCAGCATTCCCACTCTGCTTCTGCTGCTGCTGATTTCCAGCGAACTTCTGATGGTACTGCTTCGGAAGAGGACATACATTAGAATAATGCCCCACCTTTCCACAGTTGAAACATGCATTGTTGGTTTGCTTGGCAACCGCTTGATTGTTGGGACCAACATACTGCCTAGGATACTGAGAACCCCCAGAGAACTGCTGTCCAAACTTTTGTTGTTGCTGAGGAGGACGATACTGAAAATGGTTGTGGTTCTGAGGGTGGTAGATGATCTTCTACCTCTTCTGATTACCACTAGAAGATCCAGCAAACGATTTCTTCTTCTTTGCCTCCCTATGGATGCGCAAAGAATTCTCAGTAGAGATAGCCATGCTCACCACCTCATGATAGGTAGCATTAGGATTATGATTGAGCATGGTATGCAGCTTAGTTGAGAGCCCCCTGAGAAACCATCTCTTCTTCTTAGCATCAGTACTGACATGTTCCACAGCATACTGCGAAAGATGGTTGAACTTGCCCACGTACTGCATAACAGTGGAATCCCCTTGCTTCAAACTCAGGAACTCTTCCAACTTAGCTTCCATGACACCATTAGGAATATAGTGCGCACGGAAAGCTTTGCGAAACTCCTTCCAGGTGGCACGATGACCTGCCGGCTGCATAGCTGTAAAGGTCGACCACCAAGCTCCTGCTGCCCCACGAAGTTGTTGAGCTGCAAAGATGGGCTTCTGCACCTCTGTGTAGTTAATCAGCTCGAACTTCTGTTCCATGGTGCGGAGCCAATCATCAGCTTCCAAAGGCTCATCTGCCTTGGTGAACACCGGAGGACGCGTGTTAGTGAAATCGACATAAGTCGTCTCCTGGTTATTGCGACCACGACGTTCATTGCCGCCTTGCTGGTGATGTTGAGTTAACTCATTCAAAAGACGAGCATTGTCTACTGAAACACTGATCAATGCCGCCAAAGCTTATGTTAAGGTTGGTGGATTAGGTAATCCACCATCTTGAGCCCCAGCATTGTTATGTTCAGCCATCTGTTTGCACAAACATACTTTTATTGAGACAAGCATAAAAGTACCAAAGTGCACACATAAATTACATGACCATCATAACATCACAGTGCTAAAAACTAAAGAGTTCTGAAAGCGATAAAGGTAGATTATGTTACACAAGATCCACTACTCGCATCGAACTAGATAGCTAGGCGAAACACGATCTACTCGTCGTCACTAAGGACTACAACCTCCTGCTCGTACTCGACGATCACCACTGGTTCTGGCTCAGGTGCAGCTCCATCCTGACCCTCAGGTGTAGATGCAAGGAACTGGTCTGCCTGAACAAGCTCCCCAAGGTCCTCTGCCATGGCCTGCTGCTGGTACTCTGGGTTCATCATGTTGTGGATGTGATGCACCTCCTCATAAAGAGCATTGTTGTACACCTCAATATTGCCCACATAGTACCCCAAGTTGTGGTACATCTCAGATAGAAGGTGTTCTCGTTCCCAGGGTTCATTCCTTTCTCCCATCGCCTCGTACATGAGACCCTCAGCGATAGTCACTTCCGTCGCCTTGGCTGCCAGCTGTGCCTGACATGCCTGCAACTCAGCCTCCTTCTCCCCCATCTTAACCTTCAGGTCGTCAGCACTACTAACCAACTCATCCCTGTTGGTTGTCAGCCAACCCAGCTCAAGCTCCAAGTGCTCGATCTTGGCCTTGTGGCGAGCACAGCAACTGGCACCCTGCTGACTGCTCTCAGCACAGTCTCCACGTGTTGCCAGCCGGTGGCGAGGGACGCCCCGAGGTCTGGAAGACTTGCGAGCTGTGCACTTAGTTCTGGCCATCCTATAGACAAGATTTCAAAGGAGGCAAGTAAGTAACAGGTCAAAATTTTAGTAGCTTAAGAGCAAAATATTAAACCCATCCCAAGTTGTATGATATGATGCATGAAACATCCCTACGTATACGATAATATTTACATAACATATATATAGGGCATATATATATATATAACCATAGTCATACCATCAGCTTGATATCCTAAAGTCTACTTTCCTAAACTTGGAAAGAGAGAAAAGATGAGTTAAAGAAATTTTTAGACTCAAATCACATTTTATTTTAGGATCCAAAAACATTTTGAAAACTTTTACAACTGCAAGATTGGTAATAAGGCGGGCTTTGATACCAGCTGTGACAGAACCTCTTAAGATAGGGCTCACTTGTCAGGATTAACCAACTTAATCCCAACAGATGATCCAAATCTTAATTAGTCTGTCAGGTGTCGCCACTTTGCAGCGGGTCATCCACCTCTTTCCGAACAGGATCACCTCATTACAATCATTACAGAAGTAATACGAAATTTTTATATTACATCAAAGTAGCAGAAATTTAAATTCATATTACAACCCATAAGTTTTGAAACATAACTTAAGTGTCTTACGTTAATAATACATCAAGCTGCTGATAGAGTATGAACAAACAACCGAGATACTCTTGCCCAAGAGTCAAGCAAGGACAATTTACTCTTCATCTTCATCTACACTGACCACGGTCATGCAGCAAGAAGCCACACAAACCGGGTTGTGATCCTCATCTGCAACAGGGGTTAACAAACCCTGAGTACGAGAGTACTCAACAAGACTTATCCGACAAAGAAAAGTATTTGGTGGACAAAACAGTATGCAAGTCATAGGATTCAAGGTGTGGTTTGCAAGAATCAAGTATTTTGCATAAATGAGCATTTATAAAAAGAATTGAAATTCATTTGTTTCATTCATAAGATTACACAGGTACCGATCTAAATGTATGATCGATAACAAGGTAATAAACATCCATAAAGGGATCCAACAAGTATCCAGTTAAAGTGTATTACTACGCGGTAGAGGACAGGGTCATGTTTCCATATCCGAGGAACACGACGATACGAACCGGTTTATCCCTGTTGACACAAAAAGCGTCAGGATCTGCGAACACCTCGGGCTTATACCCGAAATTCGATATCGGGAGGCGTGCCAGTCGATTTGACCAGTTAATCGACAAGGATGATAACTAGAACAAGATTCAATCAAGACAATGGCGATGCGCCCGGATGCCAAGATTGGAACTTGATCAGGATAACTAGAGCAGAGCTGAATGAGGCAACAGCGATACGCCCGGATGCCAAAGCTCAGAGATACTCCCACGCGGAACTTACAAGGATTTGACGGAGATCAGGGTGATGCAGCCTGTCGAAGCTTGAAGAACTCGTTGATAAACTATAACTAATGCAAAAGGATAAATTGCGATAAAAGTAGAATAAGAGTAAAATTGATTTGTTTGATATTGGATTGATATGTTTACACGCAGCCCTTGGACATATTTATACTCTCGCATGGAGAGTTGTACAAAGACACGACCCGTATCTTTCCTAAAACAAACTCCTATATTTAAGGAAACTGACTCGCGCAGGAGTCGGATCTAAAATAACAATATTATTTTCCTAAACAAACACACCTATTTTAAAGGAAAACAAACGACTCATGCAAGAGTTGAACTCAAACCGCTATAATAATACTGGTATAAAATCACCAGTTTCCTTATGCCTCTCCTTCGATGAAAACTTTCCATCGGCAGATCCCTTCAATCCGCGGCTTCCTTCTTTGGCCACCGGTAATCCTCTACTGACATCAAGCGCTAAGTCATCCTGTGCTCATCGGCACCCCACGCCCATCGGCATCGGCAATACTTCCCGATCGGCAACCTTGTACTGGTAACTTGTCTTCACCACTCAACCCTTATCGGCAATCGGCATTGGCAACATCCCCCAATCAGCAATCGGCATCAGCTTCTTTACACCCCAGGCGACTTGACTTCACCAATTAACCTTATCGGAAGGAATCATCCAGCCTCTATCGACAACACACTTAGTCTTTTCACAGCACAATTCCATCAGCAATAGTGACCCATGACTTCCCGATGCCGATGGAAAACGATTGCCGATCGACACAGATCGACACAAGCCCTAGCTCATTTGACACGTGCCAAAAACGGTGTCAACAATCCCAGCTGGGGCTTCCCTATCACACGACATATACAGCCGCTTAAAGCACGCATATGACTACCTTTCCCTGGATCCTCTCGCCAAGACCGGGGTTCCGCCACCCGAGAGCACAGTACACCTCCATCCAGTTCGCTAACTTGGAGGGTACACACTACTCTCGCCATCTCTCCACTCCCAGTGTGGGTTAACCGTTCTTCAGACGAGATTAGACAGAGTCCAGCTTCCCGGAGTATCTGATAAGTACTCCAAAGTCACAACCCTTGGACGTCTACAATGGACGGTTCCTAATCGACACAGGCGGAGAGAACCCGCTCACCAGACACCGCTGATGGCTCTCCAACACCGTGTCCGCCCGGTCTCGGATTGTTACTTCCAACAACAACATCCCCTTCTCAGAAAACATAACCATTTGCCGAAGCAATACGCTATGCGTAGGTGACCGGAAATCACCTACTATAAAAGTTCTAAGCATACTAAGCATTTTTGCGAAAACTTTGCATCTTTAAACAAGTGGCAAGGTTAAAGGTACAAATAGTACAAGGATAAAGCTATGCATCAAGTAGGAACTTAATAAAGTACCGTAATGCAATAGTATAAACATAAGTGTATTTAAAACAAACAATTTTAAACACAAGGAAGTGTTTGAATGCACCGGGGCTTGCCTTGGTTGGAGGGATAAACGAACTCGGGCTCAGATTCAAGAGAGAAAACCTCTTCACTGGAGGTATCCAACCCAACCAACGAACAATCTACACGATATAATGACATGTTTTAGATGATGCTTGAATAGTAAACATGATGCTCAACTCAAACAAACATGTTCTTAAGAGAAGATTACAACAGACTACACCTTGAGTACAACTTCCCTTCATGAAGGAAAGCAACACTAGGTTATAAAGCAAATTAATTAAACCCAATCTATCTTGATTATCTAAGTTAATAATTACATCCAAAAGAACTGAGCAAACAACCTTACGTTAAGCATGTCCAACTTGTGTTTATCACTGGACAATGACCATTTATATCAAATAATCCAAAATCACTCAAAACCTAAAATCATTAGGGTTTCTAAATATTTTATAACTAATTAAACAACTAGCCCTGTATAAGAGCTCATCCAACAAGCCTCAAACTTTTGGTACAACAAGGTAACATGGTACAAAGCTTACACAAAAATTCTCAGAATTTTTGGAGCACCCTACAGAGCATGCAAAACTATGGAAAACTCATTTTTCAATTATTTTGAGCATTTTTACAGAATTAAAAACATACTGAACCTAGACATGTTATATTTTTATTAAAAACTACACATCACAGAGAGCATTCACAAATTTTTGCAGAATTTAAACATGCAAAGATTTAAACATACAAAAATAACAAAAGCTATTACTGAGCAAAACAGGAAAAAGGGAAAAACTCTTTATAAAACCTACTGACGGCTGGGTCCCGCCCGTCAGTGGCGCAGACGCTCGCAGCGGCGCCGATGACCACAAAACACGGCTGCGCGTCGCCGTCGGTGACCAAACCGAGCGGCGACCCCTCGAACCTGCTTCGGCTCGCCGAGCCGAACCCAACGAGGTGCGCCACGACCCAAACAAACCCTCAGAGCCTCCTCATCGACGGTGATGGCGGTCGGCCGGAGCTCGACCGATCGCGCGCCATCGAGCACAGACCTCGATCGGAGAAACTAGGCCTCGATCGAAGAAGCTAGGCCTCGATAACGACTCAGAGGACAACTACGAGCAAAACGCCCAACGGAAACGAGGCTAAAACCTACCCAGGAGACCTCGTCGACAGCAATGGCGGCGACCCGAGCTCGACCGCACATACGCCGGAGAAAAACAGGCCTCGATCAACTCAACCAACAACTCTAGCAAGCTTAGCGGCCCCCAAACAACGCGAAGCGCAAGCCAAACGAACGTAGAGCTAAACGCAACATCCTCATCGATGACCATGGCGGTCGGCGGGGATCTGCGCGACGTGCGCCGGAGAAAACACGCACGCGCTCGAGGGCAACTACCCCTCGAAACAGACTCAGGACGACTAGACGAAGCTAGCGCAAGACTCAGATTAGAAAAAGATCAACTACAACGATTAGACGACGAACACACCGCCGCGCCGAACAAGAACAGCGGCGGTGCTCGAGGACGGAGCTCGAAGGCTCGATACAAGGACAAACGAGTAGAGCGGAGAGGTCGAGGAGCTCACCCTGGTCACGAAGCGTTAGCAAGCGTGGCCGGAGGTGAAGCAGAGACGACTGTCAATGGAGAAAGTGCCGGCGGAGACAAAGAACCGAGCGACAACGAAGATGTTCCTGGAGCAGAGCAGCGGCGCTCTCGGCGGAGCTGAGGAAGACGGAGCCGCGCTGAACGAATGCAAGCTCGATGGCTTTAGCCAACTCACCCCGAGACTGCGCAAGGTCAAAGCGAAGACAAAGGCAAGGATTGAGTGGTTGGAAGTGGCTAACAAGCTCGGGCGAGCTCGCCGATGATGGTGGAGCGCTCGGCGGAGCAAGGCAGAGCGATGGCGTGGTGTGGAAAGGGAGACAGAGTGGACGGTGTCCCGTTTTGAAGACGGCAACGGTCCCGCGATGTTGCCACGCACATGACAAGACGTGAGTCAAGGATAGGAGTCGCACGGTGGTGCCGACAGGTGGCCAGACAGGTTTCGGCGTCGAGTTCAACCCCGCCATGCAACTGCTTGATGAAAAGACTGAACTACCCCTGTGACTATTTTGCAAAATGCTCAAGCTTCCAGGGGTTTTCATGAAAAACTTTGAACACGAAAGATGCTCAAAATTTCATGATCTACAACTTTGTTTAAACAACCATATGCAAAAACTTTATAGATTTTGAAAATCATGTTTAGGGTTTAATCCACCCCCTCTGGGAATTAGGGTTTGGATTCAAATTTTAAATTTGAGAGTTTGAAAAGATGACCTGCATTCAACAATTGATCAAACATAAGCAAGTAAACTCATTTTAGTTAAATGCATATCCAGGGTTTCAAACAAATGAATGATGCTTAATCCATATGATGACATGATCAATTTTTAATTAAGTTATTAACACCCGGGATGTTACAGCTGTCGAAGGCTTCTTCCCCCAAGGCGGCTTTGCCCGAGTCTGAGCCTGTGGAGGTTTCTGTGCTGAAGTCTTCACCGGTGGCCGTGGTTGAGGGCTCGGCGCAGTCTGCCGATCTGCATGTCGAGGCCTCCGCTGCTGAAGAGGCTTTGCTAAATGCGTCCATCCGTCCTTCTTCTGGGACCGTGGTGTCGGTTTCTTCTACACAGCGTTCTGGTAGCGCTCGGGAGCAAAGCCCGGAGGTTGCCGGCCTCCCGTCCTTGACCGAGCAGGCTGTCACTCCTGCTGCGGAGGTGGATATGGGGAGTCCTCGGCGTCGAAGTCCGACGCCTTCGAGAGTTGTTGTGGCGGATTCGTCTCTGGTGAGCCATGCTAGCGAGGAGTTACCTGCGGAGGGTGATGCTGCTGCTACGAAAATGGGCCTGGGTGAGCGTTCGGTCGACATCTTTCATGTCCTTCGTCATTGTTTCTCTTGATCTTTACACGCTCTTTTTTGTTTGTGCTTGTAGCATTTCTTCGGCCGGTTTTTGAACCCCTTCCTGGGGATCAACCGCTGCCCCAGGGAGTTGATCTTGCTCGCGTTGCTCTTGACGCCAAAGGTCTTCACTCGGCGGGTTGGCCTTCCGGGGCTACTCCTGTCCCTGGTGCTGGTGTCAAAGGTAGGTTCTACCTTCTCTTTTGTTTTTGTTTGGTTTTTTTTTTATTTTTTTGCGTTCAGTTTTTTGGCTGACATGTTGTCTTGTGCAGCTGGAGCTTCGTCGGAAACGCTAAGTGGGTGGGCTAAGTCTTTGCGGATCCACAATCAGGATACCAGAGGTTTTTATAATATTCTTAGTGTTGTCACTTCTTTTCTTGCTTTGATGACTTATGTTTCTTGTTTTATGCTGGCGCAGATCGACTACGTGATCGCCTAAAAGAGGCTAGAGTTTACCAGATGCTGCATATGAACTTGGAGCACCAGTGTGTGGTAAGCTTTTTGTCTCTTTTTGAGGTTGTGAAGGTCTTTCTGACTTCCTTTGTGATCATTTTATTTTTACACTATTGTTGCTTGAATGTTTTCTTTATTGTAGGGTCATCACTTGGGGCGGCGTTGGAGGAGAAGCTGTCTCTGGAGCTTTTGAGTAGCCACGATTCGCTTTCTTTTGCGAACTCTGAGATGGAGCGCGCGCAGGCGAGGGTCGCCGAGCTTGAGGGAGAAGTGGCCGACCTTCGCCCTCTTGTTAGCTCTAACGAGGAGCTTAGAGCGACTGTGCAAACGCTGGGGGTGCTCTTGAAAAAGCGACCGATAGCGAGAAGGCTGCCCTAGAGAAGCTTGAGAAAGCGGTCGTCAGTGAGAAGGCTGTCTTAGAGAGGCTTCGGACAACGGAGGCCACTGCCGAGGGTCTTCGCAGAGAACTTGATGGTGAGCGATCGTCTGCTGGCACGCTTAAGGCTCAGGTTGACTTGCTAAATGGGCGACTGGAAGCTACCAGGGTTGCTGGTTTGTCAGCCGTTGGTGCTTATTCGAAGGTGCTGACAAAGTTTGGTGGGCTAGCTCCTTTGCTGCCTGATGACTCATCGGCTCTTAGTATTTTCAACTGGTTGCGGATTGAGTTTGGCAAGCTTCCGAACTTTATTGCGAAGGCTAATGACTTCGCAGCGCTTTCTAGGGTCGCTAATTTCGCAAGGGCCTTGGTCGATGGTGGTTGTGAGCATGTGGCCGCTTTGAAACGCCGGTCTTACCCGCAGCCTATACCGCCTTCTTCGATGGTGAAGCCAGTTTATAAAGCTATTACGAACTTTATGTATTATTTCTGGGCTAAGTTTGGCCGAAGTGACGCTCGCACTCTAGCGGAGGCTAGGCGTCAAGAGGTGAGTTATCGGCTGTTTAGTTTATTATTGTTTCTTAGTGCTTTTTCTTAGCTGTTTTGCTCATTGCTTATGTTTGCCAATGCAGGCTTTGCCTAAAGCTGCTGCTGGCACGAGCGGAGGTGTTTTTGCCGTTGGTGATGCTCATGCTCCTGTAACTCAGGACCCTCCCTCCACTTTCTTGGCGGTGAGACTGACGCTGCTTCTGGTGCACTTCCGGGGACTGCGGGTTCTATTGCTGCTGGTGAAACGAAACCCAGAGATACCTGTGCCCCCGTTTCAGGAGGTGGGACATTGAGTCTTAGTTTAGAGTTCGTGGTTGGGCCTACGTGCCTTCGCAATGTTCCCTGATAGGGGGTGGTGTACATAACTTTCTATGTTACTCTGGTGGTTGTTTTTTGTTAATATGATGCTGCTCGTTGATTTTTTCTAGCGTTTTTATTTTTGTGCTTGTCCCGCACAGGTTGCCTTCGACGGCCCTGTGCGGGACATTATGCCCTTGACGTTGATGCGCGATGGCGTCTATGTCGACGGCGACTTGTGGGAATACTGGTGCCACAATAATTCGCAGCCTTCGGTTGATAAGCTATTCGAGTTTGTTTTACATTCTATCGATGACTGGAACGTTGTGTTTGTTCGTTCCTTGGCTTGGCGGGGTCCAATTGATCCGTTGTAATTTTAGTTCGCGTGCTGGGCCTTCGCGCCCTGTGATGTATCGTGCTCTTCTACTTTTTTGCGTTGTATTTGTATTATTGTTAACTCGCGAGAAATAATGGTTTGACAGTGTATTCCGGTACGTCTGTGGTGTTCCTTCATTACAATTCTTTGGACCTTCGCGTCTTAGATTTTCTAAGGGTGCGCTTGCATTTCTGGGTTTTTATCCTTCTGTCGAAGGCCGCTTGAGGGAAAGCTCAAGTTCTTTAAGGATTTTCTGTTGAGTGTTTCTCAATTTCCCGTGTTCTGATATTGTTTCTACAAACGACCTCTTTCCATATTGACTTTGATTCCTTTGAGGTGACGTTGCTGTTACGAGCCTTCGCGTGGTGATGATTCTTTGATTTGCTAGTTTGGTGAGATTCCGGTCTGCATCCTCTTTCCCCTTATGCGCGAGTAGTCGTTCGCTGCTTGGATTGTCTGGTGTGTGGCTGAGCTTTATGCTGCTGGGGGGGTTGCTACTTGATTTATAGTGTGCTACCTCTGTTGTTTTGGGTGTAGTCATTAATGTTGCGCATGTGGCGACTTTTATTTGCCTGTTTTTTGGTTGGCGGCAATCTTTACTGCTCTTTATTGCGCGTTTGGAGGTTGCGTAGGTCCTTGCGGAAACCTTTGTTGGTTCCGCCACACTTGCTCATTTGGTAGCTGAGGAACCTTCGTTCGATGGGATGTTTTCTTGGCAAACGCTAGCGGTTGTATTTTTGGATTGAAGTGAGCTCCAGGCTCGCTTACACATATAGCGCATTGCTTTATAATTGGCGCGAAGGCCTCTCTAGTTTCTATATTCTAGGTCTTCGGCTACTTCTTGCTCCTGACCTTGGACGCCTTCGCCCGTCTTCTCCACACCGTGCAGCGGGACACGCATGCCGGTCTCCAGCCCAGGCTTGGTCTCGACCTGGGAGTTGTTGAAGTAGCTTGGTCTTCGCCTCTTTTGTCGCTCGAAGACCTGCTTCGGGCATCTTTTGGTCGTGTTGGCTTGGCGTCTGACCATGGGTGCCTTCACCCTTTTCCCCACCACCTTTGCAGAAGAAGCCGTTCAGTGGGATGTGTGTTGACCTTCGTGGCTTCTTCCGCCTCGACTTGGGTGGTGGTGTGGTGGGCTGGCCTTCACGTCTTCTGACGCTCGAAGACCTGCTTCGGGCTGTCAGGCGATGGCTAGGTGCCCACCGATGGTGCAGTGGGGGGGGGCATTCTCGCTGTGATCGCATCCCTTGAATCGGTGCGAGGGGAGGTTACGAGCCTTCGCGCGGTAATCTCCCATCGTCGGTTCCGCTGCCTGATTGCAGACAGGCAAAGGCCGGTTCTTACCAGAAGGTGCCCCCCTTCTTGCGAGTCTTTACATGGTATTGGTGGGATTAGTCCCTCTTTTTGTGTTCTAAGAAAACGCCTCCTTCCATGGCTGTTTTTCGGGATTTACCATTGACTTTTTGTTTTTGCTTGATGGGTGAGGATTGGGGGTTTGAGCTGCTGGTTCGGCTGCCTTTTATAGCATCCCGTGGATCGAGCTTTTACTTCGAAGGGTTGTTGGGAAGGTGGCAGTTGTTAGGTGGTAGTTGAACCTTTATTTTTAGGACAAGTTATTGAGACCTTCGCATTAAATCTTTGGGTCCCCCCTTTTGCCTGCGTTTCTACAGGTCTTTTAAAGGGTTCTGTCATTGGCTTTATTGAGCCACGTGTCTCGGTGCCCGACTTGTCAGGACTTTTTCCGAGATTTGAACGCCTCTTGGGCGCGGAGGTGTTGACGGCCCTTAAGTACCAATTTTAACCGTCAACTAAACAAGGAAAAGGATCTAAATGAAACCCATAGCTAGAACTCGGGTTTATACTGATAGAATTCAATGAGTTTTGGTGAATGTCTGTTTCTGCAGGGGGTTATCAGGAAATACCAAGGAAAGGCCCACATGTCATGTTTACATAGAGATAATTATCAACCGTATAATTTTCTATACTTAGGAAGGCTCTAGAAGGAACTGGACCAAGCCGGAAGTCAGTCGAGCCCACACCCAGGGCGCCCGCCCTAGGGTTTGGGGCGCCCGCCCTGTCGTTTCGGCCAATCAGCGTCAATCTCGTGGATCACGCTCCACCGCCTTTGAGGATGAATCTAAACCACTCGTTTAAGGTCGGTTTGATCCGACGGTCCACGTTCATTTGAGGAGGCTATATAAGGAAGGCCCCTGACCCCCCTGAGGATCATCTCATCTCATTATTCTTCTCCAGAGCAAAATCTAGGGTTTCAATTAGAGAGAGAAGGAGAGAGGTCCCTCTAGTTGTCTAGATCTAGTTCTTCTAGTTCTAGTTCATCTAGTTGTAATTAGAGGTGAGAGAGAGGAGGAGAGAGCTAGGAGGAGCCGGATCTGTCGGATCTTCCTCAACATTGTACTTGTGCAGCATCTGGTTCGGAGCGATCTCCAGGTTCTTCATTTATTATTTCTAATTATCTTATTTCAGTTCTTGTTTTATTCTATTTACGGGATCTCCGCTCGTATTGAGTGCTCTAGTTTTGATATCAGATTAGAGTAGTAAGCGATAGTGTAGACGTGGAGTCTAGACCAGAGTTTACCTAAGTTTGCGCCCAATCCTACGGATAGTTGTGGTAGCCCAGAGGTGACAGCTCTGTAAGGCCTTTGTAGTCCACCACGTTCGGGTTGGTGTTTTCGTAGAGCTTTTGGCAGCCTCCCCCCGACTACCTTTTTCCCTGTCTTTGTCGAGAGTCGGGAAGGTACTGTATCATGGGCCTTTGATTAGATAACTCCCTTAGAAAACTCTAAAATCTCTCTACCCAGTTATCTTATCTATCCTTGGATGCTCTTAGTTCTTAACAAGTTCACTTCACGTTCCCCGTGGAAATCGATACCCTTGGAATACTCACGGGTGAAAGCTACAGCGGTATTCGTGCGCTTACGGATTTATCTGTGTGCGTTAAGAAATACCAACAAGCTTTCTGGCGCCGTTGCCGGGGAACGGTAGCGGTGCTAGTTTCGAACCAAGTCATCTATTTACCCTTTTCTTATTTCCTTTTTACCACCTTTCTCCCCTTACCATTTTCATCTTACCACATGAATTCCACTCCTATCTATAAATACTCTGCTCCAAAGGGCGACATGTTGGAGCCTCCACCATCTTCAAATCCCATTCTTATAGATGGCTATGAGTTTCGCCCTGCTTTCATAGCCATGGTTCGGGAGCAACCTTTCTCTCGGCTAGAAAACGAAAATCCTTACACCCACCTTAGAGAATTTGAGCAATTGTGTTCCTGCCTCATCATTGCTGGCATGACACAAGAGACCTTAAAATGGAAATTGTTTCCATTCTCACTTTTGGGAAGAGCGAAACAGTGGTATGCTCATTATGTAGGAGGCGTAAATGGGAATTGGGATGAACTTCGAGACAAATTTTGTCTTGCTTTCTTCCCTCTTTCTAAAATTACAGCCCTTAGAATTGAAGTTCTTTAGTTCAAACAAAAAGAGAAAGAGACAATAGGAGCAGCTTGGGCTAGGTTCATAAGCCTTATCAATTCCGGTCCAAACCTTTCCTTGCCAGACAATGTCTTACTCTATCACTTCCATCTTGGTCTTTACAAGGAAGCTGCTCTCCACCTTGACCTATCTTCAGGAAGCTTGTTCTCACACAAAACCATTAGTGAAGGAGAATCCATTCTAAATAAAATTCTTGAAAATACCCCTTACACTAGAGTTTTTGATGAATTTTCCGAAGAAAAAGTCGAGCCAACCCCCGAACAATACGAGGAGGAACAAACAACCGAATCCAAAATTCCTTCAAATTCTTTGAATGATTTGGTTGCAATAGAACCATCTCCTGTGGGAACACAACACTCTTTAGAGAGTGATGAACCCCATCCTTCTATGTTCCTCTCACAAATCGAGGTAGATCTTTTTGAAGATTTTGGCAACACCTCAAATTTTTCAGTTCAAGTGAAGCCTCTGGTACACACTGCATCGTTTGAGAATAAGAGTCTACACAATGATTCTTTCCTTTTAGAGCACATTAAAGGACTCTCAGCCATCATGAGTCGTGAGTGGTCGGTAGAATCGGAGTTATCCACTGAGGTAGCCCGAATCACTACTCCCTCAGATTTTATACTTTGCAAACTTATGGGAATCACCATAAAGGCTCACTATAGTCCTATCGTTGGGATAAATATAATTTCAAGGGCTTTAGCCCAACATCTTTGCCCCAACGAATCTTTGATCCCATCACATAAGCTTCTAAGAATTCCGTCTGGAGTTATTCTTGAAAGTTATGGGGTCATAAGTTCCATTCCTTTACGCATAAGAGGGTTCGAGTATCGCTTAGATTTTTACATCTATGACATCTCGGACATGTCTCTCTTGATTGGCGTATCATTTGGAACACTCTTTCAAGAGCAACCAAACAAGGATCACCTAAAGCTTAAGCTAGGCAATTCTTCTATTGCTGTTAATCTTTTAAGATCAAATAATGCAATAGTAGAACCCAAGCCTAAACAAGACCCTTTTGAGGAAGTCTTAGTGGCATTTCTAGAAGACTGGTCTCAACCAACTCTTGATGATGAACACTTCACTCAAGAAGAGGAAGAGCTAGCAGAACCTATCGAAGTAAATCCTTTGGAAGTGTCATCACAACCCTCAATCGAGTTAAAACCTCTTCCTTCTGGCTTGAAATATGTCTTTCTCAATAATAACAAAGAAACTCCTATCATTATAAGTGATAAGCTTTCCCAAGAGGAAACCAATAGACTTGTCACTATCCTAGAAAGACATAAATCGACCTTTGGCTACTCACTCCATGACCTCATTGGAATTAGTCCGGCTCTTTGTACTCATAGAATTCCCATCGATCCTGATTCGTCACCTTCGAGGGAACCACAATGGAGACTTAACAATGTTATGCGAAAGGTTGTTAAGAAAGAGGTCTTGAAACTTTTGCACGCTGGGATTATCTATCCTATGCCGCATAGTGAGTGGGTTAGCCCTGTCCAAGTTGTGCCAAAGAAAGGAGGGATGACAGTTGTAAGAAATGAGAAAAATGAACTCATCCCTCAACGCACTGTCACTGGGTGGCGCATGTGCATTGACTACCGGAAACTTAACAAGGCTACAAAGAAAGATCACTTCTTGTTACCCTTCATTGATGAAATGTTGGAACGGCTTGCAAAGAACTCTGATGGTTATTCCTTGATGGTTATTCCGGATATCATCAAATCCCGATCCACCCTGATGACCAAAGTAAGACCACTTTTACATGCCCTTATGGAACTTATGCTTATCGACAAATGTCATTTGGATTGTGCAATGCTCCAGCTTCGTTCCAACGGTGCATGATGTCTATTTTCTCTGACATGATCGAGAAAATCGTGGAGGTGTTCATGGATGATTTTACCTTCTATAGAAAAACCTTTAATGATTGTTTAGAGAATTTGGACAAAGTCTTACAACGGTGTAAAGAAAAGCACTTAGTCCTGAACTGGGAGAAATGTCATTTCATGGTTCAGGAAGGAATAGTGCTAGGACACAAGGTGTCCGAACGTGGGATAGAAGTGGATAGAGCAAAGATTGAAGTTATTGAGCAACTTCCACCTCCCCAAATGTGAAAGGAATCCGAAGCTTTCTAGGCCACGCAGGGTTCTATAGGTGTTTTATTAAAAACTTTTCCCAAATCACTAGACCCCTGACTAGCCTTTTAGCCAAAGATGTACCTTTCGTTTTCACTAATGAGTGTTATGAAGCTTTTGAAATCCTCAAGAAAGCACTCATTTCAGCTCCAATCATCCAACCTCCAGATTGGACGCTACCCTTCGAGATCATGTGTGATGCTAGTGACTTCGCAGTAGGTGTTGTCTTAGGCCAAACCAAGGATAAAAAGCATTATGCTATTTCCTATGCTAGCAAAACCTTGTCTGGGCCACAACTCAATTATGCTACCACTTAAAAAGAGTTGTTGGCTATAGTCTTTGCGATAGACAAGTTTAGATCTTACTTAGTAGGAGCTAAGGTAATCATTTATTCAGACCATGCTGCTCTTAAATACTTGCTCACTAAGAAAGATGCTAAACCTCGGCTTATAAGATGGATTCTTTTACTCCAAGAATTTGACATAGAAATAAGAGACAAGAAAGGAGTAGAAAATTCAGTAGTTGATCACTTGTCTAGGCTTCCATATAAAAATGAACATGAATTGCCTATTAATGACTATTTAAGGGACGAGACACTCCTCAAGGTAACACACTCGGACCCTTGGTATGCAGATATTGTGAATTATATGGTTTCAGGATATGTTCCACTAGGAGGTGACAAGCGGAAGCTTCAGTATGACTCTCGTTGCCACTTGTGGGATGATCCATATCTCTATCGGGTTTGTGTTGATGGACTACTACGGAAATGTGTCCCAATGGTTGAAGCCATGAAGATCATAGACAGATTGCACGCATCACCTTATGGAGGACACTATGGAGTGTACCGTACACATGCAAAGATCTAGCAAAGCGGATTTTACTGGCCAACAATGTATGAAGATACAAAACAGTTCATTAGAAGATGTGTCAGATGCCAGAAGCATGGAAACATTAATGCTAGGAATGAAATGCCACTCACTAACAACCTTCAATTAGAGTTGTTTGATGTCTGGGGCATTGACTACATGGGACCATTCCCAAGGTCTGGAGATGCTGAATACATCTTGGTGGCAGTTGACTACGTATCCAAGTGGGTATAAGCACTACCATGTCGAGCTGCCGACTCTAAGCATGCTAAGAAGATGTTCCATGAAGTGATATTCCCAAGATTCGGAATGCCTCGAATGGTCATAAGTGATGGAGGATCACATTTCATCGACAAAACATTTCAGATGTTCTTAGCAGAATATGGAGTCAAGCACAACATTGAAAATCCATACCATCCTCAAACTAGCGGTCAAGCTGAAACATCAAATAAGCAAATCAAGAACATTCTGCAGAAGACCGTGGATGAGATGGGAAAGAAATGGAAGTACAAGCTTCATGATGCACTATGGGCGTATAGAACTGCATACAAAACACCCATAGGCATGACACCTTATCAGCTTGTATATGGAAAAATATGTCACCTACCTGTTGAATTGGAATTCAGAGCTCATTGGGCCATCAAGCAATGGAACATGGATCTCCACTCGGCCGGGAAGAAACGTCAGATGCAAATATCTGAGCTAGAGGAATGGAGAGAAAAAGCTTATCATAATTCCAAGATCTACAAAGCGAGGACAAAAAGGTGGCATGACAAGAGAATCAAGCACAAGGAGTTTACACCCGGTGATAAAGTTATGTTGTTCAACTCAAGAGTAAAGCTCTTTGGTCATGGAAAACTTTGAAGCAAATGGGAAGGAGCATTCAAAGTGATTGAAGTTGCACCACACGGTGCTGTCACACTTCAAGATGATACAGGTAACATATTCAAGGTAAATGATCAACGTTTGAAAGTTTTTCTTGAACCTGAGAACTTAGAAGAAATTGACTTGATTGAATTTTTGCAATTTAATGATCCAATCTAGAAATCAATCATGCTTTAGACAACTAAGGTTTAAATGGCCAACCACTAATGATTAATCAATTCCACGAGCTTTGTTGTCTGTTTAAGTTTAGCAGGATTTAGAAGACTAGACAAGGTTAGATAACTTCATCTACTTTGAGAAGAAGACTCAGAGAAGTGAAGTAAGTCTACACTGTCTAAATGAATGACTATGTCAACATCCAGCTTGGGGGAGAGTACCCCCATGTATTCAGGTAAGTATCTTTATTCACTTAGATTTACTTAGATATTAATTATATAGATTAATAAAAAAATGTGAGCACATGAAGGTTCACACTTAAATAATTATGAATCATAAGAGTTACAACTTAGACACTCACTATATCTATGGAATTTTCTTTATCCTTAATAGAGTTTTATTTAGTAATAATAATAAGTGTGTTTAGAAGTTGCTAATAATAAAATGAAGAACTCTGAAGATAACTCTATGTAAATGATGAATAGTTGCTCTGCCGTAATTCCTTTCAAGTACCTAGTTTTCAACCTTGAATTCTCCCGAGTTTTAGATATAACTGTTTTGACATGAAGATTTGCTCTGAACCTGAAACTTGTGGGTTGCGAATGCTTGAGCTAAGTCTAGGTAGTTGATAGGTATGATATGAGAAAGTTGAGCTACTGTTTATCTTGTTCCTAGCAATACTAGAGTTCTGGAGAATTTATCTTTTGAAAATTAAAAATATTACATGATGAGTCTCTGTATGACGAGAGCTTGAATTCCTACCATAGCCATATATACATGCCTGGTAGATTAGGAAAACATTCACTATCATATTTACTGCTTGTATTTGCATTGAGTTTTGTCAAGCTTTGTTGACCCTTAGAGACTTGTCATGCTTTTAAAATCAAGATCACGTACACTCCACTCATATATGCTACTTCTATCCTGGAAGTACGCATCCACATATATCCCATTCAGATCCACCAGAAAATGCTCTACTTCTACCCTGGGAGTAAGTAACCAAAAATATCCTAGTTCTCCACCTATCCATATATTCCTTTACCACAGATATAACTGCTCCAAAGATTTCCTCGTTATCATCTCTCAAAAGTTTTATTATAGAAAGAGACTTGGGGTTGTGAAAAAAATATATATAATAAAAAATATATATAAAGAGAGTAAAACATGGACAAGTGTCCTATCAAAACAATGGGTACTTAGATGCCCGCCTCTCTAAAAAATGAAGCAAACCCAAGTTCTCTCAAAAGTTCCAAGTTCTGAAATATATATATATATATATATATATATATATATATATATATATATATATATATATATATATATATATATATATATATATATATATTCATGGAGCAGAATAGAATTAGGTCTCCATCATACACCCTCATATACCCGCCATATATCCCATACACATGCACATCTTGATTTGATTGTATGACCTGTTTCTCTGGATCCAATGTTTGACTTTACAATATATGCTTTGCAAGTATGTATGTGCTGTTCTCCCCACCTATGAACTCCACATATTGCCTATTAGTTATAGGGTGAGAGAGAGAAGGCACATTGTTACTTTGCCTGTTCCAAATAATATTCTGAGAGAAGACATAACACCATTGTTGCCTTGGTGAGGATCCACAAATACCACATATAGAGAGACTTGAGAGGGTCATACAAAAGAGACTTTGAGTTTTATTTTGAAAACTTTGCAAAACTCCAGGATGAAGGTAAAGTGAAGAGCTTGATACATAGTGCTTGACTTGATCATTCTACTTTTCAATTACTCAAGACCCAAGTGATGGCTATAAGCCCCATGGTTGAGGGTAATATGGGTAAGTTTGAAAGTTAGAATAGTTACTCTAATCCAGAGGAGAATTCTTGTTTGAATGCATGTGTACCTTTAAGGCATGAAAGCATTGTAGCAACTCCTGATCCGTCATTGAGTTCATCTTTGCTCAGGGACGAGCAAAAGGTAAGCTTGGGGGAGTTGTTGACGGTCCTTAAGTACCAATTTTAACCGTCAACTAAACAAGGAAAAGGATCTAAATGAAACCCATATCTAGAACTAGGGTTTATACTGACAGAATTCCACGAGTTTTGGTGAATGTCTGTTTCTGCAGGGGGTTATTAGGAAATACCAAGGAAAGGCCCACATGTCATGTTTACATAGAGATAATTATCAACCGTATAATTTTCTATACTCAGGAAGGCTCTAGAAGGAACTGGACCAAGCCGGAAGCCAGTCAGGCCCACACCCAGGGCGCCCGCCCTAGGGTTTGGGGCGCCCGCCCTGTCATTTCGGCCAATCAGGGTCAATCTCGCGGATCACGCTCCACCGCCTTTGAGGATGAATCTAAACCACTCGCTTAAGGTCGGTTTGATCCGACGGTCCATGTTCATTTGAGGAGGCTATATAAGGAAGGCCCCTGACCCCCCTGAGGATCATCTCATCTCATTATTCTTCTCCAGACCAAAAGCTAGGGTTTCAATTAGAGAGAGAAGGAGAGAGGTCCCTCTAGTTGTCTAGATCTAGTTCTTCTAGTTCTAGTTCATCTAGTTGTAATTAGAGGTGAGAGAGAGGAGGAGAGAGCTAGGAGGAGCCGGATCTGTCGGATCTTCCTCAACATTGTACTTGTGTAGCATCTAGTTTGGAGCGATCTCCAGGTTCTTCATTTATTATTTCTAAGTATCTTATTTCAGTTCTTGTTTTATTCTATTTACGGGATCTCCGCTCGTATTGAGTGCTCTAGTTTTGATATCGGATTAGAGTAGTAAGCGATAGTATAGACGTGGTGTCTATACTAGAGTTTACCTGAGTTTGCGCCCAATCCTTCGGATAGTTGTGGTAGCCCCAGAGGTGACAGCTATGTAAGGCCTTTGTAGTCCACCACGTTCGGGTTGGTGTTTTCGTAGAGCTTTTGGTAGCCTCCTCCCGACTACCTTTTTCCCAGTCTTTGTCGAGAGTCGGGAAGGTACTGTTGCTCCAAAGTAAGTAGAGTATCGTGGGCCTTTGATTAGATAACTCCCTTAGAAAACTCTAAAATCTCTCTACCCAGTTATCTTATCTATCCTTGGATGCTCTTAGTTCTTAACAAGTTCACTTCACGTCCCCCGTGGAAATCGATACCCTTGGAATACTCATGGGTGAAAGCTACAACGGTATCCGTGCGCTTGCGGATTTATCTGTGTGCGTTAAGAAATACCAACAGGAGGTCGTGCCGCTCTTTCAGCTTTTAGCTATGAATAGTGGAGGTCCTCTATGCGTATTATGGTGTCGAATGGTGTGGCCTCGTTGCTGGCCACTTTCGATGTTTCTGCTTTGGATTTTTCGGGGATAGCCTCTTTATATTTTCAGAGGTTTTTTACAAAGGTGTTGCCTCGTTAAAAACCTCACACCCTTGTTGAGGGTTCCCCTTTGAGGAAAAGAGTACGGCGCCTTGCGAAGCAACTAAGAAAGTAAAATGCTGAAAAAGGTAAATCTACCTACAAGCCGACCTTCACTTATATTTTCACGAAGGCCGCTTTTACATTAGATGTAGAATCTCTTTAGGTTGCTAGAGTTCCATGTGTGCGCGGTTGTTCTGCCTTCGGTGTTTGTTAGCAGAAAAGCCACTAGTCAACCCGCCGCCTTCGCGATGAAAGGTCCTTCCCATTTGGGCTGTAGCTTTCCAGCTGTTTCTACGTTTGGCTTTCTTCGGAGAACGAGGTCTCCGTCTGTGATGTTCTTGCGTATTACTTTGCTATCTCTCCATCCTTTTGTTTGCTCCTGATATTTTGCTATATTTTGTACCGCTTCTAATCTTGTTCCTTCTATTGCTTCCTTAGAGTATTCTTCGTTCAAGGCCATGGTGTGTTTTGTTACTCTTAGGCTCTAGAGGTTTGCTTCTTCTGGTATCATTGCCTCTTCGCCGTAGAGTAGCTTGAAAGGGGTGAAGTCAGTCACTCTGGATATTGTTGTGTTGTGGGACCATACCACCCTTGGGAGTTCCTCTATCCATTTTCCTTTGCGAAGGTTGAACAAGGTCTTTGCAATGACGGAGAAGATGATCATGTTTGATATTTCTACAGCTCCATTGGATTCTGGATGGTAGACTGAAGCGAAGGCTACTTGGGTTCCGACGCTTTTGCAATATTCCTTGAATAGGTCTAAGTCAAACTGTTTGCCGTTGTCCATTGTCAGGGTTCTCGGCACTCCGAATCTGCAGATAATGTTTTGCCAGAAGAATTTCTTTACTGTTTCGGAGGTTATCCTTGCTAGTGGCTTTGCCTCTATCCATCTTGTAAAATATTCCACAACGACTATTGCGAATTTATTTCCCCCTCGCGAAGGTGGTAGGGGTCCTACGAGATCCATACCCCATCGCTGTAGCGGCCATGTTGCCGGTATGAGCTGGATGCTTGCTGATGGTAACCGTTGGTGTGGTGCGAGGTGTTGACAGGCTTCGCAAGACTTTGTTGTCTCTTCTGCATCTTGTATGTGGGTTGGCCAATAGAAGCCCTTGCGGATTGCCTTCGCAGATAGAGCCCGAGAGCCTATGTGAGATCTGCAGATTCCCGTGTGTATCTCTCTCAGGAGGTTCTTTCCATCTTCGCTTGTGATGCATTTTAGTAGTGATTGTACCACTCCTTTCTTGTATAGATCTCCGTCTATGATTGTGTAACTTCGCGCCCTGGTGGCTATTTTTGCTTTTTTGGTTTGTTCTTGGTTGTCGTTCTCATTGTTTAGGTGCCTTTGGATTGGTTCTCTCCAATCTTCTTTGCGTAGATCGAGTACTTGCTTTGCTGCTTGTGCTCTCGAAGGTTCGGCGAGTTCTAGATAGAACATCCCTTCAGGCAATGGTGTTTCGTTCGCTGCTGCCTTTGCTAGCTCCTCTGCTTCGGCGTTGGACGCTCTTGGTATGTGTTCCACTGTGAATCCTTGGAATTTCCTTTCTGTTGTTCTTACGAGAGCAAGGTACTTTGCCAACTTCGGTTCTCGTGCCGTGAAATCTTTCTCGACTTGGCCTGCTACTATCTGGGAGTCTGTTTTGACCCCGAGTCTTTGTGCGCCCATGCTTTTTGCCTTCGCTAAGGCCAGAGCTAGGCCTTCGTATTCTGCAGCGTTGTTGGTGGACTTGAACATCAATTTTGCTGCGTACTTAGTTCGTACTCCTGATGGTGAGATCAGAATTGCAGAGGCCCCGACTCCTTTCTTTCCCCAGGCTCCGTCGATGAACGTTGTCCATGACTTATCTTCAATTGTACTGGGTACCGCCTCGTGCGGGGTACAATCTGCTACGAAATCTGCTAGAGCTTGTGATTTGATGGTTGTTCTTGATACATAGTTGATGATGTACTGTGATAGTTCTGCCACCTACTTTGTTGTTCTGCCGGAGGCTTCTTTATTTCTAAAGATGTCGCCCAGGGGTTGGGTCAAAGGTACCGTTATCTCGTGGGCTTGGAAGTAGTGTTTGAGTTTTCTTGATGATATCAGGACCGCATAGGCTATTTTTTTTCTACTTCTGAATAGTTTAGCTTCGCCCCTGACATCGCTTCTGAGATGTAGTAGACTGGGTATTGATGTTTGATGCCTTCGACCTCCTTTTCTTGAGTTAGTACTGCGCTTATCGTGTGCTCTGTGGCTGTTACGTAGAGCAGCAAAGGTGTTTTTCTGGGGTTGCCGTTGTGACTACTAGGCCACTTGCAAGGTAGTCTTTTAGTTGCTGAAATGCCTTCGACTGGTCTTCCCCCCACTCGAACTTCTCTAAACTTCTGAGTACTTTGAAGAATGGTAAGCTTCGTTCTGCTGATTTGGAGATGAATCTGTTTAGCGCTGCAATTCTTCCTGTCAGCTTTTGCACTTTTTTTCTGGTTGTGGGTTCAACCATTGCCTTGATTGTTGTTGTCTTGTCTAGGTTGGCCTGTATTCCCTCCGGGCCTATTATGCACCCAAGCATCTGGGTTTAGCTTGAGGCCTGCCTCCCTTAAATTTGTGAAAGTCTCTCTGAGGTCGGATAAGTGTTCTTCCTTGCTTCTGCTTACGACTATGATATCATCGACGTAGGCTATGATATTGCGCTGCAGTTGAGGTCCCGGCACTACCTTGGTCATTCTTGTGAAGGTTGATCCTGCGTTTTTCAGTCCTTCTGGCATTCTGACAAAACAGTATATGTCAAAAGGTGTTGTGAAGCTTGTTTTGTCTTCGTCCTCCTTTTTGAGCCAAATTTGGTGGTATCCCGAAAAGCAATCCAACATCGAGAACCTTTTGCATCCTGCTGCTTTGTCGACCGAAGAGTCGATTCTTGGTAGGGGGAATGCGTCTTTTTTGCATGCCTTGTTCAAGTTCGTGAAGTCGATGCACATTCTCATCTTGCCGTTCTTTTTTGGGACAAGCACAACGTTGGACAACCAGTCTGAGTACTTGACTTCTCTGATGACATTCGCGTCCAGCAGTCTTTGGACCTCGACCTTCGCTGCAGAGGGAGGTGTCGTGTACACTGGGTGTCCGAGCTTCTAAATTCGCACAGCACTGATTGGGACCACAACAAACTCTATGGCCTATTTTGTGCAGCGGATGTTGAAGCAATTTCAAGAATCAGGATCTCTCAAAGAAGAATGGAAGATTTTGTGGCGTGGTAGCCGGAAAAAACTGGATTATTTACAGTTCGGAGTGCATACAATGTAGCGCTTATGGAACAAACAAGGAGCGAGAGTTCAGCATCCAGTTCTAGCCCTTCGGGTGACCGGAAATTATGGAACAATATTTGGAGTAGTGACGTGCCCCCAAAAGTGAAGATCTTTGCATGGAAATTAAGTAGGAATATTCTACCAACAAAAGAAAATAAATTCAAAAGAAGACTGGAGGTGACACCTATACGTGATTTATGCGGGAAGGAGGCAGAGACAAGTTACCACGCTGTGGTAGCCTGTCCACAGGCGAGGAGCCTGCGACAAGCCATGTCAGACCATTGGAAAATGCCAGATGAGGAGCAGTGGAGCTATACTGGAAAAGACTGGTTGTTGCTGTTGTTGGAGAGGTGTTCAAAGCAGCAACGGAGTCTGATCCTTCTATTTCTATGGCGTGCATGGCATGTACACAATAGCATCACGCACAATGCAGGGCATATTCCGGTGACGACCTCTGTTGGATTTCTCCTCAGCTACCGAGAAAGCCTGGAGGCATATGCTCCTGCACCTCCATGTGATGGTAAAGGCAAACAGGAAGTGCGGTCTGATGAGAGACCGGCATTGCGCAACCATCGAGAAGTTCTGCCACAGCGTTGGGTGCTCCCGCTGGATGGATGGACCAAGATTAATGTTGACGGTTCATTCATGGAGCAGACGGGTGAAGCTGGAGCAGGTGCTGTTGCTAGAGACAGCAATGGATCGGTAATTTTTACGGCATGGAAGTTCTTTGATAAGTGCGGTAGTGCACCTGAAGCAGAAGCTCTCGCCTGCGTGGAAGGTTTACGTTGGGCAAATCACTGGGGGCTCTCACAGGTGATTATCGAATCTGATTGCACTAGAGTTATTTCGTCCTTGAGAAGCCAAGTGCTTGACAGATCAGAGATTGACCCAATCATAGAGGAGGCAAGAGGTCTTACTCGGCTGATAAATGAATGGAAGTGTTCCCAAGTGAAGAGAGATGGTAATCAAGTAGCAAATGCCTTAGCGCTGTTAGCTAGACGTTGTAAACACACGGCGGCCTGGTTAGGACAAGCTCCTGCGTGCGCTTGGTCCTTCCTGAGTGTCGATTGTAATTGGTATTCGGCTAGCTAATAAAATGCCTCTCTTTACTCGCAAAAAAAAAAGATAGTTGTTGCAGGATTCATGTCCATCCTCCACCGCCAACAAAATATCTGTACATGTGCCTGTCGAGCAGCTTGTGGAAATAGCAAGCCAAGAAAAAGTTGATGTAATTGGCACCGACGATCGTCCTAGGCAACAAAAGGCTGAGAATTCATTCGCCCGCCAACACTCAGGCGGTCAGGCCACGAAAAACATTGCAATCAGCACATTAGCCACTGAAAATCTTGAACAAGTTATCAATGGCAACAGAACACTAAATGATCTTTGTTACAACTACAACGAAAGGAAGGTGGGCACCGGCAGTACCCAAAGTTCTACATCTACAACCCAACAGAGCAAGCCTTCAAGGAAGCTTCAGATGATACATATTCTCCAGCTACTAAATCAAATTGGCTTACACCTTGTCTTGTAAGTAAGCAGAGTAAAATACACCCAAGGCACCAAGAGAAAGGGCTAGAAGAAGGCCAGATGGCACCAGCTTCTGGCTATTGTACAGCCTGATACCTGAAAAGTGAGGCGGGATTGGATGTTTTGACTTCCTCGGTGTTGGATCAGAGTTTCATGGGAACTAAAACACAAAAATGTGAAACATACCAAACACGCAGGCAAATAAAAAGGCAGAACCAAATCCAATAGCATCACCCGCTGCCATCGTCTCAGGCGACTGCATCAGATAATAGGCCTGCAAAAAGAATGTTAACCATATGATCCTGCTAAAATTAACCATGAAATGAAGTGGACATCTGTTAACAAACAAAAGAGAGAGGATTATTAGTTCTGAGATTCCCATTTCTCAATGGCACAAATAAGCTCATGGTTTGTGTAATTACATAAAACTGGGAACATGAGCATGCATCACTTTGAAGATAAGAAGTTTCTGAAACCAAAAGGTAAATTCAACAAGCTCGTTGATTTGCCAAGGCTACATATTTCATTCATGGTCTACTGTTTTTCAATCTTTATTAATCCAGAACTTGGGTAGAATGACTCCACCAACAAGACAAAGGATGAACTTGAATGTTTGTTTGCTTTTTGAAATACAAAAGCAGGGGTGACCTTTTTGTCTAAAAAAAGACAAAGGATGTCCTTGGTATTACATTAGAATTATAAAATGGAATAAATGATGACAGACGACTGTGAATCTGGTTCAACGTCCAATTTGGTGTAGCAGTATTGCAAGCAGAATGACAATTCCAAGACTTCTTTGCGAATTCGATCCCATAATTCTACAAGCATAAGAGTCCTAATCTGTATGAACAAACCTGGAAACATATTTCCACAGGAATCCATGTTACTGTTCCACAAGAATGATATGCCATCTAGAAAAAGATTCAATGTAATAGTAGTTCTTTCCGAATCTCTTCCTAAGAAGAAGGAAACACAAAAAACTAGCCTCGTTGTTCCACTTATCATGATCAATTTGGTGTAGTATTACGAATTGAATGATGATGACAGTTCACTGCAAAGTAACAATTCCCATTACATTTCACAAATTCCATGTCCTAATTTGTAACAATGGACGAGTATTGGACGGCAATACATTTCCACAAGAATCCTGGTTAGTGGTTACTGTTCCACAGGACATATTGCCATCTGGAAAACTGCCAACTGTTAAGATTCGATATTAGTTGTTTAGATTCTCTTCCTAAGAATAAAAACAGGGACCATGACCAGGCAAAAAAAGGAGAGGAAAATTCTTCTAGTAATGTTCATTCGAGTAGCTGTTATGTCATTAGATTCCCTAAACCCATATGCGCAAAGGAATAGCCAAAAGAAAGACAGTGTACGACCATTTGCGCCTCGAATAAACTAGAGACCTTTGCAGCACCTAGCAATTAGATTTTGCACTTACCAATTACTCCCTCCATCCCAAATTATAAGACATTCCAAGAATGTTGGAGAGTCAAAGCATCTCAAGTTTGACCAAACTTATATAATAATATAATAACATTTATGATGTTAACTAAGTATCATTAGATTCTTCATCAATTATATTTTCATAGTATACATATTTGATATCATAAAACTTTATAATTTTCTCTATAATTTTGGTCAAACTTGAGATGTTTTGACTCTCCAAAATTTTTGGGATGCCTTATAATTTGGGATGGAGGGAGTAGATTCTACCGGGGACTTGAACAAACACTCTGGTCCAACCGAAGACTTCAAACTACACTGCTTCCAATCAACCCAGAATCAAAATTCAAAATCATGTCTGCAATTTGGTCTAAGCACACTGTCATAGCCGACTCAGAATAGCTGTTGTAGCAGGAATCTGGCACGCACCATGACAAGGCATTCGATATGATCTAATCTGCAAAGTAGACTCTTCTTCTAATAATCTAAACAAATGAAAAATGCGGTGCTTGGGAAATCTAGAGAACATTCGAGGTCCACTCACAGCGCCCATGAGCGCAGCTCCAGCCAGCCCTCCATAGATGGAGCCTTTACTCCCCGACCTCGCATCTGAACACCAGAAAGTAGAAACTCAGTGGTCTAAGGAATAAAGTCGTAATCAACCCGACAGGCCAGCGCAGCCACACTAGCAAATGCACCGGGAGGGGACCGGGAACGCGCGTAGTACATGCGAAGGCGCCGCCGCCCAGGAGGAGGACGCCGTAGACGGCTGAGGCGGCCGGGGCGATCTCGGACACCGCAGCGCAGCGGACCAGAGCGCGACGGCGGGGGTGGAGCGCAGGCGGGCAACGGGGAGTCGAGGCGGCGGCCGGAACGGAAGGAGAGTGGCGGAGAAGGCGGAAGAGGTGGTCATCAGGGACATCAGCGTCAGCACGCGGATTCCGGCGGTCGCTGTCCGTGGCCTGAATCAGGGACGAGTGGTGTGTGTGGTGCTTGGCTCTCTATCTATCGCTATCCGGTAGTCTGACGACGGTCGACGGGCGACGGCTGCTTCAGTTTAGGATTTGCGGTGGGAGAACAAAATCACTTTTTGTGTGGAAAAGGGCCTTTTGGTTCGCCTTTTCCTCTTTGTTTTTGTTGTGGTGCACGTTTCATTGATTGGTTTTGCACGCTCCAACAGAGCTTGGCACGTCTCTTCAAGCACTAAAATTAGGATTTACTTTCTCGGACTAAACTCTTAACTCCAACACCAAAAGTAATAGAAAAGAGTCCAAGTACCGGAGGTTGTCAAAAGTCGTGTTTGCCTTACTGGTGCCACTTTGATTAAGTGGCGCTCACTCATGGTTTTTTTGGCGTATAATACATTTATACCAGTATTATATACCAAAAATAAATTACGTCGGCGGTTCATATCTGGAACAAGGTCTCGTTTCAAACTTATATTTTTTTTATATTTTTTGGATCTCTAAACTTTAGTTAGTATGTTTGGTTTCGCCGCTTTATACGCCAACGTGACATGCCACTTAGAGCGTCCGCAGTGTATAGACACGTGGTGGGGTTTTTGGGCGGGTCCCACATTGATGTGATGTCTTGTATTATTTAGCTTCCAATGTATAGAACCAGGTCCGAGTTTATAATGGGGTCCCACCATTTTCTGTCATACGCTCTTTCCCTCTCTTTCCTCTATCTGACTTCTGACGCAAAGGAGAGAGAACAGGAGCGAGTTCTTTGGATAGACGCTGGGTCTTCATCGAATCACCTACGCAGTGTATAGAACTTGGTACTACGCTCGCATTTATTGGATCGAACCGGCTAGGCCACGCCCACTGCGGACGCTCTTATCATTGATGTCGGTTTAGTACAAAACTTATGCAAGGGTAACATATAGGTCTTAAACTTTCAACATTGCATATTTAAGTTCTCAGGCTTTCTAGACGGGTCACGCGAGATACCCAAACTTACACCATAAAGCCATCTAAATCTTTAACTTCTAAAATTGTATATCTAGATTCCAAACTTGCTAATAGGATCATAGTAGGTCTAAATTATCATTGTTTGTGAGAACCTAACTATATAACATAACTGTATGACCACTAACTAACTGCACACCTATCATGTGGGCACACGATCAGCGATCACATAGATGACTTATCGTAAACAATGGTGATTGGGATCTCAATTTTGGGGATTTAGACTATAATATTAAGAGTTAGTGATGGCATTGTGGTGCAAGTTTAGATACCACATAGATTTTGTTTTGGGGACCCTGATATGCAATGTTAGAAGTTTGGAACTTAGATTTCATCATCGTACAAAGTCCAGGTATTAGACCCAACACATCATATACATGTCAGTGTTGAGTACTACATCGGCATATGGAGCAGATTAAGCCTATTTTGACGAGTGCTAGAGCTCAAGACAAGTTTAGAGACCCCTAAATAAAAGAAAAATGAAGTTTAAAACCTAAATAACACCGTCTCTTAAATTTAGAAACTAATAGTGTATTTTACTCGATTAGCAATTTGGTCAAGTACATTGACCAGAACATATACTACATGTCAAATTAAAAAACATGCATCACTTTCTTGTTTTTGAGAGGACCGATGGTTGGAGTAAACTAAAGAAAAAAAAAAGTCCAAGCCAAAAGTCAATCCATGGACCATTTGTGCGCAACTTTCAAACTTTGAAGGTTTACCTGCAAATAAGATCCGCAATCGCACTTTACTTGGCTTTTGTAGTTTTGAGATTTGGATTCACCACGATCGGCTGGCGTCTTTAGATCTCTCCGAGAATGCCAGAATCGACTAACATCATCCTGGAGGTCTTCACCAACCACCCGCCAATTAATGCTTAACAAACATAATTTATGTGGATGGGGGTGAGTGTAACTGGTAACAGAAGTTGATGGCTTCAATATACTCCCTCCATATTGTAACAACGATACGATTTTCAAAGCATGACTTTGACTTTATTTTTTTATAAAAATACTCCCTCTATTCTAAATTATAGTTCGTTTCACTTTTTTAACCCAAAGTTTAACCACTCGTCTTGTTCAAATTTTTTGTGCAAAATATCACTTCTTTTGTTATGGTTTGCTTATTTAATAAATAGTCTACAAGAATGACTTAAATTTAATTATATTTGCATAATTTTTTTAATAAAACGAGTGGTCAAACTTGAGGTCAAAAACGTCAAACGAATTATAATTTAAAACGGAGAGAGTATGTATTTAAAAATAATATATGTATACTTTTATGAAAATATATTTCAGGACAAATCTATTCGTATGATTTTCTTATTTTCAAACTCAACAACTTAAAAAAATATTTATGATTTATATTCTTAATGTTTGACCAAAACCTTATTTAAAACGATTTTTTTTTACAATATGGAGGGAGTAAATGTTTATTCAAGTTTAAATCATTGATTTGGCATAACTTTATATTTTGTTAAATTTATTTTAGCATTTAATGGCGTTGGTGTCAGTGACTTCATAAATTTCAAAATTTTGCAGACTCAATTTCAGCTTAGTCTTTTGAACTCAATCTTTTTTTGGATTTTTTATCCTTCCTTTTCATCAAAGAGTGTTTTTTATAACATTCATCAAAGAGTTGAACAATGAAGATTGATGGCAAGTGTCTGATCCATTTCATCAGGTCGTGTAGAACCAAGGTTAAATCGTTCGTCCGTTAGGATGTCTTAGCTATAGTGTTTAGATGGTCGTCTTGCCGCTACCTTATCCTATTTTCATGTTTGTGTCGCTCCATCCCTATATGGATGGACAATATGCCGTTGATATGTATGTATGTGCTCATAGGATAAAAAGGATAAATGCAATGATAGACATATATATAAATAGATCAAGAGGAGCGCTAAATAATAAAAGAGCAGAGTCTGTGCTACATCTACTGACACTCTTGGTTCCTCGCTTCCTATTTACATCATTAGCCTATCACGAAGGAGCAGAGACCAAAACCTATGAGTGATGCCCAGCCGAAGACCATGAGCACATCAGTTGCACGAAGGATTAGAGAAGGTAGGGAGGAGAAGATGGATGGAGTAGACGTGGATAAAAGAGGGGCAGAGGGCGAGGGGAGGCCGGGAGGGCAACCAACTACCACGTGTGAGATGATGGCCAAAACTATTTCAAGAACTGGTTTCACGTAAAAATATAAATAAAACCATCCACAAGCGCTACGTGCGCAAGCCACTTGCTAATTCAGTACTAGTATATATATGTATCCAAAATAAATAAAAAACTCAGAAATCTTGTAGGAGTAACTCGATATAGATAATCATGATTGATATTTTTTGGTCTTTTATTCACCCTTGTGGTACAGCTTCTGTTCACATGTTTACAACAATTGCTGATCGGGAGGACTCAATTACACCCATATCCGATCGTTATTCTACCATGCTTTATACTAACGTCAAACCAAACCATACACGCTAATTTCGCGAAAAAAAAAAGAAGAGGAGAAAAACATATACACGAAAGAATCAAGGACAATGCGTCCTGCTTGACTAGCTGCTTAGCGATACCTGCTGACGCCTGTATCGTCTCTGTATAACGTCAAACTAGCTACGTACGCCCTTTACTCTTGTCTAACCTTTTGTCAACGATCACATAGACTTTGCAGTTATGTGATTGGAAAAAAGTGTGCATGTACGGATGTACGGACACACCCTACAGCCAGTCTTGCCGAAATGCTCGGTGACTTTAGCTGGCGTGGACCATCGGAGACTGTGGCGACAGCAACGCCAAGGGGCTGGGCATGGCGAAGTGCGAAGCGGTGACGCCTCCCATGCGCGGCAAGCTGAGGCGCAGGGGCCGCGTGGCCGCCCAGCGCTCGGCCTTGGCCTTGCTCTGCTGGTGCTGGCGCACGAAGCGGCGGATCCGGTCGAGCGCGATCTCCATGGTCTCGTCGTCCATGTTGGCGTGGCAGACGCGGAACCACCCGGGCTCGTTGCAGTGGAACGACGTGCCTGGCGACACGTTGAGCTTCACCCTGTGGATGATGAGCCGCCACAGCTCCAGCTCGGCGTCCTGCGTCTTCTCCCGGAGCATCCCCCGCAGGTCCATCCACGAGAAGAGCCCCGCGTTGCCTGGCAGGCACGGGATGCCGACCTCGCGGAGGCCCGCGATGAAGCGGCCGTGGCGCGCCGCCAGCCGCCGCGCGCTCTCGGCGAGGAAGCGCGCCATGAAGTCCGTGTCGGCGAGCATCTTCGCCAGGAAGTGCTGCGTCTGCGAGGAGACGAGGCCGAAGCTGGACATCTTGCGCGCGCAGGCCACGACGCCGTCGTTGTACGAGTAGACGATGCCGACGCGGAACCCCGGGAGGCCGAAGTCCTTGGAGAGGCTGTAGGCGATGTGGATGAGGTCCCTGTTGCAGCCGGGGACGTCGTGCTCGATCACCTCGGCGATGCTCACGAACTCCGGCTTGGCGAAGACGGAGCCCGCGTAGATCTCGTCGCAGATGAGGTGCACGCGGTGCTCCGTGGCGAACGTGGCCAGCATCGCCAGCGTGGCGCGGTCCGTCACAGTGCCCAGCGGGTTGGACGGGTTGGTGATGAGGATGCCCTTCACGCGGATGCCCTGTCTCCGCGCGCCGTCGTATGCCGACACCAGCGCCTCCCGCGTGAGGGCGAAGTTGTTGGAGCTGTGGCATTCGATGGGCAGCAGCTTCACGCCTGACCTCCAGCAACAGTCGCGGTCGAAACTGTGATCACCATACAACGAAAAGCGTACGTGTCAGGGGCACTGCAGGGACTGATCGAGAGGATGAAAAAAAGAGGAGCAGACCGACGTGCTAGCTAGCTGTACGTCGTGCGTGCATGCATGTCTATGCTTATTACGTTGCTACATACGGACCTATGGTTGATTGGAGATGCATGGTCAACAATGTAAACGTGCATGGAAAATAAAGTCACGTGGCCGGAACAGACCGTGCACGAACAACGTGCATGTGACTAGATTGCGTAGTCCACTTGACGACAAATCGTCGTTCATGCGACTAACAAGGGTTTTATTGTTTTGATTTGAAAATCATGGGCGAAATGGGCTGCTTTTACAGGTTCATGATCGAGGTAAGTTTTGAAACGTTACCCGGCCAAACAAGGAAAGGTGAGGGTGCTAGAATTGGCTAGTTGACTTTGACACGTACGACTCGAAGAAGTAGCTCTATCAGTTTTTCCGTGCATGCTTTTGACCAACTTTCGAGTCGAGTCTAATGGATGACTAGTTGACTAGGACATGAGTGTGTTGGTTGAATGAAGCACAAGAACGACGTCAGGACATACGCTGGGTAGTATGGCGTCGGCACGAGGTATGCGTCGCCAGGGTCAGCGAGGCAGAAGGCCAGAGTATCTTGCGCGCCGGTGGCTCCACCGCTCATCACGACGCGGGCGGGGTCGAACGTCACCTTCCCGCCCCTCACCTGCCCCATGAACTTGGCCATCGCCTGCAACAAACGATGAGTCGATCACCAAAACGTCATGGACGATGATCTGTCAGGAAGGCGACGGCTAACTAACCGCCGGACGGACGCCGACCGGGTAGCTACTCCGTCGTTTTCGCAGTCGCCTTCAGACGGCAGCAGACCGGCCTAGCTAATCAATGATTCTGTCGTTTGCTTATTAGCCAAGCTGTTGGTTATAATACCTCTCTGAACTCCGGCAGGCCGTGGTAGTCCTGGAAGTTGGCTATCCTCCGGAACTCCGACGCGCCCTGCGCCGTGCAGATGGACGCCTCCGGGTGCTCCATAATCCATTGCTCGATCAGGTCAAGCGACAGCTGCAGCACGCCAGTAAATTTACATGAGCATTCGATGGACAACATCAGGTGCAGGGAGGGAGTGTTACAGATGGAGTTACAGTCTACAGAGAGAGGTGACTAAGGTGTAGCGGCGCTGTGTAGGTCGACGTACTTGGTTCTCGGCGAGGCCCATCTGGATGACGCCGTCGCGGTTGTGGCGCAGGTCGAAAGGGTTCATGTCGTAGGCCTTCCACCCTTCGAAGTAGGACGAGTTCTCGCCGTGGCCATCGCCGGCGGCGATCCTGGAGAGGAGCTGCTGACCGGCCATTTGATGTCGATCGGTTTTTTCTTTCCTACTACTATACCGAGAGGATCGGAAAGAGCTCGGCCGCGACGAGCTAATAACAAGGGTGATCAGTGAAACAGAGCACGCAGAGCTCTTAAGCGCACGTTCAGGCGCTGTGCCTTGTGTGCTGGGTGCGCGGCTACCGGAGGGCCTTGGATTGGGAACTTGCTGCTTCGGTCTGGTGCTCTCTCTCCCGCGCGGGCACCAATTTATATATAAGAGCCGCCGGCCGCGTGCATCCGTGCGCACGAACCTTCCGTGAAGGCAGACAGGGTGGCGAAACGCTGAGAGGTTGAATTCTCTAACCAAGACGAACAGATACATGTGGGGGCCTCCCTGACTTTTGAACATTTCCTGCCCGGCCGTACTAAATCGCCGAAGCCGGAACTGAATTAGCTGTTGACGTCGTTCGGTTGAATTAGAAGATCGACTGCCAGACTCGTATACTAGCAGGCAGGCTAACCGGCTGCAACTTTGGGTGTGGACAGAGTTACGGTGCTGGCAGTTTCGTGCGACGGAGTGGCTTGGTGATGGGTGGTGAAGGCAGCCACGCCGGTACAAGAGCGTAGCCGGCGCGCGCGGGGCGGCGGTTCTACGTCTACCGGCGGCTTGTGGGATAATAAATGGGTTTTGGAGCTTCCACCTGCGTTTGCTAGCACGACCATTGATTCAACCTCAATCGCCCGGCTTGCTAGAAAATGGGTGGCGGAGTTTGTTTGCACCGGTAGTCTGCTACTGCCGATCGAGGCTGAACATTCGCGGTGTCATCCTGGCCGGTGTGTTCTCCCTTCTCCGTGTACTCCTCTGTCCGCGCTAGCTGTCAGTACGTGTGCGCTAGTGTGGTGGTCTCGGCGGACTAGCGGAGGACCATGCATGTGCCTTGCCTTCACAATGCTAACTGTCTGGGGCGGTGGAGAACAGTGAGGGTACGCTTACCTCGTGGATGCGAGAACAAATAATATCTAGGTACAAATATATTGGAAAATTTACTATTTTTATTGTTTTTAAATTTTTCATATGGGTACGACCCACACCTGTGGCTATAGCTCCGTCCATGTGCCTATCTAAACGTAATTATTTGTACGTTCTTGTCCGAACGGCTAAACAATATGTACTGTAAGGATACAGTGCGGACGTAGATAATGTCACCGGTTGTCAACAAATGTGTGTCACCGGTTGTCAACAAATGTTGCCCGGGATGTTTGGATGCAGCGACTAAAGTTTAGAAGATGTCATACCGTATGTTCGGATACTAATTAAGAGAATTAAACATGAGTTTATTATAAAATTAATTGTGAAAATCGTGACTCATTTGCGAGACAAACTTATTAAGCATAATTAATCTATGATTAGCACATGTTTATTACTACAACACCACATTGTAAAATCTTGAATTAATTAAGCTTAATATAGATCGATTTGTCTCATAAATTAGTCTCTATCTATACAACAGTTAATTTTATAATTACTCTTTATCTGATACTCCCAATTACTACTATCAAATATCTAATGTGATAGAGAAGTCTAGGAGGTTGTATCTAAACACGTAGTCATACTGTGAGAAATGGACGGGAGCTCAGAGCAGGAAGCTAGTCATCAAGGCTAATAAATGATCAATACTCGTACAGTATATAGTACTCCGTATTTTCGGTGTGCAGTCAACCAACTGGCGGCAATATACAAGTCCTAAAGTAAAAAATTGTCCTAGCGTTGGCTGCTATTACACTGTAAAGTACGTAATCGCTTTCTTTCAACTAAACAACTCGTAGCCAATTTGGCCACCACCACCGTACCGACTACAATCGCTTTCTCCTCCAATTAACGCGCGGAAGAACTGCACTACGTGGTGGTGCACATATCGGCGCTGATGTGGATACTGTTTGAAGTCGATGTTACTAGATGCAAAAGGTCCCTTCACAATCAAATTTTGAAACGGAGTTCTACACTTGATTATAACCTTTCACCCTGGTCCAATGTTAGTATGTATCGTCCCATCTCTGCTGGTTCTTTCTAAGGAAGTTTGTGATCAAATACTTCTTCACTAATTAATGTCAATGGTGCTCATTTTCAAAAACAAATGTCAATGGTTTTGAAAGTTTCTTATTACTATTCATCGATTAAGCGGAGGAAAGGATAGAGAAGGTAAGGCACCGGCATGAAGTATCAGGAAGCAGTTACAAAATGATCCAATATATAAGAGCTAATATATCTTTCTTAAAAAATATAGAATTTTTTTTGTTATTAAAAATAATCTATCAGAAAAAGGTCTTTCTTTAAATAGCCTCCTTTACCGCGTTGGCACGACAATATGATTCTGTTGCGCTAAACGCTTGACTATGACAGAGAGAGTTACCAACATCGTTTTGAGGAGGATATAATTTATTGGATCTTAGATTCATGCCATGGGTCTATGTTTGAAGGCAGTTTTTTTTCCTCAAGGGCACATGCCCCTACAATATGGATCACACGATTTATATTGAAATGTGTGCACAGTAGGAGAGAGACAATATAATATTCTCTCTCCTATTTTGCATACATCTCAATGCAAATCGTGTGATCCACATTGAAAGGGCATGTGCCCTTGAGGGCAAACTTTACTTTCCCGTCTATGTTTGCTGCATAGATTTTAGGTTCGTATCATGGGTTTATAATTGCCACCTATGAAAGCGAGAAGAGTGTGAATAAAAGACAATGAATCGAGGGATGAAAAAAGATAGGTGGCGGCAGGAATAGATGGATGGGGAAGAGAATGAGGGACTAAGTGGAGGAGAAGAGTGGGATAAACAACACACGACATATTTTTAATATATATTAACAAACATGTTGTGTGTTGCAACGTACCTATAACTTATTGCGAGGTCATTTGGATATGTCCCACCCAATTGTTTAAGTTAGCTTGCTTTGTTGGATTTCCATTAAACCAAAAAAAATTATAAGACCAATAAACAAATGATAGTCGCAACAAATGATTAATCCAATATGAAAATTGATTAGAGATTGCCTCATTTTAAACAGGTAGCTATTTCATGCACCTGTTGTGAGGTTAAAAAAGATGAAAGGTGAGCCATCTCCCTGTGTCAAGCTGTGGAGCCACGATATGCACAAGCTCAACCGGTTAGGCCACCACATGAGTGGTACGACATACGAAGGTTTTGCACCTCAAAAAGAGAGGTTTGATCAAGGGATGAAAATAAAGATGTAGGATTGATGGATGGATAGACAAAGAAGAACAAGAGATGTGGAAGTGAGGGATGACTGGACTAAAGTCAACGAGGGATAATTTTCTCCTTTTAATTCTACACATAGATTAGAAAACATGACCATGAATTACAACATGATGTATAACTTATTGGGCAACCTCCTATACCATCTTGTGCAGCTAGCTATCTTTGTTGGATATAGTTGAAATTAGTTTTAATTAAATATCAGTATATCATGATTATGATAAAGTTGGTTGAGATCTTGATCCGATATGAGATCACATATAAACTTTACCCAAGAGGCTTGATATAAATCATCTAATTTCATTCAATTATATTCCTCTCACATGGTCTCCCTAGTCTAAGTCCAGAACCTAACTCTAGCCATTGCTTGCTTCCACACCACACGCCCCTAGGAGGTCCATCTCCACCATGGACTGCTCATCGTTTAGGCGGGGAATCATATTGATCTTGCCACCGTCATGATCATAATTGCCAAATAAGAGTTTTGGGTCAACCTCCTCACACTTATCTATATATAGACCATTAAATATATTGTAGTTATTTGATATCATAGATATGAATATATTTTTCTATAAAATTGATCATTTTAGACCAAACTAAAATGAATTATAATTTAAAACAAATGGAGTATTTTTCTAAACTATTTTTGTAGAAAACATGTCTTGTGAATACTCAGAAGATGAGTTGATAGAAATCTACAGAAGGATGAAAGATAAAAATAATATATTTGTACACTCAGCGAAAGAAATATATAATTATTGATTGGAGGAAAAAAGACATAGTGGAGAAATTTAAAGATGGTTGACAAAAAAAAATGGGTCATTTATTAGGTGAGATTGGACGCCGGACGGTAGAAAAATAGAGGTACCTAACTAAAAGTACTTGAATAGGTGGGAATAGTACCAAACTAAGTAGGCCCAGTACCGAACATGTGAAACAAAATACAGTATATTTTTTGTTGCATACGGAATATTTTATTTTTGAATAAGGATAAACCCGTTGTTTCAGTCCTTTTCTTTCTCCTCCGTCTCTTCTTCTCTCACCCGTCGAAGCTCCGACCATGTAAAGGGTCACGCGCATGCTATCTCTCGCTGGATGGCCATGTCCACTAGCAGCTGCACCTTCCCGGTCGATTACGTGCTACTCCCAAGCCGATGTCGTCCTTGCTCCTCTTCCCTATGCGGCCACCGTCGGGCGAGCAGGCCGCTGGCTGCCGTGCGCTTGGCCTGGCAGCAGCTGTGCCGTCGGGCCAGGGCGCCAGGCTATCCTCAGCCGCGCCATATAGTAGTCAGTAACCGTCGCAGGTGCAGTGATTAGTGGCGACAAGCACCTTGAGCGTTGGTCGCTCATAGTCTGCACACTGATCCTTTTAGAGGATAAGTATTATGAGCATGTTTGGATCTCTTAGCAAATGGTAAATGACAAATGTCAAATAAAGTTAATAAATTTTTTATTAATTTCTAATGTTTGAATCCCTTGACAAATGGTAAATGACAAATGACAAATGACACATATAAAGACAATTATACTCCTAATAATTGCACTCTCATTCACATGTCATGCATAGGAGGGAGGGGTATGAGTGGGAGAATTTTCTTGTTTTTATTTGCCACTCTAAAGTGGCAAATGACAAATGACAAATTTTTGCTCTTTTGTCTTTTTTACCTTGCATGTTTGGATCAATTTGTCAAAAAGTAGCAATTTTTTTGTTTTTTGTCAATTTACCAAGGGGATCCAAACATAAAGAAAGATAGTGATAATCACGGTGGCCAGTGCAGCCACCGTCACTAGCACCCCGCTGGAGTGTTGATTATGTTGGCTGTTGTCGTCACTGTCGCCTCCAGCCCACCGCACACCACGCCGGAGGGACGGGAGCTGGCCTTGTACATGAAGGTCGTGGCCGACTGGTTTGAGCACTGGACCAGCAACGGCGAGGCCGTCATTGAGCCTAGAGTCAGCGGGAGCGACCTCTTTAGATGTACATGTATGTCAGTGTTATAACCCGGGGGTCAAGTCCACCGGTTAGTAAATTTGTATATTGCGTGCTCCCTCTCCCAGATGTGATGCAAGAAGGACACAAGATTTATCCTGGTTCGGACAAAGAAGGCCCTACGTCCAGCGGGGGAGGATAGATTGTATTATCTTGCACTGAAGTGCTCGTACAGGGGGTACAAGCTGGTTTACACGGGGGTGCTCAAAGTGAGCTGAGGCCTAAGGCTAGCACGGCTATCCTAGGCGGTCGGTTGGTTGCTTGAGGGGTCGATTAAGCAACGGAGTGTGTGGAGTGTGAGGATCAGAGCCGATGTCTGAGTGAGAAGTGTCCGAGCGAATGTGGGTTTGTGCCAGAGTCGCCCCGAAAAAAGTCCCTTTCTTCTATCTCGGCATCCCGTTTTATAGACCAAGGGGAGGCCTGAGGGTATAGGGTCCTAAATTGTTGTAGCATGGGTGGCGTGTCCGCGGCATAGTGTTGGCGAAGGGACGTCGATCACTGTGGCGGCGTGGCCTTCCCATTCTTCCAGTGCTCCGGGGCATGGTGACAGTAGACTAGACGTTGTTGTACGTCGCGGGACAGTAGGGTTGACCTTTCGCAGACGGGCGTGAGTCCCATAGTTGAAGCGGGACGGGGCGGATGGGACGGGGCCCATACCGGAGTTGTTGGAGGTAGGGGTCGAGCCTCCCAGTTGAGGGGAGGGGTCGAGCCCTGCGTGGCCTCGTTGTATCCCTGAAGACGTCGTCGAAGGCCGTCCTATTCACGTCTCGAGGGGTGCCTCTGGAGCCCGTACCCGCGACGTGGTTACAGCGGCAGCACAGTTGACAGAGATCCGGGACATGGTGGTGAGTTGATGGATTTGAATGCGGTCGTGGGCGCCCATGGCGTTAGGCGGATTCCCTTTAACCCATACCGGGAGCAGTTGGGCTGATCGAGCTTCCCGTCCGGGGGTCGTTCGTTCGACCCCTTTCCGTCAGTTAGAGTAGAGGCGGAGTCGGAGAGGTCGGGGTAGAGGCGGAGGGGTCGTTCGTTCGACCCCTGGTCCATCATTCGGCGTCGAGGTAGAAGCGGAGGGGTCGTTCGTTCGACCCTTGGTCCATCATTCGGCGTCGAGGTAGAGGCGGAGGGGTCGTTCGTTCGACCCCTGCTCCGTCATCTTTCCAGAAGCAGGCCGGCCCACGACTGGTCGCTATTGCCGGTGCAGGGGGCCTTCGTGTGATGGGCCCTTCTTTGCTGACTTGAGCGGCTGGTTGGTTCCTGTCTTAAAAATGGTTGCTATGTTAAGCGTTAAATTATCGAAGGGTTTAGGGTACCCCTTACCTTTGTACCCAACAGTAGCCCCCGAGCCTCTGTGCGGATAAGGAGAATCCGCATAGGGGCTTTTGGCATTGACCTGCAGAGTTAGTAAGAGATTTGATTCTCCATGGGGTGCGCGCGAACGCACCCCGCGGGGGTAGCCCCCGAGGTTTCTCGGGGGGGAGTAAGGATTACCCGGAGCTTTTGCCCTTGACCTGTAGGGTCAGTAAGAGGTTCGATTCTCCGTGGGGTGCGCGCGAGCGCACCCCGCGGGGTAGCCCCCGAGGCCCTAGAGGACTATGATGTGTTTTATCGAGGGGATTTTAGGTTACCTGGAGACGTGGCGCCCTACCGAGGGGTCGATTCCGTTTGTCAGGCTATGAGCGTTCCTTTCCCTAAAAAGAGGTGCTAAAGGGCGGCTGTCGAATCCTTCCGAGGGCCAGCCTTCGCTCCCTCGAGCATTACTGGAGTCACAGCGCCCCTACCGAGAGGTCAACTCTATCTGCCAGGTCACAAGTGTTTTCGACCCTCTTTCGTCGAGGGGTGCTGTGCGTAGTCGGGCCCTCGAGCCCTGCGTGGCTGGGCTTTCACTACCTCATAGCGTCCTTCCCACAGATCCTTGCGTTCGGATTGCGAGGCGAAGAGCATCGTGCTATCCCCGTTAGGACGAGCCTCGAAGTCCTCTGTGAGCTGGTGTCGGGCAGGTATCCATAGAAATGGTGCCCGGTACAGGTAAAAATCCAAGTGAGAACTCGTGCCACATTCGATAGGGGTCGATTAGGAGCCCGGAGGCGTTCTCATTAAGCAAGACCGTATGGCCTACCTAGATGCCAGCTCCGTTCGATGGGAGCTAGTGGCTCGATGCCTCCCGGCGTAGGGATCCTTGGGTATTCCGTGGTTATGCCTTGGATATGTCCCAGGGGACCTCGAGAGTTCGTTCTCGAGCTAGGGGCACGCGCCTGGCCCCCCCGGGTCATCCCTGACTCGCATACTCGAGGGCGGCTGTCGAACCCCGTTCGTGGGGCCAGCCTCCGCCCCCTCGAGATTTTAGGGGTGGACCGGAGTCCATAACCATGGGTCCTTCCTGACCTCAGGTACTCGAGGGCGGCTGTCGAACCCTATGCAAGGGCCAGCCTTCGCTCCCTCAAGATTTGACGGATGGTTCATCATCCACCGCTAGCCTCCGAAGGTGAAGTCCTACCCTGTGGAATGCGGAGGGGGGGAAGTGGGTAGTTGTATTGAACATGGGGACATACCTGTGCCTTTGTTGGATCTGCCCGTTGGGCTCGAGTCCTCGAGGGAGGCTGTCGAACCCTGTGTAAGGGCCAGCCTTTGCCCCCTCGAGACTTGGGAGTGGACTGGAGTCGATAACCCAAGGTCCCCTCAGACCTCAGATACTCGAGGGCGGCTGTCGAGCCCCGTTCGTGGGTTGGCCTTTGTCCCCTCGAGATTTTGGGGGTGGACCGAAGTCCATAACCCGAGGTCATTTCTGTCCTCAGGTACTCGAGGGTGGCTGTCGAACCCCTTTCGAAGGCCAGCCTTCGTTCCCTCGAGATTTTGACGGACTGACCGTCGTTGGTTGCTTACCTCCGAAGATAACGCTTACCGTCGCGCGCCTTTTTAGGAGATGTCTGTTCGGTCGCAACAGTAGCAGGCGCAGGATGCAGCGCGGAGTGCGGTGCGGGGCCCGATGATGAGACAGGCGCGCCTTACCCTGGTGGAATACGAGGAGGCAATATGCGAGCGCATTAAATGCGGAGATTCACTTGCCTGTTTGTCGGATCCGCCCGTTGGCCTCCCGGTTATAAATACCGGAAGAGAGGAGTCGGCCGCTTTTTTCTCGCATTGGCCTTCCCTGCCTCCTTCTTGCCATCGCCTTCCCTGCCTCCTTTTCCCCGCCATTTCCTTAGACGCCCTTTGAGCCGGACTTCTGCACGCGCGAGAGTAAGGAGAGGAGAGATTGGGAACGTACCTTCCTCCCCCACGTCTGAGTGCGTCAGCCTCCCTGCCCCCATGGCCAAGTATAGCCTACACGGCCCCGATGTCTGGCTCTCGTCTTCGGCGACCACCGCACGCCTGGGGGATCTGGTGGAGAGCGGCCTCCTCCGGCCTATCACCTCCGTCGACCGGCCGGAGTGGGTGGTACCGCCGCAGGAGCACGCCGAGTCCAATCCGCCGGAGGGCTACGTGGTGAGCTTCGAGGTCTTCCACCGGGCGGGGCTAGGCGCCCCTCCCAATCGTCTTCTGCGCGGGATCCTCCACCACTACGGCGTGGAGCTCCAACACCTCACCTCCAACGGTATCTGTCACGCGGCGGTTTTCACCGCCGTGTGTGAAGGGTACCTAGGGATCGAGCCGCACTAGGAGTTGTGGCTCCACCTGTTCGAGGCGAGCCTATTCCACGCGTCGGCCGGCCTCGGCAACCGCAGGATGGTCAGGACCGGGTGCTGCAGCATCGCCCTCAAGCGGGCAGACAGCTGGATCCCGGTGAAGCTCTCGTCGAGCCACTCCGGATGGCATTCCGGGTGGTTCTATATGAGGAACGACGACGACTTGCTCCCCGCCTACACCGGGAGGACGATCGACTCGAAGCCCGACCACTGGAGGTACGGCATCGAGATGAAGAAGCAGTCGCGCGTCACCCACCTGCTTGGCGCGATCAACCGTCTGAAGAAGGCGGGACTCACGGCGGCGATCGTCGCGTCGGCTTTCCATCAGCGACGGGTCGTGCCGCTGATGGCTCGACCTTTACGCCTCGACGAGATGTGCCTACGGGTCGACCTCACGGGGTGCCGCCTCATGGGGGACGAGCTACCCCCTGAGAGGGTGGCCCGTCGCGTACGTGCCTCCTTCGCAGGCGTGTTCGAGGTCAAGAGCGTCGCCAGCGTCCCCATGATGTAGGACCAAGGATACGTCCAGCTGGTATGACTCCCTTTCTTTGTTAGTGTTCTCGTGTTTGCCTTGTTCACCTTCTTTGCTTGCGTCCTAACTGCCTTGTGTTCCTCAGGGGGACGTTGTCTTCCGGAAGTCGCCGCCGCCGGTGAAGGAGGAGCAGGGCGACTCCCAGGCGAGGCGCCTTCAAGATGAGCAGGACAAGAAGACTAAGGACAAGGCAAAGAAGGACAAGGGCAAGAGGGCCCGAGAGAAGCAGGAGCGGGAGCAACGCCGGGCCCGGCAAAGGCGGGCCGGCCTTTCCGAGGAGGAGTCGCCCTCTGAGGAGGATGTGGAAGAGGAGGAGAGCAGCGAGGGGGAGGCCGAGCCGCAGGGAGGGATCGAGGAGGAACAAGCGGCGTCCGAACAGCAGAGGGCGGCCGTTGGGACCGGAGGAGGAGAGGGGTCGACGTCGAGGTCGGCCCCTACTGGCGAGGTCGAGCCGCGGGGGGAACGCCCCGTGGCTCCTCAAGGCGAAGTGCCGCGGCAGATGCGCGGGCGATCGTCATGATCCCCGTCGGGGGGTCGATCGGCACGCCTCCAGTGCCTACCCGGTCGAGCGCACGGGCGTCGGGCCCGTCGGCGCAGGAGGAAGCTAGCAGGGGGACGACGGGATCATCGTCGGCCCCTACCCAGGAGACAGCGTCAGGGACGGCCTCGACCCCCGCCGCAGACCATGGGAGGAGTGGCTCCCGGCGCGTTCCGTTCAAGCCCCCGAGCGGCTCGAAGTCCATTGGCCGGAACCCCATGACCCCGAAGGGGTAAGTTGCTTTAATGCCGATCGAGGGTATTTTTCCGTTGCTCATGACTCGTGCTTACCATCATGTACGGGTATCTTTTTCAGGTCGAAGCGCTCGGTAGAGGACACGTCCCTCGCCCCAGCCAAGAGGCTGAGGACGGAGGCCGCGGTCGAGGCGATCGTAGAGGCCGGTCCTCCTGCCCCGTCCCTTTCGACCCCACACCCTGAGGCGGCGTGGGCGGCCAGGGCCCGGGAGGCGATGGGGCGAGGGGCGGCGCGGGCCGCTGCGGAGCTGGCCCAAGCGGGGCAAGAGACGGGTCCGCCCGCCGCGCCAGCAAGGTCCGCCGAAGTGGCGGGTGAAGCCGTGCCCGCCCACCTGTCGGAGGGAGGCATACCCAGAGCCTCGGAAGGCGCGGGGCCGGCGTCGACGGTGGTCGTGACCGAGGGGGTCAAGCCCCAAGCCGCCGCGGAATTGGAGGTGGTGGACGTGGCCCCCGCGGACGAGGAGGAGACCCCGGCTCACCCGACACCGGGGCGGTGGCCCGAGAGCCTCGCATCGTGGGAGGCGCGCCAGTAGAGTGAGCACGGGGGTACTGCTGCTGCCGCACTGGAGGTGACGTCGCCGGTGGAGGAGCCCACCGCTGAGGAGGTGGCCGAGATGGTGGCCGAGCTGGTTGGCCCGGGGGAGATGGCCGTTGTGGCAGCCCCTCGGTCGGAACCGGAGGGGGCCGCCAACTCAATCCACGGGCGCGATGTGCCGGGCGCGACGACGTCCGGGGCGGCTGCTCAGCCTCGTCTCGAGGTCAGGCAATCGTCGTCTCGAGGTAATCCGTCCTCTAACTTGGTCGACCCGCAATGAGCCTGCGGGATTAGGTACTAATCGTTTTGTCTTTTTCACCGCGCAGGGTTGTTCTCCCGGCCGGGACTTCCCCTGCCCAGGGGCGATGGCGCGGAGGGACCGGCGACGTCCTCGCAGGGTGGCCCCGAGGTTGGAAGAGCCCAGCTCAAGGGGGCTTCTGCCTTCCTTGCTTGGACAGAGAGGTTGGCACGCCACGGGGGTGGCCCTGAAATGCGTCGGGGCGTCATGCGGGAGGTCCCGGAGAGGATCGACCGCCGCAGCGGGTTCTGGGGACAGGAGCCCCTCGAGCTGGCCGACCCTCGAGACCCCGGGTGCACCTTCCTCAAGCTCGACGACCAGGCCGAGCTCGGGGAGTGGGAGCACCTGGAGGAGTTCCGGGCGTGGTTCGAGCACGCGGTGCGCCTGGCCATGGAGGTTGCTGCCGTGGACCTGCATCGGGAGATGGAGGTGGGTTTTGTTCTTCCTTTGATTTTGCTTGGATTGCCGGACTGTTCTTTTTTGATGATCTTCCTTTTCATCCTTGTCAGACGTTGAGGGCGAGGTCGTACGACAAGTCCCAATTTATCCTCCGGACGCAGGAGCAGCTCCCCGCCCTCCGTACTTCGCTGGAGAAGGTGGAGGCCGAGGCCGCCCAGGCAAGAGCCGAGGCAGCAACCGCGTGAGAGGATGCCAAGGCCGAGGTCGCCCACGCGAGGGCCGGGGTGGTGGCCGTGCAGGAAGCAGCCTGGGCCACCCAGGAGACGATGCAGTCGAGGGTCGATACGGCCCTCAAGGCGGTCATCGATGTCAGGCAGCTGCGGGATGCTGCCCAGGAGGCCCAGCGCAAGGCGGAGGAGCAAGCCGCCCGGCTGAAGGAGGAGCTGGCCCGGGCAGCTGAGAGCATCCGGGGGCTCCAGGGGGACGTCGACGCCGTCTCCCGCGAACGCGACGCGCTGGTCGTTGCGGAGGAGAAGGCTCGGACCCGGGTGGCCTATCTGGGGGTGGTGGTGGCTAACCAGAAGAGAGCCCTTGATGACGCTGGCAAGGTCATCGAGGGCCTCCAGGCTAAAGTCGGCGACCAGGCCGCAGAGCTTATTGACGTCCACCGCCGACTCGAGGGAATCGAGCAGGGCTACGCCACCCTGGAGGTGCATGCCCAAGGTGAGCTTTTTGAAAGTGTTGCTAAGTTTGTCCGGTCTCGACCCTTTTCCTGATCTTTTGGTTTTGACCGAGTTATGTGCTTGTTTTGGCAGAGCTCGCAGCAGAAAAGGCCCGAGCCCACGAGGACCTGACTAGTCTTCAGGGCCTCCTCGGGGCGGAGGCGAGCCTTAACGAGAGGCTCGAGGGCGCCATCTCCTCCTTCTGCGATGACCTCGGGGTCGAGCCGGAGTCGGCGGTCGAGGGCGACGCTCGAGGAGACTCCCTACTGCGCCGCTTCTACTCCATGATGCAGGAGGTGACGGAGCAAGTTCGTGCTGCCCTGCACGTGGGCGTGAAGCGGGCGTGAAGCGGTCGTCCGCTCGGGCTACGTCTACGACCTCAGCGTCGTCGCCAGCGGGTTCATCACCGACCCGAGGCTGACTGACGAAGAGAACGAGGCGAGGTGTCATGAGCTGATCGAGGTAGCGGAGGTGCCCGGAGGCGAGCTAGCGAAGCTCTTCGAGCCTGAAGTGCTCCCTTCGGTGGACGGGGATGGCGCCGAGTAGCCCTAGGCCTGCGAGCCAAATCTGGACAAGAAGGTCCATGTAGTAGTTAGTCTTTTGTAATGATACAATGTCGAGCCCCCGAGGGCTTTTTATATTTAATGCATTTTGTTCAAGATGCGTCTTGTTATTTTTATTTCTCGAGCCGTCTCTGCTTTTCTTTGCCTGAGTCGTCACTTGTGGACTAAGTGTTCGACGCACGCTCGTATCCCTGGAAGGGGGGAGCGAGTGGGGATACCGTAGCCCTGAGGCATAGGAGAGTCCCAGACTCGATGACCCTTGACCCTTAGGGAGTTTGAGGCGTTTTTCACTTAGCCGTGAAGCGTACTCGAGGCGAAGATCGAGAGGGAAAGCCAAGTTTCGAAAAAACGTTCGGGTTTTTAGGGGACTTAGGAGGGGGGTCTCCCCTATCAGTCCCCGAGGGAGGCTTGACTTTGCCAGAGCAGAGTTGAGGATACCTTAGAGTTATGAACTAATGTAGAATGTATTTCGAGAACATTTTATTCATTCATGACGCGATAAGTGTACATAATGCGAGAAATGTACAAGACGTCGAGGCCTTAGGGATAGACACGACGTAGTTGTTCGATGTTCCACGCGTCGGTGAGGATCTCGCCCTTTTCGTTCTTCAATTTGTAAGTGTCGGGCTTCAGCACCTCTGCCACGATGAAGGGTCCCTCCCAAGGTGGCGTCAGCTTGTGACGTCCCTTGTTGCTTTGTCGGCGGCGCAGAACGAGGTCGCCGACGTCGAGGTCCCTTTTCCATACGTTTTTGTCATGGTAGCATCGCAGCGTCTGCTGGTACTTTGCCGACTTGAAGAGGGCCACGTCTCAGGCTTCCTCGAGCTGGTCGAGGGAGTCCTCTCGGGCTGCTATGTTGGCTTGCTCGTTGTAGGCTTTTAGTCGAGGGGACCCGTATTCGAGGTCGGTGGGGAGGACGGCCTCGGACCCATAAACCAAGAAGAACGGGGAGAACCCCATGGCTCGACTTGGTGTCGTTCGAAGACTCCATAGGACAGCGGGCAGCTCATCGACCCATCTCTTGCCATGTCTGTTCAGCCGATCGAAGATCCTTGGCTTGAGGCCCTGCAGAACCATACCGTTGGCGCGCTCGACCTGGCCGTTAGTTCGAGGGTGGGCGACTGCAGACCAATTCACCCTGACGTGGTGGTGGTCACAGAAGTCCAGGAACTTTTGGCCGGTGAACTGCGTGCCGTTGTCGGTGATGATGATGTTGGGGACCCCGAAGCAGTGGATGATGTCGGTGAAGAACAGCACTGCTTGTCGAGACTGGATGTTGGCGATGGGTCGAGTCTCGATCCACTTCGAGAACTTGTCTATAGCCACGAGGAGGTGGGTGTGGCCACCTTTGGTTCTCTTCAGGGGCCAACCACGTCGAGCCCCCATACTACGAACGGCCAGGTTATAGGTATCATCTGAAGAGCTTGGGCGGGTAGGTGGGTCTGCCTGGCATAAAATTGGCATCCTTTGCAAGATCGGACGAGTCTGGTGGCGTCGGTGACGGCTGTCGGCCAGTAGAAGCCTTATCGAAAGGCGCTCCCTACCAGCGTTCTCGGCATCGCGTGGTGTCCGCAAGCCCCCGAGTGTAGATCCTTCAGCAATGCCCTCCCCTCCTCGAGGGTGAGGCAGCGTTGAAGGATCCCGGAAGGGCTACGTCGATACAGCTCGCGGACGTCTCCATACAAGACGTAGGTTTTGGCGCGTCGGGCTATATGGCGGGCCTCGGTGCGGTCCTCTGGGAGCTCGCCCCGTGTCAGATACTTGAGGTAGGGTGTGCGTCAATCCGTCGGGGGGGTTGGCGCCGCGGCTGTCCCGTCGATCTCCATGACTTCTTCCCCGTTCGAGGGGGATCAGTCGAGGGGGGTGGGCCGACCCCTTGCTCGAGGGCGGGAGCCCCCGAGCCTAGGTCGATGGATGGCTCGTGAAGGTCCCTCAAAAAGATGTCGGGAGGGACTGTTCCTCGAGTGGACGCGATTTTGGCCAGCTCGTCGGCAGCTTCGTTGTATCGGCGGGCGGTGTGTGGCTGAGCTCGAGGCCGTAGAATTTGTCTTCGAGCTTTCGGACCTCCTTGCAGTAGGCTTCCATCTTGGGGTCGTGGCAACTCGAATCTTTCATCACTTGGTCGATCACCGACTACGAGTCCCCCCGCACGTCGAGGCGTCGAACCCCGAGCTCGATGGCGATGCGCAGGCCGTTGACGAGGGCCTCGTACTCGGCTATGTTGTTGGAGGCGGGGAAGTGGAGACGGATGACATAGCGCATGTGGACCCCTGAGGGTGATATGAATAGCAATCCGGCTCCTGCCCCCATCTTCATCAACGATCTGTCGAAGTACATGGTCCAGAGCTCGGTCTGAACTTGCGCCGGGGGTTGTTGGGTGTCGGTCCATTCTGCAATGAAATCTGCCAATACCTGAGACTTGATGGCCTTCCGAGGGGCATAGGAGAGGGTTTCCCCATGAGCTCGACCGACCACTTGGCGATTCTTCCAGATGCCTCCTGGTTCTGGACTATCTCCCCGAGGGGGAAAGATGAGACCACAGTGACTGGGTGGCCCAGGAAATAGTGCTGGAGCTTGCGCCGAGTGAGGATGATCGCGTACAACAGCTTCTGGATGTGGGGGTATCTCGTCTTGGTCTCGGAAAGTACCCCACTCACGAAGTAGACAGGCCTCTGAACCGGAAGGGCGTGTCCTTCTTCCTCCCTCTCGACCACTACGGCAGTGCTGACTACCTGGGTAGTCGCTGCGACATAGAGCAAGAGGGGCTCGGCCGGGCTCGGGGGTACCAAGACAGGTGGCGAGGTGAGCAAGGCTTTGAGCTTCGAGAGCGATTCCTCGGCCTCGGCGGTCCACGCGAAGTGTTCCGTTTTCTTCAGGAGACGGTAAAGGGGTAGTGCCTTCTCTCCGAGCCTCGAGATGAACCGGCTGAGGGCGGCGAGGCACCCCGTGACCCTTTGTACGCTCTTAAGGTCGTTGATCGGGCTCATCCTTGTGATTGCGGTTACCTTCTCGGGATTGGCCTCGACCCCGCGTTGGGAAACTATGTACCCTAGGAGCATGCCTCGAGGAACTCCAAAGACACACTTCTCAGGGTTCAGTTTTATGTGATTTGCCCTGAGGCACCCAAACGCGATCTCGAGATCCCCGACCAGGTTTCCGACTATTTTGGACTTGACCATGATATCATCGACGTAGGCCTCGACGGTCGGCCCTATGTGTTTCCCAAAGACGTGGAGCATGCATCGCTGATATGTGGCCCCAGCGTTTCGCAGGCCGAAGGGCATGGTGAGGTAGCAAAACATGCCAAAGGGGGTGATGAAGGAAGTCGCGAGCTGATCAGATTCCTTCATCTTTATTTGGTGGTAGCCAGAATACGCGTCAAGGAAGCAGAGAGTTTCACATCCCGCAGTGGAATCTACTATTTGATCGATACGTGGTAATGGAAAAGGAACCTTGGGACATGCTTTATTTAAACTAGTGTAGTCTACACACATTCTATCCTTCCCATTCTTTTTCTTGACAAGTACGGGATTTGCTAACCAGTCGGGATGATGTACCTCCTTGATGAATCCGGCCTTCAAAAGCTTATCGACCTCCTCCCCGATGATCCTGCGCTTCTCCTCGTCGAAACAGCGTAGCCGTTGCTTCACCGGTTTGGACCCGGCTCGGATGTCCAAGGAGTGCTCGGAGACCTCCCTCGGAATGCCGGCATATCAGAGGGGCTCCACGCAAACACGTCGGCATTCGCACGGAGAAAGTCGACGAGCACAGTTTCCTATTTGGGCTCGAGGGCGGTGCTGATTGTCAGCACCTTCCCATCCGCGTGGCCGGGGTCGAGCGGGACGGTCTTGGTGTCTTCCGCCGGCTTGAAGTTGTCGGCGTGTCGCTTGGGGTCGGGGATCTCCCTGGACAAGTCGTCGAGGGCCGTGAGGACGGCCGACTCTTCGACGGCTTTGGTGTTTTCCACGCACTCGACGTCGCAGTCGTATGCATGCTCGTAGGAGGTGCCGACGGTGATGACCCCCATGGGCCCTGGCATCTTCAGCTTGAGGTAGGCGTAGTTCGGGATGGCTATGAACTTAGCGTACCCTGGTCGACCGATGATGGCATGGTAGATGCCACGAAATGCAACCACCTCGAAGGTCAGCTCTTCCTTTCGGAAGTTTGAGGGGACGCCGAAATAAACGGGTAGTTTGACGCAGCCGATCGGGAGTGCCTTCTTTCCTGGGACGACCCCATGGAACCCTCCCGCGCTGGGCAAGAGCTCGGTCCTCGGGATCCCCAGGAGGTCGAGGGTCGCGGCGTAGATGATGTTGAGGCTGCTTCCCCCATCCATGAGTACCTTCGTGAGGCGGGTATTGAGTACGATCGGGTCAACGACAAGCGGGTAGACCCCTACGTTGGGGACGTGCTCGGGGTGGTCGTCCTGGTCGAAAGTGATCGGCGTGTGTGACCAGTCGAGATATCGAGGAGCCTGGGCTCGAACGGAGAAGACCTCTCGACGCTCCCTCTTACGCTGACGCGTGCTGAGTCGAGTCGAGGGTCCCTCATAGATCATGTAGCAGTCGTGAATTTCAGGGAAGCCCCCGTTCTTGCCGTCATCCCCGTCGTGCGGATCCCCCTTCTTGTCGTCTTTCTTGAAGCCGAGAGGGTTGAAGTGCTTTTTAAGCATGCGACAGTCCTCGAGACGGTGGTTGGCCGGTACCATATGATAGGGGCAGGGCTCCTTCAGCATCTTGTCGAAGACGCCCCCGTCGAGAGGGGGCCCTTGAGGCTTCTTCTTGTCCACCGCGGCGACAAGATCATCGGGCTCGACTTCGGGCTCGACGTTACGTCGACCCAGCTGGTTCTTCTTTTTCTTCTTCTTGCTGCCATTGTCGTTGTTGTTCCTTTTGGGCCCATTGTTCTTCTTGGGCCCGTTGTCCGAGCCCCGGGCTCGTCCGCCTTGCCCTTCCCCTTGTCTGGAGGTATCTGGAAGAACGCGCCAACGGCTTCCTCGCCGGCTGCGTAGTTGGCGATGATGTCCATGAGCTCGTTGGCGGTCTTGGGGGTGTTCCGTTCCAGTTCCCGTACCAACTCCTTGCAGGTCGTTCCGGCGATGAACGCCGTGATGACATCGTGGTCGGAGATGTGGGTTAGCGCGGTACGCTGCCTCGAAAACTGACGGGTGAAGGCGCGGAGGGTTTCCCTGGCTTCTGCTTGCAGCTGCGGAGATCCCAGGAGTTCCCTGGCCGCTCGTAGGTGCCTTTGAAGTTTCCCTCGAAGATCCTGACCAGGTCGGGCCAGTCTTGGATCAAGTCCGGTGGTAGCTCCTCGAGCCATCTACGAGCGGTGTCGGAGAGGAAGAGTGGGAGTTGCCGAATGATGACGTGGTCATTGTCGGCTCCTCCTAGCTGACATGCCAATCTGAAATCAGCAAGCCAGAGCTCCGGCTTGGTTTCGCTGTTGTACTTGACCAAGCTGGTGGGTGGGCGGAAACGGACAGGCAAGGCGGTCCGCCGGATGGTTCTGCCGAAGACTCGGGGCCCTGGTGGCTCCGGAGATCGACATCGATCTTCGTCGTTGTCGTAGCGCCCACCTCGGTGAGCGCTGTAACCTCGAGCCTCGGCGTCGCCGTATCGGCGTCGATTGTTCTCCCGTGGTGGTCGATCGTCGATGATGCGGTCTCGAACTGGTCGTCGCTCTACTCGGCCCTGGGGCGCTTTGTCCTGGTGGACGGATACCTCTCGATTTTGTCGAGGGGATACTTCCTGACGCTCGGAGGCAGCTCCTCGGCGCCTCGAGGCCGAGCTCTCCGCCTGCTGTACGGCCGCAATTTGGAAAAGCCCCTGGATTTCGTTCCTGATGCGGCGTGCTTGGGGTGTCGATGGCACCGGCATGTCGCGGAGCAGCATTCATTTTGGCTGGCGCGGTTGTAGACGCAGGGTTCATTTGCCCCTCCTCGACGATTTGCCGATGGACTTCCCGGGCCCGCTCGCGAGCTACTCCACCCTATGGGCGCCTGCGATCTCGCTCGAGGGCGTGCTCGAGGTGCTGAAGTCGTAGGCGCTCCTCCTCGAGCTTGCTGAGCAGCTCTCGGACTTGCGTGATCTGGACGTCCAGAGGTGGATTGGCTTTGTCAGGACTCGGGGGGTCGGCGTCTCGTGCTAGTGTAGTGTTGCCCCATCCTCCTTCATCTGTGGTTGCGGTGTCGTCGACATCGTCCTGGGGTCAGCCTGACCGTCGAGGTGGAAGCATTCCCGGGTGGGATCGTAATCCTCGTCGGGGGAGTCCGAGTCGGGGTCGTCGTGGCAGAAGTGGGGGAAAGATCCCCTGCGCTCCTCCACCAGGCGTCGCCGCAACATGCCCCAGGTCGGGGCTCGTCCTGGCTCCGGGTGCTCGTCCGGTGGAGGGGTGGTGACGGGGTTGATCGTCGCACGCGGCGGGGTCCTTGGAGACCCGCAACGTGTCTGTATCTGCAAACCTGCGAGGGCAGAACAGAGTCTGGCGCTGTTGTAGAGCCCGTGTGGGAACGGGTTATGCGGTGGTGGTGGGGTCGAGTGTGTCGGAGAGGCCACGGGGACCCCCTGGGATGACGATATGGCAGAGCCAAAGTCACGCTCAGAGAGGTGCCCGCCCCCGACCCGCAAGCATGGGTCAAACAGGCTCCCGAGGGGAGGGACTGTGTCGCCAGCTGAGGCCGGGGAAACGGCATCCGGCGTCTCGGAATCCGCACGGTGACGAGTGCGTCGGAGTCGCTCGCGCCTCCTCCTGATCGCAGGCCAAAGGCGCAAGCGGAGGGACCGTCGCCTGGTCTTCCTCGGCCCCGGCGTACCAGAGCTGCTGCTGTCCATGCCACGAGCTGAGAGTAGGACCACGTAGTGGCCCTGGCCCGTGGACATGAACCCTAGGCTACCGAGTCAGACGATGGTGGCGAATGGGGGTGACGGAATCGTGGAATCCATCTGAGAGAGTAGTTCGGAGTTGATCGACACGCAAAGCCCCCCTACCTGGCGCGCCAACTGTCGGTGTTATGACCCGGGGGTCAAGTCCACCGGCTAGTAAATTTGTATATTGTGTGCTCCCTCTCCCAGATGTGATGCAAGAAGGACACAAGATTTATCCTGGTTCGGGCAAAGAAGGCCCTACATCCAGCGGGGGAGGATAGATTGTATTATCTTGCACCGAAGTGCTCGTACAGGGGGGGGGGTACAAGCTGGTTTACATGGGGGTGCTCAAAGTGAGCTGAGGCCTAAGGCTAGCACGGCTATCCTAGGCGGTCGGTTGGTTGCTTGAGGGGTCGATCAAGCAACGGGGTGTGTGGAGTGTGAGGATCAGAGCCGATGTCTGAGTGAGAAGTGTCCGAGCGAATGTGGGTTTGTGCCAGAGTCACCCCAAAAAAGTCCCTTTCTTCTATCTTAGCGTCCCCTTTTATAGACCAAGGGGAGGCCTGAGGGTACAGGGTCCTAAATTGTTGTAGCATGGGAGGCGTGTCCACGGCATAGTGTTGGCGAAGGGACGTCGATCACTATGGCGGCGTGGCCTTCCCGTTCTTCCGGTGCTTCGGGGCATGGTGACAGTAGACTAGACGTTGCTGCACGTCGCGACACAGTAGGGTTGACCTTCCGCAGACGGGCGCGAGTCCCATAGTTGAAGCGGGACGGGGCGGATGTGACGGGGCCCATACCGGAGTTGTTGGAGTTAGGGGTCGAGCCCCGCGTGGCCTCGTCGTATCCCTGAAGACGTTGTCGAGGGCCGTCCTATTCACGTCTCGAGGGGTGCCTCTGGAGTCCGTACCTGCGACGTGGTTACAGCGGCATCACAGTTGACGGAGATCCGGGACATGGTGAGTTGATGGATTTGACTGCGGTCATGGGCGCCCATGGCGTTAGGCGGATTCCCTTTAACCCATACCGGGAGCAGTTGGGCTGATCGAGCTTCCCGTCCGGGGGGTCGTTCGTTCGACCCCTTTTCGTCAGTTAGAGTAGAGGCGGAGTCGGAGAGGTCGAGGTAGAGACGGAGGGTCGTTCGTTCGACCCCTGGTCCGTCATTCGGCGTCGAGGTAGAAGCGGAGGGGTCGTTCGTTCGGCCCCTGGTTCGTCATTCGGCGTCGAGGTAGAGGCAGAGGGGTCGTTCGTTCGACCCCTGGTCCGTCATCTTTCCAGAAGCAGGCCGGCCCACGACTGGTCGCTATCGCCGGTGCAGGGGGCCTTCGTGTGATGGGCCCTTCTTTGCTGACTTGAGCGGCTGGTTGGTTCCTGTCTTAAAAATGGTTGCTATGTTAAGCGTTAAATTATCGAAGGGTTTAGGGTACCCCTTACCTTTGTACCAGACAATGTATCTCCTTCAAACTACATGTATTGGAGTATATTTGAACTAATATACATTCCAATCAACTTTCATCCATATGGTTTGAGATGGATACATGCGCATCCAAACGAGACGAGGCGGTGGCGGCGGCCCAAACACTAGATGACCGAGGTTATGTCAAGAGTCAGTGCCAGATCGATGGAGGAGCCCAAGTGAGCGGCACCGGCCGGGGGAGGGGGGGTTCGGGGTCATGCCAAGTTTCAAGATGAACAAATCTCGTTAGACCAAAGAAAAAGTCATATAAATAGATTTTGATTATTAATTTCTCTTATAATATAAATTAGTGTTTTAACTAATTGTTGATCAAAATTTATAAATTTTTTTCTCTAGTCTAATACGATTATCATTTATGAACGAAATAAATTTCTCAATCCATTACTTACAAAATAGAAAAATATGAAAGAACCTGGTGGGTACCAAGGTACCTTTCCAACCATTGGCTTAGACGAACCCGATTACGAGAACCTAGCAAGTGCTGGTTCATAGTTCGGTGGCCTGGTCTGATGAGTGATTTAGTGGTCATAGTTCGCATCACAGCTCGGTGCAGTAATGCCGAAAAGGAAGCGCGATCAAAATTAAATCTCTTCGTTTTGTTGATCGGGAGGGGCCTAAAATTAGACTTAAATAAAAAGAAAAGGGAAGCACAACTGTTATTAATATAGATAGAGTACTTAATTAATTTGAAGACCTTAAATTTGTTGGGAGCCCGGCCTTGTACGGACACACCATCCACACGTGCCCAGAGACTGTCAAGATTAAGGTATAGCTAGATAGATTGTACGTACATTTGAGTTTCATATAACATTGGCTTCAGTCTTCATGCATCCGCGCGCACGTGCCCCGAGAGAAAGTCATGATTGAGGTATAATAAGTACGTATAATATATAGATTGTACGTACAGTTGAGTTTCATCATCATATATGCCGTTCAGCTTCGCGCAATCGCGCGCGTGTCGGTAAAACCTACGACCATACGATCCATATATCCAGACATACACGACGACGGCGACGAAGTCGGTCTTCTCCTCCAGTGTCCACTGCGTGCCGTGCCCAGTACGCATACTGTGCTGTGTGTGTGCTCCTATAAACCAGCCGGGCGAGGCCGTACCATTCATCCGTACCGCGGTGCACAGGGACGGTCGGTGGTCGCACGAATGTGCAGGGGATCAACCGGTTTGCGTGTCGCCGTGTCAGCTTCCACCTAGCGGTAGCGGGGCCCCATAGTTCGCGACTTCGCGGTGTGCCGGTGCTTGTTTCTTCCTTTTCGACCTACTGTACTGCAGAATCGAAGTGTCTCCCCGCAACCTTTTCCGCATGGGCATGGCAGGCAGAGCGTAGCCCTGTAGGTAGGGCGGTCCAGTGTACTAAACCGTGTGGTGGACGAATGAGCAGGTGAGCAGTCTGATCGATCTAACTACGGACTTGACTACAGCGCGCAGGAGGATCACGACGTACGCGTTGTTGATCCGATCCCGATCCGCAGCGCCGCACATGCTGACATATCCATGGTCTCCAAGAAACTCGCGCTCAGCACGAGCACGGACAAGCAGCGTCAGCCAGCGATGTAATGCGTGCATTGTACTCCTAGTATGTTCGGTTGGTAATGCTGCTCGCTAATTGGTAGTATGTGGTCAAATTTATCACGCACCCTCGCGTACATACACGTGCCGTCAGAGCTCGCTGCTGAACCATCCCTTCTCTGACCAATGCAAACGTGCTCCGGCTTCGAAATCTTGGGCTCGATCAGCAGTAGTAGGGACTAGCGAGACATACTAGCACAGACAGGAACAAAGACGAACGGGGCACAAATCAGTAGTAGAGTCTCAGTCAGCAGCTTGGTGTTCAAGAATCCTTTAGCAGTGGCCTGCTTTGACAAGGAAACGCGGCACTGGGACTGGCAGACAGAAATCAAGCGCATGGCATGAACGCCATGATGCTGGTGTCATGCATGCATCACTGCATATGTGAAACGAGGAGAGAGAGAGAGAGACATGGCTGTAGATTCAATGCAACGAACCATCCCGTTTGGTGCGCAGTTGTTTTTTTAGGACAGCCGAAGGGCAAAGTGAGAAACAGTGGTAAAATAAAGTGGTGTCTAGATGCCCGTTTAAATCCACACGGCCCAGCGCATGCGCGCCGGTCCAGATCAACCCCGGCAGCAATCAGATCACTCCAAATCCAAAAACCTCACGCATCTTAATTATTCATGAACTGTCTTGCGTCTTGAACTGTGCTGTAATCCTTTTAATTGTTGTTTTTTAGGACCTGTTTGGAACACAAGATTTTCACAAGAATATATTGGAACGGAAAAATATTTTCATGTTCAACATGGCTTCCTGTTCTTTCAAAAAGAGAGAAAAAAAAACATGGCTGGATTCAGTGCAACGAACCATCCGTTAGGTGCGCGTGCAGTTGTTTTTTTAGGACAGCCGAGAGGGCGAAGTGAGAAACAGTGGTAAAAAAAAAGTGGTGTCTACATCTTTCCGCGTTCAAATCCACATCCACGTCCAGCGCGTGCATGCGCGCCGGTCTAGACCAACCCCGGCAAAGCATATCACTGCATATCCAAAAACCTCACGCATGCATGAGAACGTGCGTGTTGGACTACTGGTGGGGTACGAATTTGTATTCTCCTTGGCAATTGGCATTGACAGCGCGGACCCGCCGCCTTTCCAGTTCCTGTTGAAGTGGCGCTGAGATGATCAAGTCCGCTTGCCGGCGGCCTGCAGCCTGCTGGCCGGTGGTGTTTCATACGACGCCGACAGCGACTGCGCGAGGTGACCTGAAGGATCGCGGTTCGCCGGTGGAAGCGACGTCTCGGTCATCGTCGGTTCCTCCCGAGTTGCCCATGCATGCATGCGGTCGTATCATTGGTCGTCGCACACGCATGCCGTCACGGACGGACGCCACCCGCTCGATATATTCATGTTTGGAACATGTTTTAATTAACCAGTCCTTGACGGTTTCAAGACATTCTTATTGCGCATGCAGGCAGGCAGAAGGCAACAGCGTTTATTTGCTGCTAATGGTTGGAACCCATACGTGATGCATGCATGACGAGTGTCAACAAGAAGTGTACTGATTGTAGAGCTCTTCGTGGACTCAGAAAACTCAGCATGCTAATTGCATGCGTATTACCGTGCGCGTTATTACTGCACGGCGGACGGGCGGAGTAAGTTATTAGATTGCATTCTCCTTCTGGCCGGGGCTCGGCTCGGCAGTGTGTCAAGTACTAGCATCTTCCCGTTTGCTGTCTGTCCTGTTTCCACGGGCCATAGTTCCATCGACCGGCCGGCAGTGTTTCGAACCATGCACATGCGTTTATGGAAAAAGGGTGTGATAATGCATGGTTTCTACAGAGAATATTGACGAGACTAGGAAATACAATGCCAGTTTCATCTCTCTCGCTCCAGAACCGAACATATACGTGCGTGCGCATGTGCCTTCGTGAAACTTTGGTCTGAATCTTTGAACACCAACACCGTTCTCGAAATACTATATTATTACAACTTGGAATCAGTTCTCTTGTTTGCGTTCCACTTGGTCGGTTCAGTTGGACTGTAAATATGGAATGTCTGTGGAGAGTGGAGACCCCTCTGGTCGCTGTTCTCCGAGCAAGCAAGTAGCCCAATTTGCGTTCCACGTGATCGTACCCGTTGGGTCCACGCTTCTTCTACGACTCGATCGCACCATGACCCAACTTGAGTTCCATGGGCCTGACGAGTAAAACTGTTCCTATCGAGGCCCAGTAGCACGTCTTTTAATTTTGGCCCAGACTCCCAATCAATCGTAGCCCAAGGACAAAGTCCGGAAAGACACAGTCGCTTTGCTCACCGGCGCGGAAAAAAATCGCATCGCGTTGCAGCACGCCAGTCCACCTAGCTCTACACTACACTGACCACCGGCCGTCATGGCCGGAGCTCCGCAGCCGTCCTCCGTCGTCCAACAACGGATTCTGGCAGATGTCTGATGAGAGTGCATGCACAGAAGCCCGCCATCGGGTCCCGTGGCGCGGGAGCCGAGCCGACCGCGACGTCGTCCTCCCGCTCGGAGAACGCCGTCCTCAAGGCCGCCGCTTGGTACGGCTCCGAGCTCCTCGGCATCGCCGCGTCGCTGTACCGGCCCGCGCCGTCGTCGTCTCCGGAGGGGGACGCTGGTGTAGAGCGAGGCGCGGCGGCGGCCCTGGACTGCGCGGGAGTGGTCGTCGGTACATGAAGCTCACCAAATGGAGGTACGTACGGTACGGGTCGCATGCCTGCGTCTCCAGCAAACTAAAGACCTGTTTGAATCTTTACCTCTAAACTTTAGAGACATCTAAACTTTAGAGCACTTTAGTTCACTTTTTATCTCTAAAGATCTAATGTAAGGTGGACTAATGTTTAAAGCTAATTTTAGACCATCTGTTTGGAGCTTTAGCTCTAAAATTTAGAGCTCTAAAGGTTAGAGAGGAGGGTCCAAACAGGGCCTAATAAGTTTGTAATTTATCAGGTACGTAATGTGCGGCGATGTTAATCATTTTTTGTGGTAAAAACGCCAAAATCTTATGCACTGATCTGTGCCGTTGCTCTTTGCATCCGGGTTGCAGGACAAGTCAATCGGGCACTGGCGTTTCAGTTCAGCTGCGTTATGTCGTTCCCGTGGAGGCCTATCCTGCCAGGTGGTTCCAGAAAATTTCATGTCCGATTTGTACGTTGCAATGACTTGTTGAAGTGAGCTAAACCAGGGCTTGATCCCTGGTGGTCCACTCAAGCTGTTGGTCAGTTCTACGGCTGTTTATATATTTGCTCCTGTCCTGACATCGTCTTTAGTCTTTACTGTCATCCTACCGTTTCAGCAACCCGGTGCACGGAATACTACTTCGATGCTGAATCAGGGAAGGTGTGCAGGTACTGAAAACTTCGACACAGTTCTGTTGAGCGATCCAATGCCACAATCAGGACCATACAAGCATATTTGTAGCTGGCCGCTGGATAGATGTTCTATACACGTATGTGCGAGGATTGACAGCCCCTCTTGTGAAACCAGGGACGTCGAAAATTGAATCTGAATCTCCCTGTCTTGTCGATTCCCCTTTTTTTCGTTTGCGAATCTGAATCTACGCTCGATGTGATGAAGAAAATAAGATCGGTCCGTGTTTCTGATTTTTCATTTACTGACAACCATCTCTATTTTCCTTCTGATCCCAAGCAGAAGTACTTGCCTTCAGTTGATAAGTTTTTCTCTTCCAATGTTTAACTTTTGTTTTTGAGGAAACAGGAGTTTTGTTTTTGAGGAAACAGGAGGGGCAGAAAAGCCCCTACTAAATTACCTCATAGAGTTGCGGTGATGAATTATGAATAAACTTCGCATGTCAGACTTCGCATATGCTTCTGGCATCCATGACAAGATCATTAATACAACTGAGCAATACACATCTTCCTCGCAAAAAACGAAACCAGTACAATCTGAACTGTTTTGAACTTTATTAATTATAAGAAATATAGTATTCGCACTTAATTTGAATATTTGTATGTGGATCACATTATTAGATTTATTTATGCAATCAGTTAAACGAGCATGCTTTGTCTGATGGAATTCGTTGCTGGCTCTTCATGCTAAGAGCTCTGAACAGCACCTCTCTGTAGCGGTTGGTAGGCGGCAATAAGATTGGAGTTCATGTGGCAGGGGCGGTTATCAATCTGTAACGATTGCGCCTGACCTGCTGAGGTTATAGTTCCGTCCAATCTGTTGGTGGGGTTTGGGTGGATCGTAAAAAGTCTTTTTCTCGTCAGTCGTCACAAGCTAAGATATTTGAAAATGGGCTGTACAAATGTTGACAACTAGATGCAGCTAGGTATATAGGAAAAAAGTCAGCTCCCTAAACTATCTTCGAAATCTAGTTTCCCTCCATGAACTTCAAAACCCTCCCATGGTTATAGGTGGTTTTCAAAAATGGTTTTGTGTTTTTAGTTTAAAAACAATTTTCTAATGAAGTTTTAAAACCACGAAAAATATCTCTAAATTTTTAAACCACGAAAATATCTCCAACCTTATTTTTATGACCCACAGTTTTCCAGAGAAATCCGATGAGTTCAACAAAATGTAGCAAGTCTATTTTTTCTGTTAATCTTTTATTTTTTATTTTCTACAGACATACATGGAAGTGGTGAAGCAGCTATTGGTGTTTGGGTTAACCATCAACGTCACCTTAAGCAGATCCTTAGATTTAATATCGGGGGTTGCGAATACATTTTCTTGAGCCTAACGAAGCCTCCATCCTATCTGACACAAGACTAGTAACCTCGAAGACACAGATCGATCACATAATCAAGGGGAGCGCCGACTGTGCGATCAAGGTGTGAGAACGAGGACCCTCGATGCTTCTACCATGGCCACTTCTCGTGGGCTCTATGGCCCCGATAGGCCCTGCGCCCCATGGAAATATCGCCTATGTCTATTGAAGCAGATCAATAATAGATTTTACTTGTATGTGTTGTGTAATCTAAGAATTTATTTCCACATTGGTGTAACGTGCTTTAACATTTAAAAGCGGTTGTTGTTAAAAAAAAGTAAAGAAAGTATCAAACCATACAACTGAATCGAGCTGTGGGAAAAGAAAGAAAGAAAGAAAGAAAAAGGCTTCATAAGAGAACTTTTGCTACTTGACACTCACGATGAACTGTCCCTTTGCTACTAGACACTGAAAATAGTAAAATTTGCTGAAGGACACTATGTTTTTTTATTAAATTTGCTGGTGAACATCATACCCAATAAATTATTTTGAAATAATTGATATTATATAAATATCAAAAAATTATACATAAAATCTTCTATCATCTACATGATGAGAACTATACATTAAAAAAATTGTTTTGCACTGAAATGATCATTTTACCTCTCTTCACAAATAGATAAGTTAAACAATATTAATTTGTTCATATATTTGTAGGACACTAAAAATCTTGAAAAAAATCACAGAATATGTACATCACCAAATCATGACTACGCTAAAAAAATCATGTCAAAATAATAAAGTTTAATATATTAATTAAGCTTGACACGACATAAATCTATAACTCCGTTATAAACTTTATTATTTTAAGTTAATATTTTTAGTATAGTCAAGATTTGATGGTATACACATTCTATGATTTTTTTCTAGATTTTTAGTATTCTATAAACATATTAAGAAATTAATCATGGTTAAATTTTTCTATTTTTGAAGAGGAGCAAAATGATCATTTTAGTATAAAACAATATTTCTACTGTATAGTTCTTATCATATAAAGCATGAAAGATTTTATAGTATAATTTTGGGTACTTAGATGATTTTATATCAATTTTTTCAAAATGATTTATTGGCACGGTGTCCACTAATAAATTTAATAAAAAATAGAGTATCCTTCAACAAATATCATTTTTTTCAATATTCAACAGCAAACAGAGTTCATTGTGAATGTCCAGGAGTAAAATTTCCCTAAAAATAAACAATTGGTAAATCTCCCTAATTCACAGATTTGGGTGTGATCGGTTCTTGATATCCCTCAATGCGCCCACTCCTAGCCCTGCTCCGTCGTTAGTGATAGGAAACAATAACCCTATAGATAATTATGAGCTCATACTAAATATACCCCTGAAAGATTAAGATTATATAAAGAAATATGTACACATCTATAATGAAGAGAGAATACAAGTTCCACAATATTGTCTCTCGTGTGTTCTTTTGTGTTGTTCCTGAGGATTGGGAGGAGAGACGAGATCTATCTACAAATTCTACACATCTCTTTCTTGGGATCGGAAAGAGGAAAACGGATCTAGTGATCCGTGCATAGGCCGATTCTTAACACGTTATCAGCAGCTCTTCCAACTGGGTGGGTTTGTTCATATATATATATATATATATATATATATATATATATATATATATATATATATATATATATATATATATATATATATGCTATTATAAAACATGAAGTTAAATATAATAGCAGAAGTATTTATGGTAGTGATATTTTATGCAGATATTTTATGATTTGGACACGACGTGTCTCTTTTAGAGTAATAATTAATTTGAATATTATGATTTTTCTAATCTATAATCTAGAAGCTGAACTTTTTAGGTTTATGTGCTTACATAATTTTTGTGTTAAAATAGTTTTAACCCTTGTAAGTTTTCATATTGATTTGATATTGTCCTTGCAATATTCGTATGTATGATTATGTTTTCTATGGGTTATATAATCCTAAAGTATTATCATAAGACCAATATAAATACCCTAGAAAGAAAAGCACGTATGCTTGGAAACCCATCGGAAATAAACGAAACACGTATGATTTAGAAGACCATTTTTTCTCTCTCTAGCGCTTTTCTTTTGCTTTGGTTTATTTACCCGAAGTAACCTGAAAAAAAACCATTGCATAAGACTTGTTGGTATGTTAGACATCTTAATTTGGGATTTATTTTGTATTTTCCCTAGAGGAGAGCTAATACCTTGTTAGGTATAATTGTCAAACATGATTATATAGGATTTCAACGCTAGTTGGGTCAACATAAGACCTGAAGTCACCATATGTACCCTTGTCTCTCTGCTGCAGAACAAGTATGAGGTGTTGTCCTGTTTTGTGCCTTTAAGCTAATAGATAATACATTCCCTTGATAACATGAAGTTACTATAAAAATATGAAATTGATTAATATTTTAAGATTTTTTTTATTAGTGCGAAAGCATAATACTTCTTCCCGATGAAGAAAATTTATGTAACCCTGAAGTGTTCATGAAACTCAGAATTAGAGGTACCTATAGTCTCTGAAATGATATTGGGCATTATAGCGGAAAACCATTGTATTATCTATTTGTAATGTAAGTCGGCTGATATGGGTGGAGTGGCTACTCGATAATATACTAGCTAAAGTCTAGTATACGTCACACCACACCAAATTTATTAAGATCTGTCTGCCAACTACTAGAAGATGAAAAGCAGGAAACAAGTATGAATCCCATGTCACAGTATAGCTTGAAGCTAATTTTGATTTTAATCAAATTATCGTAGTTATCTTAGGCTTTGAAAGGCCATATGAATCTTGCCAACTATGTTCTTAAATATATATTTTATCTATGAAAGTTGTGCTATCAGTTGAGAGTATATCCCAGAAGGGTATTGGTCGTTGTTGCTCTTGATGAACAGTTTTTTTTGCATAACTCAATGACTTTGCATTAAAATAATTTTTCCTAGAAAAAAAATCTTGGTCCTATTTGTTCTATTTTGAGAGTTTCTTTTCATGCTAAACAATGAATTGATCTAAGCCAATATAGAACATGAAATATGTTGCAATGAATATAATTAATGATCCAATTTTTCTATATGGTACGAGTAATTGGTTCAAATTTTTGGGCAATAAAAAAGAGCTGGACTATGAAGCAATTCTGAATCCAAGACATCTAATTAGCAACCATGGCTAAACGTCATTTTCTTGATATCATACTTATGCACACCAATCTTAACACGTCTGAAAGCGCAATGCCGCAATTAATTGTATTTTCTAATGCATATGACCTTGAAGGTTAATATACGTAATAGACAAATTGATTGTCAATTATACAATAATTGGTGAGCATTGATCCCTGTTGACGGTCCTTAAGTACCAATTTTAACCGTCAACTAAATAAGGAAAAGGATCTAAATGAAACCACTAGCTAGAATTAGGATTTATACTAACAGAATTCCACAATTTTTGGTGAATGTCTGTTTCTACAGGGGGTTATCAGGAAATACCAAGGAAAGACCCACATGTCATGTTTACATAGAGATATTTATCAACCACATAATTTTCTGTACTCTAGAAGGTTCCAGGAGACACCAAAACGAACGGGAGGCGAAACGGGCCCGGAGTCAGGGCGGGGCGTCCGCCCCGCCTCTGTGACCAATCAGAGTCAACTTCACGGATCGTGCTTCACCGCCTTTGAGGATCAATCTAAACCCTTCGCCTAAGGTCGGTTTGATCTGACGACCGACGTTCATTTGAGGAGGCTATATAAGCAAGGCCCCTGACCCCCTGAGGAGCATCTCATCTCATTATTCTTATCCAGAACAAAAGCTAGGGTTTCAATTAGAAGTAGAGAAGGAGAGAGATCCCTCTAGTTGTCTAGATCTAGTTCTTCTAGTTCTAGTTCATCTAGTTGTAATTAGAGGTGAGAGAGAGGAGGAGAGAGCTAGGAGGAGCCGGATCTGTCGGATCTTCCTCAACATTGTACCTTTGTAGCATCTGGTTCGGAGCAATCTCCAGGTTCTTCATTTATTATTTCTAAGTATCTTATTTCAGTTCTTACTTTATTCTATTTACGGAATCTACGCTCGTATTGAGTGCTCTAGTTTCCGCGCGGGATTAGAGTAGTAAGCGATAGTGTAGACGTGGTGTCTAGACTAGAGTTTACCTGAGTTTGCACTCAATCCTACGGATAGTTGTGGTAGCCCCAGGGGTGATAGCTCTGTAAGGCCTTTGTAGTCCACCACGTTCGGGTTGGTGTTTTCCTAGAGCTTTTGGCAGCCTCCCCCCAACCATCTTTTCCCTGTCTTATTTGAGAGTCGGGAAGGTACTGTTGCTCCAAAGTAAGTAGAGTATAGTGGACCTTTGATTAGATAACTCTCTTAGAAAACTCTAAAATCTCTCTACCCAGTTATCTTATCTATCCTTGGATATTCTTAGTTCTTCTCTAGTACACTTCACGTTCCCCGTGGAAATCGATACCCTTGGAATACTCACGAGTGAAAGCTACAGCGGTATCCGTGCGCTTGCGGATTTATCTGTGTGCGTTAAGAAATACCAACAAGCTTTCTGACGCCGTTGCCGGAGAACGGTAGCTGTGCTAGTTTCGAACCAAGTCATCTGTTTACCTTTTTCTTATTTCCTTTTAACCATCTTTCTCACCTTACCATTTTCATCTTACCACATGAATTCCACTCCTATATATAAATACTCTGCTCCAAAGGGCGACATGTTGGAGCCTCCACCATCTTCAAATCCCATTCTTACAGATGGCTATGAGCTTCACCCTGCTTTCATAGCCATGGTTCGGGAGCAATCTTTCTCTGGGCTAGAAAACGAAAATCCTTACACCCACCTTAGAGAATTTGAGCAATTATGTTCTTGCCTCATCATTGCTGGCATGACACAAGAGACCTTAAAATGGAAATTGTTTCCATTCTCACTTTTGGGAAGAGCGAAACATTGGTATGCTCATTCTGTAGGAGGCGTAAATGGGAATTGGATGAACTTCAAGACAAATTTTCTCTTGCTTTCTTCCCTCTTTCTAAAATTGCAGCCCTTAGAATTGAAGTTCTTCAGTTCAAACAAAATGAGAAAGAGACACTAGGTGCAGCTTGGGCTAGGTTCATAAGCCTTATCAATTCCGGTCCAAACCTTTCCTTGTCAGACAATGTCTTAATTTATCACTTCCATCTTGGTCTTAACAAGGAAGCTGCTCTCCACCTTGACCTATCTTCAGGAAGATCGTTCTCGCACAAAACTATTAGTGAAGGGGAAGCCATTCTAAATAAAATTCTTGAAAATACCCCTTACACTGGAGTTTTTGATGAATTTCCCGAAGATGAAGTCGAGCCAAGCCCCGAACAACATGAGGAGGAACAAACAACCGAATCCAAAATTCTTTCAAATTCTTTGAACGATTTGGTTGTCATAGAACCATCTCCTATGGGAATACAACACTCTTTAGAGAGTGATGAACCCCATCCTTCTATGTTCCTCTCGGAAATCGAGGTAGATCTTTTTGAAGATTTTGGCAACACCTCAAATTTTCCAGTTCAAGTGAAGCCTCTAGTACACTCTGCATCATTTGAGGATGAGAGTCTACACAATGATGCTTTCCTTTTAGAGCACATTAAAGGACTCTCAGCCATCATGAGCCATGAGTGGTCGGTAGAATCAGAGTTATCCACTGAGGTAGCCCGAATCACCGCTCCCTCAGATATTATACTTTGCAAACTTATGGGAATCACCATAGAGGTTCACTATAGTCCTATCGTTGGGATAAATATAATTTTAAGGGCTTTAGCCCAACATCTTTGCCCCACCGAATCTTTGATCCCATCACATAAGCTTCTAAGAATTCCGTCTGGAGTTATTCTTGAAAGTTATGAGGTCATAAGGTCCATTCCTTTACGCATAAGAGGGTTCGAGTATCGCTTAGATTTTTACATCTATGACATCTCGGACATGTCTCTCTTGATTGGCGTACCGTTTGCAACACTCTTTCAAGAGCAACCAAACAAGGATCACTTAAATTTTAAGCTTGGAAATTCTTCTATTGTCGTTAATCTCTTAAGATCAAATAATGCGATAGTAGAACCCAAGCCCGAACAAGACCCTATTGAGGAAGTCTTAGTGGCTTTTCTAGAAGACTGGTCTCAACCAACTCTTGATGATGAACACTTCACTCAAGAAGAGAAAGGGCTTGCAGAACCTATCAAATTAGACCCTTTGGAAGTGCCATCACAACCCTCAATAGAGTTAAAACCTCTTCCCGCTGGCTTGAAATATGCCTTTCTGAACAATAACCAAGAAACCCCTATCATTATAAGTGACAAGCTTTCCCAAGAGGAAACCAATAGACTTGTCACTATCCTAGAAAGACATAAATCAGCCTTTGGCTACTCACTCCATGATCTCATTGGAATTAGTCCAGTTCTTTGTACTCATAGAATCCCCATCGATCCTGATTCGTCACCTTCAAGGGAACCACAACGGAGACTTAACAATGCTATGCGAGAGGTTGTTAAGAAAGCGGTCTTAAAACTTTTGCACGCCGGGATTATTTATCCTGTGCCGCATAGTGAGTGGGCCAGCCCTGTCCAAGTTGTGCCAAAGAAAGGAGGGATGACAGTTGTAAGAAATGATAAAAATGAACTCATCCCTCAACGCACTGTCACTAGGTGGCGTATGTGCATTGACTACCGGAAACTTAACAAGGCTACAAAGAAAGATCACTTCCCGTTACCCTTCATTGATGAAATGTTGGAACGGCTTGCAAAGAACTCTTTCTTTTGTTTCCTTGATGGTTATTATGGATATCATCAAATCCCGATCCACCCTGATGACCAAAGTAAGACCACTTTTACATGCCCTTATGGAACTTATGCTTATCGACGAATATCGTTTGGGTTGTGCAATGCTCCAGCTTCGTTCCAACGGTGCATGATGTCTATTTTCTCCGACATGATCGAGAAAATCGTGGAGGTGTTCATGGATGATTTTACCGTCTATGGCAAAACCTTTGACGATTGTTTAGAAATTTTAGACAAAGTCTTACAGCAGTGTGAAGAAAAACACTTAGTCCTAAACTGGGAAAAATGCTATTTCATGGTCCGGGAAGGAATAGTGCTAGGACACAAGGTGTCCGAACATGGGATAGAAGTGGATAGAGCAAAGATTGAAGTTATTGAACAACTTCCACCTCCCACAAATGTGAAAGAAATCCGAAGCTTTCTAGGCCACGCAGGTTTCTATAGGCGTTTCATTCAAAACTTTTCCCAAATTGCTAGACCCCTGACTAGCCTTTTAGCTAAAGATATACCTTTCGTTTTCACTAATGAGTGTTATGAAGCTTTTGAATTTCTCAAGAAAGCACTCATTTCAGCTCCAATCATCCAACCACCTGATTGGACGCTACCCTTCGCGATCATGTGTGATGCTAGTGACTTTGCAGTAGGTGTTGTCTTAGGCCAAACCAAGGATAAAAAACACTATGCTATTTCCTATGCTAGCAAAACCTTGTCTGGGCCACAACTCAATTTTACTACCACTGAAAAAGAGTTGTTGGCAGTAGTCTTTGCGATAGACAAGTTTAGATCTTACTTAGTAGGAGCTAAGGTAATCATTTATTCAGATCATACTACTCTTAAATACCTGCTCACTAAGAAAGATGCTAAACCTCGACTTATAAGATGGATTCTTTTACACCAAGAATTTGACATAGAAATAAGAGACAAGAAAGGAGTAGAAAATTCAATAGCTGATCACTTGTCTAGGCTTCAACATAAAAATGAACATGAATTGCCTATTAATATCTATTTAAGGGACAAAAAACTCCTCAAGGCAACGCACTCGGACCCTTGGTATGCGGATATTGTGAATTATATGGTTTTAGGATATGTTCCACCAGGAGGTGACAAGAGAAAGCTTCAGTATGACTCTCGTTGCCACTTGTGGGATGATCCGTATCTCTATCGAGTTTGTGCTGATGGACTGCTACGGAAATGTGTCCCAATGGTTGAAGCCATGAAGATCATAGACAGATTGCAGCATCACCTTATGGAGGACACTATGGAGTGTACCGTACACATGCAAAGATCTAGCAAAGCGGATTTCACTGGCCGACAATGTATGAAGATACAAAACAGTTCATTAGAAGATGTGTCAGATGCCAGAAGCATGGAAAGATTAATGCTAGGAATGAAATGCCACTCACTAACAACCTTCAAATAGAGTTGTTTGATGTCTGGGGAATTGACTACATGGGACCATTCCCAAGGTCTGGAGATGCCGAATACATCTTGGTGGCAGTTGACTATGTATCCAAGTGGGTAGAAGCATTACCATGTCGAGCTGCCGACTCCAAGCATGCTAAGAAGATGTTCCATGAAGTGATTTTCCCAAGATTTGGAATGCCTCGAATGGTCATAAGTGATGGAGGGTCGCATTTCATCGACAAAACATTTCGGATGTTCCTAGCAGAATATGGAGTCAAGCACAACATTACAACTCCATACCATCCTCAAACTAGCGGTCAAGCTGAAATATCAAATAAGCAAATCAAGAACATTCTACAGAAGACCGTGGATGAGATGGGAAAGAAATGGAAGTACAAGCTGTATGATGCACTGTGGGCGTATAGAACTGCATACAAAACACCCATAGGCATGACACCTTATAAGCTTGTATATGGAAAAACATGTCACCTGCCTGTTGAATTGGAATTCAAAGCTCATTGGGCCATCAAGAAATGGAATATGGATCTCCACTCGGCTGGGAAGAAACGTCAGATGCAAATATCTGAGCTAGAGGAATGGAAAGAGAAAGCTTATCACAATTCCAAGATCTACAAAGAGAGGACAAAAAGGTGGCATGATAAGCGAATCAAGCACAAGGAGTTTACACCTGGTGATAAAGTTCTGCTATTCAACTCAAGAGTGAAGCTCTTTGGTCATGGAAAACTTCGAAGTAAATGGGAAGGACCATTCAAAGTGATTGAAGTTGCATCACACGGTGCTATCACACTTCAAGATGATACAGGTAACATATTCAAGGTAAACGGTCAACGTTTGAAAGTTTTTCTTGAACCTGAGAACTTAGAAGAAATTGACTTGATTGAATTTTTGCAATTTAATGATCCAATCTAGAAATCAATCATGATTTAGACAACTAAGGTTTAAGTAGCCAACCACTAATGATTAATCAATTCCACGAGCTTTGTTGTCTATTTGAGTTATACAGGATTTTGAAGCTTGAATGAGACCTCATTGAAGAATCATGGCCCTAGTTTGTTTCGGCGATTAACGACAATTAGAGATTATTATGGCTAATGTGTGTTTTGCAGAGGCTATGCGTAGCTTAGCCATAGTGATCGATAAGAATGGGCACTAATGGTCATCACTTAGCCCCCAAGATGGATATCGTTTCGGATTTCAAGGAGACATGATGAAGACCCTAGAATGATAGGCTAAGTGCCATAAGGAGATGAAGGGCACTTAGAAATAGATAGGGCTTCTCTTTTTACCTTTGACCGTACTATTAAGAGGGGTTGAGATTAGTAGCTTGACTTAGGAAAGCTTCATGACTTAGGTGTGGTGCACACTTGACTTCCTTAGCTCTAAGCAAGCCTATGGTGACCGTAAGATAGCCTAGAACATCTTCCATATTCATTGCAATGAAAAACGAAGTTGATAAAATTGTTTTCTGGGCGTCGGACGCTCCTGGCAGGGGCGCCGGACGATGTCCGTCGCGTCGGACAAAGGCGCCGGACGCTGGGTGGTTGAGTCCACAGCGTCCGTCGACCTTCCAGAGGGGATGTTTTCTGGCTAAGTTTCTCAGGGTCCGTCGGACGCTAGGAAGAGCGTCCGTCGACCTTCCAGAGAGGGTGTTTTTCAACCCTAGCCAGAGCGTAGCATCGGACGCTGAGGTTGAGCGTCCATCGCCCAGTGACGTAGCGTCCGTCGCTGGGAATAGTGTGTCAGAACTAGCCGTTGGGCAGGGCGTCGGACCGTCCGTCGCCTAGGCGCCGGAGCGTCCGTCGCCCAAACTATGAACAGAAACTAGCCGTTGGGCATGCGACGGACCGTCCGTCGCCTAGTCGACGGAGCGTTCGTCGCCAACTTAAAATGCCAGCCCGAGGCAGTTTTCAAAGGGTCTATTTATAGCCCCTCCCACTTCTCTCCCACCTTGCCTTTGCTCATTTGAGTTGCTGAGTTTGTTGAGAAGGTTGGGAAGAGAGCAAGAGCCCTAGAGAGAGAGAGAGAGTGATTCGCGAATCCATCCATCCTCTCTCTAGTTCATCCAAGAGTTCAAGTGTGCATCCTCTAGTTGTGAAGCTTGAGTGAGTCAAGCGAAGATCGAGGCTTGTTACTCTTGGTGATCTACATCACCTAGACGGTCCGGTGGTGCTCGGAGGAAGGTGATCGCCGGAGGATTGTCGGCGGCCCTTCTCCATCAACGTTGTGATCGGTTGTGGGCGATTCACCGAGCCGGAGTGGCAAAGAATCAGCCCGTAGAGAGCACTCATCCCTTGCGCGGGATTGAGGGGGAGCTATACCTTGCGAGGTGCTCCAACGAGGACTAGGGGGGAGTGTCGACTCCTCAATACCTCGGCAAAACATCGCCGTGTCAAGCATCTCTTTCCCTAGCTCTTTTTTACCGCATTACTTTCCGCACTTGTCTTTCAATTCACACTAGAATTGTGTAGGAAGTTTTCGCTTTCCATTGACTTGCTACCGCTTTCTAGCTAGGACACATAAGCGGTAGGCACTAGGGGGTTAATTGGCTCTTTATAGGTTTAATTCTTGTTTAGAAATTAAAAAGGGCCCAATTCACCCCCCCCCTCTTGGGCATCTTGATCCTTTCAATTGGTATCAGAGCCAGGTTGCTCTAAATTAGGCTTCACCGCCTAGAGCAAGATGTCCCATGGGGATGGACCACCTCCCATGTTCGATGGAGACGACTTTCCTTATTGGAAAGTTCGTATGGAGGCCTATCTAGAGGCCGTTGACGTGGGCGTGCTCAAAGCCGCCACAAAGGGAGGCACCCTCTTCGCGGAGGACCTCAACTTTGATAAGCACAATGCCAAGGCTAAGAACATTATCTTTCGTGGCATTAGCAAGGATGTCTTCAACCGAGTGCGTAATGCCAAAGACGCATTTGAGTTGTGGACCACTATTTGTGCACTTCACGAAGGCACAAAGAGTGAGCGTGAAGAACACTATCACTTGGTTATGGCTAAGCTCAATTCTTTCTCTATGCATGCAAATGAAAATGCAAATGAAATGTACTCACGACTTAACATTATTGTAGAGGAATTGAATGGGCTCGGTCTCAACCAAATGGAACCGGCCGATGTGGTACGCAAGATTCTTTGTGTCTTGTCCATTGAGAAGTATGGCTACATCGTCACGGTGCTTCACCAAGGAGATCTCTCCGCCGCTACACCAACACAAATTTTGGGCAAGATCAATGCCCATGAGATGTACATGAAGATTGGTGATGGTGGATCATCTTCCTCCTCCAAGAAGAAAGATAAAGAGAAGGAGGAGAAGAAGGACTTGGCACTCAAGGCATCCTCCTCGGAGAAGTACAAGATGCAAGTCATGTATGAGAGCACAAGCGATGATGATGATGATGATGATCTCGCTCTTATGGTGAAGAAAACAACCAAGATGTTGAAGGAGCTAAGCAAGAATGGAGTCAAGTTTGACTCAAAGAAGAAGAAATTCTTCACAAGCTCTTCAAGAAAGCCCCTCTCCAAGATGGATTGCTACAATTGTGGCAAACTTGGATACTTGGCTCATGCTTGCCCCGAAGAAAAGAAAGACAAGTACAAGAACAAGAAAGCTAACAACAAGTTCAAGTACAACAAGGGCAACAAGGTTGAGTCAAGTGATGAGGAGAAGAAGGATGACAAGCCATTCAAGAAGAAGAAGAACTTCAACTTCCACAAGAAGAAGAAGAATGGCAAAGCTTACATTGTTGGTGATTGGCTCACCGACATTGAAGACTCAAGTGACTCATCCGGAGATGAAAGTGAAGAAGAGAAGGTGGCCGCCTTGGTGATTGGTTCATCTACTCCACCGCCACCCCCTCCATCATCTCCGGGCTTATCCTTTACACACCTATGCCTCATGGCTAAAGGTGACAAAAAGGTACAAAAAGAGGATAGTGATGATGAGGCTAGCTCTGGTGATGATAGTGATGATGAGTTTGAGGCACATTCCTATGATGAGCTAATTGAAATTTGCAATAAATATACTAAGCTCATTAGGAAGTATAAAGGCAAAAGTGAATCACTAGAGAAAGCCAATGGTAACTTGCATGCTAATCTTGATGACTTGTCTAGTGCTAATGATGAATTGAAGCTTGAGAACAAATCTCTATCATCTAGCACTAGGGAGCTCAAAGCCTCACTCAAGCAAGCTAATGAGAAACATGATAAGCTTGAGAGGTCAACACAAGAGCTCCATACAAGATACAACTTGCTAAAAGATGACTACAACCAAGTTAAAAATGAACATGACACACTTGTGATAGCTAATGAATTGCTTTCAAATGATCTTGCTACACATGTTGCTATTAACCCGGTTGTTAAGTGTGATATAGCTACTTCTTGTGAGGACTTGCTTGATGAAGTTGCTAGCGAGCAAAATGCTAAGTGCAAGGGCAAGAAGGTAGTTGAGGCCGATAAGCATGATGACTATATGAAGATGAGGCAAGAAAACTCCAAGCTCAAGGAAGAGCTAATCAACCTCAAGGCAAGCAAGCCACTCACTATCAAGTCGGCCAAACAAGATCACAAAGATGCAATGACCTTGATCAACTCTCTCAAAGAGGAAAATGCAAAGCTCAAGGTTGAGAAGATCAAGCTTACAAGTGGATTGGAGAAGTTCACCAAGGGCCACAACCATTTAAAGTGAGCTCTTGATGAACACTATCATGAAGACCGACAAGACCGGTATTGGGTTCAAGGAGAACCAAATCATGAAGGCCAAGGTCAAGATAGAAGTCAAGAACTATTACAAGAACAAGGCCATGAGAAGCAACTATGACACACCAAAGCCCAAGCCCAAGAAGTGCTTTGGATGTGGTCAAGAGGGTCATTTTCAATCCCAATGCAAGACTTCACCTCCCAAGACCTTGCCCAAGCACATAAGGCCTTTCTCTCATGATGCACACTTCATCATCAACAAGGACTCCAAGGGTAGACCTCAAGTTGTATTTCTTGGTCCTAAGATGAAGAACAAGCCCAAAGTGCTATGGGTTGCTAAGGAGTTGGTGGACAAGGCTATGGGACCTCGCCAAGTGTGGGTTCCCAAATAACAAGCTTAACTCCAAGTTGTTTGTGTGTAGGTGAACTACAAGACCGGTGGAAGTCATTGGGTGATTGATAGTGGATGCACTCAACATATGACCGGTGACTCCCGGATGTTCACCACACTTGAGGAAGATTGTGAAGGGCAAGACAAGATTACCTTTGGGGACAATTCAAAAGGCAAAGTGCAAGGTCTAGGCAAAGTGACAATCTCAAATGATCAATCAATATCAAATGTCTTGCTAGTACAATCATTGAGCTTCAACTTGCTATCGTTGGGACAACTATGTGATCTTGGTTTCTATTGTCTCTTCACTCCAAATGAGGTAGTTGTGTCCAAGATTGAAGATTCATCATTGATATTTAAAGGGTTTCGGCACAATAATCTCTATCTAGTGGACTTCACCTCTAATGAAGCTAGTTTGCAAACATGTCTATTCTCCAAGAGTTCTTTGGGTTGGCTATGGCATAGAAGATTGGCACATGTGGGAATGTCAACCTTGAAGAAGCTTGTCAAGATGGAATTGGTTAGAGGTGTCAAGGATGTTGTGTTTGAAAAGGACAAACTTTGTAGTGCATGTCAAGCCGGCAAGCAAGTGACAAACACTCATCCAACCAAAGCTTTCATGTCAACTTCAAGAGTCCTAGAGCTACTTCACATGGATCTATTTGGACCTACCACCTATGCTAGCCTTGGTGGGAATCTCTTTTGCTTGGTGGTAGTTGATGACTACTCTAGGTACATTTGGGTGTTCTTTCTTCAAGACAAGGGAGAAACTCAATCAATATTCAAGAAGTTTGCAACTAGAGCCCAAAATGAGTTTGATGTAAAGATCAAGAAGATAAGAAGTGACAATGGGACCGAGTTTGTGAACACCAAGATTGAAGACTATTGTGATGAAGTTGGGATCAAGCATGAAGTATCCGCCACCTACACTCCTCAACAAAATGGTGTAGTAGAGAGAAAGAACCGGACACTTATCACTCTTGCAAGATCAATGATTGATGAATACAACACCCCCGAGAAGTTTTGGGCCGAAGCAATCAACACCGCATGCTATGCGGCCAACCGACTATTTGTCCAAAGGCTTCTCAAGAAGACCCCCTATGAGCTTGTGAATGGGAAGAAACCGGATATATCCTTTTTCCGAGTGTTTGGTTGCAAAGTGTACATCTACAAGAAGCGCCAACACTTGGGCAAGTTCTAAATAAGATGTGACATTGGTTTCTTAGTTGGATATTCACTTAAATCCAAGGCATACCGTGTATTTAACAAAGCCACCGGCTTAGTTGAAGAAACGTATGACTTGGAGTTTGATGAAACTAATGGCTCTCAAGAAGAGCATGAAAATCTTGATGATGTAGGTGATGAACCCTTGAGGGAGGCAATGAAGAATATGCCAATTGGTGCTATCAACCTGCAAGAGGTGGAAGAAGTTGAAGATGAAGCAAATCAAGATCCTTCTCCACCCCACATGCCTCAAGTTGATGAAGAAGATCAAGTGAGGGAAGCTCAAGAAGACACTCACATTCCTCAAGATCAAGCCGAGGCCGAAGCAAGCAATGTTGAAGCACCACAACCTCCTCCCCAAGTGGTTAATAGAAGATCTACACCTATGCTTCAAGCTCATCCACAAGACCTCATCATAGGGAGTCCATCAAGGGGGGTAACAACTCGATCTAAACTTGCTTCTTATGTTGAACATCACTCCTTTGTTTCCTTTGTTGAGCCTTCTAGTGTGGAGGATGCACTTGCGGATCCGGATTGGGTGAATGCCATGCACGAAGAGTTGAACAACTTCACCCGGAACGAAGTGTGGACACTGGTAGAAAAGCCCAAAGGAGCAAGAATCATTGACACCAAGTGGGTGTTTAGGAACAAGCAAGATGATCAAGGCGTGGTTGTGAGAAACAAGGCAAGATTGGTGGCAAAGGGGTTCTCCCAAGTTGAAGGCTTGGATTTTGGGGAGACCTTTGCACCGGTTGCAAGACTAGAAGCCATTCGTATCCTTTTGGCATATGCTTCACACCATAAAATGAAACTTTTTCAAATGGATGTGAAGAGTGCCTTTCTAAATGGTTTCATTAATGAACTTGTTTTTGTCTCACAACCTCCCGGGTTTGAAGACCCAAATTGTCCTAATCATGTGTATAGGTTGTCCAAGGCACTCTATGGATTGAAGCAAGCTCCAAGAGCTTGGTATGAGAGGCTAAGGGACTTCCTACTCAAGAAGGGCTTCAAGATCGGGAAAGTGGATACCACACTCTTCACCAAGGTGCTAGATGGAGAGATCTTTGTTTGCCAAGTATATGTCGATGACATTATATTTGGGTCAACAAACCAAGGTCATAGCAAGGAATTTGGTGCATTGATGTCCAAGGAGCTCGAGATGTCAATGATTGGCGAGCTAACCTTCTTCCTTGGCTTCCAAGTGAAGCAATTGAGGGAGGGCACTTTCATATCTCAAGAGAAGTACACCTATGATGTGCTCAAGAAATTCAAGATGGAAGATTGCAAGCCAATCAAGACCCCAATGCCTACTAATGGGCATCTCGATCTCGATGAGGGAGGTAAACCGATTGACCAAACTCTTTATCGTTCTATGATCGGTAGTTTACTTTACCTCACCGCTTCTAGACCGGACATCATGTTTAGTGTGTGTATGTGTGCTAGGTTTCAAGCAAACCCTAAGGAGTCGCATCTTTGTGCGGTTAAAAGAATCCTTAGGTACTTAAGGCACACCCCTAGCATGGGTCTTTGGTATCCCAAAGGAGCTCCCTTCCAACTAGTTGGCTATTCCGATTCGGATTACGCCGGGTGTAAGGTTGATAGGAAGAGTACCTCCGGCGGGTGCCACATGCTAGGAAGATCACTTGTTTCTTGGTCCTCAAAGAAGCAAAATAGTGTGGCATTGTCAACCACCGAAGCGGAATACATTGCCATGGGAGCTAGTTGTGCACAAATCTTATATATGACCCAAACACTCTTTGATTACGGCGTGTTTTAAAAAGAAGTTCCACTTTTGTGTGATAATGAAAGCGTCGTAAAGCTTGCAAACAACCCGGTTCAACACTCTCGCACCAAGCACATAGATATTCGCCATCACTTTCTTAGAGATCATGTGGCTAGCAAAGACATCACACTAGTTGGAGTTAAGAGCGAAGAGCAATTGGCGGATATCTTCACTAAACCACTCGATGAAACAACCTTTTGTAGGTTGAGAAGCGAGTTAAATGTGCTTGATCACTCTAATTTCACTAAAAGATGAGCTTCTGTGAACCACGCATTCATATGTAATATAACATGTTTATAATGGTAATGCACATAGGCTTGGCTAACGCAGTTAAGATAACCGTTGTTGACACCGTTTTTCGACTCGTGTCAAATGGGCCGAGGCTTGACTGGTCAGTGGCCGTTCTCCATCGGCATCGGTAAAGTATGAGCCAATATGGCCGATGGGAGAGTGTTGCAGAAGACCAAGTGTGTTGCCGATGGAAGCTGGATGATCTTGGCCGATGAAGGTGAAGTCTTGCTGAAGCTGATTGCCAGTAAAAAGTCATTGCTGATGGCCGATGAAGAGTCATTGCCGATTGCCGATGAGCTGCTATTACCGATTGCCGGTGAGGGGGCATTGCCAACTGCCGATGAAGGGTCATTGCTGATTGCCGATGGGCTCGTTGCCGATTGCCGATGAAGAGATGCTGCCGATTGCCGATCGGGAAAGTATTGCCGATGCCGATGGGCGTAACTTAGTATTTAGCGGCAGCGGAGGATTACAAGTGGCCAAAGAAGGAAGGTGCGGATTGAAGGGATCTGCCGATGGAAAGTTTCCATCGAAAAGAAGTATAAGGAAACTAGTGTTTGTACTAGTATTATTATAGTAGTTTGAGTCCGAATTTTGCATGGGTCGTTTATTTTCCTTTAAAATAGGTGTGTTTGTTTAGGAAATAAATATTGTTATCCGGCTCCTGCGCGAGTCAGTTTCCTTAAAAGTAGGAGTTTGTTTTAGGAAGAATATGTGTCGTGTCTTTGTACAACTCTCCATGCGGGAGTATAAATATGTGCCCGAGGGCTATGGGAAATAGACAATCCAATCAAAAACAAACCAATTTTATCTTATTCTACCTTTTTTATCGCAATTTACCCTTTTTACTACATTAGCTATAGTTTTCAATGAGTTCTTCAAGCTTTCGACGGGCTGCATCATCCTGATCTCCATCAAATCCTTGCTAGTTCCGCGTGGGAGTACCTCTGAGCTTTGGCAATCCGGGCGCAATCGCCGTTTGCCTCGTTCAGCTCTGCTCTAGTTATCCTTGATCAATCTGAGCCTTGACGTCCGGGCGCATCGCTGTCGTCTCGTTCAGTTTGTTCTAGTTATCATCCTTGTCGATTGATTGGTCAAATCGACTGGCACGCCTCCGGAATACCGAGCTTTGGGTAATAGCCCGAGGTGTTCACAGATCTGACGCTTTTTGTGTCAACACCTCTTTTGGCACGCTCGGTGGGACAGATTATACAGATCTACACATTCGGCATGGGTCATCACGCCGATGTCAACCAGAGGAATGTCATTGAAGTGTCTGAGGCCGATCTGAAAGATGATCAGAAGCAGGCCATGGCGCGGGCTATGGCGGAATACAAGCAACTGTATCTCAAGTCCTTCAGCCTCAGCAGGAGCGGTGAAGCAATTCAGAAGCAAGATCCGCCGTTGTCACGGCAGGTCACGTACGACGCCAACCCTAGTAAGCTACAGGAGATGGTTAATACTGTTGTAAATCAAGCATTGATCAACCACTCCAGCGTGCTGTCCAATACCGTCTATAATGCCATCGCGCAAACATTCAAAGAAGGACATGCACCGCGATATGTCGGTCCAGCGTATCATCAGCCTGGATTGGCATCTACAAGCCCATCGGCGGTCCCAATAGCGTCTTCCACCCCTGTGGAACCATCTGCCGATGTGGCTACATCACCAAGACCGAACGCTGGCGATATTACCAGGCTCAACGCAGATCCAGCCGCGTCGGCAACTTCAGGACCAGCCCCCGCTAACTGGTGGGGATACGGTATGCCTCCGAATCTATATGCTGGATCTAATCTGGTGCAGGGAGACGGTTCAGCCTAGAGGAGCTCTACGGCATCGGCGGCGCAGTCACAACCGATGGCTCATATGATGCACAACTCTGCGCCTGCTCCAACCATACAAGTGCCATCAGATGATCTCCAAGTAATCCCTAAGATACCCCTGATGCCACCATCGGCAAGCTCTGTGCCGATGCAACACATTATAACCATCGGCAGTCAATCTCTGGTGGCGAATTCTCAAGCTGGAGTGCCGGTCCCCCAGGGTAATCTGGTGATCAATTGCTCTAGGATTCAAGAGCCGCATGCTCCGGTCAGCTATCAGCCATCGGCGAGTCATATGCCGATGCTTCATAATCCTGGATGGGTCAACCAGCCACCAGCTCAGCAGCCTGGCGCGCCGATGTATTATTATGGGGGCCCAGCTTACACTCAGAACGGACCATCGGTACAGCAACCGATGAATGTGACGGTTCAGCCAACTCCGCCAAGTATGCCAAACTATCCATTGGTAATTCAACCGATGCATAGTGTGCAGATGACTGGTGTTGCGCCCGTGACTACTACACATCTTCAAGAGGCGCGTCAGCCGACTCCACCAGTCGACAATCAGCCAATGAGTCGGCAAGAGCAGGACGCGTACTGGGTCGGTAAGATTGCCGAAGTCATGAAAGAGCAATTCGGCATCAAACCCAAGGTCAACACATACTCCTATCGGACTCCGTACCCTCCTGCATATAACTTGATTCCTCTTCCAAATCGGTACAAGGTGTCCGATTTTACCAAGTTCTCCGGCCAAGACGACACGTCAACAATGGAGCACATCAACCGCTTCATTATCCAGTGCGGAGAAGCTGCCAGCAGGGAGGAATTAAGGGTGAGATTGTTCTCTTCATCATTGTCCGGATCGGCATTCACATGGTTCATATCATTGCCTCCAAATTCTATAATTACATGGCCGATCTGGAGAGGCAATTTCACAAGTACTTCTTTGCTGGCATACATGAGAAGAAGCTTACCGATTTGGTCAAAATGAGGCAACGCAACGATGAATCGGTAGAGAGTTTTGCACAGAGACTGCGGGACGTGAAGAACAAGTGCTACAGTCTGGTGCTTGATGATCGGCAACTAGCAGATTTGGCCTTCCAGGGGTTACTACCGCACATCAAGGACAAGTACGCGTCCCAAGAGTTTGAGAGCCTAAGTCACCTGGTGCAGAGGATTGCCGATCAGGATATCAAAGCCTTTGAGCCCAGGAAGATGTGGAACAAAAAGGTGACCTTCATTGGGAAAGAAGAAGATTCCGGATCGGATGAAGAGCTGAATGTCGACGCGGCCGAATGGGTGAAGGATAAGAAGCCTGTGTCTTGTCCGTTCGGCCAAAAGGAGACTGAGAGGTTCACCTTCGACATCACCAAGGCCGATAGGATGTTTGACTTGTTGCTGCAAGAGGGGCGGATCAAGTTGGCACCCAACCAAGTGATTCCATCGGCCGAAGAGCTCAAGAAGATTAGGTACTGCAAGTGGCATAATGCGACCTCACACAGTACCAATGACTTCAAAGTATTCAGGCAGCAGTTGCAGTCGGAGATAGAGTCTAGGCGTAACAAGTTTGAAAACTCTAAAGTCCAAAAACCGATGAAGATAGATCAGCACCCGTTCCCACGCAATATGGTAGAGATCAGTGAAAGAACCAGAGTGCTGACATCGGAAGCTGCTAGGAAGAACTCATCGGTAGACCCTAACTATCAAGTGCCTGAGCACGACGCAAAGAGGTTTGCCGATGGCAGGAAGGGCAAGGAGGTTGCCGATGAGGGTAACAGCGCCAACAGGGCTCCTGGGGTGGTGATCACTCACAAACAGTCAAGGCGATATCATCGGCAATCACATGAGAAACGGTATCGGCAGGAAGAAGAAGAGCATCGGGAATGGCTTCGACATAAGGACCACTGGAGGTGTCCCTTCTTCGTTCATTGCTGGGACGAAGGCATCAAGCTGCCCACTGCCGATAACTGTCCAGAATGCAATGGGTACTACACAGCCGATCGGTCAGGTAAGAGACCTTGTTTTGATGATCAGGCACCCGGGTACGCCAGGCCGCTCAGAGAGAACAGATCGGCACATGACCGACTGGGGGGCAAGCTCAGTGCCCATGATCGGCTTGGCAGGCGTGTTGATCAGGGGGAGCTGGAGGAGATGGCCAATGCTAGAGTGCCCGACGAAGAGATATTCTCCAGGGATCCCAACATCGGAAGAAGTGCCGATGTAGGCGGTGAGAAGCAGCACCAACCCGTCTGGAAGACCAAGCTTCCTCCATGGTGCCCTAAGGGTTTGACTAAGACCTAGAAGAGGAGGATTCAGCGCCAGTGCCGCGACGACCTGTATGACAGTGCAGAACCCTCAGGAGAGAAGCAATGGAGGCCGAAGCGTAAGGACAGGGGGCCATCGGCAGATATAAACATGGTGGTCATGTTGCCGATGGAGTTCATGGCGCCCGTTAGCGATGATAAGGAGGCTGCCGATATGGCACAATTGGTGCTAGATCCGATGGCGGCTATCTTTGAAAAGCCTGCCGAAGATGAGAGGCAGCACTTAAGGGCTCTGTTTGTTAAGGGCAAAGTGGACGGTAGGCCGATGACCAAGATGCTGGTGGATGGCGGCGCGTCGATCAATATAATGTCCTATGTCGTGTTCAGAAAGCTTGGCAAAGGTGACCATGACTTAGTCGAGACCGACATGAAGCTTAAGGACTTTGAAGGCAATGTGTCGACCGCCATGGGAGCCGTATGTGTTGACTTAACCATCGGCAGTAAGACTTTGCCGACAATGTTCTTTGTAATCAGCGGCAAAGGCACTTACAACTTGCTCCTCGGAAGGGATTGGATCCATGCTAATTGTTGTATCCCTTCTACTATGCATCAGAGCCTGGTACAGTGGATCGGGGACAGAATTGAAGTCGTCCGCGGTGAAGCCCCATCTACTGTTGCATCGGCAGAGTTGGACACTTATGAGCAGACCAGGTGTATATCTGGCGAAGCCTGGGATAAAAAGTTCCTTAGAGTTGCCGATTACCGCATCAAGCCGATCCAAGCAGTCGGTCCTGAGGAGGAGTCCTAATGGATCAGTTCGCCGATGACGGAAAATTGGGGCAGGGCTTTACGTCTGCCGATGACTTGCTCGAGATCGACATCGGCGATGGTAGTAAACCTAGGCCTACTTTTATTAGTGCTAAGTTAGATTCCCAATGTAAACAACAGTTAACCGACTTATTAAAGGAGAATAAAGATTGTTTTGCTTGGGATTATACAGAGATGTCTGGTTTAGACCGATCGATAGTTGAACATCGGTTACCCATCAAGTCTGGTTTCCAGCCACATCGGCAGCCGGCACGCCGATGCAATCCTACTATCTTACCCGATATTAAGGCTGAGATTACCAAGTTGATCGAAGCTGGATTTATTCGGCAATGCCTATATGCCGATTGGATTTCTAATGTGGTTTCTGTGTATAAAAAGAATGGAAAACTTCGTGTGTGCATTAATTTTAGGAACCTTAACAAGGCTATGCCGATGGATGGCTACCCGATGCCCGTTGCCGATCTGCTGATCGACGCTGCTGCTGGACATCAGATTATTAGCTTCATGGATGGTAATGCTGGGTATAATCAAATATTCATAGCTGAAGAAGACATATCCAAGACTGCTTTCCGATGTCCAGGTCACGTTGGCTTGTTTGAGTGGGTGGTCATGACTTTTGGCTTGAAAAATGCCGGTGCTACTTATCAGAGGGCGATGAATTTTATCTTTCATAAGTACATTGGTACAATAGTTGAAATCTACATTGATGACGTGGTGGTTAAGTCTGGAGACTTCAGAAAGCATCTTGCCGATTTGCGGGAAATATTGGAGTGTACCAGGGAGCATGGGTTAAAGATGAATCCTAACAAGTGTGCATTTGGCGTATCGGCAGGGCAGTTTCTGGGTTTCATGGTGCATCAGAGAGGCATTGAAATTGGCAGAAAGTCTATTGATGCAATTAACAAGGTGGTTGCTCCCACCAACAAGACTGAGTTGCAGTCTCTGATCGGCAAGATTAATTTTCATTAGAAGATTTATATTCAATCTGTCTGGTAAGATTAAATCTTTTAGTCCTCTGTTGAAGTTGAAAGCCGATCAAGAGTTTACATAGAAAGAAGAGCAGCAGTCAGCCTTAGAGGAGATTAAGAAATACTTGGTGAATCCTTCAGTCACCTCAACACGGAAGCCTTTCAGGTTATATTTGTCTGCCGATGATGGTGTTATCGGATCAGCCTTAATTCAAGAGTTTGAAGGGAAGGAACGTATAATATATTACTTGAGCAGAAGATTGGTGGATGCTGAAATCAGGTATTCGGCCATAGAAAGATTGTGCTTATGTTTGTATTTCTCTTGCATTAAATTGAGGCATTATTTGCTGTCGGCCGAATGCACTGTTTTCTGCAAAGATGATGTGGTCAAGTATATGCTGTCAATGCCGATTTTGAGTGGACGAATCGGTAAGTGGATTTTGCCACTGTCAGAATTTGACCTAAGGTATGAATCGGCTAAGGCTGTTAAGGGTCAGGTGATGGCTGATTTTGTTACTCAGCACTGCAATATGGTGAGCTTTGTTGAGATTGCTCCTTGGGCTTTATTCTTTGATGGGTCTACGTGCAAAGATGGAGCAGGTATCGGTATTCTCTTGATTTCACCCCGAGGACAGAGGTATGAGATTTCATTGCCGATTGTTGCTACTTCGACAAACAATTAGGCTGAGTACCAAGCTTTGCTTAAGGGTTAGAACTACTCAGGGAGGTGCGTGCCGATGCTGTTGAAGTCTTCGGTGATTCCATGTTGGTGATTAATCAACTGATCGGGACATATGAATGCCGAAGTGAGGTGTTAATTGCAGCCCATGAGCGGTGTTTGCGGTTGTTGGAAGAGTTCAGAGAATACCGCCTTGAGCACATTCCAAGGTTGCATAATGAAGAGGCCAATCGGCTAGCACAGAATGCTTCGGGATATCAGCCGATTCAAGAAGTCACGACATCGGTAACAGTTGCCGATGATTGGAAAAAGGAGATTGCCGATTACTTGAGGGATCCATCCAGGAAAGTTGAAAGGCGTCTAAGGTTCCAAGCTACTAAGTATGTGCTTCTCGATAACGAGTTGTATTATCGGACGATTGATGGGGTCTTGCTTAGATGTCTCGGCAAAGAGGAGTCAAAAGAATTGACTGGTGAAATCCATGAAGGTGTATGTGGAGCGCATCAATCGGCATTCAAGATGAAGTGGATGATTAGGCGGAATGGATATTATTGGCCGACAATCCTTGAAGATTGCTTCAATTATTTCAAAGGGTGCCAGGACTGTCAAAAGTTTGGTAATGTGCAAAGGGCACCTGCATCGGCAATGAATCCTATAATCAAGCCTTGGCCGTTCAGAGGATGGGCTATTGATCTCATCGGCCAAATTTATCCACCGTCGAGCAAGGGGCACAAGTTCATACTTGTTGCTACCGATTACTTCACCAAATGGGTTGAGGCAATCCCCTTGAAGAAGGTGACATCGGCGAACATGGTGGATTTCGTTAAGGAGCACATCGTTTACCGATTTGGTATTCCTCAGACCATTACTACCGATCAAGGGACCATGTTCACATCGGGAGAGTTTGATGACTTTGCTGCTAGCATGGGTTTCAAGGTGTTAAATTCTTCTCCTTATTATGCTCAAGCTAATGGTCAAGCTGAAGCGACTAATAAAGGAGTCATTAAGCTTATAAAGCGCAAGATTAAGGAAAACCCTAGAAGGTGGCACATGGTATTAAACGAAGCTTTGTGGTCATATCGGATGGCTTGTCATGGTGCAACTAAGGTCTCGCCGTATCAGTTGGTTTATGGGTACGATGTTGTCCTACCTTGGCAAATCAAAACTGGTTCTAGGCGATTATCTTTTCAGGATCAATTGACGACCGATGATTATATTACTCTGATGAAAGATGAGTTAGAAGATTTGGCAGGTCATCGGTTGAGGGCATTGATTAGCATTGAAGAGAATAAGAAGAGGGTTGCCCGATGGTATGACAAGAAAGTAAAAGTGAAGGAATTTGCCGATGGCGATTTGGTTTGGAAGTTGATTTTACCGATTGGGATTAAGAGCTCTAAATTTGGAAAGTGGTCCCCTAATTGGGAGGGTCCTTATCAGATAAAATAGTCTGCTCCTGGTAATGCGTACATTTTGGAAACTCTCGAAGGAGTAGCGTTTTCTAGAGCGATCAACAGCAAATACTTAAAAAGGTATTACCCTAGCATATGGGTGGATGCATAGTGCTCAGTCGAATGCCGATGAAAGAAAAATTATGAAAACATCGGTAGAAACAAACTGCCATTATATTACAAGTCGAGACTAAGTATCAGGTTACATCCTTGTCGATACAACAGAAATTACAGTAAGGAGTGGATAACTGATATCGCGTGCAGGCGAATTTGCTCTATTTCGTCCATCTCCTTGGCGTCGGCGTCGGCAAAACCCTCGACTGGCTTGATCTTTTTCTTCCACAGTATAGCTTGTCGCGCGTTCTGGTCCCTTTCTTGCCGCAGGACCTTGATGGAGTCGGACAGTTGGGCTTTCTGCTGGTTGGCTGCAGTCAGATCCCCCTCAACCTTCTGTAGCTCCGCCAGTAGCTCCTCCTTCTTTGCCGACAGTCGGGAGATTTCTTGATCAAGGTTGCCGACGGAGACTTTTGCTTGACCGATACCTTTGTGCTTCTCATCGGCAATGTGTTTGAATTTGAGCTTCTCTTCCTCGCTCTTAGCTTGAGCGGCCCTATCGGCAATGCGACGGGTAAGCCTCTGGTACTGGATCTGTTTGATGTTGAGGAAGGTTGCCTAGAGAAGGATTTCTGCTGCGTTGGCGGAAAGATGGCTTTGGATCTCTTTGAATGCAATCCTTGCTGCCGATGAGTCCTGGATGAGTTGAGATGTGTCTTGTAACAGCAAGGAGAGCAGTCCTTCAAGTTTGGACTTGATTTCTGTCGATAAAGCTGGGACAGAGCTTTCCTCTTCCTCATCGTCGGGAACGTCGACTGCAAAGGAGAACAGACTGTCTGCTTGAATGCGGCTTTGGCATTCATCTTCGTCCTGAGGGTTCAGGCTGTAGGAGAAGAGGCTGTCCGGAGAGTCCTGAGCCTGAAAACAGAGAAGTTAAAATATGCCGATTGTAAAATTATACCATGAGCTTTAAGGTAATCGACTTATCGTCTTGAAGCGGATCTCCTGCCTGAGGCTTGGCATACTGGATGGCCCAGCTTCATCCTGAACATCGGCACCAGATGTTGATGACTGGGCCCTTGTTGGAGAGGCAGCCGACGCCGCTGGTGCTGGTATAGTTGTTGCCGGTGTCGCCTCTGATGTGGTGGCAGTTTCTTCTGGTGGCACTCTGTCATCGGGGACGTGGGTCGACGGTGCCGATGCTGACGTCGCTACTGCTGCGGAAGGTTGGGTTGTTTCCTCGCCGGGTAGTCTAGCCAACTATGTCGATGACGATGCCTCCGCTATCGTGGCAGGTGGAGTTATCTCTTTAGCCGGGACGTCGTCCATCGGTTGATCAGGTACACTCACCGATGGAGGCTCTGCCGATGACCCGCCGGTGGTTGGCGCAACTGAAACCGATGGAGGTTCTGCCGATGACCCACCAGTAGGTGGTGCGACTGGAGCTAGAAGCAGTCTTGCTGGCGGCGCATCGGCAGCTGATGGCGCAGTTGGAGCCGATGGTGGAGAAGAAGCCAGCCTCAAGCGCCTCTTCTTCGTCGGCGCAGCAGTAGGGGAGCCAACCCGTTTTGACGAAGACCGGGGGGCATCGGCAACCGGGCTGGAAGGTGTTTGCCTGCTGGAAGCAGATGTCGATGACCATAGTGCCTGAAAATACAAAGCAAGTTATACAAGATAAATGTTGCCGATAAAACAGTATGTAATCGGTACAGGTAAAAGCGAGTTTACTGCATAAACCCGTGTCAGGGCAACGGCAGCAGCCGATGTAGCCTGGGTTTTTGTGGGTGTCGGCGCAGGTACCTGTTGAGGCGTGAAGGCGGCCAACGTCGGAGCTTTGGTGCCGATGATCGATATGGGGCCCATTATCCGAAGATTAAAGGGCCTACCACTGTTACTCATTGTGGGAACCGGATCATCGGCCTGTCAGGCGCAAAAGAGTTAAGTGCTGATACCGATGACAAAAATAAAGTAATAGAAGCATATCAGATAGCAGACTTACTGCGTCATCGGGGATGACGTAATCGGCGTCAATCAAGTGCCGATAATAGTGTGAAGACTTGGCAAGTAGCTGGCACTTCCACTCTTGCCACCAAGACTTGAACTCATTGGTGATGAAGGAGGTTGGCGACCAGGAAGACAAGTCAAGGTCTGACAGATCGGCATCGGCAGGAAGGGTGATGACTTTATTCCAGTCCAGATTACTGGAGATTGCCTGCCTAGGTCTCACTACCTTAGAGTAGCAAAGTTTGATCGGCAGTTGGCCAAATGCCAGTTGTCTCGCTGCCGCCGATGGATAGTAGAACTCGTAGGATGGTGGGGCATTCTTCCCAGATCCGAAGATATTTACTGGAATAGCTCGGGGAGTAATGCTGGCCCTCATGATTGCTTGGTTCTCGGGCAGGCTCACATCGGTCAAGTTGAACAGCAGCGGAAACTGGTTGTGTTCATCAAGATATGGCCACCAGGTCCGTTCTGAGGAGGGGAGTCCGTTGTAGAACTTCTGGAAATAATAGCCGAAGTGCTCTGCATCGGCATCGGTACCTGGCAGCACTATGATAGCTTCTCCAAAGTTAAGCGGAGGGCGAGTTGCCGATTCATCATCATCGTATCGGTAATCTTCCGATATGTCCCTCGAAAATTGTTGGGCAAATAAATCAAACTGGAGGGCCTTGTGCATATGTGCGTTCAGCCATAGATTGACAAACCACCAGGGGCCTCCGAGATTGCCGATGGGCTCTCCTAGCAGTAGCTTATGGGACACTTGATGCAGCAATCGGTAAACTGATCCAAGAAGATACCTGCCCAAAGGGAGCCTCGTTCCATCGGCAAGTAATTCAGCCGCTGGGAGGTGCATGGTGGTCGGACCGATGGTTTTGCCGCAGAATATGAACTTTTCCAACCACATGTTTAAGAAGATGGCCTGCTCCTGTTGGGTTACCGATCTGGTTTTCTGATTCTCTTTGATGTAGCCTGTCCAACCGCCGATATTCCGAGTGTTCACCTTGTACTCTGATTTTCTGTTGAAGAGGGTGAAGGTATCGGCAGAGGTGATGTCCAAACCGGTCAGCATGTAGACATCGGCAAGGGTTGGGGTAGCTGGTCCATGCCTGAAGAGGAAAGCGTTCATGCTATCGGACCAGAAGTATGAGGCTGCCATCATCAAGTTTTCATTCTTCTCCATATCGGCAATTGAGAGCCTAACGCACTGATCCAGGTTACACTCCTGCCAGTGCACTTGCTGTGATCTGACTATTCTCAGGTACCAGTTCTTCCATCCCTTGGTAGGCTTGGGCCATGAACGAAATGTGTCCTTCCAGAGTCCTAGATCAAAACGCTCAGATCTGAACGGTACCCGGTTGGTTTCTGCATTGATGATGAAGGTGGGGTCTAGATTGCCCATCGGGCCTAGGCAGCTTAGATTGGAACCGGCGAGTGGGATGACTACCTTGTTGTACAGCTCCTAGGGTTCGAAGAAGAAGAGACGAATCAGAAAGAAGAATGGAAATAAATCCAGGTTTTTGCGAGGAAAAGAACCATGCAGAGAGGTTGGATTGAGTGGAGAATGAGTCTTACCTTCGGGATGTCGACTTGGATCGCCATTGGAAGTCGAAGGAATGATTGCAGTTCGTCCTTGATTATGGAGGAACACTGTTGCTCGAGCTTGTGTTCTTCAGCGCGGCTGGAGGTTGAAGACGAAGGCAGGAAGGTGAAAGTGAAAATGAGCTCGGGTAAAAAGGCAGTGTGGATCCCGGTAACTTTTATAATCCTGTTCAGGGGTATTTTGGGGTTCTGTTCCACACTGTGCAGGAATGTGGAGAGGCCCACGGTAGATACACGCGGTGATCGAGGTGGTTTGCAACTGTTTGTGCTACAATCGAGGGATTTTATTATTAAATTGCGGTTCCACACGCGGGGATCGAGGAAATCGTACATCTATCTCGGAGGTAACGGCTACAACAACGGCTACAGCGACGGCTACAGTGGAGAGAATTTCGGCACGTAGAGTGTTATACGCTCCGAAACTGGGGGGCATGTGTTGACACCGTTTTTCGACACGTGTCAAATGGGTCGAGGCTTGACTAGTCAGTGGTCGTTCTCCATCGACATCGGTAAAGTATGAGCCAATATGGCCGATGGGAGAGTGTGGCGGAAGACCAAGTGTGTTGCCGATGGAGGCTGGATGATCTTGGCCAATGAAGGTGAAGTCTTGTTGAAGCTGATTGCCAGTAAAAAGTCATTGCTGATGGCCGATGAAGAGTCATTGTCGATTGCCGATGAGCTGCTATTACCGATTGCCGGTGAGGGGGCATTGCCAACTGCCGATGAAGGGTCATTGCTGATTGCCGATGGGCTCGTTGCCGATTGCCGATGAAGAGATGCTGCCGATTGCCGATCGGGAAAGTATTGCCGATGCCGATGGGCGTAACTTAGTATTTAGCGGCAGCGGAGGATTACAAGTGGCCAAAGAAGGAAGGTGCGGATTGAAGGGATCTGCCGATGGAAAGTTTCCATCGAAAAGAAGTATAAGGAAACTAGTGTTTTGTACTAGTATTATTATAGTAGTTTGAGTCCGACTTTTGCATGGGTCGTTTATTTTCCTTTAAAATAGGTGTGTTTGTTTAGGAAATAAATATTGTTATCCGGCTCCTGCGCGAGTCAGTTTCCTTAAAAGTAGGAGTTTGTTTTAGGAAGAATATGTGTCGTGTCTTTGTACAACTCTCCATGCGGGAGTATAAATATGTGCCCGAGGGCTATGGGAAATAGACAATCCAATCAAAAACAAACCAATTTTATCTTATTCTACCTTTTTTATCGCAATTTACCCTTTTTACTGCATTAGCTATAGTTTTCAATGAGTTCTTCAAGCTTTCGACGGGCTGCATCATCCTGATCTCCGTCAAATCCTTGCTAGTTCCACGTGGGAGTACCTCTGAGCTTTGGCAATCTGGGCGCAATCGCTGTTTGCCTCGTTCAGCTCTGCTCTAGTTATCCTTGATCAATTTGAGCCTTGACGTCCGAGCGCATCACTGTCGTCTCGTTCAGTTTGTTCTAGTTATCATCCTTGTCAATTGATTGGTCAAATCGACTGGCACGCCTCCGGAATACCGAGCTTTGGGTAATAGCCCGAGGTGTTCACAGATCTGACGCTTTTTGTGTCAACAACCGCCCTCAAAGCGTGTGACAAAGCTTAACCGTGGTTTAAACTTGCAAGCAACCTAGATTAAAATTTCATATTGCATAGCATATGCATGTGTGTTGTTTGTCTTTTTTCTTTTTGGTTAAGTTTCTTGAGCATCCTCTATGATAGTCCACTTAAGGGGAGCATTCCAAGCTCAAGTCACTTCAATACCCCTCGTGTGGCCATATGATGACTCCTTGGCGCTTCCATTCGAATATTTTGAGCCAAAAACTAAATTTAAGCCTATGGCAAACTAATTGAAAATGAGTGTTTGAGAGATGGTTCTCATATCAAGTCCAATCAAGTGTTATTTGGATCTTATTGGGATTGGAACTTGCTTGGGAGAAAGACTCAAAAAGAAAATTTGAAAAATTCTATTTTTGAGGCGTCGGACGCTGCCGACGGACGCTCGGTGTCAATTGCCTCAGCGTCCGTCGCGATCGTCCGGAGATTAAACTTGCCCACTAATAGGGCGACGAACGCTCTCCCAAGCGTCCGTCGCGGAGCATCCGTCGCGGTCAATGCGATTGGGCGTTTCAAATCGGCTCTGGAAGCCCGACGGACGATTCCCTCGGACGCTCCCCGAGCGTCCGTCGCAGTCCGACGGAGCGTCCGTCGCAGTCCGACGAAGCGTCCGTCGCGAACTTAACGGCAAATTTTTTTTTTAAATCCCCGACTCTTCCTCTGATCCTCCGTTCGCCGCCGCACTGTTTTCCAAACCCTAGCCGCCGCGTTCTCGCCGCCTGCTCTCCCTGCGCCGCCGTGGGACCTCACCTGCACCACCGTGCTCCTCCACCCTGCGCCGCCGTGCTCCTTCACCCTGAGCCGCCGAGCTACTCCACCCAGCGCCGCCATCCCTGCCCTGCACCGCTTTTCCTTCCACTGCCGCCGTGCCCAGCGCCAGAGCTCCTCTCCACATCAACCCCTTCGATCCCCTGCGAGATTCAAGCCGTGGAGGACTCTGCTTGCCGAGGAAATTTTCCTTCCTAGGCTCGGTTGGCCAATTGATCACTTTTGGGTGCAAAGGTGAAATTCTTTTTCAATCCCTGTGTCTCTCACTCTGGTTTGCAAATCATTTCATCCATTCTCTTTCACCTTGCCAACCCTAAACCCCTCTCTATGACTTGATTAGTTTGCGGACTGCGGATTGCGGATTACGGTTGATTGATCGGGGAATCTCACCTCTTCTCCCTTTTTGGTTAGGGTCTGAGGTATGGTTCCTTATTGGAAATTGCGATCTATCCTTACCTTAATTCATGCTTCCATAGACCCTCACCTCTAGTTATATGCTTATGGTATATCCTATCTATTTCTCACGAGCAGGGTCAGTTGATCTGAGAATCAGAGGGTCAGCAGGCAGTGTCAGTGAACTCGGGGCAAAGCCCGCGAGTACGGATCGAGGCAAAGCCTCGCGAGGACAGTCCAGGGCCGACGTGCCACTCTTTCAGCTGTTTGATTCTGTGGTCTGTCAGAGGCTCTTTGTCAGTGGTGTCAGTGATAGTTGGGGCAGTGAGGTGTTAGCTTATTGAGTATTCCTGTTAGCGGATTGGTTGCAAGAGGTTGAAGTATGGCAAGGACAAAGAACGCAGGTCCCGTTCCCGGTAGTGGTGGTGACCCTCCACCTCCACCGCGTCCACCCACTGACCGGGGAAAGGGAAAGCAGAAGGTTATCTCTCGGAAGCACAAGAGGCCAGCGATGGATCCAAATTCGGTAGCCGCACTAGCAGTGGCAGAGGCCGTCGAGATAGCTGAGCGAGGAGGACGTCGCGTCGGCTTGAGGCTCTCGCCTCGCCGTGGAGCGCGTTGTGAGTCCCCTCCACCTCCAGAGTCAGAGCTCGTCGAGGCTACAGAGGCATCAGAGACAGAGCCAGTCCAGGGACTGAGCCGACAGAGGCCGTGGGCCACTCTACTATTGGAGAGCTGATGAGCCGCCGTGTTACCCGTTCCCGAGGCTCAGGTGCACCACCTAGCCCTCCAGGACCCTGGCTCCCAGACCCAGTGAGGCACCAAGTCAGAGCACTTACAGCGAAGCAAGTTCAGCTGCTTCGGTTTGTTGACTTCCAGTCCTGGTTCCCACCTCAGAGGGACCCCCGTGCTGGACGAGAGTTCTATACGACAGTGCACGAGGACTTCCACAGAGCATATGTAGACACTGATGCTCCTCTCAGGGCCCACAGGGTGTGCCCATCTGCTCACATAGAGGGGATCGGTGGTCCAGAGATCCTGCAGCACCTCCAGTATATCCAGGGTCTGACAGATCTGATGGGACTCTCAGGGCATATCATAAGGATTGGGTATACCAGTTTTACGCCTCTCTTTGGATCTCACCTGATCACGAGTTCCTACACTTTGGATATCAGGGACGTGATTTCAGAGTTACAGCTGCCAGATTCAGAGAGCTCTTCCACCTTGAGTCCTCTCCTACGAGGATACACAGTCTCTGCTATGGGGATCAGGAGGCCCCTCGCCAACCTCACGATGGTATAGTGCCATCTACGGACCTCGTGAGGCCATGCTTTCAACAGCCGTTCACTGAGGGTTCGAGCCGTACGCCACGTGACCTTACCCCTTTGGCTCGGATCCTCCACGAGGTACTCAGACGGACTATCCTCCCTCGGATTGGAGCTAGGGATACTATCACTCGTCTTCAGCTTTGGCTCCTAGCTCACATTGTTCGGAAAGAGAAGTTCGACCTCTGGGATTTGATAGTGAGCGAGCTTGAGGATATTATAGCTGTTGGGTTCAGAGGTCATTGGCATCTACAGTTCGCCCATTGGATCTCTTATTTGATAGTTGCCAAGACCGGGTTAGGTGTCATGAGGGTCACCCTTACGAGGTCAGCTACAGAGTTCCCAGTCTATTCGATGAGTCAGCTTGTGGCACATGGGCAGTTGCCTCGCCCCAGCAGAGCCCACAGACCAGGCACTAGGCAGGCCGGTGTGCCACCAGAGTCAGCAGAGGTCACGGATGCTACAGTCGAGCAGATTGCTCAGGCAGAGCTGGCAGACTTAGATGCAGATATTGACACAGCTGCTGGACAGTCTTTAGAGAGGACCTCGACTCCGACAGCTCTGACGAGGACTACCAGCCCGTGCGTGAGTATACACCGATGACCCATGACCACGAGGCAGGAGGGTCAGGCACAGCTGCAGCAGCTCCAGCTTCAGGTTCTAGCTCCTCAGATGCTACGTTACTCACTATTCTATCGAGGATGCAGGAGGAGCAGTCTCGCCAGGCAGAGGAGCAAAGGCGACAGGCTGCAGACTTACGGAGGCTTACTGAGCAGCAGCTGGCAGCTCAGGCACAGACACAGGCCAGACAGGACGAGTTCCAGCGTCAGTTCTTGGCATATCAGCTGCAGCAGGCAGAGATTCAGAAGACTCAGACACTGCTTCTTGAGCGTCTTTTGGCCTCTAGCTCTGGGCAGACTTCCACGCCACAGTTCCAGTTGCCCGGCGTCTCACAGCAGTAGCAGTTCACTTCACCTCCTCAGCAGCCTCCAGTGGTGGTGGTGCCGACTCCAGCGTTACCGTCCAGGGGACAGCAAAGTCAGGCACCAGCTATCCCTCCATTCCAGCCAGCAGCCTCTCCTGAGTACCAGACTCCGAGGATCTAGGTGTCCTCTTAGATAGCTTCACCCGGAGAGTTCTAGACAGGATTCACTCCTACCCGGGGAACTACCTTAGCAGAGGCCTCGAGAGATCTGTCAGCTTCCTATCTAGAGATCACGGGAGAAGACTCCCCAGGAGCAGCTCAGCCAGTCACGCCAGCTCCAGAGACTGCAGTCGATCCTCCGGTGATGGGCACCCACATGTCTTCAGTTGCCTCATCGGAGATCGCTCCTGAGCAGTCAGCACAGACAGTCACTACTCCTCCAGCTGCAGTTCAGACGGATGACATATCCCTCGCAGAGGCAGTTACAGTGGCAGTGTCTTCTCCAGTTCAGACTCAGCCTGCAGAGGTTGCAGCCGCAGTGTCCCTAGTGGCCCTTGCAGTGACTCCGTCCCCCTTGCCTCGAGTATTCACTCGTCGGGTTCCCAGGCCCACTACCACTGAGGAAGGACCGTCAGAGGCACCAGCTGAGCCTCAGGGGCAGTCAGTTGAGACCGCAGCTCCAGAGGTGACAGTAACAGCTCCAGAGGCCACCCCAGCTGCACCTACACCGGCAGAGGCCGAGGCAGATGATGAGTCAGACGAGACAGACCTTCAGGACTTCATCATACTGGATCGCAGAGCTGCAGCTCCTCCACCTTCTTCTCCAGCCCTAGACACTTAGTTTTTGGTGCTAGATGCCAAAGGGGAGAGAGGGTCGAGATAGAGATAGGGGAGGGATTTGGATCTTTGTATGCTTTTATTCCCCGTACTCTTTCATCATGTCTACTTTTATGCATTTGTCTATATGTGTGATGTGATGATGGTTGATGTTTATATGGTTGCATGTGACAAACTCTTGATTTTCTCTAATATATCTTGTGAGTTGTCTCATGGTTCATGATATATCTCTATGCTTAACGTTATTTGAGCTTCCGCGCTTTACTTTGATACATCTTTGAGAATATCATGAGGTACTACTTTTACTTTCATATCCATAAGTACCATGTTTTGTGATTTGGTTTGGGTGAGCAAGTATGCTTCATTACAACTTCACTAACCCTTGCTCAACCATTCCAAGTCATCATAAAATCTAAACCAAAACTCTTATCCATACTCGAGCTTCTATTGTCGTCAATCACCAAAAAGGGGGAGATTGAAGAATCATGGCCCTAGTTTGTTTCGGCGATTAACGACAATTAGAGATTATTATGGCTAACATGTGTTTTGCAGAGGCTATGCGTAGCTTAGCCATAGTGATCGATAAGAATGGGCACTAATGGTCATCACTTAGCCCCCAAGATGGATATCGTTTCGGATTTCAAGGAGACATGATGAAGACCCTAGAATGATAGGCTAAGTGCCATAAGGAGATGAAGGGCACTTAGAAATAGATAGGGCTTCTCTTTTTACCTTTGACCGTACTATTAAGAGGGGTTGAGATTAGTAGCTTGACTTAGGAAAGCTTCATGACTTAGGTGTGGTGCACACTTGACTTCCTTAGCTCTAAGCAAGCCTATGGTGACCGTAAGATAGCCTAAAACATCTTCCATATTCATCGCAACGAAAAATGAAGTTGATAAAACTGTTTTCTAGGCGTTGGACGCTCCTGGCAGGGGCGTCGGACGCTGTCCGTCGCGTCGGACAAAGGCGCCGGACGCTGGGTGGTTGAGTCCACAACGTTCGTCGACCTTCCAGAGGGGATGTTTTCTGGCTAAGTTTCTCAGGGTCCGTCGGACGCTGTCCGACGGCCAGGCGTCGGACGCTGGGAAGAGCGTCCGTCGACCTTCCAGAGAGGGTGTTTTTCAACCCTAGCCAGAGCGTAGCGTCGGACGCTGAGGTTGAGCGTCCGTCGCCTAGTGATGTAGCGTCCGTTGCTGGGAACAGTGTGTCAGAACTAGCCGTTGGGCAGGGCGTCGGACCGTCCGTCGCTTAGGCGTCGGACCGTCCGTCGCTTAGGCGCCGGACCGTCCGTCGCCCAAACTATGAACAGAAACTAGCCGTTGGGCATGCGACGGACCGTCCGTCGCCTAGTCGACGGAGCATCCGTCGCCAACTTAAAATGCCAGCCCGAGGCAGTTTTTAGAGGGTCTATTTATAGCCCCTCCCACTTCTCTCCCACCTTGCCTTTGCTCATTTGAGTTGCTGAGTTTGTTGAGAAGGTTGGGAAGAGAGCAAGAGCCCTAGAGAGAGAGAGAGTGATTCGCGAATCCATCCATCCTCTCTCTAGTTCATCCAAGAGTTCAAGTGTGCATCCTCTAGTTGTGAAGCTTGAGTGAGTCAAGCGAAGATCGAGGCTTGTTACTCTTGGTGATCGACATCACCTAGACGGTCCGGTGGTGCTCGGAGGAAGGTGATCGCTGGAGGATTGTCGGCGGCCCTTCTCCATCAACGTTGTGATCGGTTGTGGGCGATTCACCGAGCCGGAGTGGCGAAGAATTAGCCCGTAGAGAGCACTCATCCCTTGCCCGGGATTGAGGGGAGCTATACCTTGTGAGGTGCTCCAACGAGGACTAGGGGGGAGTGTCGACTCCTCGATACCTCGGCAAAACATCGCCGTGTCAAGTATCTCTTTCCCTAGCTCTTTTTTACCGCATTACTTTCCGCACTTGTCTTTCAATTCACACTAGAATTGTGTAGGAAGTTTTCGCTTTCCATTGACTTGCTACCGCTTTCTAGCTAGGACACACAAGCGGTAGGCACTAGGGGTTAATTGGCTCTTTATAGGTTTAATTCTTGTTTAGAAATTAAAAAGGGTCCAATTCGCCCCCCCCCCCCCTCTTGGGCATCTTGATCCTTTCACTCATATATCAACAGCAAGAGTGAACGACTATGTCAACATCTAGCTTGGGGGAGAGCACCCCCATGTATCCAGGTAAGTATCCTTATTCACTTAGGTTTACTTTTATAGATTAATTCAAATAAATAACAAAAATGTGAGCACATGAAGGTTCACAATTAAATAATTATGATACTTTTATATCTGTGGAAATTTCATTGTCTACTTTATCCTTAATAGTGTTTCCTATTTAGTAATAATAATAAGTGTGTTTAGAAGTTGTTAATAGTAAAATGAAGAACTCTGAAGATAACTCTATGGAAATGATGAATAGTTGCTTTGCCGTAATTCCTTTCAAGTACCTAGTTTTCAACCTTGAATTCTCCCGAGTTTTAGATATAACTGTTTTGACATGAAGATTTTCTCTAAACCTGAAACTTATGGGTTGTGAATGCTTGAGCTCAGTCTAGGTAGTTGATAGGTATGATATGAGAAAGTTGAGCTATTGTTTATCTTGTTTCTAGCAATACTGGAGTTCTGGAGAATTTATCTTTTGAAAATTAAAAATATTACATGATGAGTCTCTGTATGATGAGAGTTTGAATTCCTACCACAGCCATATATACATGCCTGGTAGATTAGGAAAACATTCACTATCATATTTACTGCTTGTATTTGCATTGAGTTTTGTCAAGCTTTGTTGACCCTTAGAGACTTGTCATGCTCTTAAAATCAAGATCACGTACGCTCCACTCATATATGCTACTTCTATCCTAGAAGTACGCATCCACATATATGTCATTCAGATCCACCAGAAAAATGCTCTACTCCTACCTTGGGAGTAAGTAACCAAAAATATCCCAGTTCTCCACCTATCTATATATTTCATTACCACAAATGTAACTGCTCCAAAGATTTCCTTGTTATCATCTCTCAAAAGTGTTATTATAGAAAGAGACTTGGGGTTATGAAAAAAATATTTAAAAAAATATTAAAGAGAGTAAAACATGGACAAGTGTCCTATCAAAACAATGGGTACTTAGATGTCCACCTCTCTAAAAAACAAAAACCAAGCCCAAGTTCTCTCAAAATTCCAAGTTCCAAAAGAGAGATGTATGAATATATGTATTCAAGGAGCAGAGTAAAATTAGGTTTCCATCATACACCCTCATATATCCGCCATACACCATTATCCACCACATATCCACCCTCATACATCCACCATATATCCTATACACATGCACATCTTGATTTGATTGTATGACCCGTTTCTTTGGATCCATTGTTTGACTTTACAATATATGCTTTGCAAGTATGTATGCGTTGTTTCTCCCCCACCTATGAACTTCATATATTGCCTATTAGTTATAGGGTGAGTGAGAGAAGACATAACACCATTATTGCCTTGGTGAGGATCCACAAATACCACATATAGAGAGACTTGAGAGGGTCATACAAAAGAGACTTTGAGTTTTATTTTGAAAACTTTGCAACACTCCAGGATGAAGGTAAAGTGAAGAGCTTGAGACATAGTGCTTGACTTGATAATTCTACTTTTCAATTACTCAAGACCCAAGTGATGACTATAAGCCTCATGGGTAAAGGTAATATGGGTAAGTTTGAAGGTCAGAATAGTTTACTCTAATCCAGAGGAGAATTCTTGTTTGAACACATGTGTACCTTTAAGGCGTGAAAGCATTGTAGCAACTCCTGATCCGTCATCGAGTTCATCTTTGCTCAGGGACGAGCCAAAGGTAAGCTTGGGGGAGTTGTTGACGGTCCTTAAGTACCAATTTTAACCGTCAACTAAACAAGGAAAAGGATCTAAATGAAACCACTAGCTAGAATTAGGGTTTATACTAACAGAATTCCATAAGTTTTGGTGAATGTCTATTTCTGCAGGGGGTTATCAGGAAATACCAAGGAAAGGCCCACATGTCATGTTTACATAGAGATATTTATCAACCGCACAATTTTCTATACTCTAGAAGGTTCCAGGAGACACCAGAACGAACGGGAGACGAAACGGGCCCGGAGTCAGGGCGCCCGCCCTGCCTCTGTGACCAATCAGAGTCAACTTCGTGGATCGTGCTCCACAGCCTTTGAGGATCAATCTAAACCCTTCGCCTAAGGTTGGTTTGATCCGACAGTCGACGTTCATTTGAGGAGGCTATATAAGCAAGGCCCCTGACCCCCCCTGAGGAGCATCTCATCTCATTATTCTTCTCCAGAGCAAAAGCTAGGGTTTCAATTAGAAGTAGAGAAGGAGAGAGGTCCCTCTAGTTGTCTAGATCTAGTTCTAGTTCATCTAGTTGTAATTAGAGGTGAGAGAGAGGAGGAGAGAGCTAGGAGGAGCCGAATCTGTCGGATCTTCCTCAACATTGTACCTTTGCAGCATCTGGTTTGGAGCAATCTCCAGGTTCTTCATTTATTATTTCTAAGTATCTTATTTTAGTTCTTACTTTATTCTATTTACGGAATCTCCGCTCGTATTGAGTGCTCTAGTTTCTGCGCGGGATTAGAGTAGTAAGCGATAGTGTAGACGTGGTGTCTAGACTAGAGTTTACTTGAGTTTGCACCCAATCCTACGGATAGTTGTGGTAGCCCCAGGGGTGATAGCTCTGTAAGGCCTTTGTAGTCCATCACATTCGGGTTGGGTGTTTTCGTAGAGCTTTTGGCAGCCTCCCCCCGACTACCTTTTCCCAGTCCTATTCGAGAGTCGGGAAGGTACTGTTGCTCCAAAGTAAGTAGAGTATAGTGGACCTTTGATTAGATAACTCCCTTAGAAAACTCTAAAATCTCTCTACCCAGTTATCTTATCTATCCTTGGATATTCTTAGTTCTTCTCTAGTACACTTCACGTTCCCCGTGAAAATCAATACCCTTGGAATACTCACGGGTGAAAGCTACAGCGGTATCCGTGCGCTTGCGGATTTATCTGTGTGTGCTAAGAAATACCAACAATCCTTAAAGGATTATTATGGTTAGATTATGAGTTATGTCAATAACTACATGTTTTAAGTCAAGAAGGTTGCATATGCATTTGTTGAACTAAGAACTTGCAGAACAATGGTTTATAATTCACCAGAAGTTGTGGACTTGACAAGAACTTGAGTATACTCTTCCTGTAGAAGGAAATATATGCAGTATTCATGCAACTGCATTAATAAAGTCTAAGCTCACTGCATATATCGACCCCCTAATATTAAAGTGCGTAATATTTCCCAAATGAATCACCACTAAAGCATACATATATATACCACTAGAAGTTGGTAAATGGGGATTTTTAGTATGCTATTAAATATCTCGGCATTAGGGGGAGATGAATGCCCATTTTATGGAATGCCTTGATATATATGAATCAAAACGCACAAATTCAAAAACTCATGTATTATATAGCATGGAGTTATGTCAGTTAATTTTGTATCTGTGAGGAGGAACTAGATTGTTCAAAATCTAATGCTTCTACCCGAAGTAGATGTGGATATACCCGGGATTAATTTCATATCCACTTGACCTTGACATTTTGATCAAATTATGCGAGGACGCCTGCATTTAAGATCTAGAGGCCTAAGTCACAAGCATATGCTCACAAAAGCAAACTCACATTATATGTGATAAAACTTCTCTATTCCTCCTGTAGAGAAATCACCCAGTCGGTGAGTTACCTCCCGATGAGGTTCATCCTGGAGATGAAAATCCTAGCAATGCGCGCGTAATATAAATCTAGGAATATAGAACAATAATGGATCTATCGTTTTGGGAAATAACGAAGATTGTTATTAAGTCAGAAAAAATGTGTCGACACTTGTTTACCTCTATAATTGCTAAATGAGTCTCTTTTGTGAGAACCTGGATCTGGAATAAAGTCCATGGCAAGAGTGCTTGAAGCTCTCGTATCGGGTCAAATGAAATATGCAATTGAGGTTGAACCAAAAATCGCTAAATGAGTATCTTGAACCTGATGTTCGGATAATATGGGTCTTCATTGAAATAAAAGGTGGTGAAAAACGATGGTTCAAAAGGTCTTAATAGAGATCAATTCCGACAGAAGTTTTACAAAATATGTTCCGCTATGAATCTGGCTAATGGCATGAACTTAATATGCAGTTATTGGATTATGAAAATCCATGGAGAGCAACATCAAAATCTCGTACTAATATTGTCAATCCCTGAAGGGTTTTCCTTGAAGGAATATATGGTTATAGTCTAAATGCACCAAATAAATGAATTTTCTAGAAGGAATAAAGACCCATGTGAGACCCGAGATATAAGAATGAAAAGAAGAACTCAAATAAACAAAAGTATACATATGTGTATTTATAATATAATGTGTTCTCCACCTGAAGATTTGGAATTGTAGTATCCTCTGAAAATCGATACGGTAATTTGATGTTACTAGCAATACTTTCCTCATTATGCTAGAAATACAGACTTGTGATGTTTTATTATGTATTGGAGATAAAGGTTCTCAAAGAATTTAGAATCGATCTCAGAAGGAGTTAAGACAATACTTAGATATCTAAATGACATCCAAGATCTCGGTCTATATTTCCCGAAGAATCAGGACCTAAGATTGATTGGCTATAGCAGATGACTAACCATATCTAGAAGTCATGTGGTCTTAGTATCGTTGATACCCCGACCATTATTTATGAGGATAATGCAGCATGTGTTGCACAAATGCAAACGGGCTATATTAAGAGTAATATGATTAAGTATATATCTCCTAAATTTTGTATACTCATGAACTCCAGAAGCAGGGTGAGGTAAATATCTTGAAAGTCCAGTCATGTGACAATGTAGTAGATTTGTTACTAAGTCTTTACCAGCTACTGCATTCAGAAAATGTATTCTTGATATTGGTATTAGACGATTGAGAGACTTGCAAAGTTCAGGGGGAAATCGCCCTGAATTGCCCTTGAGACCGGGTCCAGAAGATCATAAAATTTATAATCCTGAAGGTTATAAAATGTTTTGAAGACAACTGTTGTACTCTTTTTTTTTTTCCATAAATGAGTTTTTTAGAAGTTTCTCGTAATGGTTTTTAATGAGGCACTATGTATTCTTTCTCCATATTTTTTCTACTGGGTTTTTGGAGTTTTAATGAGACATGAGTTGATCGCGGTATTTGCCCAAAGGAGAGTGTTAGGAAACAATAACCCTACAGATAATTATGAGCTCATACCAAATATACCCCTAAAAGGTTAAGACTATATAAAGAAACATGTACCCATCTATAATGAAGAGAGAATATAAATTCCATAATATTATCTCTTGCGTGTTCTTCTGTGTTGTTCCTGAAGATTAGGAGGGAAGACGAGATCTATATACAAATTTTATACGTTTCTTTCTTGGGATCGGAAAGAGGAAAACGGATCCCGATTCTTAACGGTTAGAACGCAAAGATCACTTGGGTGTTGGGCCAGAACTCTCACACGGGTCGAAGAGGACCATCAATCATGGACCATCGTGGCGGCTACAAAAGGAAAAAAGAAAAGGAAACTGATAAAGAAAGAAAACAATTGCCAACGGCATTGACGGGGATGGAAGGAACCCAGGAAAGGCGCGGCCGCACCAGAGAAACGAAAGCGAACGAAGTAGTGGCCAACTGGTGGGTGGGGTCAGGACCGGACCGGCGCGAAGCGACCAGAGGGCGCCCGTGGCCCGCGGGCCGGCCGCCCCCGTTCCATTCCAACCCCCCCCCCCCCCCCCCCCCCCCCCCAAGTCAGAGGGAGATTTGCACAGAGGAAACCACAGAAAAGGGACCAAATCGAATCCGTGGTGCTCCTCCTCCGCCGCCGCCGCCGCCTTGAGGACTCCGGCGAATGGCGTCCCGCGTCGCCTTGGGCCTCCTCCGCCGCCGCGCCGGCGCCGTAATGCCCTTCTCTCTCTTTTCTCTCTCTGCGATGCATGTCTGTCTGCGGCTATGGCTTTTGTGCCCCCTTGTTTGTTCTGGGTAGCCAGCAGATTTAGGGTTCGCGAGGTGGTCCGACGCGGTCGCTTTACCTGATGGGTGTGATCCTCCGCTCGGAGGGTTGCGTCGCGGACGGGGTCTGTGGTTGCGTCTGGAGATAATCTGCTACTGTAGTGTTGGTTCGGGGTTCGGGGGTATGCAACCCGGGCGTTGATACTTGAGAGGACGTATGCTGGTGCTTCGCGCACGCACTTCGCCTCCTCCGATTTGGAGAATTCCGGGCTTGAGGATAATTATTTGGTATGCCTTGCGCATATTAGGGTTGTATTAGCTCCTCCTTTGCTATTTCTGCCCATTCCATGCAACCTTCATTGTAGTTCAGTATAGCTTGGCTCTTATTTACTCACCAAGGATTATGAGGTAGGAACTCCTGATGGATGTCATGTAAAGTATGTTATCAGATATTTAAAGGAGTCTATGGAACTAATTAGGATTTGCCTGCTACCTTTTCTAATATGAAGACTACTGCAGATTATTTAGTTAGCCAATTTTATATTCCTTGTTGCTATTGAACTGTTGAAATTCGAATGTTTTCTATCAATAAAATTAAGAAACTTGTATTTCATCCCAATTTAATCGTAAGAAACAGTTAGTGCAGTGGTTGATAGAGAGGGAGGAGTGGGAATGATATTTCGTGCATGCTGGCTGGTTCAGAGTGTGAGAGTTAGACTGTGAAATAGAAATGGGAGTGCTTTGCAAGCCTGTTATGGGAGAGGAATTTATAATCTTCTGCTTTTCAGACCATATTTTGTAAATATAAGAAATTGAGCAGTCAGCAACAATTTCAACTGAGAACTGACACAAAATATGGCAGCAGTGGTGTCGATTATTTAGAACATTGCTTAGTTGTACCAATAACATTGTGTATGTTTGGTTTGCTGCCTTAATTTGGCAAACTTTAACACACCTTTTGTAATAGCTGTTTGGTTCATGCCGCTGTTCTGGCGTGCCATAGTTTTTTCAGCTCCAGGCCCCATCTGTCCTACAATCAACCTGTAGCCATCCCCTAAGATGTGTCTTGCAAATTGTTAACCTATAGGAAAATTTTGGCATGGGGTGTGGCTATGGACTTCGCTACTGCTTTGCTAAAAAAAAAAAGACTTCGCTACTGCTTGCCACAAAGTTTTGCCAAACTTGATGAAGGTTAGGCCGTTAGGTGCTTAAAATCTTTTCCACACCTTGGTAAGCCTATGGGAATCTTGCCATATTTTTATGAGGGGTTGGCTCCTGAAACCTAGCTTGCTAGAAGGTGAATCTTTCCACAATGTGGATGAAAACCAAACAGCCGCGTATAAACTGACCTAACCTTAGATGCGGCAGACTATGCCAAGTTGTGGCTGAAAACTAATCGGGCCCATAGTGTGGATGAGGACCAACCAGCCTAAATTGCTATTACTGATTTTCAGTTCATTTGAAAATAGTGCACTAAGTCTTCTTGGTTATGTGAAATCTCGGAATTTCTTCACCATTTCCATTTCATGTTTGTAGCAATGCTATAAGCGTTTATAATAGTATAATATAATTTCAGTAGTCCTCCACTTCAATTTTCTTCCTCACTGTTCGGATTTGCTTGCAGACACTGGGCCTCATAAGGAGTTCTAGACATGTCAGAAGCTACAGCAGTCAACTTTCTGGTTATTACTCTGACTAGTCCTATTTTAAGTATTTGATCTCAACTATTGACTATAATACATGCGTTTTTCTCCAGCTTTGATTCCAGCTACTTCCCAATGCTCAAATCTGATAAGGTAAATATCAGATAGCATGCTCTAGTTGATGAATATAGATGTCATTACTAACCTCATGCCAAATATTTTTACGTCTGTCTCCCTTTTAATACATGTGTGTATTACATTATTGTAATATTGTAATTGAATTGTGTAGAAAACGCTGTTACTTACCTAATCCCTCTATGTACCAAGTCTGGAGTAGGTCATTTGCTTCAGACAACGGTAAGCAACCATAGCCTTTTGAGGCGGATAGTGTTTGACAAATGTGTTCATTGTTATGCGTTTATAAAGTTCTGTTTTTTGTTCCATATAGGAGACAAATTTGAGGCTGTTGTGCCCTTCATGGGTGAATCTGTAACTGATGGAACTCTTGCTAACTTTTTAAAGAGTATGCCCCCCCCCCCCCCCCCTTCTTTCTCTATCTATCTCCTTCTCTGTGATAACATTTTCTTTTTCTTATATACAGAACCTGGAGACAGAGTCGAGGCTGATGAACCCATAGCTCAGATTGAAACTGATAAGGTTTTGGAGGCTTCTGTTTGAACATTAATGGAACTTCATATTTGCTAGTGCCCATAACTGCATGACTTTTCCTTTTGTTCCAGGTCACGATAGATGTTTCAAGTCCTGAGGCTGGTGTTATTGAAAAGGTGAATTGTTTTACTCCTTCCCATTTTCCAGTCTACTTTCATGGCAATGCTTTACCTTGACTCTGCAGATGTCAGGAATACACACTCATATACCATGCTTATCTGCTCTTTAACAGGATCAACAGCTATTCACATACTAAGTGTTCTATTTCTGACTGTTGTTTTACAGCTCATTGCTAGTGAAGGCGACACAGTCACTCCCGGCACTAAAGTTGCAATCATATCCAAGTCTGCTCAACCTGCTGAAACACACGTTGCTCCATCTGAGGATGCAACTCCAAAAGAATCATCACCGCCTAAAGTTGAAGAGAAACCAAAGGTAGAGGAAAAAGGCCCAAAAGTTGAACCTCCCAAGATGCAAGCACCAAAGCCAACTGCACCATCAAAAACGTCCCCTTCAGAACCACAGCTCCCTCCAAAAGAACGAGAGCGGAGGGTAAGGCCAATATTATCCAATTACAGAGTTCAGATAGAAGTTGTTGAAGGACATGCACATATTTTACTATGATATTGCAGGTGCCGATGCCAAGGCTCAGAAAGCGTATTGCAAACCGGCTTAAGGATTCTCAGAATACCTTTGCACTGCTGACTACATTTAATGAAGTTGACATGTAAGTGTTCTCACGTATTCCTTCCAGTAGATTGCTACAGTAGATCTCTGTTTGATCAGTTTATATTTGTTCTCCTGTCATCATTGCAACTGTATAAAATGGTGACACCTGTTTCTGTCTTACCATATTTTAAGCTGTTCAAAGATGTGGCCTGTATTCAGGCAATAAAGAATCTAATCCGTTGAGCTACATGTCAATATATTATCACTTATCCCTACCTATCACCCTGAATTAACAAGTATGTGCTAACCTATGTTAGATGAAAATATAGAAGATTATCCTCTATATGTATGAATGCTTATAGAACTTAGTTTTTTTTATTCAGTAACACTGACAAAAAAAATCCTGTCATTTATTGGGCAAATATCTGGTGTGTCGTTATGTGGCAACTTATTTATGTTCTTTTATATGTGGACTTCAATAATTATATTTTGGCATGCCGTTATGATTCCTTGAAGTTTGTATTGGTGTTTTTTTTATATCTTACGATTTTATGATGTAGGACCAATTTGATGAAGCTTCGTTCTGATTATAAAGATGAATTTGTCAAAAAGCATGGTGTCAAATTGGGCCTGATGTCTTGCTTTGTCAAGGTACTTGCCAGTCTGTGTTGCAAAGTTTTTGCACCGAACATTTATATGGCTGGCTAATTCTATTTAATTTGGCAGGCTGCTGTTTCGGCACTTCAAAATCAACCAATTGTCAATGCTGTCATTGATGGTGATGACATCATATACAGAGACTATGTAGACGTCAGTGTTGCTGTTGGCACATCTAAGGTACCATATTGCTTGCTTGCTTGCTACTCTGGTGACTGCTGTCTCATCTTCTTTCTTGAACCAAAAAATGCCAAAATGGCCTATACTTTGGGATGGAGGGAGTATTTACTATGTATATAATTAATTGGAATATTTTCAGGGCCTTGTGGTTCCTGTTATCCGGGATGCTGATACCATGAACTTTGCTGACATTGAGAAAGGGATAAACAACCTTGCAAAGAAGGCAACTGAGGGGGCGCTCTCAATTGATGACATGGCAGGAGGAACATTTACCATCTCCAATGGTGGTGTCTATGGAAGCCTCATCAGCACCCCTATCATCAACCCTCCACAGGTAACTGCTGCACATTTATCAGTAGTGACACATTGTGTAACATGCAGATGTTTATTGATCTGAAATGTGTGATCTATGTGAATTGCAGTCCGCAATCCTGGGGATGCATTCCATTGTGCAACGCCCCGTGGTTGTGAATGGTGACATCCTCGCGAGGCCAATGATGTACCTCGCACTGACATATGACCACAGGCTGATCGACGGCAGAGAGGCTGTCTTCTTCCTGCGGCGCATCAAGGATGTGGTCGAGGACCCCAGGAGGTTGCTGCTCGACATATAAATTCACGCACCAGCACTCCCCTGCCAGTCTGTTTTGTGCTTATCTGGAAATAATACCATGCGAATTTTTGACTGATGAAAAAAGAATTACTTCCTCAGGAAGACAAAATCTGAGCTGAGGATACCGTGAGGTTTTTCTTTATATGATCGTAGAAGAGAGCAGCAAACTCAACTCAAATGTGAGGTCATGTTTAATTTTCGGGATGTTCCATTTCGGGATGCAGTTCCCAGTCGTTTTTATTTACCATGCAAGAGCAATAGAGCCTGCTGCATTTTTGTTTGTTGGTTCACAATTTCGCCAACAGCTATCCAGTCTGCAACTCAATGAGTTTGGGTTTTATAACATGTGACGTTTAAACAGTGCTCCAATCGCTCGCTTTGTTGAATGGTCTCTGCGTTTGGGGCCGGCCGGCGGGGAGGCGCACGGTGCTCCTTGGCCGTGGCCGGGCGGTGGAGAGAGCCGAAGGCCGGGAAGAAGTGAAGCGTCGTACTAGAGTCTCAGCAGCTTGGTGTTCAAGAATGCTTTTGCAGTGCTGTGCTGTGCTTTGACACGGCAACGCGGCAATGGCAGACAGATATGAAGCGTATGGCATGAACACGATGCTCCAGGAGGAACACCTTGCGTGATGCTGTGTCATGCATGCATCGCTGCATATGTGAAACGAGGAGGAAAAAGCATGGCTGTGGCTGTACCTGTACGTAGTCTGTAGATTGAATAGAAACCCGTTAGGTGCGCAGTTGTTTTTTAGGACAATCAAAAGGGCATTCAGGCTGTGTTTAGATGCTAAAAAGTTGCTGAAAAAAATCATGTAGTACTTTTTGTTTGTATTTAGCAATTGGTGTCAATCATGGACTAATTAGGCTTAAAAGATTCGTCTCGTAAAGTTAAAGCAAATTGTGCAATTAGTTTTTGATTTTGTCTATATTTAGTACTCCATGCATATACCGCAAGTTTAATGTGACGGGAAATTTTCTTTTTACATAGTGCCAAAGTTTGGGGTTTTTGATGGCACAGCCCCAAGTGAGAAACATCGATAATAAAAAGCGGGTGTCAGATGCGTGCATGGGGTCGACAAGGCTCCGACGCCGCGTTCAAATCCAGGCCGGCCCAGCTGCGCATCACTGCATATCCAATCCAAAAACCGCCGCAAAAAAAAAGAAGATTAACAAAATAGTCTGTCCGTGACAGTGATGATTGGGTTTGCAAATACGGCCATGTGAGAACGTGAGTGGTGAACTGTTGGGGGGTACGCTACGAATTTACGATGTGTCTTCTCTTTCGCGTTGAAAGCAGCCCCGTCTTTCCAGTTCCTGTTGAAGGAGGACCTCGTAACAAAAAACTAATGATTAATTAAGTCTCCATCTGTTCAGAATGATCATTCTGCAGTTTTGTTCGTTTGCCAGCAGCCTTGCCGGGTTGCGTTTCATTTCATACAACGCCGACAGCGACTGCATGCGCGAGGTGACCTGAAGGATCGCGGCTCGCCGGCCGGTCGGAAGCGACCATCTCGTCTCCATCGGTCTGTCGGTCATCGGTCCCCTGGAGTTGCCCATGCGGTCATTTCATTGGTCATCGCACACATGCCTGCACGCCACGAGTGCCACCCGGCCGGCCGCTCGATTCATGTTTCGAACATGCTTTAATTCATGAGTCCTTGACAGTTCCACGACGACATTCTTGTTGCGCAGGCAGAGGCAACAGCGTTTTGTTTTGCTATTGTTCGAACCCGTATACCATGACGAGTGTCAACTGTCAACAAGAGTTGCTAATTGCTATATTACCGTGTACCGTGCGCGTTACTGCACGGCGGAGCAAGTTAGATTGCATTCCTTCCGGCAGACCGGGTGTCGGCAGTGTGTCAAGTAGATCTTTCCATGAGTCTGTCCTGTTTCCACAATACAGTAGTTCAATGGATCGGCAGTATTTCTGCATGTGTTTGGAACCATGCGCATGCGTTTATGGAAAAAAAAAAAAGAGGCGCAATGGTTCTACAGAGAATATTGACCAGGAAATACGATGCCAGCTTTATTTCTCTCCAGAACCGAACATACGTGCGCATGTGCCCCTTCGTGAAACTTTGATTTGAGTCTTCGAACACCAACACCATTCTCAGAAAAAAATAAAAAGATTAAAACTTGGAACCAGTTCTCTTCTTTTTGTTCGACTTGGTCGGTTCAGTTGGACTGTAAAGTCTGTGGACCCTCGCTGTTCTCCAAGCAAGGAAGTAGCCCAACTTGTGTTTCAGTTCAAAGCACTTCCCCACGTGGTCGCACCAGTTGAGCCCAGGCTTCTACGACGACTCCACCGCAGCCATGACCTAACTTGACTTTTCATGGGCCTGACAAGTAAAAGTGCTCCTAACAAGGCCCAGTACTTTGACGTCGTTTATTTTTGCCCCAAACTCTCCCAATTAATCGTAGCCGCATGTTTGATGGCCACACTTTCTGTACAAGACAAACTGGCAAGTGGCAACGACAACTAGTGGCTTCGCTCACCGGCGAGCTCGGGAAAAAAATCGCATGGCGTTGCAGCACGCGAGTCCAGCTAGCTCCACACTGGCCACGGGCAATCATGGCCGGAGCTCCGCATCCGTCCTTTGTTGGCCACGGACGGATTCTAGCAGCCGTATGAGGGTGCACGCGCAGAAGCCCGCCGCGGGAGCCGAGACGACCGCGACGTCGTCGTCGTCCTCCCGCTCGGAGAACGCCGTCCTGAAGGCCGCCTGGTACGGCTCCGAGCTCCTCGGCATCGCCGCGTCGCTGTTCCGGCCCGCGCCGTCGTCGTCTCCGGAGGCGGACGCTGGCGGTGGCGGCGATGTAGAGGGAGTCGCTTCGGCGGCCCTGGACCGCGCGGGAGTGGTCGATGCCGTCAAGGCGGACTTCGCCCGGTCCTACTTCGTCACAGGTCTGAATCTTCTCCGATTGACTGCAGGCAGCTTGCATGGTAGAGCTTAGTTATCTGAGATTGAGAATAGAACACGCGTGTGCGTTTTGGTTCGTGGCGCAGGGAATCTGACGGTGAGAGCTTACGAGGACGACTGCGAGTTTGCCGATCCGGCGGGCTCCTTCAGAGGCCTGCGGCGATTCAAACGGAACTGCACCAACTTTGGGTCTCTGCTCGAGAAATCGAACATGAAGCTCACCAAATGGGAGGACCTGGAGGTACGTACGAGCTGCACGCCTGCATCTCCAGCAACTAATAACTTTGTAACTTCGTAATGTAATGTGTGTCGATGTTAATCATTTTTTGTGGTAAAAACGCGAAAATCCACTGATCTGTGCCGTTGCTCGTTGCATCCGGGTTGCAGGACAAGTCAATCGGGCATTGGCGTTTTAGCTGCGTCATGTCGTTCCCGTGGAGACCTATCCTGTCAGGTGATTCCAGTTTATTTCATTGTCGATTTGTACGTTGCAATGAATTGCTGATTCACTTTAGTTGAAGTGAGCTAAACCAGGCTTGATCCCTGGTAGCGGTGCATTCAAGCTGTTGCTCAGTTCTCACGCTGTTTATATTTGCCCCTGCCCTGACATGGTGTTAACTGACTAACTGTCATCCATCCTGTTGTTTCAGCGACCGGGTACACGGAATACTACTTTGATGCTGAATCAGGGAAGGTGTGCAGGTACCGAAAACTTCGATGCAGTTCTGTTCAGCGATCCTATTTAAGGGCTCAGGAGCATCCAAACATGCATACTTGTAGCTAGCAGCTCGATAGATGTTCTATGCCTATGTGGCGAGGACTGACAAGCGTCCTCTTGTGAATCCAGGCACGTCGAAAATTGGAACGTTCCAAAGATGGCGCTCCTTCGGCAGATTTTCAGGCCGAGCCGATGGGTCTGGGAGAAGCGCTAAAACCTGCGGGGGCCTTTGTTTTCGGTGCTGTGCATCAGCAGTATAGTCTGCTTACGTAGATTCGGAAACTACAGTACGAAAAACATCTCATATATAATATTATATATATAGTACTCCGTAGTGTATAAAAAATTAAAAACATGGATTCCTTTTGCAAAACAAAAAAGGGATTATCACATACTGTACATGCCCACCGCAGCCCATAATCAGGAACTTTGGGCCGTATTTCTTCATGGGCTTGGCCCATGTTACACAGACAGGGGTAATCTTAGGGTTTCTTCTCGAGACGTCTTTATAAGCAGAAGCTATATGAAGCGGGGAGGCGTGGGAATTGCGGCGCTGGTTGCGGACTGCAATGGCCGCTGTCTCTCTTCCTCCTTCGTTTTGTTTCACTCCAAGCCGCGGAGGGGTCAATGAATCTCTCTCCCTCTCCATTTATTTGCGATGCCCGATTCCCTGTGCAATTGTTATTTCTCTTCGCAGTTTGTACCGTTTGTTTCGTTGCTTTTCTTCGATGCAATGGTGTTCATGGTCAGATGATTAGAGAATAACTGCAACAATATGATCCATGATCTGATTCCTAGTTTTAAGTCTCTGATGACCTATCTACTGCCATTTCTATAACTTCTGTTGTTGTCGTTTTTCCTTCTTTTTCTCGTTTTTTTGAATCTCAATCTGTGATAACGCTTCTGCCGTCGTTGATCCCCCCTTTTGTTTTCGTTTATGAATCTGAATCTGAATCTGCGATGGATGTGATGAAGAAAAGATTGGTCCGTGTTTCTGATTTTCAGTGACTGACAACCATCTATATTTTCTTTCTGATCCCAAGCAGTAAGCAGAAGTTCTTGCCTTTAGTTGACAAGTTTTTGTTTTCAAATGTTTACCCTATTTCGATTGCTAATTGCGGTGATGAATTATGAATAAACTTCGCATGTCAGACTTCGGAGATGCTTTTGTCATCGATGAGAAGACGATTCATAGAACTGGGCAATGCAGATCTTCCTTACAGAACGAAAACAATACAGTCAGAACTGTTTTCTTGGTGACAAACATTTACATGCTTTGGACTAAATTCGAATATTTGTATTTTGCATTAAACAATCGAATAAATATAATCTCTAAAACTATCAATCAGTCAAATGACCATGCTTTATCTGAAGGAATTCGATGAGCTACGGCAGTGATTTGAAAATGGGCTGTACAAATGTTTGACAACTACTTGTACTCAGTGTATAAGCTGTTTTGACTTTATTTTCATCTATTTTACTATGTACAGTATATATTATATCTACCTATATATAGTAAAATGGACATGCTAAAAAAGTCAAATCAACTTATAGATTCGGAGCAGTCTGGTTACCTGTCCATGCACTGGGCATAAAAAAATGATTGGTTTCATATGGTTTTTTAGTTTCTATAAAAATATGGTTTGATGTAAAAAATATAACTAACTTAATTTAGATTAGATCAGAAAGATGAAATTACAAACATTTTGTTTGTACAATAAAATAAAAATGTTATTTACCTGTTTATGATCAATGTACAACAAATCGAAGTTTGTTTCACCAAAATTACAGAAAAGGTGAACAATGGTTATGACATCAAATTGACATCATTGGACCTTAGGAAACATTTTCATAATTTTAAGGATAAACTTGGGATCCCTTTGTTTTAGGACAAAGGGGTAGTTATTTAGAACCTAGTTTCTTGCATGCTGTGCTAATTATTTTAATTAATAATTCTAAATAGAACATTGAAACATACTCAAGTAAATAATAATTCTAAGTAAATATTATTTTAGAAGAAAACAGTTAGTTTCATATTCATATTTTTGTTGATTTCAAATAAACTAATAATGTTTTTAAGATTAAACCTGAATTTTATTATTTTTTAGAATTATAGAAAACTACAACCCTCAATCCCAAATTATAATATATTCCATGAATCTTGGAGAGTCAAAGAAAATCTCAAGTTTGACTAAATTTATATAATAACATTTATGATATCAACTAAGTATTATTAGATTATTCATCAATTATATTTTTATTGTATACTTTTTTGATGTTATAAATCTTTAAATTTTATTCTATAATTTTAATTAAACTTAAATATTTTGACTCTCCAATATTTTTTGGAATATGTTATAATTTAGAATAGAGGAGGTACATTTGAAACCAACATAATGACCAAATTTGTCCACTTTCAGCCGTTAAAGAGCATCCTCTTCACAGTTAAAGTTGAAAAATGAATCTGGCGTGCAAAATTTATTGTGCCCTTTATTTATGTTTGGCCATGTTTTTACCTGATTGATCTGATTTTCTTGTTTTGATCCTGTATATATGGCCATGTTGTTCACGGCCAACATCCAAGAAACCCCGTTTATCCCATGATATTTGGTATACCAAATGCTAGAATTACATTAAATTCATCCGGTACAAAAAAAAAAGAATACAATTTTATCCCAAGAGAAACAAACATGCGGAAATTCTATCCTCAAATCCATGTCTCTTTCCTTTTGTTCTAAACCCAAGCCGATCCTAACAGAAATCTGTGTTAAATAGCATATTTTATTAGGTTGAATATTCTAAAACGTTTTATAACTTGCTCAACCATTCCACTCGTTATAGGAGGGGTACTTGTTTTATTTGGAGGGGTTGTAAAAGGGACTGATTGAATATGCCAAGATGAACTTACTTTTAAACCATTGTACTAGTATGTTAAATAAACATTTATTACTCTTTCAAGACATATATTAATTGTATATATAATCTGTATTATCTTTTCTGCTGATAGATAAATATCGATATAAACAGACGCGGTGGCAAAACAAAGTTAGGTTTAGATTTGGCTGTGATGGGAGAGGTGTGGGCCGGTCACGGAAATGCTACAGGCCTAAAGCTTGCGACCACCACCACCATTGCTCAACTGTCGCACATTCCGTTCTGGCAAGCAATCTTTATGTTGTCCGGCTGAAATCAGTTGTCACTTTCAGACTTCAGTCTCAAGCTGTAAGAGTACCCATCGCTATACTGATATAAGACCAAGTAACTACACCATCTGGACTCCTAATGAGGGGTTTTCAGGCCTGTAATCGCCATTTTTTTTTGAAAGCTTCCTAAGGATTGAATGGCACATGCAGGCTAGCTCGGGTTGTCAGTTGCAGCATAAGTTTTTGAAGGCATCAGCTGCTTCCTGCTTGCTACTCCTGATAAATATTAGTGAAAAATGAGGCAATTAGGAGCGAGTTTAAACATCAATAGCCTATCACATTAGCTAGGGTAAGTTGGCTCTGAAGAGTTGCTGTCCTGTCCAGTCACACTAGCTAGTCATGATTCATAATACTTGTGATTTGGACATGCATACTGTTCGTGATTCAATGTTATATGGTTTAGTTTAGTCTCTGTCTTGGTAGCGTACACTCAGCTAATCAACTCATCAGTGCACTGTTCCGAAATAGTTTCTGTTGGCAAGACCATGCACCAACCGAGCATTTTACTAGGAAGCCAAGGATTTCTACCAACCCTTTTTATTTCAAATTTTCAATTGTTAGTACTTCCTCACTAATTTTTATGACACCAAATAAACGGAAAAAAAATTAGATGTAGCCTGGCTGCACGGACTCTGGGTGCAGACCACACTCGGATGGATGCCACGCGTCCAAAACAGAGATCACGCGGCCAGGCCAGGAACGGCTTCGACGCTGTTGTTTCCCCACGCGATGAACCGTGCGGTGCCCGGCTCGACTCAAACCAGCCCAGCTCATCCCAATCCCTTTGTGATTGATAGCAACGATGGCCGAATAATCCGCGTGATCCCGCAAATGTCGGGTACTGTTCACCGCTCAGTTTGGTTGCCAACGCCGCTCAATTCACCGTCGGGACGTCGACTACCTGCAACATCAACAATGCCTTCTCCATGTCAGCCTCCACCGCGGCGGCTGATTTGTGTGTCTTCACCATTGTCATTTGTGTGCGAGAGAGATCAGGGAAGGCTGACATAGGCTATTAGAGCAAGTATAATAACGTGTATTAGCCGGCCGAGAGAAGTCCACCTCGACAGAAAAACAAGCCACGTCGGAGAGAGAGTACGGAGCCGGCGTTTCCCATCTCGCCCGCCTTGAGCGTAAGGTCCCAGAAAAAATTAACTCTCCCAGCCTGCATGCGAGCAAGATGCCGCCGCTTCTGTCTTCGTCTTTCTCCTCCAGTCTCCAAATATTAAATACTCTACAGTTTGCTCTACAGCCAGCAGTAGCGGAGCCAGGGGCATGCCCCTGTATGCCAAGGCATACCCAAGATTTGGCCGATCCCCACTCCGTCGCCGGCGGGCAGCCGCTTGCCGCCACCACCCCCGAGGCCCCGACCCCCACTTCCACGCCTTTGGCATACCCAGTCGGACGACACTAGCTCCGCCACTGGAGCCAGCCTAGTACACTGGTCTTTGTTGATGAAAGCTACAAGTGATGTGGCATCGGTACAACCGCCGGCTAACAGTCTGCTGCCGGTGTTTTTATTAAACTTGCTCTTAGGGATGCGGTGCTTTGTAGCCTGTAACTAGATGGGGGAGGGTCCAGCGGTGGAGGAATGTTCAGACTGTTGAATATATTCGTGTGGCTGATATTCTTCATGTTACGGGCATTGACGATTCTTCGCTACAAGGCTACAACATCGAACCTGTTAAGTTATATTTGTTCAAAGAAGAATCTGCTCCTAACGTTCATCAATCGTCAGCACCATGGTCCATATCTCAATGCGACCGTGGATATGCGGCCATGTTCCGGAGAGCCAGTGGCGGCGCTAGGGGATGGGGGAAGTGGATACGGATGAAAGAGCCTGAATCGAGCCGGAGCTGCACGGCCTCATCTCCTTGGAGCCGATGGTCTGGAAAATAGAGCGTCGAAGCCGATTCATGCCTGGCCGCTTGATGAAGTTGCGGGACGCGTGGCTTCCATCGATGTACGGTCTGCACGGAGCGCTACGCGCAGCCAGCCTGTACCTAATTTTTTTTCCAAATAAACACACTATGAAAACATGTCTAATCATAAATAGAATCTCATAAATATTGATGGCCTTTTGTACAATGATTTCGGGCATGCTAGCAACGACGACCCTTGAGCTGATTTACCCCTTTTTTATATATATAAAGTTTACCCTTTTTCGAGGACACATAGGAAGATTGCGCGTCAATTCATCAACAAGAGAAGAAACTATGCCTTTTTGCACACATCCTCAGGCCTCAGCTCATGTGGTTGTTGACCCATCGATATTGCCGATCGTGTGATGTGTCCAATGTGCTCCGCGCTCACTATCAAGCTCCATAATAAGTAGCTGACACTCCCACCCCAACTTGGCACACTAGAGAGTAGAGACCAGAACACAAGCTCAGCGTAGTGCCACTGCCACCGGCAACGGCAAGCCACAGGCTGACAGGAAAGGGGACAGGAGAAGAAGAAGATGAGCAGAGGAGGGAGCAGCGGGGGTGGCCGGAGCTCTCTCAGCTACCTCTTCGAGCCGGAGGAAACAACCATTCTATATCGCACTCACACGACGGCCAAATCCAACCAGGAAACCGAGAAGGCTCCAGCAGATACCAACAGCAGCAGTGTCAAGGATGACAACAAGGTGATCGGAACTTGCCTTCAAAACAAGGTGATCGGAACCGAAGCAGTTCATTCTCCTCCCAAGAGAGAAGTCTCCAATCCCATACTCTCGTCTCACAAACCTCCTTGCAACATCTACCATACCAGCCAGTTAAGCTACAACAACTCCGGGCTTCTTATCACTGTGAGTAATAATACGACTTCCATTTTTTCATAAAATTTATAAAACGTCTGCAGCTGCGTTTTTGGGATGATTGAACACATATGACACATCTAGATTGCAGGGTTCAGATATGGCATAACATGAGCTGCATGTATATGTTCGCTCCTTATATTATGTCCTTGTGTTTTAGGACCGACCTTCGACGAGGGTACGCTGTGCACCAGGAGGGGCGTCCTCGCTTGGGTTTCTGTTTGGAGAGGAGCATGAGAAATAGTAATAGACACCTCAGTCTAATCTACAAGAGAGTTTGGCTGCATGTGTATGCACCGCTACTGTTGGGTTTCATAACAGTTACTAGAACGGCGATCTGATTTACAGAGAGTGGCTGTAGATATATGCTAATATGCCTTCTTGTGCTTCGACAGTCTGTGTTCTGCTTTCTACCTCGTGTGTATATTTATGCACGTTCGTTTTTATTTTGGTCACAAATATTTGATGTAACTTTGTTGCTGTCCAGGTATAAGTCCTATATATATATGGAAAACTGAATGGGTATTTAAAAAAGCTAATACTCTCTTGGATCAGTCAGAGGAGATAAAGTGATACTTTAATTACATGCAGTTAATCAATCTAAACTATTATCATATAGTAGATTGTTTGTCCCTCCCAAAAGTAGTAATACTCCCTGTACGGTTTTTATGTTTTATATGCTCCTAGGTTCTAATTTGTTGGTGAGATATTTTGTTTTTCTTGGGTTATATTATATGAAATAACATATGCTATGAAGCTAAAAGGAATGCAAACAAAACCAAACTGGATTTTGATCTAATTTAAGTTTTCCAAAAGTAAATAAATTAAATCCATGCAACTAGATACAATTTGAGAGAGAGAGAGAGAGAGAGAGAGAGAGAGAGAGAGGTACTCTATTTCAGAAAGTCCAAGGTACGGTCATTTGAAAATATCTTGTTAATTACTACTAAGAACAAAAAACTGGGCAAAATGGAAATAAGTTTCGATCATTTGGTGGTAGCCCACTTGTCTCTTGAGGGGTTTCGTTTTGTTTGGAACATAAGGTTTTTATACATAATCTCAAATATAAACTACGACTTAGCAAACCATAGGTTCCATGCCAGTTGTTCTATGTGGCACTGAACCTTCTTATCGCAAAGATGTAAACTGCTCTTTTGTTTTGTTGCCAATGTCATTCAAATGAAGTAAGAGCCGGAGCATGAGCAAATGGAAGAGGAGGACAAGGTGTAGCCAATTGAACCGGTTGGAATTTTCATGTAAATTTTAGCATATTTGCAATTTCTATAACCTTCAAAACAAAAAAGGACACAAAAAATCTACTCAGAGCGATTATGCCAAAATGAACATCAAAGAATGACCTTCTGATGCCAAGGGTTTTCTTTTTTATGGCTTGTCAGTCTACCATAACCGATAATATGCTTGCTAAAATCAACAAAATAAGTCGAATAAGACAATGATATTCATCCTATGAAAACAAGACTTTTAGTGGTAGGTCCACCGACGGTATAGAGTCTCAATTTTTCGGTAAGAACCCGCTATCATGACAGTTTTGGTAGATTGAGAAGTCTACCACACTGGTTGAGTTGTCGGTTGCGGTAAGAAGCTATGCACAACCACTCATCTTTTTTTATCTAATGTGTAACACAGTGTTTTTCCATGAGACTAAAGACAGGAAAAATGTTTTAGCAACCGTCTAAATTAAATTAATTTTTAGAGTTGTCCTAAGCAAACTATTTTAATTTTGAACAAATCTATAGAAAATAGCACCAATATTTATAACACCAAATAAATATTATTAGATATATCATGAAATATAATTTATATAACATATTTGTTTAGTTTCATATATCTTACCTTTTATGTAAAGTTGCACAAAATAGGTGATTCTAGAAATTGACTTACGTGGAAGTGTATAAACTAAATTCACTCCTCTTTTTTTTACAGAAACTAAATTCATCACTCATCTAACAAGGCCAACTTTACCGCTAACTGGACCTATCTTGGGCCAAACGGCAGTGTCTCGGTCCTAGCCCGGTCCGATGAAGCTGATTGAGTGCAAACTAGGTGGCTTGGTGGTGGTGGTCCAGCCACATCCACACGGCCATAAACCTTAGGCCCACTGGACTAAGTTCATTGCGCCAGTGCCGCAGCTTCCCCTTCATTTGTTTCGTGTCGTCGAAAGTGTCGCAGATGTGGACACCTCATAGTTGAGGTCTATGATAATTACCGAATCTCAGCTGATGCCGAATTGTGGGTCGCATTATTATTTGATGCATACAGCAAAAGAGCACTCCGTGTCAGCGACAGAAGAGCAGGGGAAGGATCTCCATCGCAATTCAGAAGCGCGACCGCCCTTCGTTCTGCACCGTCCAGTCTGATTCTGTCCCGAGTCTTTTTGTTCTCCCTGATTTTCTTCGTTCTGCACCTTTTCGGACCCAATTCGTGGCGGCGGAAACCTGCGAAGGCCTGGGGACAGAATCCGGCTGACACAACGGCGAGAGCTCTCTCGTTGTCGTGGATTGCCGGCCGGCCGTCCACGGGAGTCGGGAGGAGGGAAGGGCCGGCGAGGCGAGAGCGTGTCGCCGCCTTCGGCCACACAACACCTCACAGGCGATGGTACTGTACACGGCGCAAAACTACAAAACTGACCGGCCGGATCCTGCTGGCCCTGAGCCCCTGACCGTGCGAGTGTGGTGCTGGGCTGCTACTACCTGCTGGGTGCTGGTAATCTGCACTTGGTACATGCGACGATTAGTCAGCCGTCACACAACGTGTGGTCGTGTGGGAGAGGAATGCTTTCGTTTGATTATTATCTGGATAGATTTCACGGCTGCCCAAGTCTGCAAAATGATTTTAACTCGACGTCTCGACATGCTTATATCCACTGAATTGGTGATGGAACTTCAACAAGGATTTGGCATGATCGCTGGATTTCGAATCATTTTTGTGGTAAACCGATCACTGAAGAATAAAGTGAACTGGTTACTATGGTGTCTGACTTAATAACACCGAGTGGTGGTTGGAATGTGGATTTGATTAAACAGGTGTTTGTGGATGTAGACACTCATGCTATCTTGAGTATACCCCTGAGGGGAAAAGGGGAGGATGTCTGGGCATGGGAACCAGAGAGAAGTGGTCTGTACACGGTTAAATCGGGCTACAGACTGCTCTACGATGATCAGTGCCGACAAATGGAGGAATACACAGCTTCTCCTTCAGGTGACATTACTTGGTCACGGATTTGGAAAATTAGCGCTCTACTGAAAGTGCAGGTGTTTTGGTGGAGAGTGGCGAATGGATTTCTTCCAACCCGTGGTGAGTTGCATCGCAGACATATTGAGCCTATACCGTTCTGTGAAGTTTGTGGGGCAGAAAATGAATCGATCAAGCATGCCTTACTAGACTGTACGGTGGCAAAAGTTTTTTGGGATCAGGTTAAAACCTATACGGGAGTGAAGATTCCCAACCTGCATCCAGTAACTTGGGCTCAGGATATTGTGGATCCAAAAGTGATTGCAGCCAAAAAATCAGGCATTATTTTGTGTGATATGTGGTCTGTTTGGATGGCAAGGAACAAATATAGGCATGGAGAAGAAGGTGTGCCAGTGCAGGTAGCTGCTCGATGGGCAATTGATACAGCCTTTGATCTATGGCAGCTCACTCATCCAATCAAAGAACCAGCAGCTCTGAGCCATCCAAGATCCTGGCAAGCACCAGAGCGGGAATGGGTCAAATGTAATGTTGATGTTGCCTTCTATGCTGGGAATGGAACGGTGTCTTCAGGAGTGGTGCTTGGAGATCACGAAGGAAGGACGTGTGGAGGTAAAGATTGCTGGTATGATCACTGCCTAAATGCTTTAACTGTGGAAGCAATGGCATGTCGGAACGGCCTGCTATATGCATTGCAAAGAGGAGTACAGAGGTTGAAGATGGAGTCCGATTGCCAAATTTTGGTCCAGCTGTGGAATAATTGTGCAAACCAAAAATCAGAGATTGATCCTTTGCTGAAGCAGATGGTCGACATTAGTCAGAGCTTCGAAGCTTTTGATTTATCGTTTATTCATAGAGATTGTAATAAATTAGCTCATGAGTGTGCTCGTCTAATTTTCCAGGATAACCAAGTGGAGGAGTGGCTGATAACTCCACCTGGCCTAAGGGAAATTGTAATTTCCGATTGTAACGTGGCTCATGGCTAATATACGAAGCTCCGGCTTTTCCAAAAAGAAGAAGAAGAAGAAGACATGCTTATATGCATGCAGAATTAACAAACTGACTGAATCATCGGTCGGCAGGAGCTCAGATTTACCAGTGACATGGACCGTTGTGAGCCAGTGAGAACCTGATTCCAATTCCTGAATTCCACCACTTCTTCGTAGACGCGTGACGCGTGACGCGTCGCAAAGCGAGCCTCTGGGAGACTCGAGAGGTCTTAAGTAGCGTGCATCTGGTCAGGTCTCCCGTCCTGTCTCCTTTCACACACACTTGACACTCCCCCACACCGCTCCCGGCTCTCTCCCGCTCCACTCTCGGTCCATCCATTCCATCCCCGGAAAGTGCAAGCACGGGCCCATGGCCGCCGGTCTATCCGGCGCCGCGATGACCGGCTTCGTCTCCAAGAACCCGCTGCTCGCGGCCGCGGCGCGTCGCAGGGCGCCTCCCCTCGCCAGGCGCGCCCTGCCGTTCTCGCCGCTCACCACCAGGGCCCCGCGCAGCCGTGGGCTCGGGACCGTCACGTGCTTCGTGCCGCAGGACACGGAGGAGCACGCGGCGGCCCCGGCCCCGGCCCCGGCTGCAGCTGCTCCCGTTCCGGTGCCTGAGACGGCTCTGGACGAGGAGGCCAGGGCCGCGGCGGCGCGGCGCATCGCGGAGAAGAAGGCGCGGAAGCGGTCCGAGCGGCGGACGTACCTGGTGGCCGCCGTGATGTCCAGCCTCGGGGTCACGTCCATGGCCGTCGCCGCCGTGTACTATCGCTTCAGCTGGCAAATGGAGGTAACTTTATTACTTTCTACTGCTATTTCTTGTTGCTAGTAGTAGTGCTTGCTAGTGCTAGGCGTAGAGTAGAACAGAGAAGTTTGTGGTCAGGACGTGGCCCACAATGCTGGAATTTTACGCCTCCGTTCCGTGCACTGCAGGGCGGCGAGGTGCCGGTGAGCGAGATGTTGGGCACGTTTGCGCTCTCCGTCGGCGCGGCGGTAAGCGGCGCTCCGGGTTTGGCTCCTCTAAGCTCCAACCATTTTCCTGACGCGAAATCCGGCTGATTTCCCAACGCTTTTGCGCGTGCAGGTCGGGATGGAGTTCTGGGCGCGGTGGGCGCACCGGGCGCTGTGGCACGCCTCCCTGTGGCACATGCACGAGTCGCACCACCGGCCGCGCGACGGCCCCTTCGAGCTCAACGACGTGTTCGCCATCGTCAACGCCGTGCCGGCCATCTCCCTCCTCGCCTACGGCTTCTTCCACCGCGGCCTCGTGCCCGGCCTATGCTTCGGCGCGGTAAGCCACTAGTGCCAGTCTCTCGTTGTGTTGTGTGATGTGATTTGTGTCTGTCTGGTTCGTTAGTTGGTTGGGCCCACCACCTTTCTGAGCTGCTGCCTGCTGCCTGGTATGGTAGCCACGGTGGCGTCAGCCCCAGATCCGACTGTGATCTCACCCTCCACGTGTCCTCCTCCCACAGGGCCTCGGGATTACGATGTTCGGCATGGCCTACATGTTCGTCCACGACGGCCTGGTCCACCGCCGCTTCCCGGTGGGTCCCATCGCCAACGTGCCCTACTTCCGCCGAGTGGCTGCCGCTCACAAGGTACGCACGCACGACGGCGACGAGGCCAGCTATCGACCTCTCGCTCGTGCCTTCCTTGTACTGTAGCACTCTCCTCAACCGTCTCGAAACTTCTGTAGCATCCATCTACCGTACTTTCTACTGGCCAGTACTCCAGTAAGATACCGACCTGAGCTGATATTTTTACCGCCCTTTTTACGCGCTCCTCTCGTGTGGCTGCGCTACTCGTACTCGGCGATGTCGCGAGCAGATACACCACATGGACAAGTTCGAGGGCGTCCCGTATGGGCTCTTCCTGGACCAAAGGTGAGCGAGTGGTTCCCCTTCCTTTGTCCTCGCCTTGCCTGTGACTGCTGCCGTCCGCTGACGTCTCAGCCGCTTCTGCTTGTGGCTGTGGTTGCAGGAGCTGGAGGAGGTTGGTGGCCTGGACGAGCTGGAAAAGGAGCTCGCGCGAATCAGCCGGGCCATCTGACGGATTCGCCCGGATTCCGGCGCGGCGAGCTCCGCTCCGCTCCGTGGTTTTTTGTTTTTGGTCGCTTTTGTTGGTTTCATTGTCGGTACGGGATTCGATTTGGATGGCACGGGCGTAGATGTTGCATTGTTTGTCCTGCATTTCCAGTATATGGTGGTCTGGGGTCGGAGGCACAGTTCGTACATGGAGATGTCCGGTGCCATGGAATTTCTTTTCTTTTTTCTTTTTTGGCTGCCATTGTCACGTCGGCGCTAGCGTCTATTTGTGGAGACGTCGCACGTTCTGGTCCCCTGTACTACTATTGTTCTTATGGCTAGGAATCTGTGTATAAACTTGTAGAGACATGCTATGAACCACCTCAATGAAGCTAAAAATTCAGTGGTTGGAAACAGCGCTGAAAATTCAGAAGCTCCCTACTTTCACATTCAGAAACGCTGGCGTGGAAGAGGGTTTTCATTCCCAAAATCCCATAGTACATAGTCTACGTACTGTACTGGAGATGTATATGTTTCGTAGTAGGTTCCACAAACTATAATATAATACTAGTCCATCGGCATCGATTTTTTTTGTTGAAATTTTTGAATGTGTTAGTTAACCATCAGTAGTTGTTTACTAAAACTGGTAAATTTTGAGAGATCCCCGGGCCTTGCTGCAGGAATTGCGGGACAATTTGAGGTTAATGCTGGACAATTTGCCAAATATTGAAGTGAATTTTTAGACAACCATTAAGCCCAGCCCACGTTGTCAAAAAGGAATGTCTATCAAGAAATTGAGAAATTTCCAAATTAAATGATATAAGTGACTTTTAAAAAGGGTTATTACAAAATGTGATAGCAATGCCAAAAAGGGATATGGGATATGGGTATGAGAACGATATTATTTTACCGTAGTGATAAACCAACTTTTTTTTTTGACCGGAGATCCGTGACTTAGAATTTAAGAAAAAAAAACATGCTATCGGTTAACGGAGGACAATAATCTAGAGAAACATTTCACTACGATTCATCGAGGCTGCATTTGGCGGTGCTTAACAGTTACACAGCTCCGTCTGCTACCGTGGAGGGATCGAGAAGCTGAAGCTGAAGTAGTCGATCGGTGAACGAAAAAAAAAACTAGATCAATCAAACACTCTACTCAGCTTTTATTTAGGGATAACTAACATTCTCCACATTTCGCGCACTATATTTTATTTTTGTACATACAGATACAGTATAATACTCTACTTTGTACCGAGCGGCTGTCCGGCTCAAGCGTGCGCCACTGCCTACGTCAATTGCATGAGCTGACGAGCATGAAGCCCATGGCGCAGCCGGCGCTCGGCGACACCTGGCTTGGAGCAAAACTTATACTAATGCACGCGCGCTGCTCGCTGGTTCAACTAGATTGTGGAAGCGGCATGTGTCCGCCGCGTCATCAGAAATTCGGAGCCGAATGATAGGAGGCTTCAGATTGTTACATATTCCACGGCCGCGTCACATTCCGCAAGATCCCTCGTGCGATAAGGAATTCATATTAATCCCGGTCGAAATCAAAGACTGAAAGACGTACAGGCTTGTTTAACAGCTCACTTTTGGCTGTCCGATCCGTGACAAAGACCATGAACTTCCTGGCAGATGCAATGCAAGACGAAGCGAGTTGGGCGATCGACTAGATAGAAAACAGATCGTGCGCTGTGCTCAGCGCCTCAGCAAATGATTATGTGGAGACGGACGGTGACGAAGGAACGTGCCTGCCAGGAGGTTTTAGCGATGAGGACGACGGCCAATTTTTCAATTTGGTGACGAGGAAAGCAGCAGGTTCGGTTTGATTGATGTTTGGCCGGAGTGCCAATCCGGAGGCTTGTTGTGCCTGCGTGGCGACTGCACGGGCATGCCTAGATCGACGACATGGTAGTTGGCCATGGGCTGATAGGGTCCACGATAAGGCCCATCAACCCTGTTTTTTTTTTCAAGTTAGCGTAGGGCACAAAAGTTGTGTTGTTTTTTCCAAATTGTGCGATCTAATCTAAATTTTACTACCTAACCTGGAATCCATGATTAGGTTTTTAAATTCTGAATCTCTTTTTTTACTATATAAACCTCCACGATTCATTGGATTTTGAGACTCCGATAATTCTTTGGTGCTGCACAAAATGCCTAAGGGCGCGTTTGCGAGGGTGTACCTCGCCAACCTGGTCGGCTGGGCTGAGCATGGCTGGCTAGAGGCCGATTCAAATGGTACAACTGAGTTTGTTTGTGTCCATGTTCTTGGGGAGCCGAGCTGAGACGAGACTGTGTTTGTTTGCTCGTATTGGCGTGAATAGAAGAGGATTAGTGTGCGAGATAACAGCTGCAACGCTCAAAGGAGCTAGAACGAGCCGAGGCGTAGAAAAACGGCCGATTTCAGCGTATCCCAGGAGCCACCCTTTTTGCTGCTTTGTGCACCGTGCGAGCCGAGCTCCCCAGCAGCCAGACGATGCAAACACGGGAAGTTACAGCCCAGGGGCGCAGCCGGGCTGTGCGGCCACCCCGCAAACGCCCTAAATGACCACTGCGTATACGTCCAGGAAACAATGGGCTATTCTAAAAACTAATGAACACTAACTGTAGAGCACCAACCGATGGTCATGTATGAATGTAACTTACGCTGTCCTCATGAACTATGCTAATCAGAGATATATAGGGTCGTTTGAGTACGTACAGCTTAGCTTAGTCAGTACCGACACCAATGCCCAATGCAGCTCACGTACCTGTTCCATTGTCAGTCTCACACTATGTATCATCTCCCTTTTGCCTTTTCCTTTGCGGATTCAAGCCGGCCCACCAGCAAGCTAAAATTGGATCTAAGGCCCATTTTTCTTTGGAAACTGGCCCACGTACTCCCACCTCACCCGTCGTCGTCGAGCCACGGAGGTGAATAGGTGATGTTTCTGGACTTTGGTGCTCGACGCGAGAAGTTTCCAGAGCGCTCGCCGCTCGTCGCTCGGCCGCTCGCCGATCGACTTCGACTTCAAGTGAACGATCAGAGCCAAGCAGCGCATCTGTTCTCCCTTCTCTTCCTCTCCTAAGCAACCATCAGTCCATCGTTCGCGCGAATTAACCGCCCGGTGATCGGGATTCAAGGTATGTCTTGCTGACCATCGGGATCTCTGTCGCCCCCCCCCCCCCCCCCCCCCCCCCCCCCCCCCCCGAAAAGGCTTTCACGGATCGTCTAGCTTGCGAACTGAAGCTTCTCTGTTTAGCTACAAAACCGTTGATTGGGTTTCGTAATTCCGTTGATGCGTAGCAAACTATACTGCAGAAACAAATTCGATTCACTAATCCTTTTCATGGCTTGATGGGCTGCATTGCCATATGCAATTTGTACTTTTGTAGAATCCCAAGATCGAGGAGCCAAACACTTTTCAGGTTATGCAATTGAACAGCCGCTAATATTAATCAAATAGAAACAGAGCAAGTTGTGAAAAATTACACCTAGGTCTAACTGCATTGCAAACCTTATTTAGGATGAACAATGGGGATTTATCTGTACAGTAAAAAAATTGACAAGCAAAATTACCTGTTTAACAAGTTTGGAGAAACTAAACTTTTTTGCTCCTCCATCTGAAGATTACTGGCTGCAGAATTGCGATCCGATGAGGGGCGCAGCGATGTTTTTGGTGCAGAGTGCAACCAAGGGCAAGCAAATCAAACCCGTCAACGGACTAGCAAGTATGGCAACTCCGTCCTCTAAATTTACTCAAGTTCGAACTGTTCAGTCCTTTTTCCTGATGAATGCCTGACATTTTCTTCTCCTGTTTGTTCTTTGAAAACCTTTATACAGGGATGATGACAGTTACTACTCCTCAGAAGCATGGGAACGAAAATACTTCCAGTGATTCTATCGTCGCGAAAGACGAAAACGTTGAGCCCCTGGTTGCCTTTAGCAGGCCACCTCCTTTGCCTCCAGTTCTTGGTCCCTTGGTCGTGCTCTCGTTTTTCGAAATGTCATCCGGTGATGAAGACAACAAATGAGTCAGGCACTGTTTAGTTTGCATCATCCCCTGTGGACATAAGGTTCGCATGAGGGGGCTGATCTTCCCTGAGCAGCCCCATCAAGAGATCTAGGCCTTGTACAAACTATGTTGCATTGTTAGTTATCAATTAGTGACTTAACTGGTGACTACAACTCCGTTCCAAATTATAAAGCGTTTTGGTTTCTCAAATGCATGGATTTTGCTACGTACTTAGATATATACCATGTAAAGAGATAGTTAAATTAATGCATCTAGAAAACCTAAAATGAGGGAGTATTGTACTGTTGTAATCAGTAAGGAGTTCGGACTGAGACAAGATATTCATAGTTTTTGTCCCAGCGCATCGCACCTCCACGTGTCTTAATATGTTTAGTTAAAACCTTAGTTTAAGTTATGATCTCTCTTACTATGTAATCCATGTCTGGTGACATGAATCTAGATTTTTATCTTCTAATTTTGATCTTATCGGTGGTTGAAGGTGCATTCTGCATGTTCAGTTCAAACTATTGTGCTCAATGTATGTTATATTTGAAACTTCTTTGTATAGAAATAAGAATTCTAGATCATAGATTGCACTCTAAATTTAAAAATTATTTGAACCTGTATCATGTCGCTCAAGATTGTCGCTGAAGCTAAATGAGATCCTACAGCATTAACTGTAGAAGTTTATTGATATTTAAACCAAATAATCACTATTTATTCTAAAGGGACATAAAAAATCAAAAAGGCTATAACCACTTTTGGATTGAATTTACTCTAGATTGTGTGTAGTACTATCTTCATTCCAAATTATAAGTCATTAAAATTATTTTAAAGAGTCCAAACATCTTAAGTTTGACTGAAGTTATAGAAAAAACTACAAAGATTAATGACATTAAATCGATATGTTGTAAAAATATAACTAATGAAGAATCAAATGATGCTTATTTGATATTATAAATGTTATTATTTGTTTAGAATTGATGGAGTAAATTTGAAATGGCGGAAGTAAATTTGTTCAAACTTAAAATGTTTTGACTCTTTAGAAACATTGCAATGACTTATGAGTTATAATTCAGGATGAAGGCAATAGTACTCTTTTTCTATAAATAATAGAGTACCTACAATTATATTATCAACACACATATCCTGCCATAATGTTCCAATAAAAAATCATAAATTTGATAAAGTCACAACTTACATAATTTATTATCATGTGACATTAGTATAAAAAATTATGAACTGATTTAGATGTCACTTTTAAGGAAAGGTTATCTCAACTAGATATTTAGTATATGGATGATATATTTTAACGATATGCGTGTGTATTCTGATCTATGTGCGTTTACTTTTAAGTTGCTTTTTTACGTGTTAGTGGTTACTGGTTAGGGATAAAAATGGTACGAAAATATCTCAAACTAAACCACGTCGTTTTCTATTGATTCGATCGTATTTGTATTTTTGGACATATTCAAATTTGGTTTGAAATACGGAACACCAAATTATAAATCAGAACGTAAACGGTTTAGATGTTTTTTACTCTAGTTTTCTCCTGAATTTGAAATTGGTGCACTAGAAGTGCCTTAGAAAAATTGTATGTATTTATATGATCTCGGATCAAGATGATTTTATATAAAAATTACATCTCTTGACGAAATCTACAATTTTATAGTTTCTAGTTTTTTGTTCAAAAAGAATAAACAAAGTTTTAACAGTATATTAATCGTGTACAACCTTGTTCTCTTGAAAAATCATATTTTTTTATATGATGTCAAATGTAGATACTTTTTATAAAAAAAGTTATAGAATTTGTTAGTTTTTATATACTTTGTCATGCGCTTGTTAATTTTTGTGTGCTTGGTCCTACGGAGCAATATTCTATATTGATTTTTCATTAACCGGACGCGTTCGACATAATCTCGCTCAACTTAGTATGCTTTCGGAATTCTCGATATTCCGTAAGTTTGTGCTCGTTTTCGTGTCAGACTTTACCACTATTGCTTTCATTTTCGTATTTAAATGTAAAAGTAGAAAACGGCCGAGGGGTTTTCTACCATTTCCTTCCTTATTAGCAGTGATAGAAGTGAGTAATTATGACATCCGACCTTAAATGTGTTTTATAATAGTCGATGTTGCATTTTTGATATAGAATTGTGCGTTTTAGTGCCACTTTGATTGCTTAAGCCAAAATACCTTGTAATTTGATATAAAAACCTTCTAAAACATGTTTATGCATCCATCATAATTAGAGATGCAAGTGGGCTAGCCCACAAACCCACGTATAGGTTTATTTTTTACGGGTTCAAACGACAGCTTGTAAAATTAAACCTATATGTAGACTCATGGACTGCCGCTTTGTATCCCTAATCATAATGCTCTAGGAATTTTCAAGATATTTTAGGCTTTTTTTTCTAAATCTGGAGCTAAATCTAACTTTTTGAGCTTACAAAGTTTTTTTTATATATATTTAAATATTCTATTTGAATTTAACGCTATTTCTAGGATTTTTTCCAGACATTTTAGAAGTTTGGAGGCATTATGTGTGATATAAAAAATCTTAATAAAGTACTGTATTTATTAGAGAATTGAAATAAAAAGGGTAAAACCACATTCAACACATTCAAAACTAAAATAGAGAGAAGCTTAGGAGCTAAGATGTCTGGTTTTAGAGTCCAGGAAAATATTCAGATTACCATGATAGATTTTTATTGGATATTTAAAATGATAATTTAAATGTTTAATATTTAATGAGGTAGAATGGGACCTTTTCTTCTGCGAGAAGTTATTAGAAAAGAAATGCGTGGGAAGGCCCGTGCGGCTGCCTCTCCCTGGAGTTCTGGAACAAACAACGCCGGACTGGGGCTGCCGCCGTCTGCCGCAGGCCCGCGTGCGCTCTGTGTTTCTCTCTTCCGCCACCACCCCCTCTCTCTGGGCCTCCGCCGCCTCCGCCGCCCTACGCCAGGTGGCGAGGCGTTCGTCGGTCCTTTCGCCGGTGACGAACACCCACAGGTGTTCCCAGTTTCCCACCCTGCTGTGCGAAACCGAGCACCCAAACCCTAACTTAAAAGCTATTCGGCTATTTGATTGATGATCCCTACTAGGTACTAGCGTAGAGCTTTATTCAAAAAACTATCGGGTGTACACATCAATGTCGCTTTACTAGGTCCGCCCCTGAGTGGTTGGGGTGGCGGCACTAGTCCTTTCTCCTTAGCAGCTGGAGCTGTTCTGTATGCTGGGGCGTGATGGGTATGCTGTTTGAACCTAAACTTTTGGGTGATGTTTTTGTTTTGCGGCTGAATGGAATTGTGGTGGTTTCCCTCTGTAGTTTTTGTGTCCAGGCACTTGGTGTGGTAGTTATTTTTGGTGTTAGCTCAGTAGAAGTTAGAGTCCAATTTTAGGATGTGCCAACCACAGAATCTGTTGTTATTGTAGCCAGATTTTGTATCCCTTAGTTTATCAGCTTGACATCTTTGGATCCATGGAAGTGCTCAAGTGCAATTGCTATTAGAGAAATTTCAGGTGTATGCTTCTAAAAGTATTTGTAAGGACAGTGAAAATATAAGTGATGGGGAAATAGGGTTCATCCTTTGTTTGCCATTATTGCAAACAGTTTTGATATTTTCCTCAATTTGTAGAATAAATTTCATTTGCACAAAAAGAAAAACATCAGAAAACATATTAACGCTTTCATTATGTGGGCCTGTGAAACTTGCATATTAATTTGATTTCACATTTCAGGAAAAGAATTTTCTCGGCATCTTTCTGTTTCCAGAAATATTCGTGTCAAGTTTGTATTGAAGTACTATGTCAGGGATTGCAACAATTTGTCGTCGGTCATGTCGATCAGCTGCTAGTCAGACTCTAATGGAGACATATTTTGGCTCATCTGTATCTTCTGGTGCGCGGAGGTGGTTCAGGAGTGGCGCTAAGCACTCAAGAAAACCTGACTTTTCTGTTGCTAACCAGATTAAGGTGGTGGATTGGTATTCTGCAGTTAATGATGTGTCAAAGATCAGAAGGTTTTCACACCATATGGACACTAATTTGTTGATTGCTTCAAAGTCCAGACATGGTGCATTGCCAGGATTCTTAGGTGTTTCGAGCTTCCATCGTGGATACTCCTCAGATACTGGAATCAAGCCAGAAGCTTCGCAGAATGCTGTCTCTAATCTTCCTTCTACAGAAAGCTCTGAGGTTGGCACTGCAGGTGGCCGTGGGGGTTCATGGATTGAGATCTTGGATAATGCTCGCAAGTCTACTATAGATGCTACCACTGATGCAGGCAAGAAAGTCAAGGAGCTGACTGATGCAGTTGCACCTCATGTCCAGCAGTTATTTGATACATATCCAAATCTTGAAAAGGTAGTTGTTCCACTTGGCGGAACAATATGTGGTACAATGATGGCATGGTTGGTCATGCCTATCATTCTAAGGAGGCTTCACAAGTATGCATCACAAAGTCCTATAGCAGCACTTATGGGGAACTCAACCAAGAATGATGTTTCGTACCAAACTAGTCTCTGTTGTGCATTAGAGGATCCTGCGAAATAGCTGATCACATTCATGGCATTTTCAGAAATGTAGGTTTATATTTAACTTTATGAAAGAAATTTATCTTTTGTGTCCTGGTCCTCCTGGACTCCTGATAGTTGTGTTCTGCGCTAAAGATATTTTCTTCTGACATTTGCATTTTAGAGCTAATTGAATGTCAAGTTTATATCTTATTTTAGGAAAACTTATAGTGGTTTCAGTATTGCTATAGTCATTTTGTTCTTTTTCTGAAGAAGCTAGAGATATGCAACTACTGCTTACTAGAGTAAGCATTTTGAATATCGATGTTTCTTCAATGTTGTCTAAGTTCCATCACAATATATTGTTTTTTTACCTTGTTGATTCCTGTTTGTTTATTAATGCTGCCATGGCGGAGCACAAAATTTGTTTTTCCTCTACCATACCATGGTGTTACTAATTATGTTCTGGTGAAAAAGTGGTGCATATAACATTGTATTCTGGATGCTTATGTTTTGGTGGCTCTCTTCCATAGGGCCACACTTATTGCACCAAGCATATCAACTTATCTTCCACAGGCATGGAGGGGTGCATTTGTTCTGTCTTTTGTATGGTTCCTTCAGAGGTGGAAAACCAACTTCATCACTAATGCTATGGCCAAACCAGATGCCTCAAATGTTGACCGCGACAGGATTTCAGCATTTGATAAGGTTTCTTCATTGGGACTGATTGGACTAGGAGTAATGGGTCTTGCTGAAGCTTGTGGTGTAGCTGTTCAATCAATGTTAACTGTTGGCGGTGTGGGAGGTAATATACTAACTTTCACAAGTAAATTTCTTATTTACCGCTGGAATTTGCTAATTTAGCTAGATCTCTGGTATTCCATCCAATAGTGGTAATATACTAACTTTCACAAGTAAGATCTCTGGCCTTCCATCCAAAAGTGTGTCCATTTCACTGGCTGCACTGGTAAATCAAGAATTCAGGATTTTGTTACACTAACAATTCCTAGATCTTTTCAACTTAGAACACAGGAAACGTAAATAGCTTGATACGCCAATGTTCATGGGGACTATCAGATTTGCACCTTGGAAACACAAACACATTTGGAAAAGTCGGGTCCTGCTGCGCTGCAAGTTCTTCATTTGGCTTGCTATTGACAACAGATGTTGGACAGCTCATTGCCTTCCTAACAGAGGACTACCACATCTGGCAGCCTGCCCCCTCCGTGATCAAATGGATGAAACAATTCAGCACACCGTCGTCTCTTTGCATTCTTTGAAGGCAGGTTTTGGCAGTCATCTTCCAGAGTCTGGGTCTAATTGCTCGAGCGCCTGAACCTTCTGTCTCTCGTTTCTCTAGTTGGTAGTGCAATGCTATCAAGGGGCTACCTAGAGTCTTGAGAAAGACTCAATACTTTGATCATTCTGGTAGCCTGGGAAATTTGGAAACATAGGAATTCTTGTGTTTTTTGAAGGAGCTAGCCCATGTCCAGGCGGTGCTGCACGAAGTGGGAGAGAAATGTGTCCTTTGGTGCTCAGCGAACTCCTGTCTAGGTTGCTGCCCCCGGACCTTCTGTGGTCGAGGTCGTTTTATATTTCAGTTTTGTAATAGGTGCTATATTGTAAGGGGTTGGGTCATGGAGAGGCCTCTTGGTCTCTCCTTGTACTATTTTTTTCTTAATGAAATGTCACGCGACTGTCCTGCATTATTTGAGAAAAAAAAGTTGTGCTCGGGGAAATACTGTACTTGTGTTGCCCTTGTTTCTGAAAGAATCTCTTACTCAAGCACAATACATTTTAAGGAAACAATCCTTTTGTTTTCTTCCCCATTACAGACTTACAGTATTGCAATTAGTTACTGCAGAAGGAAAACAATAGCAGTTATGTCAGTACTATGAGTTTTGACTCCTATATAGCTATATGGGCAAAATGCAAAAATAGTGGTTTAAATTTTTTTGTTGAGCAGCCTGCAAGTAATATTATATGCACGCTGACTGCTCTGTATAATTATCCTGTTATTTTTTACTGGAGTAGATAATACTTTTATTTTTTTTAGCAGTACTGAAATTATCTTGTGTTTCTTATACTTCAGGTGTTGCTACTGCTTTTGCTGCTAGAGATGTCCTTGGTAACATTCTGAGTGGGTTCTCCTTGCAGTTTTCTAAGCCATTCTCAGTTAACGACTACATAAAGGTACCTTCATATTTATTTGATGTCTTTTTTATTTGACACTAGCTGAAACGATGGATTCATAAGTTCTAAATTTCATTCATTTCACTTGCGGACAGTGTGGAACTATGGATAAAATATTCAATTCTTGTTTCATGATATATGTTGGTAATAATAACAAGATGATTTGTGCTGTGACTCGCAAGTACTGTGAGATTCTCAAGCAATTATTTGTGTGATAGTGGAGTAAAAAGATGTGTTGTAATTTTTAAAGGATGAGAAAAGAAGGAATATTACTAGTCAACGGAATGATTTCCTGATTTCAGGACAAGCCATTGCTCGTTGCTAGGATGTGTTCGTCTTAAACATACTTTGCTTGGAGGATTATGTAAACTGCAATTCAGTTCTTATTGAGATAAAGCATACTCCATTCCAAATTATAAGACATCCCAAGAGTCTTGGAGGGTCAAAGCATCTCAAATTTGACCAAAATTATAAAGATTTATGATATCAAATATGTGTATTCTGAAAATATAATTGATGAAGAATCTAATGATACTTAGTTGACATCATAAATATTATTATATTATCACATAAGTTTGGTCAAACTTGAGATGCTTTGACTCTCCAACATTCTTGGAATGTCTTATAATTTGGGATGGAGGGAGTAGTTAGTAAGCATCCAAACTGAAAATTCATAAAGATGTCTCAACCTAATGGATGCCCACTGATGGTTACTGGTTAGTAAGGGGCTTTATAAGAAGAAAACATAGATGTGGGGAACTATTGAACTAATTGTGAGCATACAAGATGTTGTATGCTTTTCCTAAATTGCTAGTCTGATTAATGCTTCTCATGTGTTTATGCTTTGAGCACATGTTAGTATATATGCATGAGAAATTTTAAGAAACATCATTCTTCCTTCTTGTGTTTGCAAACAATAATAAATGATCAATTTGGACTGGTGATACTAATATTCCATCCCTTTTTAGGATCTCACTATGTTCTATAGTTGCAGACTCGCATTTGCTAATAGGACCTTTTGCATTTTAGGCTGGGCAAATAGAAGGTAAGGTGGTTGAAATTGGACTCACTTCTACTTCATTGATCAATCCAGAGAAGCTCCCTGTCATAGTACCCAACTCTTTGTTCTCAAGTCAGGTATGGCAACAGTTTCTATTACTAGATATTTCTTGAATTTTAAAAACACGTGTGTGGACAAAGATGCCCATCATTGCACATGCTGTCATATACAAATTAGTCCTTTGTGCCTACATGGCGGCTTACAAGTTATGGAATATACAGTAATGCATATTTGTTATGCCATTTTTACATGTGTGCATTTTCTTATCCTAATTTTGCTGTGTGCATTATCTTGTATATATAGTAAATGTAATGCTATCATGCAATGAAGAAATTATGGACTAACCGTACTTGGGATATTGGCACCTGAATTTATTGAGTTCATACAATAATCACTATAAGACCATAACGGGGCCCCAAATGTGCACATTGTTAGGGCGTGTTTGGATCGGAACCTCCGAACCTGAGCCAGGCAGCACATCCAGCCACAGGCGTACAAAATCGAACACCTAAGCGAACTGCCTGGACCAGGCAGTGCCTGCTAGGAACCAAGCAAACAGGTCCTCCAGCATATGCGTCTGTTCTATAAACATGATAATGATTTGCTCTACCAGCCAAGGTTCATGAATCACTGTTGAGCCAGTAATGTGTTTTAACTGCAAAAGCCACTTACAATCAAAAAAAAAAAAACTGCAAAAGCCACTTACATTTTTTTCTAGTTAAATTTGAATTTAGGTTTTTTGAAAACTGATTTTAGAGTTCTAGTTGGAAACTTAGAATTCACGACTGCTAACTCCACTCCTAGTTGGAAACTTACAATAGCATAGGAATTTTGTATGATTTATGATTTATATTCTTTGAAATATTTGGAAAGGGTTTTTCTAGTTGAAGTTTGAGGAAACATAAATATTGCGTCAAATGCTTTTCTGTTGATTGAAAATTTTCTGGAAATTCATTCAGTTATAACATATTCAGAATGATGCCACGAGGATTTATTCTGCTGTGTTCCTTGTTCTTTGGCATGATTGGTAGGGGTTGTACCTTGTATAATGACATGGTATTCTAAATACTTGCAGATGATAGTTAACAGATCACGAGCTAATTGGCGAGCTAGTGTGACAAAGATTCCTATACGAATTGAGGATATTGAGAAGGTTCCTTCTGCATCAGAGGAGATAAAGAATATGTTAACGTCCAACCCAAATGTGTCCTTTGATAGTGATGTTCCTTACTGCTATCTCTCAAGATTGGAAAGTTCATATGGAGAGCTCACCATTGGATGCAACCTAAAAAATATGGTATGTTTGATTTATTCTACTAAAGTTTTGCTGCTGTACCTATTTGCTCCTAATGGATTTAGTGCCGCATTAGCATGGTTTTATAGTCTTTCATGTTACCTCCTTAAGCACGTGTCAAAAGTTTAGTAAGACAATATGAACATATTATTACACATGTCACTTTAGTATGTTGTTCTAATAAAGATAATTATGTTTGGAGTTAAAATTGTTTAACTAAATACGTTCTTGAAACACACTTTTTCTTTTTGCATCATAGTAGGGATTATGACTTGTTACTGTTGGTTATCATGACAATGGTAGGTTTGGGCATAAAACTATGTTAGCTTGTTACTACTAATTCACTGCAAGGTTGGAATAGTCATTTCCTCTTTGAAGCCTAACACACATATTCTGTATGGTTTACAGAGAAAAGATGAGTGGCTATCTGCCCAACAAGAAATTCTTTTGGGAGCGGCTAGAATTATCAAGTCACATGGCATCGAATTGGGAAGCACCATGCAGTGCTGTTGATTCACGCTTCCGGGACTTTTAAGTAGGGTAAGTACACCAATGTTTGGCTCTTTTAACTTGTAGATGCATAACTGCTATACTAAAAAGCCATAAAGCCTTAAGCTCTATCAAGTTACTCACTGGCGGAGCTACGCTTGGGCCATACTGGGCTGTGGCCCCCCCTTGCCTCCGTATCTTTTAGGAGCGTATATGCTCATTCAACCCAAACAGCACACTAGCACAACACGTCAACGCTTGGAAGCCGTAGTTCTGTATGCCTCTAGGAGACCGTCATCCGGCCGCCTTCTGCCATTCTACGTCTGCGAGGCGGGAGCGGCGAGCCAGCGCCACAGCGGCGAGTCACTGACCGGCAAGCCAGCGAGGCGGTGCCATGGCGGGGCCTGCTGTCCTGGACGGCCGGCCGTCGACCAGCAGGCTGCAGGCAGCAGCTAGCATCACCTCCGGTCCTCTGTATCTGCCCTCTGTAATTGTAGGTCTAATTGACAAATTGCCCCCCCTCCCTAACGTCTTGATTCTGGCTCCGCCACTGAAGTTACTCCCTCCGTTCCAAATTATAAGACATTTTGACTTTTCTAGATACATAGCTTTTGCTATGCATTTAGATATACACTATGTTTAGATACGTAGCAAAAGCAATGTATGTAGAAAAGTCAAAACGTCTTATAATTTGGAAAGGAAGGAGCAAGTTACATGCAGTCTGTTCATTTGGCCGTTTTTTGGCTGATAAGCTGCGGCTGATGCTGTTTTTGCTGTTTTTCTGTGAGACAAAAACACTGTTTCGGTGGCTGATAACCCGGCTGATAAGCCAAGCGAACAGGGTGTAAGATTTCTTCTTTGGTCCCTAGGTTAAGTATAATTTTTTCAGTTAAAGTTTGTGCCGAACCATGAGAGCATTGTATGGTTCGTGGTTTTCCTAGTTGTCACAAACTTTTGCAACGGCTATTGAATAGTTTGCTTGTTGGTTCATTGTAACCTGCATGCTAAAGACATCCTTGCATTTTAGCCATTTTTGTCTCGAAGAGAACATCTTTGATTAATCATTACCAGCCTTTTGTGTATATCTTCACTTTCTCACTTTTTATGACGAGGGGGTTGCATTCATTGGCAGGTAAATACCTTTTAAGCCTGCAGAAGTCTTGAACTATACATACAGACGACACCGAGAAGTTTTGCTTAGGGGTGCGAAGGTAAAGACGTCAGTGTTTTATGTCTTCACAGACCATCGACGCCTACTACCGATACTATTTTGTTACTGCCAGTTCCTTTGGAACTAAGGCCTAACTCCCTTTTGTGGTCCTCCATTTTTGTTGGTGCTTGGATCTGTTTTCTGGGGAGCTTCGTTATCGAATGTATACTGGTGAACGTTTGCTCCACGCGCCGTGTGGATGAACCGGGAGCATATTATTGCTCATCTCTTTGAAAATATTGGGTTTTAACCTCGAATTTTAAGTGTTTGACATAGTACCTCAACTGTCTAGCCTGATAGTCGACCATCTCAAAGCAATTGGTGTTTGGCAGTCCATTTTTGACGACTTGCATGCCCCAGGATAGATTTTATGCTGTTTTACTATGCTGAACGGAGAGTACTGCCAGCCTGCCATGATCAAGCTATTTCTACTGTTTTACTTTCATTTTTTCTTTAATTCTCGGAACACACTATGCCGGCACGTATACCATCTTAGACACAAAAATTGTGGCGTGGTCGCAGTGCTCCCCAAACTTTGTGTCGTCGATAATGCGGGACACGCTTCGTTACACAGTAACATTCCGTGATTGTTTTCGTGCAGTGCTCTGTTTTGGTTGACAAAAAAATGTGGTAGAATATTTCCAGCTACTATTAGTGACAGACCAATGAGGCCAAGAGGTTTGGTGAGTAAAGCTAAGTACTGTTCTTTGGGGAATTGATTCTGTCTGCAAGTATCCCATAATTGCCCGAGCACACGCATCTAGAACTCGGTCTAGATTGAGAAATAAAGGAGTAAAGGGATCTAGTTCAAACAAAATCTCTGGGAATTAGTGGCATTGGCTGCATAAAGGAAAAAGGGATCCAGTTCAAACAAAATCTCTGGAATCTTGTGGGCATTGCCTGATTCTTTTCGTATCGTTTCTATGAGCTAAATATTGGCAATTTGGAACCAATATCGGTGAGGCTATATATTTATTTTCGCCATCACGTAGTACGAGATTAGGACGTCGGCATGGAAACACCCTTTTCCTGCCCATGTGCGTATGCTGATTCCAGCTTTGCTTTCGAAAACTAAACACATAAAATTACGTACTGCCTGCAACCTGCGCGTTATGCCGCGAACAGACCGTCGCATGGCCGTGTTGTAGAGCTGTCACCAGTTGAGGCTGCCATCAATGAGCATTTACAACCCTGCAGCTGATGGTTCGGGGCAGTCAATGAACATTATAGATTTGATGAAGTGAAGCATGGAGCCGATAAATGCGGTCTCCCATTTCGCCAGAACGCCGAAAATGGCACCGAGGCACACACTGGCGGGCTGTACCGAGATTTGCCGAAACGAAGCAGAAATGGACACGGGGCGGATCTGATTTCAGCCTGTACTCACAAGCAGCCTCCAGAGGCCCAGACCAGGACAGATTTCGTGTAGCCACTCCACGCCATGCCCCATGCCCCATGCCTGCGATGACGAGTGATGGCTGCCCTGCTCGCGCAGATGCCTAGGCCTAACCACGCTTTGACAATAACCCCACTGCTGCGATACTGCGAGTGCGACACTGGCTCACAGTGACCGTCTGATCTGCCCCCGTGCCACGCCTCTGTCAAGTCTAACACTAACATCAATGCGTAGACCACCACCGTAGCCGTTGGGCGTGAGGGCAGCGTGTTGACTCGCCGTCGCCATGGCGGAGCGAACGGCCAAAACTTCGAGTCCTGGCCTTCTGGCGTTTTGCAAACTGTAGTTACGCTAACATGCCCGTGAGGCACAAAGCGCAATGGAAAAGAGAAGCTTGAAATGAATCTAGTTCATGCCCTCCAGGAAGAATGGGTTCGTACAAGAAAAGAAGAAGAAAAGAATCTTCCCGTCATGCTCCTGCATACGCCTGGGGGACTGCAAATCATGTTACATCGCATCAGTGACACATTTATTTACAGATGAAACATCGGAGTATCAGATTTTTATATCAGCACTAAGTATAAGATTTTGTAAAAGTTACATCTTGGCATTGCAGTATCAGATTTTTTTTGCCAAGATTTTGTTCGACCTGGATCAATAAATAAAATGGGAGAACACTGCACCGAGATAAATAAGGGTTTGTTTGGAACGCGGAATTTTTTCGTGTTCCTGTACTTTTTCCTATAAAAATGAACTAATTCTTATGAAATTCCTGCGTTCCAAACAAGCCTTAAATAGCTCAGATCAGACATCTACAGTAAACCTGGGCCTGACTACATGGGAGAAAATTGAAGGTATCCGTTCAGATCGTTGTGTTGATAATGTAATGGGCATAATGACAGCCACATCCAGTCACCATGGTGAACAATGTGCTAATCACCATGCAGAATTTCTCTTAGAATTTATTAATATGATTCTAAGGCTGCTGTGGACGACAGAAAATAGCATACCAGGAATAGCTGGTGGTGATCCCTGAGGCCCATAGCCGAGCTTTGAAGGAATACCTAGAAAGTAAAAGGACACTTTTGTGGGACAAATTTTATTAGTCTAAATGGACACTCTTTGCAGGACGGAGGAAATACTCCGTTGTAAAGTAGTAGTACAAATGCGCAATATGAATATTCGCGAACAATACCACAAGATTTTTTGCTAGTATCTTGGTACCCACTTCCCGACATGAATAATTAAGTAGATAAAACAAAAAAAAGGAAATAGATAACATGATTTGGCAAACGTACACGAAGTTCCAGATTTGGCTATGCTACTATTAGTTCACACCTTCAATTCACTTATTTCATAATGATCTTGGCGTCTGAGTTCAGTTCCAGATTTGCCCCTCTTCACTTATTTCATAGTCATCTTGGCCCTTCAGTTCTTGGTACGGTGTATCAAATTTTCGGATCGAAGGCGATGCTCACTTCAACTTGATCACCATCAACTTCTCTTTCTTGACTCCTAATTCCACGAGTGAATGTTAGACTGAATTTCAAATTCTTGCACTCTTCTTGGTTGTCAAAGCTTGTGATTACTATTAGGTCCACCTCTATGTGGAGTTGTAGCTGCCGACGATATGGCAAGGCAATCACAGGTGGACTCAGTGGAAGAATCGACGTGGGGCCAGAGGGAACAGACCAATTCCTCCCTCTTTCACGGCAAAAGAGGTGCACGCTTTTGTTCCCATAGTCAGCAGTGCTCGCCTTGATTGTACCATACACTGCGCGGCTTGTAGAACAACCGAGGTCTTTGAGCTTCAACTTGACCTTAACCTCGGTCTCAATGGCGTTGGGAATCACCAAGAATGTGATCTCCAACCTGCGGCTAAAGCTTCTGCAGAATATGGTTTCTGTGTATTCCTCCGGTTCTTTGTCACCATCCTCACCACAAACCTCCCATCCAACTGTTATGGGAAGACTGTTAGTGTTGCCGGCTCTAGTAATGTAATAGTAAACTTCCACGGAGAAGCCACCGTAAGCCATGAGAATAGCGCCGGGTCCAATAGGGACCAAATCAACCATTTCTTCCTGTTCCTGCAGTGGCGGAGCCACCTATTTGGCAAGGTGCGGCGGCCGCTATACCTAAAATATATAGAAAACACTAGTATATATACGTATGTATCTGAAATATACATGAATGTTTTTACTTTTGAATTTCTATTATACTAGTAAATATGTCTGTGCATTGCAACAGAATTTAATACGTATAGAAACCATGTAGAAATGATACTTTGTGCTCGTACTACAACTGAACGTTACAGGGGTGTTTGTTTTCATCGGACTAAAGTTTAGTTCCTATCACAACGAAAGTTTGGACACTAATTTATAATATTGAATATAGACTATTTATAAAACTAATTACATAGATTGAGACTAATTTGTGAGATGAATCTATTAAGCCTAATTAGTCCATAATTTGACAATGTGGTGCTACAATAAACATGAGCTAATGATGAATTAATTAGGCTTAATAGATTCGTCTCGTAAAATGGTTACGACTTCCGTAATTAGTTTTATAATTAGTCCATATTTAATCTTTCAAGTTAGTATCTAAATGTTCGATGTGACAGAACTAATAAACTTTAGCCCTTGGATCCAAACACCCTTTTTTTTTATAAGGAAACACCCCCTTAATACGTGTAGAAATTAGACTTCGTATGTTGCAACGGAACTTAATAGAAATCGGATTCTATACTTTGTCTGATAGTTATGGGAGTCGGACCAAAAATAGGGGAGAGAAATTTTACCTTTTTATTATTAAACATAAATATAAATTTGCTACTCACAAAATAATATAAATATTCTGATAATATTTAGTGGGTTCTTTCCTAGTTTATAGTTATAGTATACATGCTTGACCTTTATAAACCTGCCATACCTACAAAATAGTCCCGCCTCCGCCACTGTGTTCCTGCAAGCATGAATGTGAAGGGTTTTAATTTATTATAGCATATATCAGAGACATGAAGCATATATTAGACAATAATTAGTTGATAATATAAGGTAGCTAGTATATACCTCTTGCGCTGCCCTCTCGTCATTATCCCTGTAGATGCACCGGCCCATTTGCCAATCGTAGCCGTTGATAGCGCAAACACGGAAGTTCGCACGAATGCCCAACACCTGCACCGCGCGTTGGCCAAGTGGCACAATGTCGTCGTCGCTATCCTCCGAGGCAGCTCCACGATCATCCTGGTCACCATCCTCCTCCTCCAAGGGGGATGCAGCATCTTCCTCGCCACCGTTAGGGCCACCCTCGTGATCCTCTGGGAGAGCGGCGGCATCATGCTCGCCGCCGTTGTTACCATCCTCGTTAGTAGTATGATGAGGAATCCATCCATCAGATTTCTTCAGTTTGGCTCCACACATGATGTTCCAACTCCACACGCCGATTCCCTGCTCTGAGGAAGAGAAATTGGTTAGTACAGGACTCTAAACGTTGGGTTTCTTCGTAATAGGATTTCTAACGTTTGTTTTTCTAAAATAGGATTCCAAATAATTACCCTAACATTTTGTTTCTTTTTTAATCTCTTTTATCATCTAAAAATACACGTATTTTTTGTATGAAGCATATCACCTCTCATCTAATGTCGTTTCATCTGTACGCTGTTACGGGACCTTGGGGGAGGCCGCCAGGCCGCGAGCACGCGCACGGCTTAGGCGGCCGCGGACACGCGCAGCAGCCACCGCGCCACCACGGCGACAACGGCGGCGCGTCGAGCTCCAGCTCGATGGCCTCGTGCGCGGCGCCGGCGTCCACGACCAGAGCATGGTTCCGGCCCTGCGGGCGCCGCCGTGTCCTGCTCCCGCCGCCGCCGCGCCACGCGCTTCCAAATCCGGCGGCGTCCCCTTCCTCGATCGCGCGCACCCGAGCAGGCTCACCTTCGACGCCGTCTGCCTCACCGTCGACGGCCACCTCCCGCGCGCCTAGGTCGCCTCCGGACGCGAATGCACCTGCGCCACCTGGCGCACGTTGCCCAGGGCCGAGGGGGTCGTCGTCGACTTCGACCCGTGGTGGTTCGAAGCCCGCTGCGTGCACGCCGCCGGGAACATCTACTGGCACATCTGCAACTCCACTCGCGTGCTCCAGCTGGACCCTTGCACGCTCGACTTCTCGTTCATGCACGCCTGCCGTCCTGGGGAAAGGTTCGACAAGTTTCGCGTCAGAGAGACGCCCGAGGATGGCCGTCTGTGCGTGACGTCGATCGTGGACGAAGAGATTCTGCAGATCTGGCCATCTGGGTGCATGGAGAGACCAGGTGCAGCGACAGGGGGTGGTTTCTCGAGAGGGAGATTTGCATCACCAAACTGCCCGACGCCTTGCCTGATCTTCCCAAGGACAATATGATGCGGATGCTCTGCACCTGGCTCTCCGAGACTCCGACATAGACTATGCTCGCACCGGGAAGGTGTTCATCAGTACATGGGGATATGGGCTCCTTCACGCGTGCCCGCTGGGCCGGAACCGCGCGCTAGTCGTGGACGCCGGTGCCGCGCACGAGGCCATCGAATTGGAGCTCGACGCGCCGCCGTTGTCGCCGTGGTGACGCGGCGGCTGCTGCGCTTGTCCGCGGCCGCCGACGCCTGCGCCGTGCGCGTGCTCGCAGTCGTGGGCGGCCGGGTAGCCTCCCCCCAGGTCTCGTAACAGCATATAGATCAAACAACATTTGATAAGAGGTAATATGGTCCATATGAAAGATACATGTATTTTTAGGTGATAAAAGATATTAAAAATAAAATAAAATGTCATTAGAGCTTATGGTAATTGTTTGGAGTCCTATTTTGAAAAAACAAACGTTAGGAATTCTATTACGGTAAAACTAACAAACGTTAGGAATTCTATTACGGTAAAACTCAACGTTTAGAGTCCTCTAATAACCAATTTCTCGCTGAGGAGCCGCCGCTGCTGTCGTTGTCGAGGGGAGGAGCGCCGCCGCAGGGACTACGTGCAGGCTGCGTCGCCCCCTCAAGCTATTGCGTACAAGCTGGGTTGGGCCGGGAATATATAATATGCTTTTTTTTTCCGAATCGGTTGGGCCAGGAATCAGGGTGTGTCCGTGCCTTAGAGTTGGGTTCGGATTTTTTTTTTCCCTCCAGCTAACGCGGAGTTAACGACAATGGTACAACGGAGCGAGCTATATTTCAGAAGTGCAATCTTTCGTTGGTAATTTTCAAAAGATCGTATCTTTTAATGGTACCGGACCAATTTTTCCAATAGGACACCCTAATGCGAAAGCGATTCCGATAAGAAAGCCGTCCAAACAGGGAGGAAGCGAATATATGGCGTGCAATTACCCACGAAAGAATAAAATGTACTCAAAATGTAGTAATGTACAATTCTATAATAAGAGGTAAAAAAACACTCCAGCATTTAAAGTGACAATAAATAAAATCTAAAGCTTAATATAATATTTCTTTATTTCTATCTCCTCTACATATCTATCCTAATCCCTCCCTAATCTATCTATATCTAATAATATCGAGACAAAATTTCTAGTCATTCTTTTTATCCATCTATTTTTTTAGTGTCTCCCTCTATCTACTGGATTTTAGAGTTTCCTACGTCTGAATTTATCTATCTATCTATACTATAAAATAGTCAAGAGATTGAAAAATACATGTTACCTAAAATTTTCTATCCACCTAAATTCTTCTTCTTTGATCTCTCATCTAACGCTAGATATACAACTTGACATATGGGGTCTAGGAATATATAATATGGTTTTTTGCGAATTGGTTGGGCGAATCAGGGTGTGTCCGTGCCTTAGAGTTGGCTTCGGATTTTTTCCCCTCCGGCTAACGTGAAGTTAATGGCAATGGCTACTACGGATGAATCTATATTTCAGAAGTGCAATCTTTCGATGGTAATTTTTAAAAGATCGGATCTTTTAATGGTAGCAAACTAATTTTCAGATTTTTTTTCAACGACAATGGCTACAACGGAAGATCTATATTCCTTCCATACCCATAGTTGTTGTTTTGGAAAAAAAAGTTTGAGTCAAACATTGAGAATATAAATTATGAATAATTTTTAAGTTATTAAGTTTGAAAAAATAAAAATCATATCAATAGATTTGTTTTAAAAATATTTTCATAAACATATACATATATCATATTTCAAAAAATATTTTTCAAAAAATAAGCAATCGAAGTTACTCTTTAGAAACCGTGTCACTATCCTAAACGACAAGTAGTATAGGTATAGAGGGAATACTTCAAAAGTGCAATCTTTTGATAGTAATTTTCAAAAGATCAGATCTTCTAATGGTACCAGACTGATTTTCCCAATAGGACACCATAATGCGAAAGCGATTCCGATAAGGAAGCATGCCAACGGGGAGGAAGAATACTGCGAGCAATTATCTAGGAAAGAATAAAATGTACTATCTCCAGTCTTCACCTAAATTATAAGACATTTCAATAATTTAGAGAATCAAATATCTCAAATTTAATCAATAATTATAGAAAAAATAAAAAGATTTATAACATTAAATAGTCATACTATTGGCAGTTTGGAGCCCATGTCACTCTCATGTTCATACGGCAGCATGCAGGCTTCTGGATTTCTGATTCCGCTTGCATAGTTGCATGCCCGCAAGCGCAACGGCTGGAATACTGAAATTGACATGCTCTGACAGCATAAAATACTCGGTGAGGCTACATAGGATTTTTTTTTTGGCACCACGTAGTACGAGATTAGGAGGTCGGCATGGAAAGATCTTTTTCCTGCCCATGTGCATATGCCGAACTTGAGAATCCAGCTCAACACATAAATAAATTACCTACTGCCTGCAACCTGCGCGGCATGCGGCGAACAGACCGTCGCATGGCCGTGTTGTAGCGCTGCCACCTGTTGAGGTTACCATCAATGAGCATTTACATCCCTGCAGCTGATGGTTCAGGGCAGTCAATGAACATTACTAAAAAAAACAGAACCCTGATTTATGAAAAATGAAGCATGGAGCCGATAGATGCGGTCGGCCTTTTCGCCAGGACGCCGAAAAAAGCCACCGAACACGATGTCCCGGCGTGGGCTTTCGCCACCAAGGCAACCCGTGTGTCATTGCGGAGGCCGGAGGCGCATACTGGCGGTACCGAGATTTGTGGAAACGAAGCAGAAATGGACACGCGGCGTGCCGTAACCGTGCTCACAAGCTACTGTACACTACAAGCCCCCACGGGCCACGGCCACAGGCCCAGACCAGGACAGATTTCGTGTAGCCTGCCACTCGACGCCATTGCCCCCATGCCCTGCGATGATGATGAGTGATGGGCTGATGGCTGCTCTGCTCGCACCCGCAGTGCAGCAGTGCTGCAATCCTGCGACACAGGCTCCCAGTGACCCTGTCTCACTGATCTGACCCGTGCCGGTGCCGTGCGCCCGTGCCACGTCTCCGTCAGTCTAACAGCAATGGCCCGTAACCGTTGGGCGTGACCGCGTGGGGGCAGCGGGTTGACTCGCCATCGCCATGGCGGAAAGCCCGGCCAAAATTTCGAGTCCTGACCTGGGGGTGTTCTGGCGCTTTGCGAACTGTAGTTACGCCCGTGACGCACAAAGCGCGATGGAGAAGAGAAGATGTCTGAAACGAGACTAGTTCATGCCCTCCAACTCCAAGAAGAATGCATTCGTACAAGAAGAAAAAAAGAATTTGAGGAATCTTCCTATCTTCATCTGTCTCTACTGAAAGCTCATGATCCTGCTACTTGGCTGAACTCGCCTTCTCTGCATACGCCTACATCGATGGCCATCGTCTTCTCCCCATCCTTGAGCGAAGACACCACTCTGCAGCAATTTCGCCTGGGGGACTGCAAATCATGTTACATGCCATCAGTGACACATTTATTTAGAGATGAAACATCGGAGTCGACTAACTATAATACTATATCCAGGTCCAACTTTTTATATCAACGCTAGTATCAGATTTTGGGATGTTCGGTTCACATTTTCCATAAACCGTTTGTGACTCTGTTTTGTTGCAGAGAAAAACGAAGTATCATGATTAGTTTAAACGAACAAAGTTTGTCATTGCAAAACCTCGTTTTTTTTTGTCTTGTACGAACATAAGATTGTCTCTTAAGGAGTAGTAGCTGGCTGTGTACTCTAATTCAAGCACCCTAATTATCTACGGTACAGTTTTGTTGGTTCCGTGCTTTAAAAGGGTTTGGCTATGTGCAGCAACGCCAGCCAGTTTCTGCATTGGCCAGTTGTCTGTCCTCTCTAAATGGCAATGCATCATGTGTTGCAGTTATTTGGATGCAAATGCAATGCAAGAGAAGAAAAAGGAATGATGTGGCACGAAAGATTACCCTCTCCCAGAGGCCGGGGTCAGGCTTCTTGAGGACGACGATGTGATCGAGATGCGCGTCCGGGTCGGCTATGTCCCACCGGCACGCGGGCCGCGTCTCGTTCGGGTGGCGCCACCGCTCGTACCGCGTCACCGTGGTCTCCCCGCCGCGCCGCGCGGACGACAGGTAGTACACGGCGGGCTTCTGGCACGGGCTGCGCGCCATGGGCCTCGTGTTGAACGCGTACGCCGTGTAGTCGGCGCGGCGGTACCAGTTGAGGAACGTGCGCGCCGGCATCTCCATCTCCCGAGGCGACATTATGCCCCTGGCCACCAGCACCGTGAACCCCCACGCCACGGACACCGTCCAGCGGTTGGCGCCGTCGTAGCAGATGGACTGCTGCATCAGCCCCGCCGTGTCCAGCTTCACCGGCCCGTCGAACAGCCGCCGCACCGCGGCGGGTCGCGACCTCGCGTCCGGGAACAGCGGCTTCACGACGTCGAGGTGGTGCAGCGTCACGATCGGCGCCACCGGGTGGGACGCGAGGAGGCCGAGGAGGTCGCCGTACACGTCGTACTGGTGGAACCCCGGGTGCTTGGTGAGCGGCACGCCCAGCTCCGCCATGCACGCCTGGATCCGGTCATCGCTGCCGTACAGCGCCGGGTACCGGCGGAGGCAGCCGTCCTGCATCCGCGCGAGCGCCTCCGCCAGGGGCCGGCTGATGGCGAAGCCGCCACCGCCGTACGCCATCCCGTAGGAGAAGTAGATGTTCTGCAGGTGGCTCTCGGAGAGGGAGCCGATGTAGTAGGGCTGGCGGTGGTCGAACTTGTTGAGCACGGTGAGGAGGTTGTCCGGGAAGAAGACGGTGTCGTCGTCGCCCATGACGAACCAGCGCACGCCGGGGAGGCCGAGGCGGAACGTCTCGGAGACGATGCGGGAGATGCGGATGGCGGACCGGTGGCCGCGGCGGTGCGTGTAGGGGAAGCCGGAGGTGTCGGACGAGATCCTGATGGCCGGGAGCCCCGTGCGCGCCGTGGACATGTTGGACTCGCGCACCTCGCGGTCCAGCCACACGTAGCCCCGCATGGCGCCGCGCGGGCGCCACCACACCTTGATGTACTCCTTACGCTTGTCCCAGAACCGCGACGACGCCGCGATGCCGAACACCACGTGCTGCAGCGTCGTCGCCGTGAACACAGCCGCGGCGGAAGGGGCCAGCTGCTTCGCCGCCGCCGCCGTCGCCGCCGTGAGGTTGGCGGACACCCGGGAGACCGACGCGGCGTCAGGCGTGCAGTTGGAGGCGGCCGACGACGCGGAGGTGAGGAGGAGGTGCAGCGTGTAGAAGAAGTAGAGGGCGGTGAGCGGGAGAAGGAGGAGGAGGAGGAAGCGGAGGAAGGAGGCGGTGAGCGTCTCCTTCCCGCCCCCTCCCTTCACCATCCCCGTCGCCGTGGCTGCTCCCTCCTCACCACCTCACCCTCACCGTCTGGAAGTCGAACGAAACCCCTCGACGCCGCCGTCCACCGTTTACCCCGTTGGCCGGCCAGGCCGCTAGGCGCCCGATTTCGACGGCGGAGTCAGAAGAATCGGTGGGATTTCGCGGGCGCGAGAGGCTCACACGGGTCGCGCATTCCCCATCCGCGTGTTGCTCCGCGCCGCCGCCTGCTGCCCTCTCTCTCCTCAGCTCGGGCCGTCTCCTCTCGGTCGGCGATTTGGGTGTGGGGTCGGTGCGGTGGGTGCGTCGGCGAGCGCTTCGGTTTCGTGGCCGCTTTTGCCCACCTTTTTCTGCCCGTGCCACTGCAGCTGTTGCATGCCTGCGGCCGCTGCTGCTACTGCTTAATGCTAATGCTAATGGCGAGACAGTATTTATTAGCGCGGGCTGGGGATTTGCTGCTGACGCTGGTACTACTCGTTAGTTTGGCCGCATCCAGTATTCACTGAACCATGCGTGTGAGAGAAGGGGAGAGATGTAACTGGTCTCGTTATTAACCAAGGTTGTGAAGATTTGGTTAAAAAAAAATCGAAGCGGAGATTTGGTAATTGAACTAATGAAACGGATTAGGATTTGGAGCTCGTGTGGATTGGAGCCAGACTTTTGCTGAAATTTGGGTACATTGCCCAATTTGTAATTACTACGCGGTTTTGCTTTTGCAGGAGCAGGACACAGCTACCCCGGTTTTGTTGGTAAAAAAAAAGTGGGGGCCAGCGATTTTTTCTTTTATGCACTTACCGAAACAGATACTCCATAGGAGTATTCGCGATTGTATATATATAGATGAATCCTTTTTGGTGCTCTATTTCACAGTCACCACCACAAAAAATCGAGTAATCGTCGGGTCTTATTATAGGGGGGTAGTAACGAATCCACAATCCGGAATGAAGTTCACAGTTCCTGCACGTACTATTGACATTATTTTCACCTTTGGTCAAGAGCACACTTAGAGCACTCCTAATGCAAGACTTTATCATAGAGTCCAATACTATTTATTACTCCTTTCATTATTATTTGTTAGGCCATCCGCAACAGTCCTAGCTAATTGGTAGCTAGGAGCCATCCACCTCAGCACTAAATAGCTAGCAATCCGTACAACTATCTATATAGTGCTAGCTATTTGTTATTTTAGTACTTTCATACACAGAGAAAGAATGGGTGTATTGTGAACATTATCTTTGTGCCTCTCTATGTGATGTTGAACTAAACATCTCATCTGAAAAAACATGTCATCTCAATATAACCAACCGGAGCCATGACAACATGGACAAGATTTTGAACACAACAATAAAATAAAATGTCCATTTATTACCATATGATAAACTGATAAATATGACTCAAGCCATTTCATTATATGGCCAACTAAAGATAAGCAACCAGTACATCCAAAGGTTTTAAACATGAAAATAAAATAGAATGTTCATACGTTACTACATAATGGACTAATTGATAACCATGACTCTGGCCATACATATTTATCTCAGGCCACAAAAGCAAACTGAACAACTAACTGCATTGTTGAGGAAGAAGCACCAAAAGCCAGAAGTCAACCTCCATCATAGCCTGCTAGAAATGTCAATCAACCTCATACCAACCAATCTGAAAAAAGAAAACAAGAAGTCAGCTTACTCAATATAATTAACAGTGCCAATAAAAAAAAATTCATGACATATCTTACGTGAGATTGTTATAAAAAAAAGTTACTAGTGGGGAACCCTATGGCCAAAATGCTGCCAAATATGCTCAATTAAATCATTTTTAAGTTGAGTATGGACAGAGCGAGCACGGATAGCAGAATTTCTACGTCGAACATCATTGAAGCATGAGTTACTGTTTGAGGCCTTTTGCACTTCAGGAGGAAGAACAACGGATTGTCCAGAAATTGCATTCAGATCAATAGACTCCTTTGTCATTTCTCCCTCATCTTCCACTATCATGTTGTGGAGAATAACACAAGCTTTCATGATCTGTCCAATAATCCTTGTGCTCCAAGATCGTGCTGGACGGCGCACAATGTTGAAGCGATCCTGGAGAACGCCAAAAGCACGCTCCACATCTTTCCTTGCACCTTTTTGTTCTGCTGCATACACCTTGTGTTTGTCTAGTTGAGGCGAATTTATAGACTTCACAAAGGCTGCCCATTCTGGGTAAATTCCATCGGCTAGGTAATAACCAGTGTCATATTGTCTACCATTGACAGAATATTGAACCCGAGGAGCTTCACCCTTTATTGCCTCAAGAAACAAAGGGGATTGATTGAGCACATTGATATCATTATTAGACCCGACAACACCAAAGAATGCATGACAAATATGGAGGTCATATGAAGCTACCGCTTCAAGGATTATGGTTGGGAATCCATAGCGACCAGTGGTATATTGCCCCTTTCATGCCACTGGATAGTTTTCCCATCGCCAATGCATACAATCAATATTACCCAACATTCCAGGGAATCCACGAGACTCTCCAACTTGGAGCAGACGCTCCATGTCTTTAGGTGTAGGGCGTCGTAGGTACTCAGAGCCGAAAACTTCAACCATCCCTTGCACAAATTTTTCCAAGCACTCAAAAGCAGTGCTCTCTGCAACCTTTAAGTACTCATCAAGCATGTCAGCTGCAGTCCCATATGCAAATATACGGATTGCTGTTGTGCACTTTTGCAGTGGTGAAAGCCCCAGACGATTAGTACAGTCTACCCTTTGAGTGAAATAGGGAGACCAACTGCCCAGGGCATCCACAATGCGTAGAAAAACATGCCTTCTCATCCAAAATCTTCTACGAAACATTGCATTAGAATATAGAGGCTCTTCTGCAAAGTAATCAGCCACAAGTCGTTGATGAGCACCTTCACGATCCCTATTGATGTACTTTCTGGTTCGACGTCTAGATGAACTACCCGCCATCTTTGCCTTAATCTTCGTAAAAATTCGGCTAGCAAGAGAGTCGAGGGCTTGTTGCTCAGCTGAGAACTCTTCTAAGGGGTCTACAGAATCATCGGATTGATCCGACATGTTTGGAGACAAGTTTAGAAAGGGGTACAGAGGTTGGAGAGTTTGGGCTGCTGTGCATATATGCAGCTATACTGGTCATGTATATATACACACACACAAAGGACAAATGCGTTTTGAATACTACACTAAATTGGTCATGTAATTAGTGGTACTGCATGATAATTAACAAAGCATTGGTAATAGATGTTGACTGACTAAATTTTTTGTAGTACTGCCTGATAATTCACAAAGCATTGGTAATAGATGTTGACTGACTAAATTTTTTGTGGTACTGCATGATAATTCACAAAGCATTGGTAATAGATGTTGACTGACTATTTTTTTTGTTACTGCATGATAATTAGCAATGCATTTATTCATGTTGAATGGCTATAAAAAAATAGCAGTAAACAAAGTACCTTAGTTACTGTTACTGGCCAATTTCTCCCTTAGCATCTTTAGGCAAGGACATGCTCAGCTCTAATATCCTCTGTCATCTCCCTAGCGTCCATACACAAGAGTTTTTGATACGATTCCAGTAAAGCAGCCTCCCTGTTAAGCCTTGCAGTCTGAAACTTCTTTTCAGAAATACGTTCTTGTGCCTCTACGAAATCTTCCTGTCGTTTTTTGTTGCAGCTTGAATGTCAATGAATTTCTTCAATTCTTCATCTAAACTAACATCATCATCGTTGACTCTACCTTTACCATTGCATTTTTCCTTAGCTTTTTTGTCCCCATAGGACGTTCCAATTCTCCTACAGCTTCTGGCTTCCTTGAGGTGTCAATTGTCTCATCTTCACCATCCAAACTCCTTTTATTTGGATTTTCAAGTTCTTCCAAAATTGCATGCCACTTGGGTTCATCACGAAGAATCTTCCAACAGTGCTCAACTGTGAATGGTCCTTCCTTATAGTCATCCAAATAAAACTGTTTAGCCATGTCCTTGAGTTGCTCATCTGAATATCCACTAAGATAAATTGAGGTAGCCTTCTTCCAACTTCCACAAAAAAATGCCACCCATCTCTTAATTTTTGTCTAGCGATCTTTAAGATGTTTGACCTCTCTTTTTCGGTTTGTAGGTGTAGTCTTATTGTATTGTCCATGTACATCACCCCAATACTTCTCATTTTTCTTGCAATTCCCATTGATTAGGTCATTTGAGTGGATCAGCCATGCACTGACCTGAATTTAGGATACATGATTAGTTGCAGGTTCATATATTTGTGAAGGCAAAAAAAGAAAGTGAGTGATACAATTTTACTTACTAGCCTCATGTCCTCATCTGGATCAAATACAAGGCGCTTTGCAGTCCTGCCATCGTTTCCATCATCTAGGTTGATGATGGTTTTACCTTTTGATATCTTTTTAGAATTTTGGTTTCCTGAGTCAATTTTTGGTGATGCTAATTGAGATTAATTTTCTATTGGTGGCCATGGTGCCGAAACATGAGGAATCAATGGTTGTCTAGATTGTAAAATGCTCATAAAACCACCAGGTGGATAGTAATTCATACTACTGAAAAATCAAGCAACAAATACTGTTACTTTTAATGAAACAAATATAGCTAGTGAACTAATTGTTTCTGAACATAATAAATGACAACTAGTGCAGCAAGAAAAATACATAGAAAAAAAATTGAACTTACCAATTTATGGATGTGGCTGCTGATGGTGTGGCTTGTGGCAAAGGTCCAGGCCACCATGCTGCAGAGAAGCAAGTCATTGTGTCATACCATCAGTCAAGAACAAATAATTTTAAATCCTAGATGATTTTTTATCCTAGAGAAATACATTCAGTTGCAATCCACATTACCTCAAAAAAAAAACCAAGAAAATAGTAGAAAATTACTATAGAGACAAAATTGGGGCAAGCTGGCTGCTACCTTGCCTCTGTGCCCCTGCGACTGCACAGCAATAGACAGCAGCCTGGCAGCAACCCGCAAGCCAGCAAGGGACGCCAGTGTCTGACGGCTAGCTGCAAGGGCTAAGCGGCCAGTGGCAACTAACAAGGATCTACACTAACAAGGATCTACGACTAAACTTGTATAAAGAAAAAAAAATCCCCAATTGGTTACCTGATTGGTATCCTGGAGTAGGAACACCAGCAGGAGCAGAGCCGGTCTGATACGCATGAGCAACTCCGTCCTGATGTGGTGGCGGAGCCATATGTCGCTTGGTTCGCTGGCTCATCACCAGCACCGGCAGCCACGACTTCTTTCCGCCCTCGTCGGCGTCGTCAGCTTACGTGTCGCGTCGTGCCCTCTCCGCTCCCTATGTTGGATAGGACTCGAGCTAGGGTTCAGAGTGGGGAATAAATCAGAGGAGGTGGGACTAGCAAAAGAGGAGGCGGGACTTGTAATATTGAGGAAGATTTTCGCGCGCAGCAATGGAGGATTCGCGCGCAACGGTGGAGGATTCGCGCGTGTAGCCATGGAGGATTTTTGCGCACAACGGATCTGACTGCGGTGGAAAACGCGAGCGAAAAAGCTAGCGGCGGGCGATTTGGCTAGCGATTTGGCGTATCGGGCTGTGTGCGAGCTGAGCGATGAAGAAGTCGCTGGCTCGATTTTTTTTTACGTATTCTCTTTGCTCCACGTAGAACGGATGCTGACATGTACACTCAAATAGCTAGCTGACTCAACCTTGTTGCTGATGGCCTTAGATGTGGAGACCTGTATCACATATACCAAGGAAATGCAGATAGAGCAGTAATGCAGCGTGTTACTGCAGCGTCGAACGGAACGGCTCCACGGAACGAGGAAGCCAGTAGAGAACTGAACCAATCAGGCCATACTACTCTCGAGAATACTCTTCGTATTCCATAGTAAATGTTGTGATCGTTTTTCACCTTCCACGCCTCGAATGGTACCCCATACCCAACAAAACATTAGAAACTAAAAATCATCAAACGCCTTACAAATGATAATAGAGGGAGTACTATTTATTTATGGTATTTTGCTGATGTGTCGGTATATTTATTGAAGAGGGAGGGTGAAAAAACAAGACTCGAAGTCTTATTTAGACTTCAAATCCACAATATTCGAGTTAATAAATAGGTTTAGACTCTATGATAGAGTCTGCATTGGGAGTGCCCTTAGTATGCACAATATGAGTGTCTACAGGTTATGTCATCATCATTGTTCACGTACTCTTTCTTTGATTTCATCTAGATAAATACCTTATAGTAGGCCCACCGCTCCACGGTGTGCATATGTCTCAATGTGACAGCTAGGTTTGGATGCCACTCTGGAGTAAAATCGGTGACTTGCATATTTCGGTGCCTCTACCCATCCAAATCTACATGTAACTTGAATTTTGAACTAAAACTGTCATCAATAGTACATGTGTTGATGTTTCTATTAGAACTCTTTAATAGTACAACAACAAAAATCCTAATGCACACTACAACAAATGTCTCAAGCCCATTTTAGTCTACATTCACTCCACAGTGCCCTTAATCTCCAAGAATACGTCAATCATCAATTCAAATTCACAGTTTGACCCACCATTTCGGAGTGGAGAAAAGGTATTCATTGGTGGAGCTTTAAGACTCAATGGTGGGGGGAGGGCAAAACTAACTCTTGGTGAATCTTTGATGCTCCAACATGATTAGGTGGTTGTGGATTGTGTGCTTCAATGTGAATATGAGGGGAGCAAAATTTGGTTATCACTTTACATTCCTTTCATTCCTGCATTGCTTTCAAGTCATTCATCATCAAAGTAAGACATCATAAACTCCAAAGACAATCAGGTCATTTGACACTCAGGACAAACCATCTCCTAAATAGAAAATCACGAATACCAATACACCCGGATCGTATCCCAAATGGATTCTCTGGACATATAGCTTCTTAGAAAGAACTCTAGTAAAGTAAGATCCCAAAAACAGGGTTATAGTGGACAATTGCTACTACTCTTGCTATTACTACAAACAAAGACACACTTTTATTCATCAATAGAAACTTGCATCATACTTGAAAAATCAACACCAAATAGATGTATGAGATCTTCCGTATATACTCATAATAACTACTTCACTTCTATACTTTGCATCCATGTATTAGCTATAGTATTTGTATAATATACTCATAATCATTATTTCACTTTTATACTTTGCATGCATGCACCAGATATAGCGTTTTTAAATTAAATAGGATAAAGGAGGGATAGTGTAGCCATCTTTAATAGTCTCTTGGCCCATGTGCAAGAGATAAAATGAGCTTGTACTCTCATGTTTTCTTTAAGGTAAGGTTTGACCAAGCATGGTCTTAAACATGATATTTTTTTATAGAGATGTTATATATATTGTAATGTCCATGACTATTATTATTATCATATGGCGGCAATGGTGAGGACCGATAAAAGAGAAGATTCACCACTACCCCTACCTAAGTTTTATAGGGATATGAAATGGTTAAGTTGATCTGAATATAAATGGACTATAGGGTACAAATTTGAGTAAAAATATCATGTATTTAGCTATTCCACTTGAGACACTTTTTGCTACAAAAAATTGTATATCTGGTATTAGTTACTACTGCCATCTTTTAAAAAATACAATACATACTCCCTCCATCCTCAAATGGCAGAATGAACCTAGGTTAGCTACGACCTGATATACAAATATGAGTATTTGTTTCTTTGTAGGATTTGAAGTCTAATGAGGATAATGTTGGATATCCATCCCACATGTGTATCAGAAGAAATCATACTTACATATCTGAGTATTTGTTTCTTTGTAGGATTTGAAGTCTAATGAGGATAATGTTGGATATCCATCCCACATGTGTATCAGAAGAAATCAGACTTAGTATTCAAATTTGGATATGATATGAATATTAAATGTACAAATTTATATATAGATTATTCATTTAATATTTCAATTTTTTTAGACAAGCTAATATCGATAAATATTCATCCTATTTTCATGAGCACAGGTAAAAAATAATCCTAAATTAGACCAACTTTATATAAAAGATACCAATATATATGATATATAAATAAGTATCATTATAATTATTAAGAAATAGATTTTTCATAGTATTACATATCTGATGTCATAAATGTTGATGCACTTTTAGTAAAATTTAACGAAGGTTTGACTTAGACACAATTAGATGGAGGGAGAGAATATTTTATTCATCGATGCAAAGCTTATAAGTATACTACTGCCTCCATTTTTAAAAGATTGCAATTTTATGTTTGTCAAAGTCAATGATTTATAAATTTGACCTTAAATTTCTAGAAATATGTATAGTTTAACATCATAGTACTTAAGTTTGTTATTCATCATGAAAAATATTTTCATAATATAATCCATGTGTCGTCATACAAAAAAGGATGGGTAGTGTAGTCATCTTCAATATTTTTGGCCTATGTTCAAGACAAAATGGGCCTTCTAATTTCAAATTGAGGAAGTATACATGTGTTCTAATGATAAAAAAAGCAATTCGGCATGCTACGTATATAGGGGTATGTTTTAGAGTTGTTTGGTGGGAATCTTATCGGTTTATGGTGTTTACATAATGCAAGGAGTGGCCATTATTATTTGTGATGCGAGAGCATGTATATATACTTCGGTACCATCTTTCGTTGGACCTTCTGCAAACATAGCACCTTTTTGGTGAATACTTCAGTATTTTAGATACGTTATGGATTAGATCATTTTGTATCTGAGCATTTGTGTGTTTATATCATTATATGTGTGTTTTAGAAAGAAAAGAACATAGGCCATGTTTTGGCGTGATAACATATTCATCCTATTTTATCAGATAATATCATAATATTAGCATTAAAAATAGAATGATGGTGGGTCAACGCATTATTGGACTACTTGATGAAAGGGAATGAGGTAGCTCGCTACTTCAGTTCTTATACTCAACCATGGACCATGGTTCACGGAGAATATAACTAGGCATACTATGAAAATATAACTAATGAAGAATCTAATAATACTTAGTTTTAATTATAAACGTTATTATTTTATTATATAAACTTGAAAATTGTTTACTCTCTGAGATTCTAGGAATGACTTAGACAAAGAGAGTATCTGATTGTCACGGTATCATAAACATTGATACTGTTTTTTGTGAACTTATCAGATTTTAGAGAAGTTGATTAAGAACAGAGCTAGAATTGTAGTTGTAGGTAAGCCTGAGCAAAAAAAAACCCGATACCCGAACCCGGACCCAAATTACCTGAACCCAGACCCGAATTACCTGAACCTGAGGTACCCGCTCCTAAATTCGGATAGTGATTTTGATTACTCGAAATTAGTTTGGGTAATTCGGGTAATATCCTCCGGTACCCAAACTACCCGAACTACCCAAAGTTTTGTATGTGTTTTTGTATCTATGATGTGTTGTTAGTTGAACACTTGAACATATCACTTTATTAAAATATAATTCTCTATTTTTGAATAAATAACTATAATAAATGATTCTCTACAAATTGTTGTTAAAATTCTATACAATTGCTAATGAAATTATGTATAATGCTACCAAAATTTTATTTAGTTTGCTGATTTTTGTAAATTCGGGTATATCCCGAACCCGAGTTATGGTATCCGAAACTTCGGATAGTGTTTTTTTCGGAGTTAATATTGAGGAGTAATTTTCATTACCCGATCCGAAAAAAACGGGTAACCCGAACGCCCAGGCTTAGTTGTAGGATCGGTGGGAGGTAGTAGCTCATAATGTTAATGTTGTATTGTTAGGAAAGATATTGTCTAGTCTAGTGCCTAAGACGGCAAATATTCGTGTGGGTATAGAAAAGACTCTGAAAGGGACGTAGTAACACTTTTAAATTCTCATGATCTCGTCCTTCGTACATACCGAACCCTTCCTGCATTTGTTGGATTCTTTACGAATGTTGGCTGGTCCCATGGTCCCGTTGAAAATTGAACACCCACCACAGCTCCATGACACTAACACACTGTACTAGAGATCAGAGATGAAGATGTTCCACGAACCGTGACCTGCTGGTCTTTGTTCCCGTGTTGATTTGGCGTGGGTGCTTCCCCTGGGCTCTACCTCTACTAGCTAGTTGATTTATTGTGCAACAAAGGGTAATCATTTCTCTCGAGAACAAGAAAAGAGATTAATCAGTTGCCTTTGCACCGTTCGGAACCACTACTCCAGCTGTGTCGCCTTCGGCGGCCTACCATTTGTCGCTGTTCTCATTTGGTCAAAACCCTGAAGCGCAGGAATGTTGGTGCGTAGCCCATCTCCGAGAGATAGAAGAGAGGGCGTGCTGCCCTGTCCCTTTCTTCGTACTCGCCGGCTCTTGGAGGCCAGTGCGCTCTATAGAAAAGGTCCTCATGCTCGCACTCGTCAGTCTATGAGCTTTTGGTCCAACGACAACAATGACCATGAGGTCAAACTTATTGTTTAGTGGCATAAAACCGAGCGAGAACGGTAACTGCCAGTTGGGAATTAATGGTCAAACCATTCCGTAGTCACTCGCTTGTCTCCAGAAGCAGACGAGGGGAGAAGATGACTGGGTTAGTAGTGAGTGCAGCGCCAAATCACCGGTCGACGAGTTAGGAGTAGGAAGCAGTCTTTACGTTACGACACTGGAGCCAGGACGGCAACGGCATGCATGACTCGCTCATCAGCACAGGAGTACCGCGCAGTCCACAGAAGAAAACGCCGGAATGAGATCACACGCGCGCCGAGCCGAAGTAGCAACCGGCCCTTCGTACGTACGTACCACGTGTGAACCGTGTCACACGCGAGATGGGGATGGGCTTGGTGGCCTTCGATCGATCGAAGCCGTGGAATTCCACCGGAAATAAACCATAGATCGAGCGCATGCCCGTGTGGGCTCATCGCATGTACGTCGCGAGACGTGTCGTCCGTGCTGTCTGTCTCGCGTGCACGGAATCGGGGCGTCGAGGATGCCCTTTCCATCGCTATCGCCTCTGCGTCATGTTATCGTCTTGCGAATCGCGATGGCTACGCACCGCTCTGCCCAACGCGCCCATGCCGATCCTTCAGTTCGGCGGACAGGACGGGATCACTGCCGAACAGGACGCCGGGCCGTATTACGTACGACGAGAATGTAGGATCCCGGCCAGAAGAGAGGCCAGCGGACGAGACGATGGAGATGATGGACACGGATAAAAAAGATGTGGCCCGTCACGCTAACCACGAGTCCACGACGCGCGCGGCCCATCTCGTTGCCGCCGCGCGCTGAGAGAGAAACAAACCTTGTAGCGAAATTAGAGAGAGAATTGTTTTTGCAATATACTACTCCCTCCTCATATTATAAGACATTCCAAAAATCTTAAAGATTATATAATAATATAATAACATTTATGATGTCAAATAAGTATTATTAGATTGATGTTTAATTATATTTTTATAGTATGTCTATTTGATTTCATAAATTTTTATAGTTTTCTCTATAACTATTGGTTAAACTTAAAATGTTTTGACTCTCCAAGATTCTTGAAATATCTTATAATTTAGAACGGAGGGAGTAATAAAGAAACCATCAAACATGTTTTTTTTTAATAACAGTGACTCACTTTTATGTTTCTTCTGGTTTACGTCCACGTACCGACGAGCTCTGCTCATAGGCATACCTTTTTTTTTTTTGACAAGGATAGGCATAGCTTTGGTCCTTGGCTTCAACCAATAGGTTTCAACTTGTGCCCTCAAGCTTGTGCAAATGCAATCATTTGGTCTGTATCCGGTTCAGCCAAAAACAACTTGACTTTTAATTTGGCAAAGATGAGTCTATATTCTTATGCGCAGGTCATTTTCAATGCCACTAGCTAGACAAGTTTTTTTGGCCATCCTAGAGGAGCAGTACGCCAGAATGTGGTTGGAGTGAGCATGCCATATTCAGTCTGTTCGCTTGGCAGGATTATGCACTATTTTGATAAGATTATGCACTGTTGACTGATTTCTTATGAGAGAAAAACACTGTTCTGGTTAAATTTAAGCCGATTGAAAAGCCAAGCAAACAGACTGATTATTTGATAATGGTTATAAGAATCTTCACCAAATATGGATGATTCCATTTTCGTGGCCTAAGAGTCGTGGAAGGAGAGAAATGCGCGATGTGTTCCATCGCAGCTGCCACGCAGACGCTAGAATTGCTAGCTTCAATCAGGCACCAAGCCAAGCTGTGCGTTGTTTAATTCAGCAAGTAATTAGCTAGCAAGTCCAGGGTAGCTGGGGGCAAATTTCTTGTAATAAGGATCGTTGAGTGCACTCATCCAATTTGGCTTTTTAAGAGCATCTTCAGCCACAGGCCCTAAATCAAATCCTACATTTCTATTTGGAATGTGACCTGTAAAATTTGAGGGTCAAATTTAAAGTCCAACTCTAGCCATAGTCCCTAATTTGGAGGGAGAAAAATAGGAGAGCCTCTTTCCTGGAGATCCAAAACTAAAATTTGAGAGTGCTCCTAAAATAGGAGGTGCATTGGAGTGGATTTTTTTAGACCAAGTCCCTAGATTTAGAATAGGGGTCTGTTTAGGGGCTCCACTGAAGTTGCTCTAAAGACGTCCGCAATAGTAATAGCCAGTACTAGCTATTTGGTGAGTTGATGTGGAGGTGAGAGACAATAAAAGAGACTAATATATACTAGTGGACTCACATGTTCCTCTCATATGGTCTTGGGCTATGTGAAATAGATAGACTATTTGTTTGTAGCTAGTGACTACTCTCTCCTACTTTTTGTGCTTGCCATGTCATATCTAGCTAGCCAAATAGCTAAGCATTGCGGACACTTGGGCAAGTTTCTTGTTATTTGTGCCACCTAAAGCAAATATAGCTCGCTTTTTTAGTGGAAACAAAGAGAGCTACGAAACCAAGCGGACCCCCTAAATCCCTCAGCCATATGAGCCCATGTGAATTCATGAACGGCCTGATCCAGTTTAGCCCACAGGCCACAACGTCCCATGAGACAGCTTCATGGTAGGCCATGTCATTACAAATCTTGGGCCAGACAGATAAGTCGACTTGCGTGAGTGCCGTTTGGAGCCCAGCTGCTACGTGATGGGCCTCAATTCTTTCCTCATGGATTTCAAGGACATGGGCATTGCCAGAGTCCGTTTTCAGCCCATGTGCGGCTTAATTAGCTTCATGGGCCATAACTGTGTCAATCTCGTGATCCAGTGACCCAGATTTCCCAGAATTTGGTTCATAGATACAGTCTCTTTTTTTTTTTGCGGCGGTCCATAGATGCACTCGGCCCAAACAACTAACGGGCTCAAAGAAACGACGGACTTGCTAAGCGAAACTTATTACTATTATTCTAAATAAAAAACATATTCTCCCCTCAAAAAAGAAAATAGAACAGAACGGAATTTAGAATCTCGTCAAGTACGTACTAGCTAATCTGTATATAGCACACTCATATGTTACAGTAATAATAAAAAAGGACTGAGCATTCTCCATAAAGAAATTAAAAAACAAATCATATAATCAGACACGCAAAACGGTCTGATCACATTCTTGTAACATGGGCTACAAAAAGGATTAAATTCCATTTTCACGGCAAGCTGCAATACACGAATACTAGTATTTTGAATAATGGTTGAGATCTGATTCATATACCATTTTCTAACTGACAATCATCTGGTGGTCTTGTGGTCACAGCTACACACGTTTTGTAGCTGTCAGGCAGTTAGTTGCCACATGACGCATCCATAAACCCGGTGATGGTTGCGCGATTGCTGATATTGCGGTTGCTCGTCCCGGAACCACGAACCCGTATCGTCATATTCATATATCTCGTGCAGCAGGTGCAGGTGGAAGGTGGTGCAGTGCAGGCCAGGCCAGGCCGCTCCGCAACACAGCAATCAGCAGGTCCCCGGGCAGTCTGCCGTCTGGTGGATAGTGAGGTCCCGGCGAGATCTTTTGTCGGGCCATTATCGTTGAAATCCTCCGTTTTCCCAAAGATCCGCCAAAACAGCGGTGGACCAGCGACCCTCGAGGTGCATGGTGGATGAGTGAAACCCAAATCTGTTGCGCCTGATTCGCTTCCTCATCATGGAATAGTGCCCCAAGTGTCAAATCAACTCTGGGCTGTGACTTGCTTAAACGAAACGAAACGGAAGGGTACATGTATTTCAGGCTACACTTCAGAAGATTGATGGCGTCTACTAGTACTATAGTAAAGTTCAAACAGTGCAGCAGGGCTACACTTCAGAAGATTGATGGCGAATCAACCTGAACAGTTTGGAACGAGTCGGAAATGTATCGGCATCACCGCATCAGAAGCTGCAGCTGCAGCCGGCGGTGAGATCAATATTCAATACAATGTGGTGCACTTCAGAAGTTTCTTCGCGGATAATGAAATTTTCAGACGATGTATGTGTTTGTGGACAAGCGTTTCAGGCTTTCCATTCAGCGATTTTTTTTTTCACATGTGCAACTCACGGGGCTCTGGCGTTTTCTTTTGTATTCTCTCCTTGTCTACCAGCTCGGCAGCGACGCTTTGGTGGTGGAGCGCTGCAAAACGGCTGGACCGCTTTGATGTGCAACACCCATTTCCCAATTCCCATTCCCATACAAGACGATGGAGGAGAGGGCGAGAGGCCGTGGCAGCAACGCACCGCGACGAGCTAGGTGGCGCGCCGGCCCCTCGATCCTGACCACGCGACGCGACGACGACGTGGATGGCGCGCGACGAGCTGGGCGGCACGTTCGTTCGTACGTGGTCGCTGCACTGCGGCCGGATCTCGTGCATCCGGGGAACTAAAAGCTGATGCGGACGGTGGCGTCGACGCCCGGGCGAGCTCGATCGATCCATGGATGGATCGGCGGCAGCGGCTCGGCTCATTCTTATCCGCTGTAGCGTGAATGTGATGGCACGGCCTTGGGGTTTTTTTTTTTGGCTTCGCGGGGCCGTCAGGGAACGGGCGACTAGACGGCGAAAACGACGGATCATCCAGTGAAGTGAAACTACCGGTACGGGGATGCGAGGCTGCGTATATTGCTTTATTACTACGTACTGATGAGTGATGGCCTCTTTTTTTCTTCCCCTATACTGTTTCCTAGAATACGATCCTGTTCATATCATTAGCGAAAAAGCTCAGAACTGTGCTCGCCTTTTCCTCTCAAACTAGCCAGTTGCCACGTTCCAAGATAATACTAGCTTTTGCCGACGTCGTTATCGTTTCTGCTTTAGTTGCGAAATCGACAGGCAACAATGGGGTACGATCGAGCTTGCTTGAGAAACTTTCCACCACCCCTTGCCCGTGGCAACAATCGGTCGGATCGGAGCCACTGTTTAGGCACTGCTTAAAATCGAAGCGCAGCCAGCCAGACGTGTCCGTCAGTGCCTGAATCGAGATGTGCGGCGGCCGGCGGCGGCCAGCCGCTACGCGACGGCACGTCGAGAGCTGGCTGGCTGGCCCGGCGCCCGGGCCCCGGCGCGTACGATAATGAGTGAGCCGGTGTGGTCCTGAGGGGTTTGATGTGTCATTATTCCCGCATCGATTATTAGCGTCGAGTTCGGTTTTGGTTCCATTCAATGCATGGATCGAGCCTAGATGACCCCCACCCCCTTTCTTTTCTTTGGACGCCGAGTGACCCCACCTTCCTCACTTTCTCGTCTTCCCAACAAGCTCAGTAGTGTTGTTACGATTATTTATTTTTTTGTTGTTGCCTTGTTTTACTTGCAAGCAAAACTAGCTAGGACAGAGTAAAGTAGTACTACTAGCAGGTTGGATTCGCATCACAACACAAAGTACTCGGGAAAGCTCAAGAACAGGAAGTAATGCGTTCCTAATAACCATGAAAAAGCGCCGTTGCTTAACGTACACACTCTTTTGCTGATACTCTTCTCTTTCGGTGCGGGAGAACCAGGGAACTGGGGATGTGTCTAGGAGGACGGTTATCCCTTGGCCGTGGCCGTGCGTTACACCTGTCAAGGCCGCGCTGCTTTTCAGAGCGAGACTGAATAATTTGTCGTCCTTTCTGCTGCAGATTACTGTACGTATGAGTTTGTTTTGTCACAGATCATGGTTGGGAGGTGCACTTTACCTCGGCGTTTGGTCGCTGTAGGGAGGCCAAACCTGAACAGTAAGCTAGGCATAGGCAGGCCGCTCGCTCGGGGCTTTGCGTCTAGGAGCACGCCTGAGAGAGTCTCCCGTCTTATCGGGTCTCTGGATCTGAAACTTCCTGGAGTGTGAAGACCGTGCACACGTACAGTACCTGAGAACCCCGGAGCCCGGAGTGGACTGCCGGTCAGGGCAAGATGCACTCGCCAGGCGAGTGACACGGATGATTGGATTCTGGAAAGGAACATTGGTACTCGGCGTAATTGCTCGCATCCCCGCCTCTCGTCTGATTAACGTATGGTTGCCACTGTTCTACAACTGCAAACTGGACGGTGCTTCCTGCAGGTTCCAGAGATCGACAGCGAGACAAACTGGTTGGCAGTTCTGTGTTGAACAACAGAGCACGAATCTGTGCGTGAGCAGCTGTTACAGCAATAGGTGCCCTGTGGGTGTGGCCGCCGCGCCTCCGGATCCACGGAACATCTGGAGCCTTGGCGCTTTCCCGTTGAAGCAGAATTATTTTGTGCCACAGGCACAGGTGGAAAAGAAAACCGCGCGCTTGGGTCCTTCCGTCCTCAAAGAGGCCTGGAAGCGTTCAGAGGAACGGAGCCGTCCAGCGGTCCACACGGACGTACTGTACCAGACCCTCCCCGTCCATCCAGAATCCAGATGAGGAAAACGCGAGCAGCTGGGTGGGGGCGTGACCTGACCTGACCTGACCTGACCTGACCTGAGCATGAGCAGCCAGCTAGCCAGGCCTCCCAGCACCCCAGCAAAGCATGCAGCATGGAGTACTCCTAGCATGGCAGGACAAAAGAAGGCGGGCCCAAATCTTGCATCCACACGACGACGCCTAGCTGCCCCCATCAACAAAATTAATCCGCGGAAAGATTCACAATTCCACAAACTTGGAAGACGGAATCTACCTATGCATAAGAGGAATCTAATCTCCTAGCCTTTTTTGGGGGTGGCCGCTTTACTCATTTTGCCTATGTACAATTCGAGCCTCCCTCCTCCCTCCTCCGGTTGGTTTTCTTCTTCGTTCTCTGCCTTCCTCCTCGGCGGCTGGTGTCCTTGGAATTGGATTGAGAGACGTTCGTTCGCGGCCGCGCATTCCTTTCGCACGGGGGGCAAGTCAGCTTTCCGGCAGGCGGGCGGGGGCGGTGATGGTCATATGCTCACTGGTAGCCGCCAAGGCCGGTGAGCAGCAGCAGCGTCGGGGAGGGAACGGGCGTCGTCGGCGTCAGCGGGGCCGCGCCGAAGTAGGAGAAGTCGAGGTCGGAGGCGTCAGGGACGCCGGCGGCGGCGGCCCAGAGCGCGCCGGCCATCTCGTCGGGGATGAGCGGCGCGCGGCAGAGCGGGCAGGTGCGCTGGTCGTGCTCCATCCAGCGGTCGAGGCAGGCGCGGTGGAAGACGTGGCGGCAGTTGCTGAGCCGCCGCACCTCGTCGCGGCCGCCGATGCCGCTGAGGCACACGGCGCAGTCGCAGTCGCGGTCGCGGTCCGCCTCCAGCTCGTCGAACCGCACCACGGGGAGGACCTCCTCGATGACCATCGCCGGCACCGCCCGGAACTCCGCCCGGCGGTGCTGCAGCAGCATCGCCGCCGTCGCCGCCTGGTGGTCCCGCCCCTGCGCGTCGCCGTGGTGGTGGTGGTCCTGCAGCAGCATCGGCTGGTGGTCGTCCCCGAGATCCAGCAGGTCGCCGAGGCCCACGGCGTCGAACGCCCAGAGGAGGAAGCGGCGGATGTACCCCAGCAGCAGCAGGAGGTGGAGCAGCTGCTTCGGGAGCACCAGCTCCGAGTAGCCCACCGGGAAACCCATGCTTGCCGGCCGCGACCGGGGCAGGCAGCTAGCGCTTGTCCTCCGGATTTTGCTGCCTTCCCCGCCCCTTGGCGTGCTCCGTGCCCTCTTGGCTTACGGCGGCGGCGGTGGTGGTGGTGAAAGGGGGAAGGTGGGGGCCTTGGTGCTTTCCTGCAGATAGTATAGTATGCCGATATGGCGCGGTGGCGATGCGTGGACGGGAGACGCGAAGCGGGGGCGCGGTGGCTATATAAAGCGCGCGGAGGGCGAAGGGCGGAGGGGTAGGGTGACGCGGAAAGCTTGGGGACCCGCGGGGCCGTGGGGCTGGGGATCGATCGATCGCGTGTTGTGCTCTCTCTGTCTCTGCTCTGCTCCCACCGCGCGGTGCGGTGCCCCAGTGGCGACAGACCCACCTCCGGATTCGATCACTCCCTCTCCTCTCCCTCCTCAACGGCTCCTCTGCTGCCGAGCGAGCGAGCGCTGGGTGGTCCTCTCGCTTCCGCCGTACACACACACTACTGCCCTGCCGCTGCAGGGTCGGTGCAATGCACCGTCCGCTACAACTACAAGCAGAGGGAGCACCTGTGCATGCATCTCCACTACACCTCCCACGGACGGACCACGCGCGCGGTTCCACAGTCCACACAACGTACCTGCAGGCAGGCTGTACATGTTCAACAGTTCACGTGAAATGCGCGAGCAAGCAGTAACAGTGCATTGCTGCTAGGCCGGCCGGAAGGGGTCAAAACTTGTCAGCAGTCGATGCGTCAGCCACGCCATGTCCATTTGCGTGGACTGAGCTCCAGCTACGATTCAAAATTCTAGCCTCCTCCTTGGACGGTGGAGAGCTGGGCTGGGAGTTCTCTTTCGCTCTTTCCTAGCTGTATAATATACTGCTTCTTCCCTCTTGGACGACGAGAGCAGAGGCGGCAACAGATGGGATGCGCAGTTGGAGAAAATAACCACAGCCGTGATATTTTCTGGTACGACTAGGAGTGGGGAGGGTATTCAGGTAACCCTAAAATTCTGAACCTAGTAATCCAAAAAATACGATTCAGATCATAAGTTAGAAATTGCTATCTATTTTTACTCCGAAAATATACCAAATCAAACATCAATTGATAGAGTTTCAAGTGCATATCAAAGCAACAAACAACAATCATCCAAATCACTTTATCTCTTCACAAGAAAACAATTATCAAACTAGCATAGATCTACATTGATTCATACCCCTTCATGTCTTCATATTAGAAATAGAAGAGCAAAGATGTTCTATAGTTACCCGAAATAAATTGCGATTTTTATAGTTACTATCTGAATTCATGATCGCGTATTCCGAATTCACGTAATTTGGGTTAAGGGATTGGGTATCGGGTATCTTTGTGCTCCCCTGATCGTACATTCTCGCAACACGCTTGTTTTCCATCTTCGTGGATTTTAGACACCTTTCGATCTGTTTATGGCATAAGCAATACAACATCAAGGCTATATTACGAAGTAACACTTCTAGTTATTTACTATGCTTGAAATATTCCAAATTATAAGACATTTTTTTATTTTTTAAATACATAACTTTTCAAATGCATAAATGCATTTAGACATAAATAAAAGACAATATATTTAGAAAATTCAAAATGTCTTAGAATTTGAAACGGAAGGAACATATACCAACCAGTTGTACAAGTTCTTAGAATGAACTAAAAAAAATACAAAGCCTAGGTACCAAATATATTGTTTGGTACTAAGCACAACCTTTATACTTCAAATATCTATATAGATACAAACAGTTATAATTTGACATCCACACACGCTCTTGGGTGTGTTTGACACCATTTATATAAGAATCAATTATAATCAAATTAAGATATTCTAAAAAGCGAGGTCTAAAAAATCCTCAATATAAAGAATCATGAGGGGTCCTGATTAATATGGCATTATTTTAGTGTAAAAAACACCTATATGTTCTTCTTCTTCCTCAGTCACCACATAACTCGGCAATCTACTTTCGTTCTTGTCTCGAGGTCACGAACAGGCTCGTTGAGGAGAGTGCGGAAGCCCCTCGTCGACTTATGGTATCGTGTCTCGAGGTTAGTTGCGAGCAGGCTGGCCGAGGAGAATGCCGAAGCCCCTTGTCCATTTCTTTCTTGTCTCGAGGTCATGAGTAGGCCCGCCGAGCGTCGTGAGGAGGGCGGGGTACAATAGACGCTGATGGAATGCTCGTCACTATGAGCGACGTAGCCTCGGCGTTCGGATTACCTGGATCTTTTGGATTAGGTAATTCAACGTTCGGGTAACGGATATGTTACCCGATATTAGGTTGAAAAAACAATACCCGTAATTTTAGGTAACCGATAATTCGGGTTCCAGTTCGAGTTCGAGTATTATCCGATATACTCAAATTTAAAGAAATCAACATACTAGATAAAGTTTTAGTAGCAATTAATACATAATTTCAGCACAATATATATATAATTTCAACAACAATTTATAGAGAATAATATGTTATAGTCATTTGTTCAAGAAGAGAGAATTATATTCTAATAAAGTGATAAGTTTAAGTGTTCAACTAACAATACATGATAAATATAAAAACAGGTATAAAACTTTGGATAGTTTGGGTATCGGGAGATATTACCCGAATACCAAACTAATTTTGGATAATCAAAATCACTATCCGATTTTACGATCGGTACCTCAGGTTCAGGTAATTCGGGTTCGGATAATAGGCTTAGCGACGTGCGAGCAGAGTAGGGGCACGAGGTGGAAATCGCTCTTGGTACCAGAAACGCAAGGTGAAGGCTGCAGTACCGGAAACGGAAGGGTAAGGGCCTATTTGGTACAGTTCTGCTTCACTAGTGAAGTTGTCTTTTTAGAAAATAGCTTCATGAACAACTCTCTAGATGAAACTGAGTTATTTTAAAAAAAATGTGTTTGACAAAATAGCTCTACCAATAACTTTATACATGGATATGAGAAAGAAATGGTGGAGAGAGTTATGATAAGCTACTTTTTTCAGCTTCATCTCAACTTCATATTTTTGTGGGATAGTAAGAAAAATAACTTCATGAGTGAAGCTGTTTTGAAAAGAGATGTTTGACAAAAACAAAACTCACAACAGCTTCATAAAACTGTTCCAAACAGACCCTAAGTGAGTTAGAGAATCATAAAAGAATCGAGAATATTTGGGTAGGATTTCTCGATTATTTTCAGCTATAATATGATTTTGAGCGAAAAAAACAAGCATGCCTCTTCGTTTATCCGTGGCTTAACCGACCTGCGAGTGCGATTTGGCACCCTTATCTATTCACTCTAGCCGGGTATGCCGCCGTGGGCACCCGTGTCCGTGGGTCCAACATCCATCCGGACAGGGAGAGCTCGCAACTTGGCTTGGGCGCGGTGAAAAGAAAAGAAAAGAAAGGGATGGTTGCACGAAGGTTCTTGGATCCTTTTGCTTTTCGACCATGAGACGAAAGGGACCGGGCCGGGGGAGGACGCAACGCAACTGGCTGGGTGACTCGGTCGAGTGCTTTGTCTCGCTCGTCCTGACCCCGGTGAAGGGAAGGGAAGGGAAGGGAAGTCGCGTGCGCTGCTGCTGGGCTGGCTGCTGGCTGCCCCGTCCGGCCGTCTGCTCATCATGCATCATGCGCGTGGCGTGGGTTCACCGCTTCTCTTTTAGGTTTGCTTTGCCTGATATGTATTTTAACTATGCCGTTTCTTTCAGGACACTTCGTCTTGCATCATGCCCGATCTTGTGTGTACGTGCGGGTTTCTAGTTTATGCTAAGCCTGCCAAGTCAAAAAAGGCCGGCACGCTGGTTTCTGCTTTACCAGTACGTTCTTGGTGTGGAATTTGTCGCGACTCATGTCACCCGACATCTCTTGAAAAAGGCAAAGTTATTACATTAGCCATTAAGGAGTAGAAGACAGATAATCACCACGTCACAATATCTGTTCGGCAAGAACGGATTGGTGGAGGGATTGATTTAATTTACTTCGTTAAGAGCAGTGGAAATAAGAAAAAAAAATTACCACTGCAGCAAGTTCGGCGCGATCAGTGTTTTCAGATGGGGTCGCTTGTTTTTTTTCCCAACTCCGGTGAACCTGTTCGTTTGGCAGGATTATACACTGTTCTGATAGGATTATGCACTGCTGATTGATTTTTTTAAGAGAAAAATACTGTTCTGTCTGGATTTAAACCGGCTGAAAAGCCAAACGAACAGGCTCAGGCTTGCGCGGTATATTACAAGCACCCGAGATCATGAAAATTACAACGGAGTGCGTAGCTAGCATCATCAAGTGCATTTAGATACTCCTCCTACAAAGCTGCAGTAGCGTAGCTAAACTAATCAAAGCGCTTATGGATTATATATGTATGGACGGGCCCTTCCCATAGTCCACTATAGATAAAGTGCTCCTGCATGCGGTCCAACTCCAACTACTACCTGCAGTGCGGATGCGCTAATCATCGTCTTTTCATTTTTCAGTGCTCGCCCAGGTGATGTGAAGCTAGCTCCGGTTAGTGTTTGTCTAGTCTCAGCCCGTCGGTGCATTTCTTTTTAGTATTACACAATATATAATAAATCGCAAAAGGGCGCTCGTCGGTCAACAGTAGTGCGAGGTCTAAAGACGATGATCAAAGAAGAGGTAACGTGAATCATTCCGTGTTCATTCCGTGTCCCGTTCCTTCCAAATGATCAGAGACCGGATCCTTTTTCAGCCACCAAACAATAAAACAAAACAATGGCGGGGGATAGCGTGTAGAGATCACCACTAGCTTAAGCCCCCGTTCAAAAGGCAGCAAGCAGCAGGCAGCAGGCCGGTCGGCCATCCTTATCGCCACCTCGTCGACGGGCTTTAAAGCTGGAAAAGAAAACTCGCGCCGCTGATGTAACCGGCTGGATCTCCAGAAGATTTTGTATATTTGCATCGGCGGCAAGCAGCCGTGTGCGTGCCCGTGGCCGTACAATAATACTATGAGCTGACAGCCTTCTTGACACTTGATGTCTGGATGAGTGATGAGTGATCAGATCAGTATGGCTAATGCAGTTCGATCAGCACCGTGTTTGATTCCAGTTCCAGATTAATTCTGTGGGGGGTCCCGCAGGTCACGGTCGAACTCCATCAGTATCTCTGCACCAGTACCAGTATTGCCGGTGGTAAAAAAAAAAGAGCGAGAGAAGTCCGGCAGTACATCATTAATCAAGAGGGGAAAAAATGGTGTTTGGCAAGGAAAAAAAAGTAGTCCATGTAGGAGTACAGTAGAAAGTAGGCGGAGGCGGTTTCAATTTCTGGTGGCATGCACGGACCGAAAGAGACATCCATCGGTGGGTCTCCAGTCCAGGGTCAACCAGTCCGACTTGGACTTTCAAAGTCCACAGCTGCTTTTCTAGGAGTAGCTAGCTACCGTGTAGAAATTAAAAATGCCAGCCTGATCAACGTCACGCCACGCCACGCAACTCGCAAGCTGCAAGCCGGGTGGCGGCTCAACGAACAACTGGTGACGCTCAATCAGTATACGCTTGTTTATGTTATCTAGCACCCCCCAGACCACCAGCTGCAGCACCCTTTCCATGTAGATCTTGCGGCCAATGCAATGCAAAGAGGAAGGAGGATTCCCTCTTATCTCGGCACGGGGGACTCCGTCCGCTGATCGAGCTCAATAAGCTGCATCATTATGCCAGCCAATCCGGTGTACTTTTAAAACGCTTGCTGCTAGGAATGCGCCATGGAGCTAGGTGTCGTCCGGTGTCCCCTGGATATGCATTGACGATCGAAAAGGTCATGATCTCTCACCTCGGTCCAGTCCAGTCCAGTCCAGTCCAGTCCAATGCGGTTCAGGTAATGTGGCCGGACGTCACCTGTTCAGGAATCCTTAGTATAGTACACAAGAAAACAAGGACGAGTGCTGCTGGATCCCGTGCAAATAATACTCCCAGTTGGCATGGTGCAGAGCCCGCCTTAGCAGGACAAGGTCAGAATTTGAATTTCACTCTGAGGGAGAAGGCTGGAATGGAACCGTGCCAAGCTAGCAGACTGTTGTTGGGAGAAGAGGATTGGAAGAGCACGAAACTGGAGTAATAAGCGGTACAGTATAAAGCAAGCAAGCTAACGCCTGCAAGAACAGGAGCCGACGAGAAGCTAGGCTTCGTCGATGGCACCACCAGAAACACCGGATACAGACACACAGCCCTAAAGTCTTTGAGAAGCGCACAACACTAATCGCATTGCGACAACCTTCATCACAGTCATCTCGCGCGCCACAGGGATTTGCACGTCCGAAACATGTGCCAGGAAAGCGACGCCAGTTTGGTGGCCGTTCCTGACGAAGAAAGCCTTGCTCTGCTCGCGTCACATGGTGCATTGAACCTTTGCTACTATCCTACCCTGATCGCTGGCTGGCTGGCCTGTGGCCTCCCTTCTCACGATGCAAACGCAATGAAAAGCGAATGTTCAAGATTCCAATGATTACACTTACTGGTAGTAGTACTCTAGTACTGAGGTCTCTGGGGTTACAAGCAAAGCTCAGCACGCAGAGAAACATTGCACTCGCCTCTGGCCTCCAGTGGTGGACTGCTGGTGCGTGGTGGCGGTCGTACTGAGAACACTCTCTCGTACTACTACAGTGCTATAGGATGAATGATTGATGACTCGACTGCTCTTCAGCTCTACTGTATGACTCTGGGAGGCACCAATCCTTAAAAATCTTGCCCGCTGCGACGCACGATCTGCACCACGCCAATGGCATGCCCGTGCCGGGCCGTCTGACTCTGATGACTCGAGACTAGACTGGGTGCGCTATGTGTTTTGTCCCGCGCTCCTGCACTTGCACAGCATCATCGGCGGCTAATCGCTCCGCATCAAGCGGGTAAGGCGGCTAGCCACGCACGGTACGAGCTCGATGTGTCAGCTCCGTGGTTTTTACTGGTACAGTATGCTGCTAGCTGCTGGTGTCATCCAGGACGTGTTATACACTGGTACTACGTGCCTCTGGCCGCAAATCGCCGACGCCGCCGGCACTGTTAGCACAGCTGCATGGCTACAGCGATGATCCACGTCCTGGACTCGAGACAGGGCCTCCAGTCGTAGCATACAGCACCTATCGTACCACTCATCGGACCGGCCGGCGGCCGCAGATTCGTGCCGCGGCCCGGCCCCGTTGGACAACAGGGCCAACCTTGAAGAGCCTTTACAGTTTACACAACCACAGTAGTCTCTTCAATCTTCATGTTCTGCACTGTAGCATGAAGGTGTGTGTGCCCAGTCCTACTAAATTCATTCAAAGACCTCTCCAACACTCGAGGACAAAAAAAAAACAAAAAAACAGGCGTATCGAGCAGATCTGCTGCCGTGTGTTGTGTTTCCTCTGCGCACGAAACATTGCGTCCACGTCACCAGACAGGACGCCGGTAGGGTGGCGTCATCGTACTACTGATGGCCCGCTTTCGAATTCATGCGTAGGTAAAGAGGCGTTAAGAGCAGGCGCAGCGTGTTTCTCCAACGACTCTAGAGCTAGCAGATCGAAATTGCTCCAACACATAAACTCGATAGGTAGATTATTTCTAGCAAATACTTTCTAGCAGATGAAATTGCTCCAACACACGATAGATCGTGTCATGTCTCGTAGTTCACGAGAGGTAAACTTCGACTCCCTCACGAACAGGGGCGGAGCCAGGATTTAAGCATAGGGGGCCGGTCCGATAACAATCATACATGATAAAATATATATTTTTTCTATCCTTAAATAACTGTCAGCGTTGGTGTCCATGCCACAAGTTTGATTTGATTTATAGAAAATATGTGTAATATCTGTATCTCCAAATAAATTTATTAAAAAATAGATTCAAAGATCTTTCCAATGACACTTATTATATATCAAAAATATTTATATTTTTAATATATATTTAGTAAAAGATGTTTTATGGGAACTGCAAACGACAGATATTTAGAGACGGAGAAAATATACAATAAAATCAATGAATATTACAAAGAAAAAGTAAATAAAATTTAATTAGCACTAGATCTCTAACTCCACTTAATCAGTCTAATTTTTAGGCAAAATATATCATGAAAATAATAGAAACAAAATAGTTAAACAACATAAAAACTAGTCTTAAATAATATGGATGTCATTAAAGATCAATATAAAGGGACAATAAACGAGCAAAACACTAATTGTAATAATTGTAATTGTTAACTAGTTAAAGAATTGTATCATATAGAGAATGAAAAGAAACAAAAAAGATAATAGAAATGTTAATCCTAGATAATTACAGAAAAAAAAATAATTAAAACACTAATTAATATCGTTACTTTGCTAATTAAATAATTATAACTAACTGAGGAGGGAGTATTATGGAGGGATCAGCATGTTGGGGGTGCCAGGCCCCCCTCAGCCCCTCCCTCCCTCCGCCACTGCCCACGAATGAAATCTCTTTGAAAGAAAAAGATGTTTTATTGTGTACGGAGTAGCTTGCTGAGCGAACATGACAAAACATGACCAAGGACAAGGATCGTCGTCTTCTCGCTGTCTGGGATGAGACACGTGTACTGTAATTAATGTGCAGGCAGCTCGTGGATGATTCGGTAAGTTATTTTTTCCCCCTTAGTATACTAGCTACTGCTACAATCTCTATGACACACGAATAATGTATAAAATTAATGCCACAGCCGATAGGAAGCCGTAAATAAAGAGCGAAGTCATCCGACGGCTGGACGTATGACGTACACGTGATCTGACGGACGCAGGAAAGGGACGACGTGACTGCAAAAGGTGGTAGATTTTGGTATACAGAAGCATAGAGAAAAATATCACATGCATGTTGCGGGCCATGTCCCGAAAAAGCTGAAGGTACAAATAATCGATCTCATGGAAGTAGGGATTCGAGACAGTGGATGGTTTGAGTAGGTGCATGCATCAAGTCATCAAGACCTGCATGAAGTAAACGATGCACGAGGTCCACGAGGGGGGCACCATACTGTGTTCTCAGGGTGATTTTCAGGGCGATTATGTGGTTTCATCAGATCTCAACAGAGATCCAACATTCAACTAGGATGGGTAAGGGGAACAACATGAGTTTTGTATAAATTCTACTTAATAATGAAAAACGCACCAAGATCGATCGTGAAAAAAAAAACTACTATCTCCGTTTCAAATTAAAATATGTTTGACTTTTTTTACCTCAAATTTGACCACTCGTCTTATTAAAAAATTTATGCAAATATAGTCAAATTTAAATTATTTTTATAGACTATTTATTAAATAAGCAAGCCATAGCAAAAAGAAGTGATATTTTACATAAAATTTTGAATAAGACGAGTGGTTAAACTTAGGATTCAAACACTATAATTTGAAACGGAGGAAGTATTATATAAATTGATTATTATACAAACTTTTTTACTGAAATGATATAGTAGTACTCCAGCAGTCCTGCCTGTACGGTTAAAAAACTACAATAGCTAGGCTTTACGAGTTGTTTTTCGTGTGTATCAACCCCTGACACCAATGATTGTTACACCGGACTCGTGTTTATGGGTCTGCAATGATAGAGGGGGGGTGTGGTCACTGTCGTACGAGGCGGAGTTCTTCCTCGCTGAGGGGTCGAGCGAGATAGACTCCATCAAGCGAGGCGGAGCTAGTGTTCGAGGGGTTGGACGAGACGGGACCCATGCCCAAGGGGTCGGGCGAGGTACAGCATATGCTCGAGGGTTTTGACGAGGCGGGGTCCACACCCGAGAGGTTGGGTGAGACGAAACTCGCTCCTTCGAGGTCGGATGAAGTCATAGCAACGTCATTTGTGCGGATTGACGTTGATGACCATCAATACTCTCTGTTAAGTATCCTAAACATTCCTAAATGTTTATACCTGACAAGGATACAGTATTACCATTTCAATTTTTTTCTGTCATAAGTAACTGTTTTACCACAATAGCTTTAGGTCCATTAGTGGATCGGCTCGTTGAGCCGAACCAAAAAAAATAAAATTAATCCACCAGTGAGCGGAGCTATACCAAACATGACCTAAAATTTTCGATCGCACTTTGTAGGGTGTGGGGCTTCGTAGGGTGTGGCATGCTGACCATTCATAGCTGCCCACATGTCATGTACAAATTAAAAATCATGGTCAAGAACTTGGCAAAAGATGTCATCTAGATCCTACACTCTCAAAGTGACATTTTTGGGCCCATACTATGTTTAGTGTCTCATCTAACTCCAAATGTGGACTCGATATGTGGATCCCTGCTGCCCTCACGCTAGCGGTTGTCGGTTTCGTCGCCTGCATACTCGATCACACTACCATTCATGGCTCCCATAGATTCAAATGACACGAAACCAAGTTTGAGGATCCAAATTAAATGTTATTTTGAGAGTAGAGGGACTCATATGACATCTCTCTACAAGTTTAAGGACTAGCCATGAATTTTACACTAAACGATATCTGTGTCTTACATAATTAGGTCTACATCAACAATGGCAAAGCCACAAATTATACATAGAGGGGGCGGAGTTCAACTGATGAGATACTCTTATTTTTGAAATTTCTTTTGGTATTTAATAATTTAGCAATGTTAACTTTCTTGTAGTAGGTGACCGTGTAGTCAATAGTGAGCACATGAGGTGACCATCAATCTAGCTAGAAATCTACTGCTTTGTACTCCCTCCGTTTTAATTTATAATTCATTTGACTTTTTTCACTTCAAGTTTGACCACTCATCTTATTAAAAAATTTATACAAATATAGTCAAATTTAAGTCATTTATGTAGATTATTTATTAAATAAACAAACCACGCCAAAAGAAATGATATTTTACACAAAAATTTAAATAAGACAAGTGGTCAAATTTATAGTTGAAAAAGTCAAATGAACTATACTAATTTGGAACGGGGGAGTATTCAAGAGGGTGTTCATAGTGGGGAATGATGTGTTTGTTCATAGAGGTGACTCATGACTTGTTAATTAAAGCAAATACATAGTGAATTGGCAGTCGGTTAGTTAGGGCCCTGATGAACGGATCCCAAGCTTGTGGAATTCAGTGTTGGAGATTTTCCAAGATCCTTGCGTGCAACCGACAAAAAATTTGTTTCCAGCAGCACATGAATCCAGATTACGGAGATCTTCTTGTATAGATCAGATTAGCTAGCAAATCAATAATCAACCACCTCAACAACTATATGCCTCCTAGCATGTACGGTATTATAATAGCTTGATTCCATAAGGTTTCGGGGATCCAAAGGTCACCATTATCTCCCCCTCCCTGACATATAATTAAGCTTTGCGATGTGTATATGTTTTTCTAACGAGCATGGAGAAGGATAGTTTTTGTTCGGCGCCTGCATAGAGTGACTGAGTCTGAAACAATTATAAATGTAGCCAGATTTAACTTATTTCTCTTTGTCCCCGAGAGCATTGATTCAAAAAAAAAAAAACCGTCTTGTCGCGGCTCGCATAAAGAAATCGGTGTAAGTAAACTCTCCCTCTCCTATATACTGGCTACAAAAGTTTATACTGTACTGTATAACGACGTAAATCTAGCTTGTGTGGCTTTATATATTTTCCGTCCGTCCATAGCAGCTTCGGTTCCCTGTCGTTCACAGTGATCTGGTAAGACGTTTCAACTAATAAACATGTCAGCATACGGGCCGGGTGCGGGTGATTGTTTAATAGTAGCGCCCGTGCGTGTGCGTGCTCAGCTCTCTCCCTATCGCGCACCAGTTGACGGCCGGCGATGAGGCAGGCAGCCAGCCAGCCATGCACGATGTGACTTTGAGACGTTGATGTGGATTGCGTTCTGGAGTAGGAGTAGTACAACAACAAAGTTCCGGTCCATGCATCGATGCATGCTTGGGCCGGGTATGAGGCCTGAAATAAAAACAATTATTGCCCCAGCGTCGTCCAAAAGAGATGAAAAACACGTGAGCGATCTGAACTACTACTCCTAGTACTCCATATTGATGCTTACAGTACATGTTCGAGAAGAAGACGATCGAGAGAGTCTGGGCGGTGTGGCTTTGGCCGTAAGTTGGGAGGTCCCTGCCGGCCCTCCATCCACACAGTGATTTTAAGCATCTGGTAATAACCTTACGACAGCACGGCTGTCTGTACTGTAATGTACTGTACCTTACTAATAATCGTCGAAACTCTGTTATCTAGTAATATAAACAGCTCACACCCTCTCGACCAAAGGACGCCGGCAGATCATCCCTCGAGATACGCGCACATGCCACATGGACAGACACCACTGCAGCGCCACCACGATGCCCACCCCCTCCCGCTCCCGGCCCATGGCCATGGGATGGTGGTACCAGCCGGCCGCACACAAACAAATCAGTAATCAGAGGGTGTGACTGTGCCCTACGTACCGAGCTAAGGTCACATTAGCTGTCCGATCCATGCAGATGCAGCAGTGCACCATGCATGCTAAACGCGACGCGCGCGAATCCAGCTTTGCCCGTGGAATCTGGCGCCCGAATCCCGATCGAGCCGCCCAAATCCAGAGCCGGGGCCGCGGCCCTGCCACTCGATCGGCCAGGCTGCCCCTGACGTCCGCACGGGCACGGACGGACGTCCGGACAAGAGGCGTGGAGGCGTGGCGGGTGGTCCGGGCGCGCGCGCGCGCCACCCACGTGTGTCCTCCTCGCCCACGATTCGCTCCCCGGTCGCCATCGCCCGCGGCTGCTCCGCCAGCCCCGGTGCGTCACGTACACAGCATGCACCGGACCGGTGGTGCCAAGTTCATGCACCGCGAGAAATTGACGTCGTCCAGCACCCCCGCCGAGCCGGGCCCCGCCTTGTCCAGTTCGTTCTGTACCCATGTTTGTTGGTTGGTGCATGCCAACTGCGTGGCCATGAAAGGCTTACGTGCCGATAGATTGCAAGCTTGGAACACCGGACGGCGACCGTGGAAAAACTTGTGATCCCAACGTTGCCGAGCTGTACGCTCATCAGATCATGATCAATTTCTAGAGAATTGTGCGCGTCCTATTTTAGCCGAAACGCGCGCGTGGCACGGATCGAGATGCGCGAAGATGCCCCCCCCCCCCCCCCCCCCCCAGCGCGAGTTCTTTTTTATTGTATGTAGAGTATACAGCAACTTGGATATGGACTTCATTCAGCTACTCTCCGAATACATTCCATCAACAAAAAAAAACTCTCCGAATACACCGATCTCCCGGCGTGCGAGTCTGTCGGTGCAGCGCGTCTGCTGCACCTGCTTCTCATCCAATCCTGCTTGCAAGTTTGGCTGCTTTGCTTGGCCTCCCTTCAGTCGTCTGCTTCCAATCCAAGCACACCACATGATTCAGGAACCGATCGAAGAGACAGAGAGATGACGATCTGACCTGGTGGTATTAGCCTCGTCGACGTCCTTATCAGAAGAGGCAAGCTGTAGTTACATTTTCTTCCAAGTCAGGCTACCTGCTAATAGTACTTTACATTTTCTTTGGCCCACAGCCGGCGCGCCTAATAGTTGTAGTTACCTAGCGATAGCCCTGACGGTGTGGATGTTGGTTCGACGACGGGATGATGACCTTCCTCTGGATCCTTCAGTTTGGATTACTCGATCGTCCCCGCGTCGTGTACCGCACATGATCAATGAGTGTACGGACGGTACTTATTACTGTATATTACTATTAGTACGTACTGTAGTTGATAGACTACGATGCATGAATATGATGAACGCATCCTCATCATCAGAGAAAGCTGGCGGTATTTGGATTGACGCGCACCCTGTCGAGACACAAGCCATGGGCCATGGGCCATGCCTGCCGAACATCCCAAAACAACACAACAGTTGGATTGCCGTGCGGACAAGAATCTGCCAGTTACTCTAATTTAAGTAACATGCATGTGGAACTGCCAAGGCAGCACTTATCCAGTCATGACAGTGTGCATTTTGGTTACTACCTCTCCACATAGCCGGTGATGAACTGATTGTTATCAAGAGAAGAAGGTTCTGGTTCCATGGCCTTTCCGACGTGGCAATGTTTCAAAACTCACATGCCAGTGTACAGGGACGGGATGCACCATGGGACAATGGGGAGTGTGGGACACTCTTATATAACAAAAAATCTTGAAACAGAAGTTTCTTCAGAGATTTGAGTGAGCCTTCTTGTAGTCCATGCCTGATTGGGCCTTCGGTGTCTAAAAGCAGCCCACTAACCGTCTTTTTGGGCCAAACCATTCCTTCCTCTGCATCTCCTCAGGCCGTGTATTCGAGATCGGGCCTGTCACCCGTGAGGCAAGAGGATGTGCGGTCGCGTGATTATCCAGCAGCCCACCAGCCGCGCGTATGCTTGGTTCAATCAGATGGTTGGCCTGTTAGGTAGCATTATGGCCTGTGAGGCAAGAGGAGAATGTGCATGCAAAGCCCACCAGCCTAATCCGGTCGCCCGAAAACTTTGTCCAATAAGATGGCCTGTTTGCTGCAACTTGAGCTTGTACAATGCAGTATATATTCAGTTCAGAAAATCGCAGCAGCAATCTCGCAAAGTTATGCCGCTGTGAGCCTGTGAGCCCGTGAAACTTGCAAGTCCGGCTAAGCCAGGCAAGCACCGGGACCACCGGTTCATACGTGAGAAGATACGCGTACGTAGTATGTGCAGCAGGACGTAGGAAATCATCAAGGCTCAAAGCAAGTACTCCTACTTGGCTTTCAGCTGCTGTCCGTCTGAGAACATGACAAGTAATGGGTGCAAGATACCGTAGTACGTTAACTAACAGCTGGGCCTGACGACCTTTGTTCTGTCGTCATTAGTTCTCTGCACTCTCGGTCGTCTTTGGATCCGCCCCACGGACACTGTCGCTCATCACTGGATTCGCCTCGCCCCAACGGGCATTCGGGCAACGGCCAACGTACGGTGTGAATTCAAGCGTCAGCTGTACGTACCTGTATGCAATGCGATTCATAATCGTCTACTATCTGGCATATATGCACGGTTGTCAGTCCTCAGTACTGCCGCTAGCTATGACACCACATATTAGACCTCTAAATTTTGCCGATTGTTGTTTTTTTACGCAACAAGGGTTGCATCGAGGCTCAATACTACCTCTCTCAGGTTGCGTCATGCATCAACGGCCATAACAGTAGTATGCAGGTTGACCTCTGCCCTAGCTGTGGCTTGATCGACACATAATACAGGACTACAAGAGCAACTATGCTGCTGGCCGGTGGTGGATCCTGCAGGACGAGGACAATGGACAGCTAACTTCTGCAAAAGCACACCTTAACTCTAATGCTACTACTACCTTTCTTGTTTCTCGCAGAAAAGAATCTGATCGCCTGCATTAGGAACTTGCGCGTGGGCAATTGTTTATGCTGTAGACGACAGGCTTCCGCCTCGCGCAACAGACCCAATTAGGAACAAAAAGCTCTTTGGATGAACTGGCTTTTCTTTGCATGTGTAGCTGCTAATCTATGCGGTGTGGCAGGTTACGAAAAGACAAGGGCTATCCACAAGGACGCACATGCCTTTGCTCATCGAGTTTTTGCTCTTTGCATCATCCCATATCACTTTCCTGGAACCACGAGATGAAACAAGTAGAAACAGAAAACATGAAAGATAGCTTGGTCTTGCTTGTTGCAGTCTGCAAGGCTCTTGAAGTTTGTTTCCGAATTGGGAAATATAGTAGAAGGAAAACGTACCTAACATGTTGAACCTAAGGGCCTCTTTGGTGCGGCTTCAGCCAGCTCCAACTCCTCTTCATTGGCACTGTAGCGACAAAGTGTAACACTATAGCAAGGAGCTATTTCGGAAATTAAGGCACCAAATAAACTGAGAAGAGGAGGAGTCGGACGAGCCACATTTTGCAGTTCCTCTGGCTCCTTGCTACGTTAGTGCTACAGTAGTTAATAGTGGCAGGAGCCGGAGCCCTCCGGGGCCATGCCAAAGGGGGCCTAAATGTCACTTATCAGTCAAGTGCCAACGACAGTCTACCTGCTATTGTCAAACCTGTTTTTGATGCATGGAATGTTATCCATCTGAAAATTCAGAAACATGCTTAAACAGATCAAAATACTTCTTGTGTTGTATTATATGCCCGCGACTGAACTTGAACTAAAAGAAACATACTTATGATAAAAACAGGTAGCGCTGTTGCTCACCATCAACATAAAATTGGCTAGTTATAAAAAATGAAAATTGACAAGGTAATGAAAATAGCCTCAATGATGTCACTAACAAACATTTCCAACATTTCTTTCATGTTGTATGTGCCTTAAAACATTTTTTCTTAAATACACAAAAGATTTTGTATCATTATATTAAGAAAAAGAGTTTAAACATATGACCAATGTGCCTCTGACGAGCGCCCTAAGAGGTTGACAAAACAAATTGAGGCCGAACCATCCTAGTATACGAAATCAAGTTCTAATATTACGCAAATGGTATATAACCGATAAAAGCGTAGTAGTGCAACTTAAGAGGTGCCCTTGCATCTCCGGTGCTTTCTGGATGAGCCTTTTTCCGATGACTATAAAAAGCGTGTCTAGCACTTCGATGTTGAACACAATCAACTTACCCTAAAAGAGTCTCTATAGGTCTTCTATCCTGACTCTCTTACCATTGATAGACCGTGATGTAACCCATACGCTACATGATAAGGACTTCACCTCGCATGGAAGCAAGAACTCGAGAGAGACTCTGGGCTATCAACCACTTGCTCCGCAGGGAGGCTGATGAATTAGCGAATAGTTAACCATTTTTAGCACCTGTTTAGTGAAGCCCTTTAGGCGATATGCGATGGAGTTGTTGTTGTCATTGACTAGATGGCCGTCCGAGGGCGGTGTATTGAGCATATCCGCATCCACCATGGACTCAACTACACAAAAGACGAGCAAATAGCCCACCTCGTCCTTTATAATTGTGTTAGCTCTCGAGTGGTGGCCTACGCCAGCCATGGTGGCATGACCTATGTCTGCAAATGCTTAGGTGGCAGTGGAGCAAAATCTGTTGCCATCTAAGTAGTGTTGTAGGTTGTATGCATCGTCAAAGGAGTGTTGAGGCGGTCAACATGTCGTGTCGATAGCATCCTCCCTGAAAGGCCGCACGTGCACACGCCAGTGTCCTATGACGAGTCCCCATATTCCAAGGAGATGTTCTAATGGAACCGTGAGAAGGGACCGAGCGGATGGCCAACCACTGCTCGGCAGACCGCGAGCGAGGCTACAACCTCCTCTAGCATCGGGTCCTCCGAGACATCACATGTAGTGTGCGTGGTGTCCAGGTACGACGTGTGCGTCAATGGGACGAGCTCATAAAATCCCCTTACATGCCATGTTTTGATGGTTGGTCGTCGACAACTTCCTAGTCAGCAGTGTCGTAGGTGGTGACGGTGCATGCTATGTTGTCACTTCTCGGCTTTCTCCAACGTTGGTGTCTGGCTAACCCTGCTGCTCGGCATCTAGAATGCTCCGCCTGAGCCCTGCACATTGCCATGGGTCGGTGCCCGCGCACACGATACATGGTGGGATACATGGTGGGTGGGCTCGTGAGGGCCGGTGACAAGAACCCTAGGTAAAACAACGAGGAAGAGTGACCATGCCGCCATGAACACCGATCTTGACAGAGGTCTCCACTCGTGGACGCATGCAATCGCCTATGTGATGGCAAAAACCCCTACATTGCAGAAGTGGTATGGTAGCCTATAGGTCGCCACCCTGTGTGAGGATGAGAGGCAGTTGAGACTTTTCTCACGCGACAGGACCTTGTGCAAGTCATCGACGTTTGGAGCGAAGAAAAACTCTTAGGTGCCGAAGGCAGGCTGTGGTCCTAGCCTCAGATGGACTGGCGGACTAGCCCACACTGCGTGCGTGCGGTCATGGGCAACCTGATTGGTCGTGCCATCGACGACCACAAGGAGTCCGTGAATGAGCGAAGGTGAAGAATTATGGCCCTAGTTGGTTTCGGCGATTAACGACAATTAGAGATTATTATGGCTAACGTGTGTTTTGCAGAGGCTATGCGTGGCTTAGCCATAGTGATCAAGGAGAGTGGGCTCTAATGGTCATCACTTAGCCCCCAAGATGGATATCGTTTCGGTTTTCAAGGAGACATGATGAAGACCCTAGAATGATAGGCTAAGTGCCATAAGGAGATGAATGACATTTAGAATTAGATAGGGCTTCTCTTTTTACCTTTGACCGTACTATTAAGAGGGGTTGAGATTAGTAGCTTGACTTAGGAAAGCTTCATGACTTAGGTGTGGTGCACACTTGACTTCCTTAGCTCTAAGCAAGCCTATGGTGACCGTAAGATAGCCTAGAACAACTTCCATTTTCATAGCGACGAAAAACGAAGTTGATAAAACTGGGCGTCGGACGCTCCTGGCAGGGGCGCCGGACGCTGTCCGTCGCGTCGGACAAAGGCGCCGGACGCTGGGTAATTGAGTCCACAGCGTCCGTCGGCCTTCCAGAGGGGATGTTTTCTGGCTAAGACTTTTAGGGTCCGTCGGACGGTGTCCGTCGGCCAGGCGTCGGACGCTGGGAAGAGCGTCCGTCGACCTTCCAGAGAGGGTGTTTTTCAACCCTAGCCAGAACTCAGCGTCGGACGCTGTGGTTGAGTGTCCGTCGCCCAGTGACGTAGCGTCCGTCGCTGGGAACAGTGTGTCAGAACTAGCCGTTAGACAGGGCATCGGACCGTCCGTCGCCCCATCTATGAACAGAAACTAGCCGTTGGGCATGCGACGGACCGTCCGTCACCTAGTCATCGGAGCGTCCGTCGCCAACTTAAAATGCCAGCCCGAGGCAGTTTTCAGAGGGTCTATTTATAGCCCCTCCCACTTCTCTCCCACCTGGCCTTTTGCTCATTCGAGTTGCTGAGTTTGTTGAGAAGGTTGGGAAGAGAGCAAGAGCCCTAGAGAGAGAGTGATTCGCGAATCCATCCATCCTCTCTCTAGTTCATCCAAGAGTTCAAGTGTGCATCCTCTAGTTGTGAAGCTTGAGTGAGTCAAGCGAAGATCGAGGCTTGTTACTCTTGGTGATCGACATCACCTAGACGGTCCGGTGGTGCTCGGAGGAAGGTGATCGTCGGAGGATTGTCGGCGGCCCTTCTCCATCGACGTTTGTGATCGGTTGTGGGCGATTCACCGAGCCGGAGTGGCGAAGAATCAGCCCGTAGAGAGCACTCATCCCTTGCGCGGGATTGAGGGGGAGCTATACCTTGCGAGGTGCTCCAACGAGGACTAGGGGGGAGTGTCGACTCCTCGATACCTCGGCAAAACATCGCCGTGTCAAGCATCTCTTTCCCTAGCTCTTTATTACCGCATTACTTTCCGCACTTGTCTTTCAATTCATACTAGAATTGTGTAGGAAGTTTTCGCTTTCCATTGTCTTGCTACCGCTTTCTAGCTAGGACACACAAGCGGTAGGCACTAGGGGGCTAATTGGCTCTTTATAGGTTTAATTCTTGTTTAGAAATTAAAAAGAGCCCAATTCACCCCCCCTCCTTGGCATCTTGATCCTTTCAGAAGGACGTGGCTGGCATTGTTTGGGGCGCTTACATCACCCATCGATGTCGTCGACCCGGGCTATGTGCGTAGCTAGCGACACCGCCACGCATCTCAGACAGGGTTGACGTTCTCTGCGGTTGTTGGCTCAAATGAGCCTCGTTGAGGTATGGGGTTGCGGAGGTGGGCGAAGATGGCTTACTATCTGAGGTATCAAGGAGTCCATCCTTAGCCTTACGACGGGCCTTAGAACGTGTGCTGAGTGCTCCCCAAGTGCTAGGGTGGGGCGAAGGTAGAGAGTAAGGATGGCATGCTTGTAGCCTGCATCGTTGGGCTACCGGTGATGATGGTGCATGTGGCTCGATAGATCATACATTTATGAACTAATGCTGGCCACAAATCGTCATGTCTTAAAATGTGATATCTAACCATCTAGGCAATGGTGAATAAAAGAGATGCACTGGTGACAAAGCACAACCTGAAACAAAACATTAGTAATTACACTTTCATGTTGTATGCTTCGCTCTGATAATTTTTGCCATTCAACTGTAGTTTTCGTTTTAATTATTTTGCAGTTGTTCATACTCAACCAATTGGCATGGATTCTACTTCACAGTAAACAGAGTTCTGCCCAAGTCTTTTTTCCTATAAAACGGTTTCGCACCTTATGATACGGAAATCATGCTGCAAACAAAGGAATTTGAAGATTACCGGGGATCCGAAGTAAGTTTGACGATGCAGCATCGGAGAAGAGTAGGAGACACGGACTAAGGTACTACTAGCGGTCACACCCGATCAATCGTCCGTTCGCTTGACTTATCAGTCACCGAAACAATGTAAAAACAGCTAAAAACGATATCAGTCACCGAAACAATGTAAAAACAGCTAAAAACGATATCAACCAGCTTTATCATCCAACAAAACGGGTCAAATGAACAAGCCGCATGTGAAGCATCGGCAACACCGGTGAAGCCATGATGATCGCAGTTACAGGGCTGAGACACCCGAGTTGCCGGACGCAGGGGACATGTAGAAGGCCCGGGTGCGGTGAGCCGGCGCTCACCCGCTCCTCCAGACTCCACCAGTTGGGAAATTGATCACGCTTCCACCGTCCGTGCGCCGGTTCCGAGGACAGGCAGCCGCGGGTGGGTCCCCGTCCCCGCTGCAGTGACCCTCCATTACTCCACCCTGCCCTGCCCCGCCCCGACCCGACCCGACCCAGCCCGCTACTCAAAAGACGACAACCGCTTCCCGTGCCGGGTTGCCTCCGCGCGGCGAGAATCCCCACACGCCCCCGCTCCACCAGTACTCCTACAGCGGACGCAGGCCAATATGCCCGCTTCATCCAGATCCAGGCCGCTCCCCAAGCTCTCCTCCTCCCCTTCCCACCTCGTTCCCCTCGATCTCTCCACTTCCTGGTGCTGCACGCCCCAGGGTCTCGGCGGCCACGCCCCATCTTCCTCAGCCTCCTCCTCCTCCTCCTCCTCCTCCTCGCCGGCCCGCGCCGCCGCGCACCCCATGGACCCGCCGCCCGCCAGCTCCTCCTCCGCGGCCTCCTCCTACGCCACTCCGCCGCAGCCCTCCTACGCGCCGTCCTCCTACCCCTCCAGCTACACCAAGTTCAACTCCGCGCTCAACGCGGGGCTGCTCAACCCCATGTCCCCGCCGCCGCTGCCGCTCGACAAAACGCGCTCCAGCCCCACCCTCTTCGACATGATGGCGAACGAGCAGGACTACCACCCGCGCTCCGCCGCCGGCGTCGGCGTCCACTCCATCCCCCCCCGCCGCACCACCAGCCGCACCAGCTCCAGCCCGCGCGCTCCATGGACCGACAGGTGCTGCTCCACGACCGCATCGCCGACCTCATCGGCAGCTGTAGCCCCGGGAACCAGTTCAACCACGCTGACTCCTCCGACGTCCGCCTCACCCTCAGCTCCAAGGACGGCCTCTCCGTCACGCTCTGCGTCCACCGCCACATACTCGTCGCCCACAGCAGGTTCTTTGCCGCCAAGCTGTCCGACCGTTGGTCCAAGCAGCAGCGGACGCTGCCGCACATCGTCGAGATCTCCGACTGCGACGACGTCGAGGTGTACGCCGAGACGCTGCGCCTCATGTACTGCAAGGATCTCCGCCGGAGGCTCATGCGGGAGGATGTCAACAAGGTCCTTGGCATTCTAAAGGTATCACCCACGGCCTTCTCTTACCGTCTCGTCTCATCTCATCTCATTTATGCCGATTCCGCGGAACGATTTGATGTATTTATCCGTTCCTTCTACAGGTGTCCGCTGCCATTGTATTCGATGCCGGGGTGCTGTCTTGCTTGGAGTACTTGGAGGCTGCGCCTTGGGCTGAGGACGATGATGAAAAGGTGGCTGCATTGTTGACGCAGCTGCACCTTGAGAACTCAGGGGCTGGGGAGGTGCTTAAGAGGGTGTCACTGGAATTGGCCCCTTCGGCAGTGTTTGAAGATGCAGAGGTTGGAGGCAGCTGCAGCGGTGTCAATTCCAGTGGTGGAGAGGAGGTGTTACTGAGGCTCCTGCAGGTTGTCCTGGAAGGGAAGGACGAAAAGGCAAGGAGGGAGATGAAGGGGTTAGTGTCCAAAATGCTCAGGGAGAACAGCACGTCCCGTGGCGGAGCAATTGGTGGCGACCTTCGCAAGGAGTCGCTCTATTCTGCGTGCAATGGGTGCTTGTCCTTGCTGTGTGAGCAATTTGTGAGGGCTTCAGAGGGTGATCACTCAGAGGTTGCGCAGATTGCTAGGCTGGCTGACAACCTGCATTGGATGCTCGACATCCTTATTGAGCGCCAGATCGCGGAGGAGTTCTTGAGGACATGGGCAACTCAGACTGAGTTAGCGACGATGCATCGTAAAGTGCCAGCGATACACCGCTACGAAGTGAGCCGAGTGACGGCAAGACTCTTTGTCGGGGTTGGAAAGGGGCAGATCTTGGTGTCCAAGGAGGCCCGTTGCCAGCTCTTGAGCACCTGGCTAGAGCCCTTCTATGAAGACTTTGGATGGATGCGGCGAGCATGCAAGGGGCTTGATCGGCATTTGATCGAGGATGGGCTGGCAAACACAATCCTGACACTGCCTCTTGCAACTCAGCAGGAGATTCTTCTGGCATGGTTTAATCGCTTCCTCAACTCTGGGGAGGATTGCCCAAACATTCAGAGAGGGTTTGAGGTGTGGTGGCGGCGCGCGTTCTGGAAAAGGAACTCTGAACCAGAACAGCCATCCCGTTTGAGGATTACTGCAATCTGTGAGAACTCTTGATGGTGATGATTCATATTTGACATGGAATGTGGTGGATGTTATGATATATATATTGATTTTCTGTGATATGTAGTAGTGTCTAACTGTTTCTCAGTGTTTTTTGTTATGTTTGTTTAGGCAGTTAGTCAATTACACATGCTATCTTGATCCTGTTTTAACGCAATGTATACCAGATCCAGTGTATTACTATGCCGCAACCATTTTGATTTGAACTGAAGTAGAGTGGCTATTTGTGGTTTGCCATATACCATAAGCAAACAATGGAAGGATTCAAACACTTCTGGCCGGGGTGTGGAAGCGGTTCTCCCTGAAAAGGATGAGTTTGATTATTTTTTAGACCATTTAAGCCTTTCTGTTCCTGTTTTGTTGTGTCATCTCATAATGTGATCTGGTTGGGTGGTTTCTGACATCTCATTGCTTACATGTGTCCAGTTTCTTAACTTGTTTTGCGTGACCTTGGCCTCTAGGAGTACTTACAATGTTTATTTAGATCCAGGGGCCATGGTTCACTCATACCCTTTTGGCCTCTTCACTGCCTTCTTATCTAATCACAAACATTGTAACTGAGTATCATGTGAGAATGTTCCTGTGCCAAATCCCAAATTGGATCGGATGGATGTTTGCTTCGGCGCATTGTAAGAGTATATTCTGTCCCAACTATCTTGATTTTTTGTACTTGTCAAGTTGGTGGTAGACCAGTGGTTGAGCCGCTACGCCTTTCTGCGTGCACGCGAAAGAATCACATGATATTGTTAATTGTTTGCTGACCTGTAGGTGCTCCTGAGCTTACTATAATGCCTTTCGGCCAAACCAAGTGAATATAACTGTTTTTATAACATGTTGCTATTGAAGTCGTTAGCAATCAAACCTCTTTGGTTCCGTGTGTTCCACTCTGTCAGTATTTTGCTGCGGATCAGTCCACTGTTGAGTATCCTTAAGATTTCAGTCACCTTTTCCCACTAGAATTGAGCTGATAATTATATTCCTGGAACCATTATCCCTGTTGTTCATTAGGACAAAAGGACATCAAAAGGTTGGCCATCAGCTACTAATACGTATAGCTGAAGTTGCCAACTACTCTACTCTGTACGCTGTAGCTTTTTGTTGAGGTGCATCCCTGCAATCGGCTTTGATGTCGTACCATCAGCCATAACTGCTACGCATTACTCCTACATCTTTGCAGATTCTCTTGCCTGGAGTTGAATCGCTTAGCTGCTTGAAGGCACATCTACCTTATCTGGCAGGAAGGTAGGCTTGCTTTCTGAAGTGATGTACATGTATAAGCCGTCGTCATATACTCGAAAGTTTGGAGCAACTAGGGTTCCAACTTCCAAAACAAACAGATTTTACATACAGACTTTGTTTTGGATTTCAATGTAGGCCAAAAACACGGCCTATAGATTTTAGACTCTGGAAAGAAGCAATGTTGATCCCCTGCAGCACGACTTGTAACTAGGGCCTAGGGAGAGCGTTCCACAATGTGCAAGTTCGTGTAACTGAAAACTTGTTGTCTTATCTCGTATATAACTGGAACAACATAGAAGGATCTGCTGTGTGTTTTTGCTATTTGTCCGCAAAACCAATGATTATTGCTTCAAATCTGTGGAATTACGGTTGTTTTGTGTACTGGATTAGAAGTGGATCGTCCACGTAGCTGCTTCTGAGTGTTGTCCTTTTGATATGGTCAGTTCTTGAGTAATCTGTCCCCAGTTGTTTTTTCATTCAGTTCCAAGTACAGACGGGACCTTCGTTAAAAAAAAAGTAAGGGCCTTCATTAGTGAAGCTGTTGTTTTTAGAAAATAGCTTCATGAGCAACTCTCTAGGTGAAGCTGAGCTATTTTAGAAAAAATGTTTGGCAAAACAGCTTTACTAACAACTTTATACATGGATATGAGAGAGAAAGAGGAGAGAAAGCTATGATAAGCTACTATTTTCAGCTTCAACCCATTTTATATTTTTATTAGAGGGGAAGAAAAACAGCTTTATGGTTGAAGCTATTTTGAAAAGAGATATTTGGCAAAAAAGCAGCTCGCAAAAGCTTCATGAAGCTAATATAAACTATACCAAACAGACCCTAAGAAAGACAAGCTTCCAGTGCAACGACCCTGATAACGGCAGCGACCTGGATCTGAAACACCTGAACAACATAATCTGAACATGAAAAGAAATTGCAGCCGAGAGTGGCGTCGTGTCCGTAGCTTACTCGTTGTTAGGTTCTTCCTTTCCGTATCATCCAGGGCACCAGAACTACGACCATGTCATGATCAAGTCCCTTCCCCTGAAAATTGAGTTGTACAGTATGATTGTATCAGAGACCCTGGTCTGATCTCTGAAACCCCTCTGCCCGACCTTGAGCTGCGTGCTGAGGATGGACTGTAACCTCAGGCTGCGGCTTGAGGCTTCGAAGCAGCCCATCTGAAGGTGTTCTGGTGTTGTACTGTTTTGCACACCTGATGCTTACCCCTACTCTTTACAGAACTACAGGTGGTCAAAATTCAACAGCCATCGTAGTGTTTGCTTTATATCTGAGGGTGATTATTTTGTTCATTATTGCCGCTTCTTATTCTTTCTTTTGGTGTCGCTGACACTGAGGTTATGTAGGTTTTGGTGCACAGTGCACTGAGGCTTATGGGCTGAAATGGAACGTAGTACATGCAGATCTGTTGGAGCAATTGATCTGAGTACCAATGGGCTTGATTGATGTGTACTGATAATACTTACAGACCGGGCTTGTTGGCTGTATTTTTTTGTGGGCTAGTGTAGAAGCTGCACCGGCCCACGACCACAGGCAGTAGTATATACCTTTTTTTTTTCTGGATGGAAACCTATGCCGAAACGAAAAGTACTCTCTGTAGTGCCATGCAACTCAACTTTATACCTCTTCCAGTCTCCGTTTCTTTTTATAAATTCAAAGTGGTCCTCCGATATACTAATACCGCTTTTTTGGTCCATATAAGTTCGGCCTTTTTCATTTGTGCTTATCTCTTTCCCCTGTCCGCAAGCTGTCTTTTTTTTTGTTGTTGCCTTAGTCGATGCTAATTCTGTGTTTGGCTTCAGGTCTAACAGATCTGATGAGTACTGGAATGGACATTCCGTGTCTGTTCTATTTCTTTTATTGTGATAGAAAAGCTGTTCATAACCTATTCTGGTTTGTTTGGTCACGATTACGTGCACCCTGAAATATCTTCGTCCAAACTTTTCCGGCTCCTACTTTATGGCCGGTGAGCTGGTCACAGCGCACACTGATTGCCTGAAGAAATTACATAACCAATGTCCAATGCTGACAAGATGCCCGCCTGCCAAGACGCGAGACTGGTGCACACCGGACCACCTGTGGGCCGCAGCTTCTCTTGTTGGATTTGGTCACTTGTGTTCTTGTTGGATTAGTTTGAGCTCGCAGAGAGGGGTAATACAATAGTAGTCAGTTGTTTCGAAGATTTTAGTTACAATCATCTATAGTCATCTTGATCAGATCTTAGCGTGGTGTCAGCCTCGGCATGTTGTTGTCGCATTGCGTTATTCTTCAAATCCCTTCCCGACTTGGCGGAAAGGCTCCGGAACAGGAGATTACCTGACAAACCATGAAACCAAGTCATGCACCAGCAAAAAGAAAAAAAAAGGACGTGTATAACTTGCCAAAAAGGCGCGTAAAAGGCGACTGCACGTACGCTGCTTTTTACCAGCGCTGCGCAGCAGAAGGTCAATGAGAGTCATACATGCGGTCAATGATAGTCTGCACCGGCTAGGTCAGCACCAAGGTCAGAGACTGTCTGTCAGGTATACGGGACCGGGAGAGAGAGAACAACAACTGTTGGTGTTGGGCACTCCACCGTGACGTCGCTGGGTGCAAAGCCAAGCAAAACGCTGCCACCAGCATCATTATTATTGCCTCACGAAGCATCGATGCATGCTGCCGCCTGCCGCGCATGCAACTTGGATCGCATGCAACCTGGTTCGACGGCACAGCCCGCCCGCCCGCGCGCTCCCTTCGTTGTGCGACCTCGCGGACCGCGGCCGCCGCAAGGAAAGAGCCCCGCGCCGGCGCGCGGCTCCTTTCGGCGTCCACCGAGAGAGTTGGCGCGGTGTCCCGCTCTCCTCCCGCTCCCGTGTCGTCACGCCGCTCGCTCCTTATCATCCCGTGGAGCTAGCGCGGGTACGGCGGGGGGCAGGGAAACGAAGAAGCTAGCGGAAACGTGGGCGGCCGCGCGAGAAAACCGGTAGGCCGTAACGTGGAACGAGCTGGGGCATTCCTTTATTAGTTTCGCCTCATCCTCACCAGGCTGCAGACATGTCTCATGCATGCATGCACGTACGGTGACACCTCCTCCCGTTTCCACCCCCAACCAGGGTTCACCCTACCGTTTTGCCGTCGGAAACCGGTCCCGGGCGGTTTACCGGTTACCGACAGTAACCGCCCAAACCGAATGGTTTGCATTTTGAATTCAAACGGCGCAGTTCAAACGGTCTAGGACCGGTAACACGATCAATTAGGGCCGGTTACCGTCCGGTTTGAGCGGTTACCGTCCGGTTTGGGCGGGTACCGCCCTAAACCAAATTTCAAATTTGAATTTAAAAAATAAAAAATTCTGAAAAAATTCCTAAAAATAGTTCATGATTTATAGAGTCTTCTTTCTTTTTTTTTCAAACTTGTACACGTCAAAATAAATAGCAAACGAACTCCAATTTGAAAAATTTGTACACCATTCGACTCTATAAATCATGAACTATTTTTAGGAATTTTTTCAGAATTTTTGATTTTTTAAATTCAAATTTGAAATTTGGTTTGGGGCGGTACCTGCCCAAACCGGACGGTAACCGGCCCTAATTGACTGGTTACCGGTCCCAAACCGTTTGAACTGCGCCGTTTGAATTCAAAATGCAAACCGTTCGGTCTGGTGCCGGTTTGGGCGGTTACCGTCGGTAACCGGCAAACCGCCCGGGACCGGTTCCGGACGGCAAAACGGTAGGGTGAACCCTGTTCTTGACACGTCAATTCCATCGGCCGGTAACTTGCACACTCCTCCAGTTGAATAAACGAAAATCAAGGGCCCTGTCCTTTTTTTAAGTAAACTGCTACACTCCACTGCCTCAAGATTCGTGCTGCTCATGTGGTTTCCAGAAGTACAATAGAGGTAGAGCCGCCACAGACTTCGCTTCAGTCAACTGGGCAGGCTGCGGAACGTAAGAAGCTTATCTTTTCTGTGTGAAGGGGGGATGAGCTAGCGAGAGATACGATTCGGTGCTGGCAGAAGTTGTTGCTGGATAGGCGAGGGAAGCGTGCTCAAACCCTTTGGGGAACGACGAAGCAGCCCCGGTTGTTTGTTTGTGCGCATGCAGTGGCTTTCTTCGTGAAGGCGATCGAGCACGGGCGGCCGGGCCTGCAGATCAATGCATGGCTCGGTTGGTGCACGGACGCATATATCTCGTCAGGACCAGGAGCGGATCACACAGCATCGGAGGTGACGGGCAGTAGTACGTACTAGCTAGCTCCTGCTTACAGTAGGTTTCTCTTTCTTTGTTTCGCAAGGTTTCGCTCTCGCCAACAGAATGCTGGTGAGACTGCATGCACTCCAAACGACGCCTGCTCCTCCTAGTACTACTTCAGAATCGTCGTCTCGTCGTGTTAAAGCATAAAGCATGCGACCCTACACACGGGTATAGTAGTAGTTGACAGTTTGACACTGCTTGGACGTTTTCTGCAAGGACACGGCAGGACATTTGCGGACGAGACAGAGAGAGCAACCGAAAGCTGGGACGGTTCGAGCCACAATCATAGCAACCTGAAGCAAGCAGCAGGATGCAAAGTCAGATGTGTACTGACGCTTTTGCCCTGTCCGCCAGCAGTCCGCCATTACAGCACCGGCTTGAATTCGCGCGCCACAAACCACCACAACACCACTTGTGGCGGTTTGGATGGACTTTTGGACCCCGGGATCGTGCGCTTCAACGTCGAGGGTGAATGCGAACACGGCTCACTGGATCGTCGGCAAAGCGATGGGCATGCATCTGCAGTTCTCTCCAAGGGCGTGCATGTGTTGGTGCAACGCATGCAAAATGCGACGTGTTCATGATTACAGCATCAAACGGATGTGCTGAATGATTGCTTACGTATGTACTGTACAACCTTACAGGTGGCGGTCGATCGCGGTACATCCCCCATCGATTTCAAACTAATCAGTACGAATCATGGAGGAGCTTTTTATGATACCATTTTTTTTTTTAAAAAAAAACGTACGTGCATTCGTGAAGCGGTACCGACTTGTGAGAGGTACCGCGAATCCTGAGAGGATCCAACTGTGTGTAGAGCTGCATGAGTAAATATCTTCACAACGAGAGGATATTATAAAGAAGGGAATAATCATTTCCTTTTTTGCCACAAATGAATCCCCGTGCAGACATTCATATACTTGTGTGTGGCGACTTCACTAGCTACAATTTGGAAAATGTCTAAGTTCTAGATTCATGGCTTAAAAAAACCTAGCACTTGATTTCAATTTGAAAATGTCTAAGTTCTTGCCTCGCTGCCACATTGTGACATCGGCTTCTAGAAGTACAGATGGTACAGTCAACACACATGTCTACAAGAAAATAGCGAGAGACCGTTCTCTATGACTCAAATATGCAAATAAATAGATGAGGGGATGACCAAATGAGTGTTGAGGTTGTTCTTCAACCCTAGGATAGATGCGTTTCTAATGGACTCAACAACCCGAAATCGAGTGTTGCAGCACTGTAGGCAGAAAAGATCTTGGCGTTGCCCAAAAATCTAATGAGACATGGATATGAATCTGAATCTATTGAAAAGTATAATTGATAAGCTTTTTATGAAGTATAAGAACGTCCCAATCAGAGCCCTTCTTCCCTTTGATTGAATCACACCTCCATGTGTATGTGTTTAATTGAAATCTTATTTGCTCGACCAATATATTTGACATGAAAATCAATATGATCACCCCTTTAATACACCATATGTGAATTTAACATGTGTTGGAAAAAGCCTTCTCCAAACAGGTTATGAGACCGCGTAAAGGTGAAGGACCATCGGCAAGACCTCCGGAGTGCTGAGAGCCTTTGACCGAGGGTCTCGACGTACACGGGGAGGGGACCTTCGCAGATGCTGAAGGGCCCCTCAGGTGCGGCGGCGATAGACGATGATTGGTGAAAACCCCTAAAATTCAGGGATGTTGTCTCTCTTTTTTGTTGGGTGGTGACCCCTTTTTATAGTACACTCTTCCAGTCACAATTATCATTACATAAATACCCTTCTACCTACTCCGGAATATTCGGAGGTCTCTCTGGGCGCTCCGGGGATCTTTTGGGACGCCGCATTTGGCGAGGTCTGGTGGAGGCCCAATCGTCCGGGCCCAGCAGGTTCCCCCGGCCGCCTTCCTTGAAACGCTCCTCGACATCCTGGACTCCTGACGAAGGCACCGCTTCTCCCGGTGCCCTTTTGAGGGTCTTCGCGCCGAAGGCCTCCGCCTATGATTTCGCCTTGGGACCTTCGCGTTGAAGGCCTTTGCTTCGCTACGGCCGTGGGCATGTGGTTGAGCGAAGGCTCTGACCCTCTGTCTTCATGACACCTGCACACAAAGGCGACATGCTCGTCGGGGTCAGCTTGACGGGTGGAGGCCTGTGCCTCCTATCCCGAGTGCGCTGCGGGCGAAGGCTCGTCGGCCTTCGCCGTGGCCAAACCCGTGCGTGCTTTGGGGTTGTTTCGTCTTACTGAAAGCCGCATCTATCTAACATGGGACCTCCGCGAAATCTGTCCCAACAGTTTCCCCCTTTGAGGGGCTAGCCCGACATTCGCGGGGTGCGGCCCTCAAGACAGCGTACAAGAGTTGCGAAGGTTTGTTTTTCCCTGTTGGGCCTCCTTCCCCCTCGTGCCGCATTATGTCGGGTTCTGATTGGTTGCGGATTCTAAGCTTTTTATGATGTGACGCACCCTTTGGTTTCCTTGGGCGATGTGATCGAGGCGGTGGCTCCCCCCTATATAAGGGGAGTTGGGGTATGCGTGAGCCCCCGCCTCTCGCGTCGCTTTCACTCGCTTTCACTTTCCAAGCTTGCATTTGCTCCCGCTCCTGCTCTCTGCTTTGTTTTGCTCTGTCTTCGGTTGTGGCTTCGTTTGGCCATTTCGCTTCTCATTGGTCTTCGTTCTCCGGCCCTTACTCCACTCTTGTCGGTGTTCGGGCCTCTGGTTGGTCGAAGGCCTTCGAGGAGTGTATGCTTGCTTGCGCTGAGGCTCAGACTCTGGAGGAGGAATTAGATCTGGAGGAAAGCTTGACCAGCGTGGAGGTTTCTGTTGGGGAGTTGATCAGTGTTGAGGAAGCTTCTCCGATGGCTGGGAAAACTTATGAGATCAGAGCTTCGCTCATGACTCTTGGGATGATCGAAGAGCTTCTCAATGATGGTGCTTTTCCTGCTAACAAGTACCGTCTTCCGAAGGGTGAGTCTGCTCCTACTCCTAAGGGTAACGAAGCTGTTGTCTTCCGTGACTGCTTTGTCTGCGGTCTTCGCAACCCTTCGACAACTTTTCTTCGAGACGTGTTGTTGAAGTTTGAGATTCAACTTCACGATCTTACACCGAACGACATGCTTGCCTTGAGCCAATTTTGCTGGGCTTGCGAGTCGTATGATGCGGAGCCCGATATAGATACTTTTTGCGCGAACTATGAGATCCAGTTCCAATCGAATAAGAATAAGGAGACCAAGGATGTGATTCAGTTTGGCAGCTGTACCTTCTTTCCTTTCCGTAAACCCAAAGAGGTGATACCGGAGATATCCTTCTGCAAGAAGAATAAGTGGGTCGGGGAGTGGATCCGCCACTGGTTCTATGTTACTTTCTCCGCGACAGAGGATGCTGTCAACCCCTTCGCGTCTGTGTTGCGTCCCATGAAGCCAAAGACCCGAGTCTCTCTGCCAAATGAGGTTTCTGATCGGCGGGAGAAGTGTGACAAGGCCTTCGGCTTAGCTTGCCGTTTTTGCGGAGGTCGCGATCTTGTCAAAGAAATGTGTGTCGTCGCCTACTGGCCTTTGGGTGCTACCCGACCCAAGTTTTTTATAAAAACAGTGGAAATTCCAATTTTTGGTGATCCCGAGGGTGTTCCTTTCCCTATCTTTGGGAAAGAGCTTGGTGACATCCCTCCGAAGCAATTTGTCCGCGAGATTGAGGCGGAGGTCGTTGCCATCGTTGGTGAGGTGACCGAGAAGGAGTTCTTAGCTCGGCGATCGAGCTCCGGGACTATGCCTCGGCTGAACCATGTGTTTGAGGAGCTGGGCATTACATATACCAAAAGGTCGGTTCCTGCGAAGATCTCTGCTGCCGTTCTCAAGAAAGAGGCGGAAGCCGAAGAAAAAGAGGCGGAGGAGAGGGAAGCGAAGGCTTCTATGAAGGGTATGGGTGCATCTGTTTCTTCTGCTGCTCCTGCCGCTGGGTCGAAGAAGTGTGCGGCTACAAGTTCTGCCGCTACTGCGGTTGCCGAGTCAAAGAAGAAACAGAAAATTTATGCTCGGAAACCGGCTGCTGCAAGTCCTGCTGCTCCTTTGGTGAAGCGCAAGGCCCTTGCCAACAGGGCGGAGGTCCCTAGCAAGAGGGCTCAGAAGGCGGCTGCCACTGCGGATCTTCTTAGTTTTGAACCTTCGTCTTCCGAAGGTGGGTCTCCTATCAGCCGTTTTGGTCATCCTGACCCTAGGTTGTTTCGTGACCCTTAGCTTTTTTATCTGGACGATGACGATCAGTTCGAACTGTACTTGCCAGGTCCTTCGCCGAAAGCTTCTCCGCCTAAGGTTCCTTCACCCGAGGCTGTGGTAGCTGAGGATGTGCCCGTGCCGTCTCTATTATTGACCGCGGTTGTGGGCTTCGTGCAATCTTCCGTCCCTCTTGTTGGGGTCGCTGATGCCGAAGAAGCTTTGCCGAACGCGTTCAACCCTCCTTCTTCAGGGACGGCAGCGTTGGGTTCTTCTACGTGGCGTTCTGGCAGCGTTCGGGAGGAAAGCACGGAGGTCGTCGGCCCCAAGTGTCGGATACCTGAGAATAGGGTACCCCAACTTCATACTTCGCGAAGACAAAATCATCCCCTGGAGCCCCTCCGACTCGCCCGAGCCAGGATGACGTCATCACTCCCGGGGACACATCGCCTTAGCCAAACCGGCTAAGGCAGTGACACGTCCTCGGAGGGCCTTCCGCCCCGTCCAAGCTTGGGTGATGTCGTCTGCGACACCATCGACCCTCGGGGGCCTCTCCGCCTCTCCCGAGCCAGGGCAAAGCCTGCCCCAAAACTGGCTAAGGCAACAACACTCCCTCGGAGGACCATCCGCCCCGTCCGAGCTAGGATGACGTCATCCGTGACGCCGTCTGCCCTCGGGGGCTCTTCCGCCTCGTCCGAGGGCAGGAAATGTCATCTGTGACGTCGCTTGCCCTCGGAGGCTTCCCCAATCCACGGTGCATTTTAGCCCGTAGTCAAAAGGTCCACAGTGCAGACTCGTCCTTGGGGATGGGGGTTAAAGACATGGATCGCCATGCCTGCCCCTGTAGAACCCTTGCGGTACAAGCTTCAGTACCACCGAGTGACATTCACCATCCCTCTAACGGACAGCCGAACAGGAATTGAGGCGTACTCGTCCCTGTATGACGGAACACAGGGGTACCGAGCCCTGTTCTGCCAACCTCCGCCTATGCCCACATGTGGCAACAGGAGCACCACCAAGTACAAGGCGCGTGGCTACAGTTGCATCAAGGACGAACAGGACTAGGAGCGTGCTAACAAGCGAAGCCTTCCCTAGGAAGGAAGGGGAACAGAAACCTGGAGTGTCCTCCAAATCAACAGCCTACACTAGGCCCACGTTTCCTCCCTCTCTATTTTACTCCTCCATCTCTCCCTACGTATAAAGGGGGAGAATGAACCTCCAATCTCGCTCTCTCGACTCTCTCTAAACTCATTCACACACACTCATACTCGCATCCACACAAGCTCCCACAACGAACCTCGAACCACATACGCACGAGACCTGGGAACCCGCTTCCCTCTCTCACCAAAGCTTGTAGCTTCCCCCTACGAGCTCTCATACACTCGGTAACACGACTCAACAGCAAACTGGATGTAGGGCGTTCGTGCCCGAACCAGTATAAACCTTGTGTTCTCCAGGTGTAACCATCCGATCTCCGACACGCTTAGAAATTTACTCGTTGGCTGTCTAGACCCCGCCATTTTAGACACCGACAGTTGGCGCGCCAGGTAGGGGGCTTTGTGTGTCACCCGTATTTTCGAGTATTGGATGGCTTCTCGCCACGCTGATTTTGCTCCAGGCTCCATTGTTCATTTTGGTAGCCTAGACATCCAGTGCCACGGGCAGGGGGACAACCTGGTCCTCCGTCGCCCTACGGCTTCCTCCGAGGTAGCCGTGGACGCCATCTCGGCATCCATGGCTTACCTCAACCTACCTCCCTCCAGGGAGCAAGTCGCTCACAGGACAGCCGTCCAGCGGACCGACTATCCACGGTTCGAGCGCCAGCTCGACACGCTAATGGGACCCCAGCCGACCCAGGAGTCCCTGCACAACCTCTACTGCGCGTTCACCAATGTGACAGCGCGGCTCGCGGGAGGACAACCGCTCTCTCCCGGGCACATCGAAGCGCCCGCTCTGGAGGCACTACCGTTCGGCATGAGGAATGCCGCTGCGTCTTACTCGGAGGCGGTGGCCGCAGGCTTCCGTGCCGACCCCGCGAAGGGGACACGCACCGGACTTGCGTCCCACCATCTTCGGTCCGTCTCTGACCTCCTCACGAGCCCGGAAGCAACCACCTACGCCGGCTCCAGCCGCGACAGCGTCGACCCCTGGGAGCCTTTGGACTTCAAAGGTCTAAGGGGCTAGGAGGCCCTCTATGGCTTCGTGCACGCCAGTGATTACCTGCTCGGGTCTACCTCGAGCGACGACAGTGCCGGCCACGGGCGAGGATGCCTCATGTGCGGCTTCCCGAAGCACGGTGTCGCCGTCGACCCCACCCTCATCGAGGGCGGGGACGACAACGACAACGACGTCCACACGCCCGACTACAGGGCAAGTTCACCGGAACCCGCCCCGTAGGGCGATCCCCAATCCTCGGATGCTCAACGGCGCTACCTGGAAGAGCTCCGCGACATGGAGCGCAAACTCGAGGAAGGACAACGACGGTCGGTCTCCAGACGCCTCCCTGGCGTCGCCACGAGCCACGCACCGGGCAGAGAGGCGGTCGGAGCGACCTCCCGCTCCGGCATGGCCAACGGCAGGCCGCAGCGCGGCGGCGACAACGCGGTCGCATTGGCGGATCGCGAGACCCCTCCTCCCCATGGCGGGGTGAAGGGGGCAAGTGTGACGTCATGCTTACCGAACCATGCCCACATCATAGCATGCCGGTCAAACACACGTTCCGCCAGTGTGACAAAATGGCCAGATATTTTGCAATCGTTGAAGACGGAGGCCGGGATCGCAACGACCCCAATCACCCCGTAAACGAATGCCTCATGATTTTCGGCAACTCGGGAACCAACGACCACAGACGTCGGCAGGAGCAGGAGCGACGCGAGGTCTTCACGGCCACCCCGACGGCTCCTGCCTTCCTCGATTGGTCTTAGTCCGACATCACGTTCGGCCGGGCCGACCATCCGACCCATGTCACCCATCGGGGGCGCTATCCACTCGTTGTGGACCCGATCATAGGGATGTACGCTTCACCAAGGTGTTGATGATGGAGGTAGCGACCTCAACATCATGTTTTACAACGGTTTCGAGGCCCTGAAGGTACCCAGGAAGAAGCTCCGCCCGGAGGTAGTTGCCTTCCAGGGAATCATCCCTGGGAAGCCGTCCATACCCCTTGGGCAGATCGACTTGCTCGTGACATTTGGGGAATCGAATAACTTCTGGAGCGAGCTTCTCACTTTCGAAGTCGCCCACTATCGCGACGCGTACCACACGGTGTTGGGCAGGCCGTGTTACGCGAAGTTCATGGCCATCCCCAACTACACCTACCTCAAGCTCAAGATGTCCGGACCCCATGGAGTCATCACGGGCACCTCCGAGCTTGCGGAGTCATACCAGTGCGACGTGGATAGTTGCGAGAACGCCATGGCCGCGGTACGGTTTCCGCGACTGGCGGCGACGACTGAAGCAATGAGCAATGAGAGAGTCGACTCTAAGGGTGCGGGGAACTTCACCCCCCTCGAGGGGTAAAGGAAATCCCGCTAAACCCGTCTAATATGGATGGCCGGATGCTGCACATCAGCGCCTCCCTACGCCCGGAACAGGAGTCGGCGCTCATCGATTTACTCCGCGTGAACGACGATATGTTCGTGTGGAGTCCCTCGGACGTCCCGGGCATACCAAGGGACATAGCCAAGCATGCCCTGAGGATCCAACCCAGCGCCCGTCCGGTGAAACAACGCATGTGACGTTTCGACGAGGAGAAGCGGCGGGCCATCGGCGAGGAGTTCCATAAGCTTTTGGCGGCCGAGTTCATCAAAGAGGTATTCCACCCCGAAAGGCTTTCTAACCCAGTATTAGTCAAGAAGAAGAACGACAAATGGAGAATGTGTGTTGACTACACCAGCCTGAACAAGGCATGCGACAAGGACCCGTACCCCCTCCCATGCATTGACCAGATTGTCGATTCCACCTCGGGGTGCGAAACGCTATCTTTCCTTGATGCGTACTCTGGGTACCATCAAATCCAGATGAAGGAGTCCGATCAGCTTGCGACGTCTTTCATCACACCATTTGGATCTTTTTGCTACGTCACCATGCCATTCGGCCTCAGAAATGCGGGAGCCATGTACCAACGGTGCATGCGCTCAGTTTTTGGGGACCTCATCGGGAGGACTGTCCAGGCGTACGTGGATGACATTGTAGTAAAGTCCAAGTGGGCGGAGACCATGATCACCGATCTCGGGACAACGTTCGAGGCCCTGAAACTCAAGCGCGTCAAACTCAACCCTGAGAAATGCGTGTTCGGAGTGCCGCGTGGCATGCTCCTCGGCTTCATTGTTTCCGAACGTGGTATCGAGGTCAATCCCGATAAAATTTCCGCCATCACTAATATGAGGGCAATTCGTAATGTGAAGGGGGTGCAGCGAGTCATGGGGTGCCTCGCATCCCTGATCCGCTTCATCTCGCGCCTCGGCGAGCGAGGCCTCCCCCTTTACCGACTCCTCAAGAAGGCGGAGCACTTCACCTGGACCCCCGAGACGCAGGATGCCCTGGGCAGGCTCAAGGCGATTCTTACGAGCGCACCCATACTCGTTCCACCGATGCCGCGCTAGGCTCTTCTCCTATACATCGCCGCTACCACCCAGGTGGTGAGCGTCGTCATCGTCGTCGAAAGGGAGGAGGAGGGTCACGCTCTAAAAGTCTAGCGTCCAGTGTACTTCATCAACGAGGTATTATCTGAGACCAAAACCAGATACCCTCAGATTCAGATGCTCCTCTACGCGGTCCTCATCACGCGAAGAAAGCTGGCCCACTACTTCGACGGCCACCACGTCACCGTTGTATCGTCTTACCCACTCGGAGTGGTGATACAGAGCCGCGAGGCCACGGGATGGGGGGCAAAGTGGGGTCTCGAGCTCATGGGAGAATTCATCTCCTATGCGCCTCCGACGACCATCAAATCCTAGGTCCTAGCGTACTTTGTCACCGAGTGTACCGAAACCCAGCTGCCGCCAATACCGGAGAACCAGGAGTGCTGGGTCATGTACTTCGACGGGTCGTTGATGAAAACCGGCGCCGGCGCCGGCCTGGTCTTTGTCTCCCCGCTCGGCGTCCGGCTCAGGTACATGATATGTATATTCTTCCCGTCGTCCAATAACGTCGCAGAATATGAGGCCCTAGTAAACGGGCTACGCATAGCAACAGAGCTAGGTATCAAAAGACTCGACGCACGGGGCGACTCCCAGCTCGTAGTCGAACAGGTCATGAAGGAGTCGAATTGTAGCGACCCCAAGATGATGGCATACTGCTAGGCGGTCCGTCACCTAGAGGAGAAGTTTGTCGGCCTGGAGCTCAACCACATTGCAAGGAAGCACAACGAGGCGGCGGACAAGCTTGCGAAGTTGGCCTCCGACCACGGGGCTGTTCCCCCTGGAGTCTTCGCCAACAAACTCCACAAGCCATCCGTCGTCTGGCGCACGGATCCCGAAACTGAGGCCCCAACGACATCCCCGGAGGAGGTCATGGACGTCGAGGAAACGCGAAGCGGCGCTGATGGCGCACCAGTCGACGACGACGCCCCCCTTCCTGACTGGAGAATTCCCATCCTGGACTAGTTATTTCGGGAGCAACTCCCGGATGATAGGAACAAGGCGCGCCGCATCGCGCGACGCGCTAAATCCTTTGTCATCATCAACCAGGAGCTCTATAGGCGCAGCCCCACCGGGATGTTGCAACGTTGCATCCCCATAGAGTAGGGTGTGAGCCTGCTGGAGGACATACATGCGGGGGAATGCGGGCACCACGCGCCCCCCGCACAATCGTCGGAAAAGCTTTCCGCCAAGGCTTCTACTGGCCAACAGCCCTAGCGAATGCCACGGAGGTGGTACGCTCCTACCAGGGGTGCCAGTTCTATGCCAGGAAAACTCATCTGCCCGCGCAGGCACTACAGACCATCCCCCTCACATGGCCTTTCGCGGTCTGGGGTTTGGACCTAGTGGGACCGCTGCACAAGGCGTCCGGGGGCTTGAACCACTTACTCATCGTCGTCGACAAGTTCTCGAAATGGATCAAGGCACGCCCTCTAGCCCATATAAAATCAGAGCAGGCAGTCCTTTTCTTCACCGACATAATACATCGGTTCGGAGTGCCCAACACGATCATCATCGATAACTGTACCCAGTTGACCGGGAAAAAGTTCCTGAATTTTTGCGACAGGAATCATATCCGTGTGGACTGGGCGGCTGTCGCGCACTCACAAACGAATGGGCAGGTCGAGCGCGCCATCGGGATGATCTTGCACGGGCTCAAGCCAAGGATCTTCGATCGGCTCAAAAAATTCGGAGGCCGTTGGGTTGCGGAACTCCCAGCCGTCCTCTGGAGCCTCAGGACGACATAAAGTAGAGCAACCGGATACTCCCCTTTCTTCATGCTCTACGGGGCGGAAGCCATGCTCCCAACCGACCTGGAGTACAGCTCGCCGCGGGTGAAGGCCTACGGCGAAGAAGGCAACCAAGCGAACATGGATGGCGCCATAGATCAGCTGGACGAGGCAAGGGACATCGCCCTCCTACATTTTGCCAGGTACCAGCAGGCCCTGAGAAGGTACGACGACCGTCGAGTACAAAAGCGCGAGCTCAACGTCGGCGACCTGGTGCTTCGACTCAAGCAGAGCAACAAGGACAAATACAAGCTCACGCCTCCATGGGAAGGGCCCTACGTCGTGGTGGAGGTCCTCCGTCCTGGAAGCTACAAGATCGCCACTATAGGGACCGACAGCCAGGTCTTCTCCAACACCTGGAACATCGAAAAGCTACGTCGTTTCTATCCCTGAAAACTCCCCCCGAATCATACGTATATGCATGCATCTTTCCTGTAAAAGATCTAGTATGCACGACGCAAACAGCCCTCGGCCTGGACGCTGGGCAAGACGCGTCCCCATTCGCGGGTTCACGTCTCGCTCGGGGGCTAGGCAGGGGCTCTTTCCCCCGGTTTTCTCTTTCAAAGAGCTTCCCCTCACTCCGACCTTTCGCTCCAACACCACTCCCGCTCAATTTGTTCCCTAGGCTGCAGGAATGTTTTTTCTGATACTCACAGGAACACCCGAGAGCTCGCAGCCGGTGAAGGTCACCCGAGGCCAGGGCCGCGTTTACCCACAGGTGCAAACAGGGCTCAGTCCGACCTCCGGCTCAACCCGACTGACGTCTGCAGAAATCGGACGGACGCCTACGCACCGCCATCGACGGGGACGGCCTATGGGCCCAGGTAAGACAAAGGGATAAGGGCTATAGATGCCCCGACGGCCCATTACGGTCCAGAGATACGGAGGCCACCCCAGAGGGGGTCGAAACGGCCAACTGAGGACGACAGAGCGAGGGGCGAATAGGGAATGGAGACACTAGCGATCATTAGCCTGGCAACTGGATGCTAAGGTCATTCCCAGATTTCGTATTTGAGTCCGTTTTTGCGAATGATTGGTTCATGGTATTCCTATCGAAGGAAGGCAACAGGCCCCCGGGACCCATCGAATGAACCCGACTACTAGATGAAACCGATTTGGGGTGAGCCACGACATGGGCCACGAGCCGGAACCCTAGCGAACGGGAACCGAACACCCCACTCAGATTTGCCCGCTATTAACTCGACGAGCATCCATGGTTCGTCCATCTCGAGGATAGCATGGTTCGGCTCATATTCCCCCTTCTTGCGGAAAGATGCACGGGGAACGAACAAAAGACAATACGGTCCTAAGACGACTTCTCTACTCCGGGTAGAGACTTAGGAACTGGCATCGCACTTCACCACGGTTCTCGCAACCGGGTGAGAAAAAGGTGGGAACACAAACCTCACGCGTCAAAAGTCCACACAGGTAAATACAAAGCAAATACCACGTCTTTCATACGCTAACCGTCTCAAAAAGTTACCTTCCATTCCAGGACCAGGGGGATCAGGACAAACAAGGCGGACTCACACACACGCAAAACATCAGGGCGGTTACAAGGTGGACCAAAGAGGAGCTCCCAGGTCGGGAAAGCCGAAAGCCAGGAGGTACAACACCAGCATCCGCACCAAGGTCTTCGCTGCCCGACGGGCCGGATATCCAAGTCAGGTAACCCAGCCGTGAGGCCCGGGGAACACCTGCCCGATCTTTAAGATCGCAACGGACGACGTCGCCGCGACCCGCTGGCAACTCCAATCAGGCACGCTACAGCCGTGGGAGAACAACGGCTGCCTCGTCTTCAGGAGACCCCTAGCCGTCATGATGTTGCTCCCTCTCCATGGGGTTGGTTGGGCACTTTACATCTAAGTCGCCACAGCTGCTCCATGATTGATGTCACCGCCGACAAGCAGCTCCGAGCCCGCCATACATTGGCAGCTCCGGGCCTACACATCTCACCGACGGAGACATCGCCATCAAACAACAGCCGAGGATGAGCCAACTCCTGGGATCATGCAGGCGAACTGCTATGACTTTTCCAGTGGACACATCCTCGGTTGCCTTCTGGAGAGGGCTAGCACGCCACCACTTCTCCGGGGCAGAGCGCAAGACCCGTCCCGCAAAAGGGATGGATCCTACACCTCCCACCCCGCGAAAGCGATTCGTGCAGGGGGTGGTGACAACCCTTTTCCCAACCGGTGGTCAGAACCAACGGAGCTATGCGCGCCTCACAGAGCTTCCGCTGAGTTCTGCCACTAGGCGGAATGGGATGCCTGCTCCTCTAACGCAAAGCTTCCCTTGAGTTCGGTGAACCCTCAATGGGCCGCTCGCCAGGGCGGCTCAAGGGTATCTTCGACGAGACCTCGGAGGAAGAATGAAGGGTAGACCATGCTGGGGGATTATATGTTTCATCCTGCGGCTGGCAACCCCTATTTATAGCCCACCAGGGCACCCGCACGACAGCCAACCCGTGAAGCCATAGCGCTCCGCCTCCCCCAATTAAACCGCACTGCGCTCTAGTGCCAGTTTCTGAGGGGGCACCGCAGAGCCATAAATGGCCAAGCAGACGGTAGGCTCAGGGTGCGCCAATCGAAAGTTTGACCACACGAGGGCAATGCATCGCAGTGCCCACCAACGGGAGAACACGGTGCACCCACTTTTGGGTCAAGACAGGCGAAGTCAGACCAGGCCTATGCCAACCCGACATCGACTGATCAGGCAGACGCTCAGACCGGAAGACAGCACTACGCAGTCCCGATTCGTCACTTCAGGGGCGTCAGCCCAAGTACAACAGTACGCCCCTGGCAGGGCTGGTGTGCAAGCAAGGTTCTGACCCCGTACGAGCAGGGCAGTCCTCTTCCGCTCCGCACCTCTTGAGAGGGGCAAAAGGACAAACACTCTAGGCTAGATCGAATAAGCTCTTAGGAGAAAAATCTTTCTCCTAAGGCCTCGGGGGCTACACCCGGCGGGTGCGCTCGCGCGCACCCACCGAAATCCAAAAACATAACCAAATGCCATAAGTACTCTCGGAAGCCTCCTGTGTAGTCCATCACTACATCGCAGGATCGGGGGATACTGTCGGATACCTGAGAATAGGGTACCCCAACTTCATACTTCGCGAAGAAAAAATCATCCCGGGAGCCCCTCCGACTCGCCCGAGCCAGGATGACGTCATCACTCCCGGGGACACATCGCCTTAGCCAAACCGGCTAAGGCAACGACACCTCCTCGGAGGGACTTCCGCCCCGTCCGAGCTTGGGTGACGTCGTCCGCGACGCCATCGACCCTCGGGGGCCTCTCCGCCTCGCCTGAGCCAGGGCAAAGCCTGCCCCAAAACTGGATAAGGCAACATCACTCCCTCGGAGGACCATCCGCCCCGTCCGAGCTGGGATGACGTCATCTGTGACGCCGTCTGCCATCGGGGGCTCTTCCGCCTCGTCCGAGGGCGGGAAACGTCATCTGTGACGTCGCTTGCCCTCGGAGGCTTCCCCAATCCACGATGCATTTTAGCCCAAAGTCAAAAGGTCCACAGTGCAGACTCGTCCTTGGGGATGGGGGTTAAAGACATGGATCACCATGCCTGCCCCTATAGAACCCTTGCGGTACAAGCTTCAGTACCACCGAGTGACATTCACCATCCCTTTGACGGATAGCCGAACAGGAATTAAGGCGTACTCGTCCCTGTATGACGGAACGCAGGGGTACCGAGCCCTGTTCTGCCAACCTCCGCCCATGCCCACATATGGCAATAGGAGCGCCACCAAGTACAAGGCGCGTGGCTACAGTTGCATCAAGGACGAACAGGACCAGGAGCGCGCTAACAAGCGAAGCCTTCCCAGGAAGGAAGGGGAACAGAAGCCTGGAGCGTCCTCCAAATCAACAGCCTACACCAGGCCCACGTTTCCTCCCTCTCTTTATTGTACTCCTCCATCTCTCCTTACGTATAAAGGGGGATAATGGACCTCCAATCTCGCTCTCTCGACTCTCTCTGAACTCATTCACACACACTCATACCCCACGTGAGCTCCCACAACGAACCTCGAACCACATACGCACGAGACCTGGGAACCCGCTTCCCTCTCTCACCAAAGCTTGTAGCTTCCCCCTATGAGCTCTCCTACGCTCGGTAACATGACTCAGCAGCAAACTGGACGTAGGGCGTTCGTGCCCGAACCAGTATAAACCTTGTGTTCTCCGGGCGTAACCATCCGATCTCCGACACGCTTAGAAATTTACTCGTTGGTTGTCTAGACCCCACCATTTTAGACACCGACACCAAGCCTTTGACGGAGCAGGCCTCCGTTCCTGCTTTGGAAGTGAATCTTGGTTCTCCTCAGCGTCGGAGCCTGACGCCTTCAAGGGTTGCTGTAGTAATTTCGTCTCAAGCGAGTCATGCTGGAGAGGAGCTACCGTCGAAGGGTCATGCTGCTCCTACGGACATGAGCCTTGGTATGGTTGTTCCTCACGCCTTTGGAGTGTTGTATTCGTTTTTTGGCGACTCTTTCCTTAAATGTGCTGCCTTTTATGCTTAAAGGTTTTCCGTTTGAAGCTTTGAAGGCGATCCCTGGGGAGGATCCGTTACCCGAAGGGATTGACCTTGCTCGGGTTGGCCTTGATGGCTCGGGCCTTCGTACTATTTTTTCGTCCTGTACTTCGCCTGGGACCAGCGCTCGTGCCGGAGGTATGTCTCTGCCTTGTTTTCTTGTGCGGTTTCTTTTATTTCACTCGTGTATATTGTTTTGTGTGTGCGTTATATATCATTATGTATATATATATGTTTTTTATTTTTGCAGCTGGTGCTTCTTCGGAGACATTAAGTGGGTGGACTGAGTCTTTGCGGATCCTTAACCAGGATACCGGAGGTTCTTGTAGTTTATTTTTACATTGCCATCTTCGCTCTTGGCTTGTTTTCTGAATCATCGTCTTTTGTTTGGTGTAGATCGAATGCGTGATCACTTGAAGGAGGTTGACGTTTGCGAACTGCTGCATATAAACTTGCAGTAGCAGTGTGTGGTAAGCTTTTGTCTATGATTTGATTGGCGAAGGTTTTTGTGCTGGTGTTTTTACGCTGCTGCTGCTTCTTGCTGCTATTTTTTTATATGCGTATTGTTTTTGCAGAGCCATCATTTGGGGGCGGTCATTGAGGAGAAGTTGCCTTTGACTCTTCTTGAGAGTCGCGATGCTCTATCCTTCGCGCAGAGGGAGCTTGGTCGGAGGGAAAAACGTATCTCCGAGCTGGAAGAGGAAGTGGTTGGCCTTCGCCACCTTTTTGGGTCCAATGAAGAACTTAGGGGCAAGGTGGGTAGGTTGGCGGATGCCCTTGACAAGGAAACCGATAGCGAGAAGGCCACCGTAACACCTCAAGTGTTAAGCATAATTAAATTATTCTTAATTAAACCTAAAGCATGTATTAAATGAAGCATTCATGCATAGCATCATCATTTCATGTGTAAATTCTTCTTGCTTGATCTTGGTTGTTTAATATGTTTAACCTTGAATCATTATGCTATTGCAAATTAGAGTTTAAATGTTTTAATTGTGGTATGAAAATAAGTTTAATTCCTGAAATTTGAATTGATAACTAAATAATAATTCCTTATGCTTGAAATTGAGTTTGATTTTCTAGTTTAAAAAGTAAACCGAATTTGACTCTAATGTTTAAAGCAATTTTGTACAGTTTAAAATTCTGAGCAACTTTAGTTTTTGCACCAAAACCTGAAAAGCATTTGAAGTTGATCAAAATGAGTTTTGAAACAAGTTTGGAAAATTAAAAATTGAAAAATAAAAAGAAAAACGCCTTACCTTGCTGATGGGCCGGCGCCACCCTTCTGGCCTGCGAGCGGAAGCCGGCCCAGGCTGCGCCGCAGCCGCGCCAGCGCCCGCGCATCCGCTCCCGCGCGCCGCGCGTAAATTCACGCTGACCGGCCGCGTGCCGTCAGGCATCGCGCACCACGCGGTCGGCGACGTACGGACCGGCCGGGGCGGTGCCGTCCCGACCGCGCCTTGACCTCCGCTCTGTTCCCCTCGCTCTCCCGCTCTGCCTCACTCTCTCACTCGCGCTCGAACCCTAGAGCAGCAGCAGCAGCCGCAGCAGTGCACGCGAGCGCCGCCGCTCGCCGCGCCGTTCCCGCAGCTTCGCTCCACGCTGTCGACCGCCACGCGTGCGCCAGCTCCGCCTCGTCTTCCCGCCTCCGCGACGTCGCTCATCCGCCGTGATAAGGCCTCGACCGACGTCAATCGCGCGCCGCCGCGCCGCAGTTGCCGCGCCCTGCTCCGAGCGCCGCGCACCATTCCGCGCCGCCTCTCCCTCCCCTGGCCTCGCTCGGTGCTCGGCGTGCTCCGCAGTCGCGACGCGAACGCCGACCGCTGCTCCGCGCGCCATGCCGCAGCCGCAGCCACGCTGCCGCTGCGAACCACCGCCGCCGTGCCGCCATGGCCGGGGAGGAGCCCGCCGCGAGCATGCGCTCGCCAAGCCGAGGCCACTGTCGGCTTCGTCTCGCCGAGGCGAAGCCGATGTTGCCCTCCCCGTCACCGGAGACCTCGCCGGCGACGAGCAGCGCCGCCGCCGTGTGCGTATGTGTGTGTGCGTGCGTGTGTGGCTGACGCATGGGCCCGAGGTCCCACCTGTTGGCCACTGCTGCGTGTGTCTGTGTGTGTTCCCGGGTGCACGTAGCGTTTTAGTGTTAATCCGAAAAGAAAAATGATTTCCTTTATTTTGGTTGAATCTTCTAAAATTCATATCAAATCACAGAAAAATGCTAAAAATGCTAAACTAGTTTTGTTAGGTTTCTTTTGTCTAGATCTACATTTTGGTGTATTTTACCTGATTTATGGTGTAACTTTTCTGTATAGATTTATTTAATCTTGTTTAAGGCTGAAACTTGAGAAATGCATAATTAATGATTTATAGCTCTGAAAAATGTGAAACTTGTTTTGTTAGGTTTCTGTAGCAGAGACCTATCTATGAAAAATATGAAATACCCTATCTTCTGTGTAGGGTTTAAAATGTGATAAATACCTATGTTAATGAATTTTAATAACTGTTTTATGCAATATAAATAATTGATACTTTTTCTGAGGTATCCTGATATTTAGTAGTATTAAATAAAAATGTGTGTTGAACTGTTTGATGCTTTTCAATGTAAAACTTAATTGCAAATGTTATTCTACCTTATTAGGAAGGGCTATTAATTTAACCTTGCATGTTTAGGTTGTTAAGTGGTAGAGTATTTATTAAGTGTTACATGCAGCACTTCACATACATATCATCTCATCATGCTCTCATTGCATCATATGCGCTTATATGTGCTCGCATCGCATTATATAGGATCGTAGGACGAGAACCCGGAGAACGTGAATCAGGAGCAAGCCACTCAGGAGGTGCAGCCCGAGGATCCCGGTGAGGAGGACCAGCTGTAGGAGTGCCCGAACCACATCGCCAGCATCTTTGAGCAAGGCAAGCCCCGGAGCATTCTTCCAGTTTGCAAAAGTCTAACATTTATTATTCCTGCTTTACTGATGCATTAAGTATAGGAGTTGAATGCAACCGTTGATGCATATTACCTTGTTATCATATCTATACCTTTACCTTGTTACCCAAAGTTCGATCGTGGCAGTCTTGCTTAGTTGGCTTAGTTCGTTAGAAGTCGGGTGATTTCATTACCCGCGAGATATAGGATATATCCTCATCACATGTTACGGGTTATCTCAGAATGATCGCCGGAATGGTTAATGAAACTAAGATCGGCAGGGAACTCCGTATACTTTGGACGGGGGTGACTCGACCGTGTCAACTAAGGACTGTTTTTGTTGTCGTTCGTCTGGTCATGTTGAACGCATGCTCTACACTTAACTGGAAGGATAACTCGTTCCGACCGTGAAGCCGGTACATTACTCGGGCCAGGTTTGGATCGTGACGCATCGTGCTGGTGCGAGGCGGGGTTCGGACACAGGGGCGCGATCTAAGACCTTCACAGCTGCTCGCTTTCGGGCGGCCCTTGGGTGTCGGTGGTCCCTGTTCATCCCGCGACTTTACCCGAGTAGTGTGTTCGGTGACCTGTAGCTCACTATGCGCGTGAGTGTGGTTTGTGTAGGGAATACCCCCTCAGCTGAGTAGGAATCCGATTCGAATCGCCATCGCTCCTGGTTAGAGAACACTTGACTAGGGTAATGACAACATTTACACGACTATGAAACTAATGTTGGTGATCCGGTTTATGGAAATCCTGGAATGATGATGGACCTCTTGTATGCTTAAATCCAACATGTCTGGCATAGACTAGTGGCTAATGTAGATGACAAGTAATATTACTAAAAGCTTGCTGCTATATCCTTACTAAAACTGGAAAGGTTAGTCGCATGCTTTTCTGTAAAAGAGTCAGCTAAACCACCATAAGCCTTCATACTCCTTGGAGTTTTTATTTTCATTTATGACGGTTAAGTCTTGCTAAGTACCCTCTTGTACTCAGGGTTTTATCCCATGTTGTTTTGCAGATGGTCAGCTCCTGCATGGTTATTGTGTGAACTGTCTCTACCCCGTTGGGGATGACTTCTAGACCATGGGCTTGGTAACTTCCAGACTCTTCTTTTGCTATTGTGGGATATGTCCCTAGTCTGGCAATCTATTAAGTACTTTGGAGATTATCGTGTTTTAAAGAATTCCGCCTCTATTTTAATTTGAACAATGGGTTGTAATAACTGTTGAGTCTTCGTACTCCGATACTATTTTATTATGTTGAACTTTATATCGTGTGAATGGTGATACTGAACTATCTCGATCTTGGCTGTATTGTGGAAATGTTTGAAATCCTTCGAGATTTCACGGACTACTGGGACTATATGGGCTCAAGTGCTATTAAGTGGCAGTTAATTCGGCTACTTTAGTACTTGGTCTCTTATAATTCGGACAGTTCTGTCACAACCGCCTTAGAGAAGCTCGGGAAAGCGGTCGATGGCGAAAAGGCTGCCTTAGAAAGGCTTGGGACCATAGAGGCTACTGCCGAGGGTCTTCGCAGAGAGCTTGAGGGTGAGCGCTCGTCTGCTTGCATGCTCAAGACTCAAGTTGACCTGCTCAATGGACGACTGGAGGCTGCCCGAGTTGCTGGTTTATCTGTCGTTGCTGCTTTCGCGAAGACTTTGGCTGAGTTTGGTGGGGTGGTTCCTCCGCCTGCTAACGATTCTTTGGCTCTTGCCGCTTGTAACTGGCTGCGGGCTGAGTTTAGTAGGCTTCCAAGCTTCATTGCTAAGGCTGGCAACTTCACAGCTCTTTCTGGGGTTGCTAATTTTGTGAGGGCCTTGGTCGATGGTGGTTGCGAGCACGTGGATGCTTTGAAGTGCAGGGATTACCCGCAGCCTATACCACCGTCTGCGATGTCGAAGCCCGTTTTCAAGGCTATCACGAACTTCATGTATTACTTCTATAGCAAGTTTGGTCGGGCCGATGCTCGTGTTTTGGCGGAGGCTAGGCGTCAGGAGGTTTGCTTTTGACTATTGCCTTCTTTGTTGTTTTGGCGTCTTTTCTTAACTGGTTCCCTGATGCTTCGTGTGGGTTACTGCAGGGTTTGGCTAAAGCTGCTGGTATCGCGGGCGGAGGTGGCGTTCACGTTCCCGCGCCTCAAGACACTCCCTTTGGTGTTCTTGGTGGTGGGGCTGTTGCCGCTGCTGGTGCGCTTCCGGGGACTGCGGATGCTGCTGCTTCTACTGAAGCCAAATCGGAGATACCTGTGCCCTCGTTTGAGGAGGTGGGGCAATGACTCCTACTTTAGGTTTCGTGGTCAGGCCTGCGCGCCTTCGCAATGTGCCCTGATATGGGATGTGTAAATAACTTTGGTGATACTTTGCTGGTTATTTCTATTTGTGAGGTTGCCATGCGATGGTATGTGTTTTGCGTGCTGATTCTTGTGGTTGTCCCGCGCAGGTTGCCTTCGATGGCCCTGTGCAGGACGTTATGCCTTTGACGTTGATGCGCGACGGCGTTTATGTCGCCGGCGATTTGTGGGAATACTGGTGCCACAATAATTCGCAGCCTTCGGTTGATAAGCTATTCGAGTTTGTCCTATATTCAATTGATGACTGGAATGTTGTTTTTGTTCGTTCCTTAGCTTGGCGGGGTCCTCTAGACCCGTTGTAATTTTGTTTCGTGTGATTGGCCTTCGCGCCATATGATGTATTGTACCCTTTTATTTGCTCGGGTTGTACTTGCATTGTTGTGCTTCGTGAAAAAGAACTGTTTGCTAATACATTTTGGTACATCTGTGGTTCTCCTTTATTACAGTTCTTTGGACCTTTGTGTCCTAATGTTTCTAGGGGTGCGCTTGCGTTTCTGGTTCCGTATCCTTCCGTCGAAGGCTTCATTTGAGGGAATTTTCAAGTTCTCTAAGGATTTGCTGCTTAGCGCTTTTCAATTTTCCGTGTCCTGATATTGCTTCCACAGACGACTTCTTTCCGTCTTGACTTTGATTCCTTTAGGTGATGCCGCTGTTACGAGCCTTCGCGTGGTGATCACCTTTTGTGCTGCCAGCTTGGCGAGATTCCGGCCTGCATCGTTTTCCCCCCTGCTCTCGAATAACCGCTTACTACTTGGGTTGTTCGGGGTGTGTCTGAGCTTTATGCTGTTGAGGGGTGCTACTTGTTTTATAGTGCGCTTCCTCTGTTGTTTTAGGTGTGGTCATGAATATTGTGCACAAGGCGCCTTTAATTTAGAGGTGAATTATTACGGCCTTCACTTTGAATGTTGTGGGCCGCCCCCCTTCTTTTTCCTGCATCTTTGCCCAGATGCCTTAGTGACTGTTTTGTCAAGACTTTTCCTAAGACGAGACCTATCTTGGGCGCGGAGGTCCTCTCGCCCGTTCAGATGTTTTAGGTGTGGGTGGCGGAGGTTCTCTTGTGCGTCCGTTGAGTCGAATGATTTGGCCTTGTTGCCGACCACTTTCGATGTTTTTGATTTTGGCTAGCGTAGGCGGGGTCTAGCGGCATTTTTCCTAGGTTTGTTCCCGCGAGACGAGTTTGCATGGGTCGTTATAGAGACCTTCAACACATTATTTCACGACGGCTTATATTTTAGATAGAAGTGAGCTCTAGGCTCGTTTACACACATAGTGCATTGCTTTACAATTGGCACGAAGGCCTTTCTAGTTTCTTTGCTGTTGGTCTTCGGTCGCTTCTTGCTCCTGACCTTGGATGCCTTCGCTCGACTTCTCCACACCGCACAGCGGGACGTGCATGCCGGTCTCCTACCCAGGCTTGGTCTCAACCTGGGAGTTGTTGAAGTGGATTGAGGTTCGCCATTTCTGTCGCTTGAAGACCTGCTTCAGGCGACTTTTGGTCGGGTTGGCCTGGTGCCTGACCATGGGTGCCCTCGCACTTTTATTTGCCACCTTCGCAGAAGAAGTCGTGCAGTGGGATGCGTGCTAACCTTCATGGCTTCTTCCACCTCGACCTGGGTGGTGGTGTGGTGGGCTGGCCTTCGCCGCTTCTTACGCTCGAAAACCTGCTTCGGGCTATCGGGCGGTGGCTTGGCGCTCATGGTTGGTTTGGTGGAGGGGCATTTTCTCTGTGATCGCGTCCGTTGAGCCGGTGTGAGGGGAGGTTTTGAGCCTTCACGCGGTAATCTCCTATTGCCAGTTCCGCTGCCTGATTACAGAAGGTGCCCCCCTTCTTACGAGTCTTCGCACGGTATTTGTGGGATTTATTCCCTCTTTCTGTGTTCTAAGGAAACATCTGCTTCCATGGGACGAAGGTCTGGGTTGATGGCTTGACTCCTTTTTTGTGTTTTCTGTTGGCTGCCCTTGGCTTTGATTCTGGTATAGGGTGCAGATTTGATGGTTTGGGCGGACGGTTCGGCTGCCTTTTTATAGTGTCTTGAGGTCTAGCTTTTATTGCTAGGGGTAGTTGGGGCAATAGTAGTTGTTTGTTGGTGGTTGAGCCTTTACTTCTGACCGAGTTATTGCGGCCTTCGTGTTGAATGCTGAGGGTCCCCCTTCTGCCTACAACTTTTGCAGGGCTTTTGAAGGGTTTTGTTTTGGTTTATGAAACCCTTCGCTTCGGTGCTCGAGTTGTCATGTCTTCTTCCGAGTTTTGAGCGTTTTTAGAGCACGAAGGTTGTACTGTTCGTACGGCCTTTTTGCCTCGGTGCCCGACGTGTCAGGACTTTTTCCGAGTTTTGAACACCTTTTGGGCGCGGAGGTCCTGTCACTCGTTCACCCTTTAGCTGAGAGTAGCAGAGGTCCTCTGTGCTTATTTTTGTGTCGAATAGTGTGGCCTCATTGCTGGCCACTTTCGACGTTTCTGCTTTGGATTTTTCGGGGATAACCTCTTTATAACTTTAGAGGATTTTTACAAAGGTGCCGCCTCGTTAAAAACCTCACGCCCTTGGTTAGGGTTCCCCTGTGAGGAAAAGAGTACGACGCCTTTCGAAGCAACTACGAAAGTAAAATGTTGGAGAAAGTAAATCTACCTATAAGCCAACCTTCGCTTATATTCTTGCGAAGGCCGCTTTTACATTAGATGTAGAATCTCTTTAGGTTGTTGGAGTTCCATGTGTGCGCGGTCGTCCTGCCTTCGGTGTCTGTCAGCAGAAAAGCCTCTAGTCGACCCGCAGCCTTCGCGATGAAGGGTCCCTCCCATTTGGGCTGTAACTTTCCAGCCATTTCTGCGTTTGGCTTTCTTCGGAGGACAAGATCTCCGTCTTTAATGTTTTTGCGTATCACTTTGCTATCCCTCCATCCTTTTGTTTTACTTTGCTATATTTTGTACCGCTTTTAGTCTTGTTCCGTCTATTGCTTCCTTGGAGTACTCTTCGTCCAAGGCCATCACGTGTTTTGTCACTCTTAGGCTTTGGTGGTTTATTTCTTCTGGTAACATGGCCTCTTCGACATAAAGTAGCTTGAATGGGGTAAAGTCTGTTGCTCTGGAGGTTGTTGTGTTGTGAGACCATACCACCCTTGGCAGTTCCTCTATCCATCTTCCCTTGCGGAGGTTGAACAAGGTCTTTGCGATGGCAGAGAAGATGATTCTGTTTGATCTTTCCACAACTCCATTGGATTCTGGGTGGTAGATTGAAGCGAAGGCTACTTGGGTTCTGACGCTTTTGCAGTATTGCTTAAATAAATCTGAGTCTAACTGTTTGCCGTTGTCCACTGTCAAGGTTCTCGGCACTCCGAATCTGCAGATAATGTTTTGCTAGAAGAATTTCTTTATTGTTTCGGAGGTTATATTCGCCAATGGCTTTGCCTCTATCCATCTTGTGAAATATTCCACGGCGACTACCGCGAATTTGTTTGCCCCTTGCGAAGGTGGTAAGGGTCCTACTAGATCCATGCCCCATCGCTGCAGTGGCCACGTTGTTGGTATGAGCTGAATGGTTGATGACGGTAGTTTTTGGTGCGCTGCCAGATGCTGGCATGCTTCGCAAGTTTTTGCTATCTCTTCTGCATCCTTTATGTGGGTCGGCCAGTAAAATCCTTGGCGTATTGCCTTCGCAGATAAGGCTCGAGAGCCTATATGAGATCCGTAGATCCTTGAATGTATTTCTTTTAACAGTTTCTTCCCGTATTCGCTTGAAATGCACTTTAGTAGTGGTTGTACCACTCCTTTCTTGTACAGGTTTTCGTCTATGACGGTGTAGCTTCGCGCCCTGGCGGCAATTCTTCCTCTTGTAGCTTGGTCTTGGTTGTTTTGCTCGTTGTTCAGGTGTTTTCGGATTGGTTCTCTCCAATCTTCTGCTTGTAGTGCCAGTACATGTCTTGTTGATTGTGATGTTGAAGGTTCAATGAGTTCTTGGTAGAATGTTCCCTCAGGCAATGGTGTTCCATTCACTGCTGCCTTCGCCAGATCGTCCGCTTCAGTGCTTGATGCTCTTGGTATATGTTCCACTGTGAATCGTTCGAACTTTCTTTCTGCCTTTCTTACGAGCGCGAGGTACTTTGCTAGCTCTGGTTCATGTGCCGTGAAATCTTTTTCCACTTGCCCTGCCACTATTTGGGAGTCTGTTTTGACCCCGAGTCTTTGTGCGCCTAGGATTTTGCCTTCTCTAGAGCCAGGGCAAGCCTTTGTACTCTGCGATGTTGTTGGTGAACAGTAATTTTGCTGCGTACTTGGTTCGTACCCCTGATGGTGAGATCAAGACTGCGGAGGCCCCGACTCCTTTCTTTCCCCAGGCTCCGTCGGTGAATGCTGTCCATGATTGTTCTTCACTTGAGTTGGGTACCGCCTTGTGCGGGGTCCAATCTGCTACGAAATCTGCTAGAGCTTGTGATTTGATGGTTGTTCTGGGTACGTAGCTGATGTTGTACTGTGATAGCTCCGCTGCCCACTTTGCTGTTCTATCGGAGGCTTATTTGTTCCTAAAGATGTCGCCTAGAGGTTGTGTCGAAGGTACTGTTATATCGTGAGATTGGAAGTAGTGTTTGAGCTTCCTTGATGCTATTAGGACTGCATAGGTAATCTTTTCTACCTCTGAGTAATTTAACTTTGCCCCTGACATTGCTAACAAAATGTAGTAGATCGGATGTTGGTGTTTGGTGCCTTCGACTTCCTTTTCTTGCGTTAGCATTGCGCTTACTGCGTGTTTTGTTGCTGCTACGTAGAGCAACAAGGGTGTTTCTGGTGTTGGAGTTGTGGCCACTAGGTCGCTCGCCAGGTAGGCTTTCAGCTGCTGAAATGCCTCCGACTGCTCTTTTCCCCACTCGAATTTTTCTGAGCCCCTGAGTACCTTGAAGAATGGTAAGCTTCGCTCTGCTGATTTGGAGATGAATCTGTTTAATGCTGCAATTCTTCCTGTTAACTTTTGCACGTCTTTCCTAGTTGTGGGTTCAACCATTGCCTTGATTGCTTTTGTTTTGTCTGGGTTAGCTTGTATGCCCTCCGGGCCTATCATGCATCCAAGCATCTTTCCTTTGCTTACTCCGAAGACACATTTCTTCGGATTTAGCTTGAGGCCTGCTTCCCTTAGATTCGCGAAGGCTTCTCTGAGGTCGGCCAAGAGTTCTTCCTCGCTCCTGCTTACTACTATGATGTCGTCAACATAGGCTATGATGTTGCGTTGCAGTTGGGGTCCCAGTACTACCTTGGTCATTCTTGCAAAGGTTGATCCTGCGTTTTTCAACCCTTCTGGCATTCTGACGAAACAATATGTGCCGAAGGGTGTTGTGAAGCTTGTTTTGTCTTCGTCCTCTTTTTTTAGCCAGATTTGGTGGTATCCCGAAAAGTAGTCCAACATCGAGAACCTTTTGCACCCTGCTGCTTTATCGACCGAAGAGTCGATTCTTGGTAGAGGGAATGCGTCTTTCTTGCATGCTTTGTTCAAGTCCGTGAAGTCGATGCACATTCGCATCTTGCCGTTCTTTTTCGGGACGAGCACGACGTTGGATAGCCAATCAGAGTATTTGACCTCTCTGATCACTTTCGCATCTAGCAGTCTTTGGACTTCGGCCTTCGCTGCTAGTACCCTGTCTTCTGACATCTTTCTTTGTCTTTGTTTCTTTGGCCTGCATTGTTCGCTTACGTCCAGTGAATGCTCTATCAGTTGTCTGCTTACTCCGCCTAGATCGGATGCTGACCAGGCAAAGATATCTCTGTTTTTTCTAAGGGTGGTGCGGAGTTGTTCCTCTTCTTCTGTTGTTAGCTTCGCGCTGATTATGACTTTACAGTCTGGTAGCTCCTCTTGGAGTGGGACGACCTTCGTTTCTTCTTGGCTTCGCAAATCTGTCTTTCCCCCTGGCATGTTGGGGGATATCTCAGTTGCCACAAAATTTATGTTTCTTTGTGCCTTGTTGATGTTTCTTTCTATGTTTCGGGCTTTTTTCTGACTTGCATGGATCGTGATGACTCCATGAAATGCTGGAATTTTCATGCATAGGTAGCTCATGTGAATGGCTGCGTTGAATTCTGCTGTGAACCCTCTGCCGAAGATTGCGTTGTAGGCATAGTGCAAGTCGACAACGTCGAAGGTGATGTACTCCGTTCTTGCGTTGTTTTGGTCTCCAAAAGAAAGTGGTAGGGAAATCTTCCCTAAGGCGTTGATTTTCTGGCCTCCGAATCCTATTAGTGGCGATTCGGAGGGCTGGAGTTGGTTTCTGCTTAGCTTCATCTCGTCGAAGGTGTTGACGAATAAGATATTGGCTGAGCTTCCTGTATCTATTAAGATCCTGCTGATTTCCCATGCTGCTATGTTTGCCTTGATTACCATTGCGTCGGTGTGTGGATAGCTTTCTAACCAGAGATCTTCCTCTGAGAAGGTGATAGGGGTCTTCGACCAGTCTGTGTGTCGTATTGTACCTTCGACTGCGACGTTATTGACCATCCTGTAGTGATCCTTCTTTTGCCTTTTGGTTTGGAATTCCACAGCTGAGCCTCCAGCTATGGGCAGTATCATCCCAATTGTTGGGAGGGGGTTGTGTGGATTCAGCTGGTTTTCGGGGAGGGGCTCAGCTTTTGGTGCCATTCCCTGGGGCATGTTTTGCATTTGGGGTGGTGGAGGAGGTAGTGCTTCGTACCGACGGTTCTGTCCTTGCGTTTGCTGCGATGGTTCCATGAATGTTATGCGAGGCGGTGGTGGTTTGGGTGCGAAGGTGTTTTGCTGTGGGGTCGGAGGGTTTTGTGGTCTCCATGCTGGCAAGAAATTTGGGTAGTATGACACTGCCATTGTTGAAGGGTGTACTTGAGTTGAGTTCAGGCTTGGTTAGACTGGACAATACTACTGCTGCTGCTGCCATGCTTGGGCTATTGTGTGGTTCACTTGCCTTGATTGAATCTGGTACTGCGGAGGCTGTTCTTGCCTTGCTTTCATTCTCTACTGTGTTTCCTTTGCCTCCGGGCAGTCTCTTGTGACGTGACCCTTGTCTTCGCCATGGAAGAAGCACCATGGTTTTCTGGTCTTCTGTCCTTGACCCTTGTTCCATGGTTTGTTTTGGTTGTGCCTTCGATCACTGCTCTGGTTTTGCTGTTGGTTGGGTTGGCTTGCTTGAGGTTTTTCTTGAGTCTGTTGCTGCTCATTGGATACATTGAAAACCTACGCTGTCTTCGGTTGTTGACAGTTGCTATTATTGTCTGTTCTGGGTTGCCTGCGGTTCCCTTGAGACTGGTTTGGGCCTTGCTGCTAGTAAAGGTTTTGTTCCTCTATCCTTCTTCTCAAGTCGGTGTCTGATCTACAATATTTCTCGAATTCGTTGTACAGTTCACTGATGCTTTGGGGCTTTTCTCGCGCTAAGTGACCCGCGAAGGGTCCTATGCGAAGACCTTTGACTGTAGCTTCGATTGCGACTTCCTCCAGAACGTTTGGTGCTTTAGCCTTGAGCTGAATGAACCGCTGAAAGTATTCTTTTAGTGGCTCCCCCTGTGCCTGTTTGCACTGAGACAGATCCAACGAGGTTAGGGACTCATTGGTGAAGCCTTTGAAGTTTGCCGTTATTTTGTCGCGGAGGTCTTCCCATGAGTATATTGTACTTGGCCTGAGCATGGAGTACCAGGCTAGCGCATCGCCTTCTGTTGTTATCACAAAGGATTTTGCCAAGACGGCCTCATTTCCTCCTGCCGAGGCTACTGCTGCCTCGAAGCTCATGATGAACTGTCTTGGGTCGATCTTGCCATTGAACTTTGGTAGTGAGATAGGCTTATAGGTCGGGGGCCAAGGCGTGTTTTGCAAGTCTTCCGACAATGGCAACTTTGGGTCGGTTCTCCATTGCTGGTGATTCAGGTTATATGCGTTCAAGTTTAGTGTGTTCCTGATTGCTGGTCCGTTGGTCGGAGTTGGCATTTGGGTCATTGTATACCTCCGTCCTGATTCTGTTGCAAGCTTTGTATTTCGCCTTGCAAGAGTGCTAGCTGTTGTCGCACCTCCACTGCTTGTTGCGATAGCTGCATTGCTCTCTGATTTGCCTGTTGTGCTGCGACTAGGCGATCTCTTTCCTCTTACGCTCTTTGCAATTCTTGCTGCAGGTTCTGTAAGACTTGTTCTTTTGTTTGTTCTTCGGGAGCTTGTTGATCTTTGTCATTGCTCTGAGGCGTTTCTTGAATCGGCGGGGGCTCAGATTGGGTGATTCTCGGAGCCCTGTTTCTTGTTCTCGTGGGCGCTTGCTGTTCTGTCCGCGAAGGTTCGGCGGTCGCTCGCCGCGTGTTCGTTCTGGCTGCTCTTAGCCTCGTTCTGTTTGATGGCTCTGGGACATCATCTTCGAGCGTTGCGTCTGATGTGGCTTAAGAGCTACGTACATTGCGGAGAGGCCTCTGAGCTTTTTCATTTAGCCCTTCTTCGCCTAGTTCGGCTACCATTGGTCGTTTTGATGTCATCGTGGGCTTGACTTCGGCCAACCACGGTGGGCGCCAATGTTGGAAAAAGCCTTCTCCGAACAGGTTATGAGACCGCGTAATGGTGAAGGACGATCGGCAAGACCTCCGGAGTGTTGAGAGCCTTCGACCGAGGGTCTCGACGTACACGAGGAGGGGACCTTCGCGGATGCTGAAGGGCCCACTCAGGTGCGGCGGCGATAGACGATGATTGGTGAAAAACCATAAAATTCAGGGATGTTGTGTCTCTTTTTTTGTTGGGTGGTGACCCCTTTTTATAGTACATTGTTCCCGTCACAATTATCATTACATAAATACCCTTCCACCTACTCCGGCATATTCGGAGGTCTCTCTGGGCGCTCCGGGGATCTTTTGGGGACGCCTCATTTGGCGAGGTCTGGTGGAGGCCCAATTGTCCGGGCCCAGCAGGTTCCCCCGGCCGCCTTCCTTGAAACGCTCCCCGACATCCTGGACTCCTGACGAAGGCACCGCTTCTCTCGGTGCCCCTTTGAGGGTCTTCGCGCTGAAGGCCTCTGCCTATGATTTCGCCTTGGGACCTTTGCGTTGAAGGCCTTTGCTTCGCTACGGCCGTGGGCATGTGGCTGAGCGAAGGCTCTGACCCTCCGTCTTCATGACACCTGCACACAAAGGCGACATGCTCGTCGGGGTCAGCTTGACGGGTGGAGACTTGTGCCTCCTATCCCGGGTGCGCTGCGGGCGAAGGCTCGTCGGCCTTCGCCGTGGCCCAACCCGTGCGTGCTTTGGGGTTGTTTCGTCTTACTGAAAGCCGCATCTGTCCAACAGGGGACCTCCGCGAACTCTGTCCCAACAACATGCCTTTATTCGGAAACTTAACCAGCGCTATATCCTTGAAATGAGAATGAATATTTCCTCCTGCAATCATATACACGTCTACATGATACAAATCATGCATGCTGCCTTTAGTTAGTTTTACTTCTATTAAAATTGAAAAAAAGGTAATATGGAAGCACATGGATATATATGATTAGTTTGGGATAGTTTTATACTGACATGCCACATGCATATGTAATTTACATGCATACTTAGGGGTTATTTTGGATTATTTATTTTAGTAAAGATGGACGCTAGTAATTTTAAGTTACATAAGCATTAGAAATTCATAGATAAATACCCGTGCGACTAATCAGAAGTGAGCATCTCTTCTCTTCTTCAATTGTTCTCAACACAATACTCACATACATGCCTTCTTGTCTTCATTTTGTCCCTTTATCGTTGACCTCCTTTGACATTCTAGACTAATATGAATTAAGCCCATAAGTATGTATGTTGAATTGTGGAGGTTTAACACCATCTTGGTCATTGAGGGTGAGTTTAGACCTGATCATGGCCCACTCAATCTGACCAACCCAACGTGATTCGCTAGTTCGTTGGGTCAGATTATGATTTTTGGCTCATGATCCTGCATTTTAGGATAGAGGGAATATTTTTATAGTAGACATTAATGTCCTGCACCTTTATTGATCTTCAATGCTTCAATCTCAGCTGGTGGTATGTAATAATGTAGTATTATTACTTGTAGCTTTAGTTTACCAAATGACCTTTTCGAAGCCATTTTCCTCTCTTATTATAGATATAGAGGGCTGTAAAACTGTGGACTGCATCGTCTAGGACGCATGTTACTAAACATACACTTCCAATCCTAATCCTTGCCAAAATTTCACACCTTACTAAAGTTTGATAGCAATCCAAATGCTTGTCGCTTTCCTAAAAGCAGAGTTTTATCTCCTTTTAACTAAAAAGAATCCAAATTCTGTCAAATTTGGTGTAAGTCGTGGGAGAGACCGAGAGAGTAACTCCAGCCTTCCACCGAGAGGAGTTTGATTGTAATTGAGGAATTCTTGAGACGGAAGCGAATTCGGGCGCACGGGCGGATTCCACGTATTCTTTCGCCGTAGCTTGAAGCGCACAACACAGACAATTCCTTCTTCCACCACGAGCGCCCGGGCCCCCCGCTTCCGTCCCCACGAACGCAACCCCCTCGGCATCTTGACAGCAAGCATCGGCGACAACAATCGAGACCACGTTGGTGGCTGTACTGCTACGCCTCGTAGTGCAATGCACTGGCATTTCGTTTCGTGCACCTCTGTCTCTCCCCTCACTTGTAGTGATCCTCTAATTCCCAAAGCTTTGATTAGTTTAATCCCAAAAGCAACCAGTATTTTATTTAACTGATGAATTCCGTGGGTTGGGCTGAGCTGAGCAGGCTGCAAAGAAAGAAAAGAACTTACCAAACCACAAACTACTACTTCCAAGTGGCAATTTCCTTACTATGACTGCACTTCACCTTCACCTACCCTACACTTGTACGTATGTACTCCACCACAAAGAAACCCTCATCTGCCTACGTGGAAAACAAACATTAATCGACAAGAAAGGGGTGGGGCCCAGATGCACATTTCGCGCCCACTAGTTTAGGCAGCACCACGACTGTACAATACAGTATACTCCTACTAGCGCCAGGATCACCACGAATGAATGAGAATCAGATAATGTTATCTTCTTCCAGCAACATGCCACACAAAATCAGCAGGAGATCGCGATATAACTTACTCTTTTCCATATAGTACTATATATGAGCAGTTATAAGAATTATGAGTCGCTACAACTAGCAAGGATTTTACCAGATCAATGACAAACTCATCACTCCTCACCCAATTCAAGGTAAAAAAGAGAACGAGGAAAGCAATAGCGCGAATTATGTAACTGACGATTTAGTGACGGCAATAATGGCGCGCGCGGTAGGCCGCGCGCCTGCCGTCCCGGTTGACGGTGGTGGTCTAGCGCCACGCCGAGGCGACAGTCACCACGCGCCCACTCCAACAGAGCCGGAGCACGCCGTTCTCCGCCTTGGCTGTGAACCCAGGCGGAAACTGGCCGACGCGGGCGCCGACCAGCTGTTCCGCAATGCCCGGGCCGAGCGACACCGGGCGGAAGCCCGCCATGCCGAACCTGGCGCGCCACTTGCCGAAGACCTCACACCGCTCCAGCCGGTCGGGGCCATCCAGGCCGACCGCGTTCGCCGCCTTCTTCGACAGGGCCGCCTCGGCCCTGGCCTTGTCCGCGGCCTCCAGCCCTAGCGTCGCGTCCAGCGACTCCAGGATGGCGCCGTAGTGCGCGCACGCGTCCGTGAAGCGCAACGCCAGTGGCGCCGTGTTGGTGTTCAGTTCCTGCTCGACGAGGGTCACCACCTGCGGGCCCAGCGTGCGAACGCGGCGGAGCAGCTCGTCGCGGGTGTTGGCCGGAGAGACGCTCTCGTCGGGCACGTGGGAGAGTGCGAAGGCGAGGTTGACTGCCACCGCCTCCCCGGCCTCGCAGCACAGCCTCGACGCATCCAGCTCTGCTGCTCTGCAGCTGATCACTTTAAAGCGGTACTCCACGCCAGCTCGCTCCGCGAGCTTCTTCAGCGGCTCCGCGATGACCGCTAGAGACGCAGTCTGAGACTGCGAGAACGGTGAGCTCGGGTCGGTGACGGCGGTGACCTTCAGGGACCTGCCCTGCACGCGTCGGTCAGCGAGGTACTGGATCAGAGCCGCGTGCTGCGGGAGGCTGACGTCGAAGTCGACGACGTGGATGGCGCGGTGGTCGCCCACCGCTTCGACGATGGCGACGCTGGCGGCGTGGAGGGCGACGCGGAAGCACGGTGAGATGTCCTGGAGGATTTGGGACCCGTTGCGCTGGTTGACGCTGCAGAGCTCGGCGAGGTGTTGTGCTGGGGCGGAGGCGGCCGAGCCAATGCGGGAGGACAGCGCGTCCACCATCATGGCAATCAGCCGCTGTTCCGCGTCGCCGTGCTTGTTGGCCGCGCGCTTCAGGGCGGCCAGATGGGTGGCCGCCGCGTCATGGTGGCCCTCCGCGATAGCGACCGCGGCTTCAGACAGTAGCTGCCTCGACGCTGCACCCGGGGTCGGCGGCGAGCAGGACGCGGATGAAGACGCCGTGGAGGAGGAAGAGTTCGAAGGTGACCTCGTCATCCCCACGTTATTGTTGTTGTTGTTGTTTGGGGTCGCCGCTGTAGGAAGCCCGGGCGACGGCGCGGCCGCGATGAAGCTGAGTTGCTGTATCGTCTCCTCCCACTCGGAGTTGGTGACCGCGGAACCGGTACCGCTCATCACCGCCACCGGCACGTCGTCGTCGTCGTCGTCCAGCAGCTGCTTCTCGAGCTCCTGCAAAATGAACAGCTCGCTCGAGACCACCGGCTGAGGCAGCGGCGCCCTCGACAGCCCGAAGGCCTGCGTCTGCGGTGAGGACGTCATGAGCGGCACCTGCTGCCGCTGCAGCTGCGGCTGCATCAGCGGGACCGCCGCCCTGGACGCGGTGGTGAGCGACGACAGCGTCGACGAGGGCGACGCCAGGCCCCCTCCGAAGCTGGACCCGGGGAGAACCAGAGGCTGAGCCGGGGTCCCTCCCAGCAAGGCGGCGATATCGACCGCCGCAGCCGTGCGCTGCCTCACGGTGCGCAGGTACAGCGACTGCTGCGCCGCCACTTGCTGCTGCTGCTGGTGGTGCTGCTGCCACCTCTCCAGCTCGCCGAGGCTCCTCTTGAGCACTCCTCCACCGGCGGCCGCGTCGGCCCGCTGCTGCAGCTGGAGCTGCATCTGCATCGCCGATCCGACCCCGTAGGCGTACCCCTGGCGCGGGTCGCGCCACGGCGGGCTTGGCTCCATGCAGCAGGGCAGGGAGAGCAGAAAGAGAGGAGGAGGAGGAGGAGGAAGGCGACGAGACGAATCTACCGAGGAGGGAGGAATGGAATGCTATGGCTACCTCCAAATGCTATGGCTACAACAACAGCTACGGGTCCAGCTAATGGGAGCCGGTGCCATTCAATTCAATTTGCTTCCCCGACTAATAAAAATAATAAAAAACGCCACCCCTCCCCCATCTCTGCTGCGGTTACGTTTATAAAAGTGAGACCGGGCGTTTGGGATCCGACACCGATTCGGCGGCACTCCCGCTGACGGCGTGGGCCAGCCCAGGCCAGCCGCAGCCGGGGGCGGGGGAAGAAATTGGTGGTGGGTGCGATGGTGTTTATCGGGAGGCGTTATGGCGGGGCCCTGCCTCGCTTTGGTGCTGGATTTTAATGCGAGGGCCGGGGGCGCGCAGGGTGAACCCGTGATGGGCAGGCCATGGCCAGCGCAGTGTGAAGCAATGGAAACGGGCAGCGCGGGTTACCAGCTGAGACTGAGACCCTCGCGTGATCGCGTCACGCAACTTTCGCCCCCCTACCCGCGATGACGCCGTCGCGCTCCTTGCCCGCAGCGAGGAGGCGTCGGGACGACCTGGCTGGCTCCGGGTGGCGTGGCGGTGGCGCCTCTCACCACCGACGCGAACGCGACGCCTGCCGCTGGCCGCCACGACCGGCTTTGCGGGAACCGCCCCGCCCCCCGCGCCCCACCTCAGTTTCGACGCATTTCGAGCCGAGCTAGTCCGCACCGCGCGGAGTACCTTGCACGGAATCACAGGCGAAAGCCGGCTCACAGACAGTGGGCCAGGGAATCCGATCTCGACACGCTAGGCCGCCTGCGATTTCGTAAAACCAGGCGTTGGATTTCGCAAAAGTCGCTTTCGGAACTTTGGTAGACCACGGCCAGTCACCGGGCCACACGAGTTAATCCTGGCCAGCGCTAAACGACCAAGATACCCCCGGGGGGATTACGTGATGCCTGAAGACGTGGAAGGACGGGGGCAGCTGGCGAGGGCAGTCTCGGCAGATCGGGGATGGTTTTCTTGTGGAAGCGGTGCGTATGTCTGTGGGAGGTTGCTTGCTTGCGGTGCGTTGGGAATTAGTTAGGAAACCGAAATATCCACCCAACTACCACGTACCCACCTTTCTTTGTCTAGAACCCTGATTCTCTTTTTTCCTTGGCCCGCATACCACTCCGTATCCTACTGTTCATATGTGCATACAGTATAGAGTGCCACACTAAAAAAATTAGTTACTCATTGACCTATCCTGATAGAGTGGGAAAGCCAGGTGTGTATCCTCAACGCTTGTGCAACGGAGACACCGCCCTAACCAAATTCTAAGCACCAGACTGACTACAACACCTTGTTTTCCTTGTTCATACTACTCGCTGATGAGTGGTGACTTGCAAAATTCCTTGTTCCCGGCCCTCTCGTCATAAGAGTTGTACACACTCCTCTTATTAACCCACCAGCTATTGTCCACAATGATGAGCCGACACAGAACATCCCTGCACAAACATACGGTGGGCCCCGTGCGACACGTGTGACCCAACGATTCCGAATGTTCCGGCCCAAATTGCTGCAAAAGCACCAACGAGCTAACCCTCCATCGGAAAGTCCAATGACATGTGGGGCCCAGTGGCGGGGTCCAGCGCTGTAACACCTGTATTTCGATTTCCGTCTGTGCAAAGCGGAGAGGTCAACATCCCCGCCAATGTTCTGTAGCGCCGGCGGAGGAGGTCCCGCCGGTGCCCCCACCTGGTTCACGTTCCAAAGTCATGACCTCTGGGGCTGCATGCCCGGCAAAATGCTACGCGCACCTGGTCTAGTAGCTACGTACAAAGTGACCTGGCAGATCAATTTGTTCATTCATTGACACGAGAACGGCAAAAACAGTCCTAGAGAAATAGGAACTGAAGGACTGTTTGGAAGCTCGAAATGGCATGGGACAGGAATAGTCTAACTACAAATTTTAGCATGAATGTAGATGTATATAAAAGAGAAGTTGGAAGAATGATTGCGGATACATAGCACGGCAAAAAGCATACTCGCTCAATTCCAAATTATCACTTTTATTATGTGAAACTTCTCTAATTCGTATTAACAACTATAATCAAAACTGCACCAAATTCTCAATAAAATGTGTTTTGATAGTGCATTTAGTTAGGCTTTCCTTTGGAATAGTGGAAAAGCATAGAAATTTTGAAGGATACAATTCTTCTATGAAAAATTCCTATAATTCCCTTTGGAACAAGAATGGTTCCCAACAATTCCTTTAAAATCCTATGGATTGAGATATTCTAAAGTATTTTTTTAAGGAAACTAAACATGAGCTCAAACCTCATTTTGTTTTGTTTCTATGTTTTTCCTACATTTTCTTCCATGGGCGTCTTCCTAAATTTTCCTTTCTTCCAAAATCTTGTAGGATTTGAAGTCTTGCAACATTTCGTTCCTATGTTTGTCCTATCTCTATGTCTTGTAAATTCTTTGTTCCAAACATGCCTTTAAACTTGTGAATATTCATACTCTTTATATTTCAGAATAAATTAACTCTTAGAGTTATCCTAAGTTAAACTAATTAAATATTGACAAAGTCTACAAAGAAGAATAGCAAAGTTTACGATACCAGATAAGTAAATTATTAAAATATATTTCATGATGTATCTAATAATACCATTTTGTGTCATAAGCATTGGTGTTCTTTTCTGTACAACCAAATAAATATAAGATGTTTAGTTTTGGATAACTCTAGAAGTTATTTTATTATAGGATGAAAGGAGTATGTTCGTTTTCTAAAAATACTTGGTCACAATTGTTTTACCATGATTTAGGACAAAGGTAAAGTTAACTAAAATCAAACTCATGGACCAGGGATAAAAAAAAAGAGGAATGTACTCCCTCCGTCCACGAAAGAATAAATTTCTGGGTTTGTCCTAAGTCAAACTTTTTAAACTTTGACCAAATTTCTAGAATAAAGTATGAAAAGTTATGATATCAAACTAATATTATTAGATTTATCTAAGAACATATTTTTACATGGTGCTCATTTTAAGTCATAGATGTTATTATATTTTTCTATAAAGTTAGTCAAAGTTAAAAAAGTTTGACCGGCACGGAGTACCTAGTTTAGGTGGAAAGTGACTTTGCACCTTAATTATTGTGGCATTTATTGACATGCGGATTGTAAAAGCGCTATAAAGGATCATCAAACAAAAAGCCTAGTATTTTGGATCTAGAAATGGCATGGTATAGTCATTGTATAACCACAAGATTTAACATGTATTACCTATCCGCAAATAGTAACATTTTAGTTTTTCCTAAGTCAAAGTTTTATCTTTAACCAAGTTTAAAGAGTGTCGGGTACGAAGGTAAGGGATACCCTAAACCCTTCGATAAATTGACGCTAAACATAGCAACCATTTTTAAGGCAAGGATCAGCCTACTGTTCGGTAAGACGCGGCCCATCAATCGAGGGCCCCCGCTACACCGACTGCGGAAACCAGCCACTGGCCCGGCTCTACCTCGACAACGGACGAGGGGTCGGGCGAACGACCCCCCGGCTCTACCTCGACGACGGACGAGGGGTCGGACGAACGACCCCTCGGCTCTACCTCGACGACGGACGAGGGGTCGGGCGAACGACCCCCCGACCTCTACCTCGACTTCGACCCCCTCAACCTGTCGATGCCTCGACCTTCCAAGCGCCGTCGACGGACGAGGGCTCGATTAACCCAACCACTCCGGCATGGGTAAAAGTAAAACCACCTGACGACATGGGCGCCTGCGTCCACTGTCAAATCCGCCAACTCCCCGTCCAGTCCCCGACTCCCGACGACTGTGCCGCCACTGCCGCCACTACGCAAGTACGGACTTCTACAGTACCCCTCGGAAAGTGAACAGTGCGACCCTCGACGACGGCTTCGGGAACGTGACAGAGTCATACGGGGGCCGACCCCCCCCCCTCGACCGAGGGCTCGACCCCCTCCTCTTCAACAACTCCGGTACGGAAGACGTCCCATCCGCCCCGTCCCGCTTCGGCCATGGGACTCGTGCTCGCCTGCGAATACTGTACTGCGACGACTTCTACTGATGCCACGACCGGGGACGCCTGAAGGACGGGAAGACCACGCCGCCACAGTGCTCGATGTCTCTTCGCCAACACTGTGCCGTGGATGCGCCGCCCATACTTCTACTATTAGGACCCTGTGCCCTCGAGTCTCCCCTTGGTCTATAAAAGGGGGACGCCGAGCTAGATGAAAGGGGACTTTTGGAGTCTTCTTTTTCCAGGTTTCTCTTTGGGGATTTCTTCTTCCCGATCGGCTCCCACTTCATCCGGGACTCCGATCCGACCTTGGTTCTCAAGGACCCTAGACCACGCCACACACACACAGCCGCCCGATCGACCCCTCGGGTGGCCGACTCCGTGTAACACTGCTTGTACCCCCCCTGTACGAGCACGCTTTGGGTGCGAGATAATACAAGTCATCCTCCCCCGCTGGACGTAGGGCCTTCTTCGCCCGAACCAGGATAAATCTTGTGTCCATCTTGCATCACGTCTGAGAGAGGGAGCACGCGATATACAAATTTACTCGTTGGTGGTCTTGACCCCCGGGTCATAACACCGACAGTTGGCGCGCCAGGTAGGGGGATTCGCGTGTCGATCAACTCCGAACTACTCTCTCAGATGGATTCCACCATCCCACCGTTCCCGTTCGACACCGTCATCTGGTTCGGCAGTCTAGTGTTCGTTTCTACGGACCAGGGCGACTTCATAGTCTTCCCCTCCGCCCGTGGCCTAGCCGTCAGCAATTCCGCTGCGCCGGAGCCACCTAGGATCAGACGACGGTCCCTCCGCTTGCGACTCTGGCCTGCGATCAGGAGGAGGCGCGAGCGACTTCGACGCGCTCGCCGTCGTGCGAGCTCTAGGGTGCCGGATACCGTTCCCTCGGTCCCAGCTGGCGACACGGCCCCCTCTCCTAGGGGTCCGCTTGACTCACACTTGTGGGCCGAGGGCGGGCGTCTCCCCGAGTGGGACTTCGACTCTTCTGCGTCATCGTCCCCGGAGGCTCCCGTGGCTTCTCCGACACCTACGACCCCATCACCACCGCGCGACCCGTTCCGGTATGGGCTCCGCAACAGCGCCGGGCTCTACTCTGCTTTCGCAGGGCAGCGAGTACATACCTACGTCGAGTCTCCATGGACGCCGTCATGGGCGACTATCGATCCCGTCACTACCCCTTCACTGGGCGAGCCGGAGCTGCCCCGTACGTGGGGCACGTTACGGCGGCGCCTTGAGGAGGAGGAAATAGGCAGGCTCTTCCCCCACTTCTACCACGCCGACTTCGACTCGGACTCTCCCGACGAGAGTTACGACTCCACTCGGGAGTGCTTCCATCTCGACGAGCAAACCGTCCTCCAGGACGACGTCGACGACACCGCGGACACCGAAGAGGGGAGAGGGGCCAACGCCACACCACCTAGAGATGCCATTCCCCCAAGCCCTCGTAGAGCCGATCCACCCCCCGACGTACAGATTACACAGGTCCGAGAGCTCCTCGGCAAACTCGAGGAGGAGCGCCTGCGTATTCAGCAGCTCGAACACGCCCTCGAGCGAGATCGAGGGCGTCCTCAGGGTGGAGGAGCTCGCGAGCGGGCCCGGGAGGTCCACCGGCAGATCGTCGAGGAGGGGAACGCCGAACCCCGAGTCTTCAACCGCGCCAGCCAGAATGTTGTAGCAGCCGCGATGCTGCTCCACGACATGCCGGCGCCATCGACCCCCCAGGCACAACGTATCAGGGAGGAAATCCAGGGGCTACTCCAGACTGCGGCCGTCCAGCAGGCGGAGAGCTCGGCCTCGAGGCGTTGAGGGGCTGCCTCTGAGCGGCAAGCAGCGCCCCCTCGACAAAATCGGGAAGCCTCTGTCCACCAGAACAAGGCGCCCCAGGGCCATGTCGAGCCACGACCGGCTCAGGAACGCCTCGTCGACGACCTCCCCCCTCGAGTGAACAATCGATGTCGATACGGCGACGCCGAGGCTCGAGGCTACAGCGCTCACCGAGGCGGGCGCTACGACAGCGACGAAGACCGATGTCGGTCTCCGGAGCCACCGGGGCCTCGAGTCTTCGGACGAACTATCCGGCGGGCCTCCCTGCCCGTACGCTTCCGTCCACCCACCAGCCTGATCAAATACAACGGCGAAACCAAGCCAGAGCTCTGGCTTGCCGATTTCAGGCTAGCGTGCCAGCTGGGGGGAGCCAAAGATGACCTCGTCATCATCCGGCAACTCCCATTGTTCCTCTCCGACACCGCTCGAAGGTGGCTCGAGGAACTACCCCCGGACTTGATCCAGGACTGGTCCGACCTGGTTCGGATCTTCGAGGGCAATTTCAAGGACACCTACGAGCGGCCGGGCAACTCCTGGGACCTTCGCGGCTGCAAGCAGAAACCAGGAGAGACCCTCCGCGCCTTCACCCGCCGATTCTCGAAGCAGCGTACCGCACTGACTCACATTTCCGACCATGAGGTCATCACGGCGTTCATCGCCGGGACAACCTGTAAAGAGTTGGTGCGGGAGTTGGGGCGAAACATCCCCAAAACCGCCAACGAGCTTATGGACGTCATCGCCAACTACGCGGCTGGCGAGGAGGCCGTTGGCGCATTCTTCCAGATTCCCCCAGCGAAGGGGGAGGGCAACGCGGATGAACCCGGGGGCTCGGACGATGGGCCCAAGAGAAACAAAGGGCCCAGGAGGAACAACGACGGCAGCGGCGGCCGGAAGAAGAAGAAGAAGAAGAAAAAAGAACCAACCGGGCCGGCGCAACGTCGAGCCCAACGTCGAGCACGACGACGACCCCGACGACCTTGTCGCTGCAGCAGACAAGCGGAAGCCTCGAGGGCCCCCTCCCGACGGGGGCGTCTTCGACAAGATGCTGAAAGAGCCTTGCCCCTACCATATGGGGCCGGCCAACCACCGCCTCGAGGATTGCCGCATGCTTCGAAGGCACTTCGTCCCTCCTGGTCCCAGGAGAGACGACGGCAAGGAAGACCCGCCCTGTGACGTCCACGTCAGGGGCGATGTTCAAAAGGGAGGCTTCCCCGAGATCCACGACTGCTACATGATCTACGGGGGACCCTCGACCCGCCTCACCACGCGCCAATGCAAGAGGGAGCGTCAAGAGGTCTTTTCCGTTCGGGCCCAGGCCCCACGGTACCTCGACTGGTCCCACACGCCGATCACCTTCGATCAGGACGACCACCCCGAGCACATCCCCAACGCAGGGGTTTACCCGCTCGTCGTCGACCCGATCATCCTCAACACCCGCCTCAGCAAGGTGCTCATGGACAGGGGGAGCAGCCTCAACATTATCTACGCCGAGACTCTCGACCTCCTGGGGATCCCGAGGACCATGCTCCTACCTAGCGCGGGGGGGTTCCACGGAATCGTCCCAGGGAAGAAGGCACTCCCGATCGGCCGCGTCAAGCTACCAGTCTGTTTCGGTGTCCCCTCAAACTTCCGAAAGGAAGAGCTGACCTTCGAGGTGGTCGCGTGGCGAGGCACCTACCACGCCATCATCGGTAGACCGGGGTACGCCAAATTCATGGCGGTCCCGAACTACACCTACCTCAAGCTCAAGATGCCGGGGCCCTCGGGGGTCATCACCGTCGACACCTCCTACGAGCACGCATACGACTGCGACGTCGAGTGCGTGGAAAAAGCCGAAGCCCGTGAAGATTCGGCTATCCTCGCGGCCCTCGACGACTTGTCCGGAGAAATCCCTGACCCCAAGCGCCACGCTGGCAACTTCAAGCCGGCGGAAGATACGAAGACCATCCCGCTCGACCCCGACCTCGAGGATGGGAAGGTGCTGACGATCAGTGCCACCCTCGAACCCAAATAGGAAGTCGTGCTCGTCGACTTTCTTCGAGCGAACGCCGACGTGTTCGCGTGGAGTCCCTCGGACATGCCGGGCATCCCGAGGGAAGTCGCCGAGCACTCCTTGGACATCCGAGCCGGGTCCAAACCGGTGAAGCAACGCCTGCGCCGCTTCGACGAGGAGAAGCGCAGGATCATCGGGGAGGAGGTCGACAAGCTTTTGAAGGCCGGATTCATCAAGGAGGTACATCATCCCGAGTGGTTAGCTAATCCCGTGCTTGTAAAGAAAAAGAATGGGAAAGATAGGATGTGTGTAGACTACACCAGTTTAAATAAAGCATGTCCTACAGTTCCTTTTCCTTTACCTCGCATCGACCAAATAGTAGACTCCACTTCGGGATGTGAAACCCTTTGCTTCCTTGATGCATACTCTGGCTACCACCAAATAAAGATGAAGGAGTCCGATCAGCTCGCGACCTCTTTCATCACTCCTTTCGGCATGTTTTGCTACCTCACAATGCCCTTCGGCTTGCGGAACGCCGGGGCCACCTACCAGCGATGCATGCTCTGCGTCTTCGGGAAACACATAGGGCCAATCGTCGAGGCCTACGTCGACGACATCGTGGTCAAGTCCAGAACCGTCGGAAACCTAGTCGGGGACCTCGAGATTGCGTTTGGGTGTCTCAGGACTAACCGTATAAAACTAAATCCGGAGAAGTGTGTCTTCGGGGTCCCTCGAGGCATGCTCCTAGGGTACATAGTTTCCCAACGCGGCATCGAGGCCAATCCCGAGAAGGTAACCGCGATCACGAGGATGGGCCCGATCAAAGACCTCAAGAGCGCTTGCCGCCCTCAATCGCTTCATCTCGAAGCTCGGAGAAAAGGTCCTGCCCCTTTATCGACTCCTGAAGAAGACGGAACACTTCGCGTGGACCGCCGAAGCCGAGGAATCCCTCTCGAGGCTCAAGACCTCGCTCACCTCGCCCCGGTCTTGGTCCCCCCGAGCCCGGCCGAGCCCCTCCTGCTTTATGTCGCGGCAACTACGCAGGTAGTCAGCGCGGTCATAGTAGTCGAGAGGGAGGAAAAAGGACACACCCTGCCGGTTCAAAGGCCTGTCTATTTCGTGACCGAGGTCCTTTCCAAGACCAAGACAAGGTATCCCCACATCTAGAAGCTGCTATACGCGGTCGTCCTCACTCGGCGGAAGCTCAAACACTATTTCCTGGGCCGTCCGGTCACTGTGGTTTCATCTTTCCCCCTCGGAGAGATAATCCAGAACCGGGAGGCATCGGGAAGGATCGCCAAGTGGTCCGCCGAGCTCATGGGGGACGCTCTCCTACGCCCCTCGGAAGGCTATCAAGTCTCAGGTACTGGCGGATTTCGTCGCCGAATGGACCGACACCCAACTACCTCCGACGCAGGTGCAGAGCGAGCTCTGGGTCATGTACTTCGACGGATCACTGATGAAGGCGGGAGCAGGCGCAGGATTGCTATTCGTATCACCCTCAGGGGTCCATATGCGATATGTCATCCGCCTCCACTTCCCCGCCTCCAACAACGTCGCCGAGTACGAGGCCCTCGTCAACGGCCTGCGCATCGCCATCGAGCTCGAGGTCCGACGCCTCGACGTGCGAGGGGACTCTCAGTTGGTAATCGACCAAGTGATGAAAGACTCGAGCTGCCACGATCCTAAGATGGAAGCCTACTGCAAGGAGGTTCGAAAGCTCGAGGACAAGTTCCATGGCCTCGAGCTCAACCACGTAGCCCGTCGGTACAACGAGCTGGCCAAAATTGCGTCTACTCGAGGGACGGTCCCCCCCGACACCTTCTCGAGGGATCTGCACACACCGTCTGTCGACCTAGGCTCGGGGGCTCCCGCCCTCGAGCAAGGGGTCGACCCACCCCCCTCGACCGATCCCCCCTCGGGTGGGGGAGAGGTCATGGAGATCGACGGGGCCGTCGCAGTGCCAACCCCTCCGACGGATTGGTGCGCGCCTTACCTCGAGTACCTGACGCGAGGCGAACTCCCGGAAGACCGCACGGAAGCTCGTCGAGTAGCTCGACGTGCCAAAACCTACGTCTTGTACGGGGACAGCCGCGAGCTATATCGACGCAGCCCGTCGGGTATACTCCAACGCTGCCTCACCCTCGAGGAGGGGAGGGCACTGCTGAGGGACCTACACTCGGGGGCTTGCGGCCACCACGCGGCGCCGAGAACCCTGGTAGGAAGTGCCTTTCGACAGGGCTTCTACTGGCCCACGGCAGTCAACAATGCCACCGAACTCGTTCGATCCTGCCAGGGATGCCAATTCTACGCCAGGCAGACTCACCTACCCGCCCAAGCTCTTATAACTTGGCCGTTCGCAGTATGGGGGCTCGACATGGTCGGTCCCCTAAAAAGAACCAAGGGTGGGCACACTCACCTTCTCGTGGCTGTCGACAAGTTCTCGAAGTGGATCGAGGCTTGGCTCATCGCCAACATCCAGTCTCGGCAAGCCGTGCTATTCTTCACCGACATCATCCACCGCTTCGGGGTCCCCAACATCATCATCACCGACAATGGCACGTAGTTCACCGGCCAAAAGTTCATGGACTTCTGTGATGATCACCACATCAGGGTGAATTGGTCTGCAGTTGCCCACCCTCGAACTAACGGTCAGGTCGAGCGTGCCAACGGAATGGTTTTGCAGGGCCTCAAGCCAAGGATATTCGACCGGCTGAACAGACATGGAAAGAGATGGGTCGAAGAGCTTCCCGCTGTGCTATGGAGTCTCCGAACGACACCGAGTCGAGCTACGGGGTTCTCCCCGTTCTTCTTGGTCTATGGCTCCGAGGCCGTCCTCCCCACCGACCTCGAGTACGGGTCCCTCGACTGAAAGCCTACAACGAGCAAGCCAACACAGTAGCACGAGAGGACTCCCTCGACCAGCTCGAGGAAGCTCGTGACATGGCCCTATTCAAGTCGGCCCGGTACCAGCAGACGCTACGACGCTACCACGACAAGAACGTGCGCAAAAGGGACCTCAACGTCGGCGACCTCGTTCTGCGCCGTCGACAGAGCAGCAAGGGGCGTCACAAGCTGACACCACCTTGGGAGAGACCCTTCATCGTGGCAGAGGTGCTGAAGCCCGACACTTACAAACTGAGGAACGAGAAGGGAGAGCTCTTCACCAACGCGTGGAACATCGAACAGCTACGTCGCTTCTATCCCTGAGGCCCCAGGGCCTTGTACATTTTTGCATTTATGTACAAATTTTCGAATGAATAAAATGTGCTCGAAACACTTTCACATTCGTTCATAACCCGAAGGTAGCCTCGATTTTGCCTCAGCAAAGTCGAGCTCCCCTCGGGGGCTGGCAGAAGGGCACCCCCCTCTTAGGTCTCCGAAAAAAAACCCGTACGCTTTTTCTCGAAACTCGACCCCCTCTCGTTTTTCGCCTCGAGCACGCTTCATAACTAGGTGAAGGCGCCTCGAACCCCCTAAGGGTCGAGGGTGTCGTCGAGCCAGGGACTCACCTACGCCCCAGCGCTACGGTATCCCTACTCGCCACCCCTTCTAGGGATAAGAGCGTGCGTCGAACACTTAAGTTCACGAGCGTCGACTCAGGCAAAGAAAAGCAGAGAGAGCCCGAGAAGTAGAAGTAACGAGACGAACCCATCCGCAGCACTAAGGTAGCCTCGACTTTGCCTCAGCAAAGTCGAGCCTCCCTCGGGGGCTAACAGGGGGGGCCCTCCTAGGTCTCCGAAAAAACTCGAACGTTTTTTCAAAATTCGACTCTCGCTCTCGTTCTTTCCCTCGAGTACGCTTCTGAACTAAGTAAAAACGCCTCGAGTCCCCTAAGGGTCGAGGGTGCCGTCGAGTCAGGGACTCACCTACGCCGCAGGGCTACGGTATCCTTACTCGCCACCCCCCCTTCCAAGGATAAGAGCGTGCGTCGAACACTTAGTTCACAGGCGTCGACCCAGGCAAAGAAAAGCAGGGAAAGCTCGAAAAAATGAAATTAACTCTATGCACATCGATCAAAACGCATTGTATACAAAAAGCCCTCGGGGGCTTGGCATTGTGTCGGTACAGTGGTCTAACTATTACATGGACCTTTTTTGTCCAGATATGGCTCGCAGGCCCGCGACCACCCGTCGACATCTCCCAAGGACTACTCATCCGCCGAGGGGATCACGTCGGGCTCAAAGAGTTTCGCCAGCTGGCCTCCGGGCACCTCCGCGTGGTCCATCAGCTCCTGACACCTCGCGTCATTCTGCTCCTCGGTCAGATCCGGGTCGGTGGCAAACCCGTCGACAACGAGGTTGAGATCCACGTCGTAGAAGGAGTTGACGACCGCGAGGGCCCGCTTCACCCCCACATGCAGGGCGGCTCGGACGTTCTCCGTCACCCCCCGCGTCATGGCGTAGAAGCGGCGCAGCAGGGATTCCCCCGAGTGCCCCCCTCGAGCTCCGGCTTCGGCTTGACCGAGAGGTCGTCGCAGAAGGTGTTGATGGCGGCCAAGAGCGTCGCGTTGAGGTTCACCTCGGTGCTCAGCAGGCCCTGAAGACTGTCCAGGTCCTTCTGGGCGCGGGCATTCTCCTCCGCAAGCTCTGCCGAAACAAGCACATAACGGTCAAAACCCGAAAGTAGAAAAAGGGTCGAGGCAGGACAGACCCTGCAAACACCCGAAACACTCACCTTGGGCCTGTACATCCAAGGCGGAGTAGGCCTGCTCGGCCTCCTCGAGCTGATGGCGGACGGCGTCAAAATCAGAGGACTGGTCCCTAACTTGGGCCTCGAAACCCTCGATGGTCTTGTATGCCTCCCCGAGGGCCTCCTTCTGCTTCATCGCCACAATGCCCAAGGAGGTCGCGCGGGTCCGAGCCTTCTCCTCCGAGGCGGCCAGAGTGTCGCGCTCGCGGGAGAGGGCGTCGAGGTCTCCCCTCAGCCGGGCGGCCTCCTCCGTGGCCTTGCGCTGGGCCTCGACGGCGGCATCCCGCTCTTGCCCAACGGCGATGGTCGACCGAAGGGCATCATCGAGCTTCGCCTGCGCCGACGACAAGGCCTCCCGGGCTTCCTTCTGGACAACCTCGTAGCCGGCCTTCGCGTAGGCGACCCTCGACTCAGCATCCTTCTGGATAGTCGCCGCCTCCGCCTTCGCACGAGCGGCCTCATCCCTCGCCTTCTCCAGAGAGGCGTGGAGGGTCGAGAGCTGCCCCTGTACCCGGAGAATGTACCGGGACTTCTCGTACGACCTCACCCGCAGCGACTGACAAGGATAAAGACGAAAATTGTCAACAAACGGCAGCCAGGCAGTGCAAAGCGCTATCTAAGGTGGAATAGAACCTACCTCCATCCCTTCGCGTATGTCCGCGGCGGCAACCTCCGCAGCGCGACGCACCGAGTGCTCGAACCAGCCCCGGAGCTCCTCGATGCTCTCCCACCGTCGAAGCTCGGACTGGTCATCGAGCGTGAGGAAGAGTCGTTCGGGGTCTCGAGGGTCCGCCACCTCGAGAACCTCCTGGCCCCACGCCGCGCTGCGGGCGGCGATCCTCTGCTCCATCGGCCCGGTGACGCCAATGCGCAGGTCCCCCCTCCTTGGTAATCGGAGAGGGGCGAGGCTTCCTCCTCGGCGCCACCTCGCGAGGACGTCGACGGCCCTGCGCGATGAAGGGCTCCGAAAGGTTAATACCCAGCAGAGCGAATCCACTGCGTCTCGAAGAAATCGAAGTGCAACTTACCTTGAGACGCCGACCCCCCAACCTCGAGGGGAGGTTGAGCCACCTCCGGCTCCGCCCGGGGAGCCGCGATGACGGCCAGTTCCGCCGGGTCCACCAACTCGGCCACCATCTCGTCCACCTGGGCGGGGGTGGACTCCATCAACATCCCGCCTTGAGCCGGCGCGGATGGTCCCTCGACGCGCTCGAGCTGGAGTCGAGCCTCCAGCGCCGCTAGACCCTCGGGCCAGCGCCCCGGCGTCGGGTGAGCCGGGGCCTCCCGCTCGGTCGCAGGAGCCTGGGCCTCGACCACCTCCACCTCCTGGGCCGCGCCCGCTGTCGGTAGGAGCTCCACGCCCCCCGGGGCGCCGGACGCGACCCCCTCCGACGGCCGCGCAGGCTCCGCGACCGTCGCTTCGATGGCTACCACCACCGGCGGGTCCGCCTCCTCCGCCGTTTGGGTAGGCGCCGAGGCCCCCTGTGCCTCCCCCCGCGCCGCCATCTCCGGGGCCATGGCTGCCTGTGCCGCCTCGGGGGCGACCACTGAAGGGGGCGGGGCTGCCGGACCAACCTCGGCGGCGGCTCGCACCACAGCCCCTGTCTTTAGCTTCTTAGCAGGGGAGGGGAGCGCAGCTCCCAGCCGGCGCTTCGACCTGAAAAAGGAGCACGTGCGCGATAGTAAGCACGAGTCCTCACCGACGAAAAAAGGAAAAACGCACAACAACTACGAACTCGACTTACCCCCTCGGAGCCCGACGCTTCGGCTCGGCGCCCGCCGGGCTGGTCGAGCTCTGGGACGCCACTGCCTGGGGGGCGGGGGTCGAGGCGGCACTTGCCACCTTCTCCCGAGCAGGGGCCGGCGGCGCCACCGTCGGCTTCTTGCTGGCCCCCACCCGCGCCGACGGGTCCGACGCCCGCGCACTCGACGCGGCGGGCTTCGGGGGCTCGCTCGATCGACTCTTCGACGGCGACGCCACCTTCGCCCTCTTGCCGGTCTCCGCCTGCGCTGGCGGGCCCGGCACCCGGGCGGTCGACGCAGCGGGCGTCGGGGGCTCGCTCGATCGACCCCCCGACGAGGGCCGCGGCGTCTGTGACCGCGTCTGCCGCGGCGTGACTTCCTGCGAGGCCACGGGGCGCTCCACCCGTGGCCCAACTTCAACAGGAGGGGCCGACTTCAAGGTCGACCCCCCCTCCCTACCAGTAGCAGCGGCCGCCTGTTGAGGCGCCGTCTCCTCTTCCTCCTCGTCCTCCTCATCCTCCTCCTCGTCCTCCTCCTCCGAGGGCGACAGCTCCTCGTCGAGGCCCAACCGCCTCTGTTGGGCCCGGCGCTGCTTCCTCAGCTCTTTCTCTAGAGCCTTCTTGGTCTTCTTCTTCTTCTTCTTGTCCTTGTCGGTCTTTTGCTTCTCCGCGCGGAGGCGGTTCGCATCCCTCGTGGCCCGGTCCTCCGGCACCGGCGGAAGCGAGCGCTTGTAGGACACATTCCCCTGCGGGACGCAAGGGGGTCAGAGAACAAGCAGAAAGGACGGAAGGGGCGGGCGCGAGGACTTGAACTGAAAGAAAGGATCTTACTAGCTCATAGAAGCCCTCGTCCGGCTTCATGGGGACCTTCGCGACATCCTTGAGGGCGAACCCCCCCCGCGAAAAAGCGGCGGACGCGGCTGACCACGCGGTCTGGGGTCAACTCCTCCTCGACGAAGCGGCACCCTGATAGATCGACCCCCGGACCCATCTCGTCGAGGCGGAGGGGTCGAGCCATCAGCGGCAGAACCCCCGTCGGTGGAACGCTGACGCAGCAATCTCCGCGGTAAGGCCCTTCTTCTTCAGACGCCTGAGCGCGTCCAGCAAGCCCTTGAGGTGTTTTTGCTTGTCCGTCGGGACGCCGTACCTCCAGCGCTCGGGCTCGGCGTTGAGTGTCCTCCCGGTGTACGCCGGGAGCAGACCGTCGTCGTTCCTCAGGTAGAACCACCCTGAATGCCACCCGGAATGGCTCGAGGATGGGTTCGCAGGAAGCCAAAGCTCAGACCGCCTGGCATAGATGCTGCAGCCTCCGGCCCTGACCTCCCGACGGACGCCCTTGCTGACCGAGGTGGTGAAGAGGTTGGCCTTGAAGATGTGGATCCACAGATCCCAATGGGGCTCGATCCCCAGATAGCCCTCGCACACTGCGGCGAAGACCGCCGCCTGGCTGACGCCGTTAGGAGTGAGGTGCTGGAGCTCCACTTCATAGTGGTGGAGGAGCGCGCGCAGGAAGCGGCTGGGTGGGACCCCCAGCCCCGCCCGGTGGAAGGCCTCGAGCGACACCACGTACCCCTCCGGCGGGTTGGGCTCGGCGTGGTCCGGCGGCGGAGCTATCCACTCCGGCCTCTCCGTCGAGGTGACGGGCCGGAGAAGCCCGCTCTCCACCAACCCCTCCAGATACGATTGACGGACCGAGGAAGCAGGCCAGTCGCCGGCGCCGAAGAGCTGGAAAGTGGCCATGGGAACAGTGGTTTGCTCGGGTTTGGAGGCGGAAGGTACGTTCCCTATCTTTCTCTTTCTCTCTCACTCGCGCAGATCTCCTGCTCGCGGGACGCCTAAGGCAGAGGCAGAAAGAGGAAGGCGAGGAAGACGAAGGCAAGGAGGCGGGGAAGGCAAGTGCGCGTAAAGGGCACCAGACGCCTCGCCCTCACTATTTATACGCGGAAGGCCAACGGACGGATCCGGCACAGGCAAGAGAATCTCCGCATTTAATTCGCCTGTACTTCCTTCCTCGTATTCCCTCCAGGATAAGGCGTAACGTCCCATCATCGGGTTCCGCGCCGCACTCCGCGCTGTAACCGCACTGTTGCGCCGAACGGACACCGCCTAAAAAGGCGCGCGGACGGAAATGTCGCCTTCGAGGGTAAGGAATCTTGAGGCAGCAAGAGCTGGCCCTCGAAAGAGGGTTCGACAGCTACCCTCGAGTGCCCGAGGCCAGAAATGACCTCGGGTTAGGACCTCGGTCCACCCCCAAAATCTCGAGGGGACGAAGGCCGGCCTACGAACGGGCTCGATAGCCCCCCTCGAGTACTCGAGGCCCGATAAGGGCCTCGGGTCGTCAACTGCAGATCATACATGGCCTCGAAGGGATAAAGGCAGGCCCGTCCGGGGGTTCGACAGCCTCCCTCGAGAGCTCCGACACAGGTACGTCCCCAAGTTCAATACAACAGCCACCTGCTTTTCCCCTCGGCGGTCCACAAGGTCGGACTCCTCCTCCTGAGGATAGCGTCGGATGACGAACCATCCGTCAAATCTTGAGGGAGCGAAGGCTGGCCCTTACATAGGGTTCGAATGCCGCCCTCGAGTACCTGAGGTCAGGAAGGACCCATGGTTATCGGACTCCGGTCCACCCCCAAATCTTGAGGGAGCGAAGGCTGGCTCCACGAACGGAGTTCGACAGCCGCCCTCGAGTACACGAGTCAGGGATGTCCCCGGAGGCTCGAGAACGAACTCTCGAGACTCCCTGGGACATATCCGAGGCATACCTAGGAACACCTAAGGATCCCTACGCTGGGAGGCATCGAGCCACCAACTCCTATCGAACGGGGTTGGCACCTTGGTGGTCCATATGGTCGTGCTTAGCGAGCCTTACGGCTTGCTTAACAATGAGAACGCCTCCGGGCCGCTAGTCGATCCCTATCGAATGGGGTCGAGTTCTCACTCGGATTTTTACCCATACAGGGCACCATTTCTAATGGACTCATGCCCGAGAACAGCTCATCGAGGACTTCGGGCTCGTCGTCCTAACGAGGATAGCTCGATGCTCTTCACCCCACGATCCGAGCGAAAGGATCCGTGGGAAGGACGCTACGAGGTAGTGAAGGCCTAGCCATTCGAGGGCTCGAGGGCCCGACTACGCACGGCACCCCTCGACGAAAGAGGGTCGAAAACTCGTAACCTGACAGACAGAGTCGACCTTTCGGGCGGGGCGCTCTGACTCCAGCGGTGCTCGAGGGAGCGAAGGCTGGCCCTCGGTAGGGTTCGACAGCCGCCCTCGAACACTTCTCTTTGCAGGAAAAGGAACGGGATCGACCCCTCGACAGGGCGTCGCGTCTCCATGTATCCTTTAAAGACCCACTACATAACGTATTTTAGCCCCAGAGGAGTTCTAAATCACTCCTCTGGGGCCTCGGGGGCTACCCCCGCGGGGTGCGCTCGCGCGCACCCCCCGGAGAATCGGATTTCTCACTAACCCTGCAGGCCGAGGATAAACCCTCCGGACAATTCTTGCTCCCCCCGAGAAACGCGTATCATAGCCCCCAGAGGAGTTCTAAATCACTTCTCTAGGGCCTCGGGGGCTACTGTCGGGTACGAAGGTAAGGGGTACCCTAAACCCTTCGATAAATTGACGCTAAACATAGCAACCATTTTTAAGGCAAGGATCAGCCTACTGTTCGGTAAGACGCGGCCTATCAATCGAGGGGCCCCGCTACACCGACTGCGGAAACCAGCCACTGGCCCGGCTCTACCTCGACGACGGACGAGGGGTCGGGCGAACGACCCCCCGGCTCTACCTCGACGACGGACGAGGGGTCGGACGAACGACCCCCCGGCTCTACCTCGACGACGGACGAGGGGTCGGGCGAACGACCCCCCGACCTCTACCTCGACTTCGACCCCCTCAACCTGTCGACGCCTCGACCTTCCAAGCGCCGTCGACGGACGAGGGCTCGATTAACCCAACCACTCCGGCATGGGTAAAAGTAAAACCACCTGACGACATGGGCGCCTGCGTCCACTGTCAAATCCGCCAACTCCCCGTCCAGTCCCCGACTCCCGACGACTGTGCCGCCACTGCCGCCACTACGCAAGTACGGACTTCTACAGTACCCCTCGGAAAGTGAACAGTGCGACCCTCGACGACGGCTTCGGGAACGTGACAGAGTCATACGGGGGCCGACCCCCCCCCCTCGACCGAGGGCTCGACCCCCTCCTCTTCAACAACTCCGGTACGGAAGACGTCCCATCCGCCCCGTCCCGCTTCGGCCATGGGACTCGTGCTCGCCTGCGAATACTGTACTGCGACGACTTCTACTGATGTCACGACCGGGGACGCCTGAAGGACGGGAAGACCACGCCGCCACAGTGCTCGATGTCTCTTCGCCAACACTGTGCCGTGGATGCGCCGCCCATACTTCTACTATTAGGACCCTGTGCCCTCGAGTCTCCCCCTTGGTCTATAAAAGGGGGACGCCGAGCTAGATGAAAGGGGACTTTTGGAGTCTTCTTTTTCCAGGTTTCTCTTTGGGGATTTCTTCTTCCCGATCGGCTCCCACTTCATCCGGGACTCCGATCCAACCTTGGTTCTCAAGGACCCTAGACCACGCCACACACACACAGCCGCCCGATCGACCCCTCGGGTGGCCGACTCCGTGTAACACTGCTTGTACCCCCCTGTACGAGCACGCTTTGGGTGCGAGATAATACAAGTCATCCTCCCCCGCTGGACGTAGGGCCTTCTTCGCCCGAACCAGGATAAATCTTGTGTCCATCTTGCATCACGTCTGAGAGAGGGAGCACGCGATATACAAATTTACTCGTTGGTGGTCTTGACCCCCGGGTCATAACACCGACAAAGAGAAATTGTCAATATTTTTATGTAAATGTAACAACAAATAGGTTTACTATGAAAATATATCTAGCGATAAAACTAGTGATATTTATAGTATTATTCAATTTTGTTCTTTTATATAAAATTATTTAAAACTTAAGATTATTTGGCTAAAACTAGAACAATGGCATTCTTTGCATGATAAATGTAGCATAACAAAGATAACTTGGAGGAATAATAATTTCAGGGAGCTCGTGAATTAAATAAGAGTGCACCATTTGAATTTTTTAATCAAAATATATGGAAGATGACGTATTCACACGTGATTTTGAGCTAAGAAAAATAAAGTGACACATTTCATGTGTGCTACAACATAGTCACAAATAAGACGGCAGACCATGCTTTAGTTCAGTTTCTCACTCACTAGTTGATTCTGAAATCTAGACGTCACCAATTTCTCACCGATCGATTGTGATGCCGTGGGATTGGCATCATCATCAAATAGTAGACGAGAAAGATTTCGATCGGTATTTCACACACAGAGAGTGGTCCTCAGAGGGTTAGCACTTGGCACATCTGTGGACTGGCTCACATCAAAAGCATGGGAGGGAGAGTGAGAAGTGCGTGGCCGCAGTGTTTTTCCCATGAGTCGATGTCGTCGTCGCAAGTGCTTTTCTTTTCCCCTCAGCCATCCGCGTCCGGTAAAAAAGCCGGTGACGGCGCTTGGCTTCACCGGGACGGCTTCGAGCGAGTAGTTCCACCCGTTTATCCCGGCGCCCGGCTAGCTTGTTACCACTACCACCAACGGAGAAAAAGTACCCTGCATAACCCTTTTACTATCACCACATTTGAAACAGCAGTAACTAGTGACGACTAATCAGTCCCATGAAGCTGAAAGACGAGCACGTCAGCTGCAAAACACAGAGAGCTGAATGGAAAAAGGGAGGGGACGACGGACACTAGCGCTAGCGCCTAGCGGCAGTGCGGCACCCCTCCTTTTGGGCGATTGGTGGCAGGTTTCATCGGCAGAAAGCCGATACAGGAGCCGGGCCATCGATCACATCCTTTCTTTTTCTTTGGTTCTCTCCCTCATAGTGTATTTGTTGTTGGTGACCAAACCTAACGGAGGAGAGGACGGGACACGGGAGGACGGACGAGAGACGGCCGGCAGTGCTGCTGTCCACGGCGTGCGTTCGGCAGTTGGACTGACGAATTGACTGAGGAATCTCTGCGCGGATTTCTCTTTGGTTCGGGACACCGGACACCGGGCACCCCGCACCCCCACACTGTTGCTGTCAGTGGCTGCGACCCGCGAGGCTCGTCTGTTGGTGGGACCTACCTGACCTCGCTGCTGCTACGGCGATGGAGGAGTACTTGTACGGTTGTACCGCAGGGCCTTGGCCTTCCCCCCCCCGGTGGGACTGCTGTCAGCTGTGGTGTGGCCCCTGTTGATGATTCTTTCTCGTTACGACAGAGGCGCGTGTACGCTGGACTCTGCGACAGAGAATGTAGAATACGGGTGCTGTTTTAAGGCTATATATACACTATACGTGACGGCCGGACAGCGTACAGGGGTTCTCGCTGCTGTACGTGTACAGTGTACCGGCAGGCCCTGCGGTGTATAGTATCTTTGGAGATCTCATTCATTTCGCTGTCGCGACGGTGTCACCGGCGGCATCGATCGACCATAGGAGCATTCATGCACAGCTCAGCACTGCAAAATAGATAGAACAGATTAACCGCTCATGGCGCTTAACACAACACCCGCGTAAAAACCGGTTCATAATTCCAGCCGGGATGGATCCGAGGTACAGTACGTAAATGAAAACACTGAGAGCGACGGGGGCGGAGGGGAATTTGTTTGACACAGGTCACAGCTAGCACTGACATGCGCTGCGCGACCAGGTCGGGTCGGGTCTCACGCGTGAGACGTGACCCGTTCCAGCATCTCGGGGATGATTTTTTGTGTGATGCCGTCCTACTGACGCTGTTTCGCTCGCGGCCGTCTCTTTCCGTCAGCCCCGGGGCAAGGCATCATCACCCTGCTGCAGTGCTGCTGCTGCTGCATGAAGGCGTTCTCTCTGTGACGACTGATCAGGCCAAGGCTTAGTGGTTTCGACATATACCAGTAAATATTGAGGTTATTATGTACACAATGCAAACTACTACTACTTATGGCTCGTAAAGTGATTTTTATCTTTTTTATCATGTTATACCTTTATTTTCTCTTTCTTTTTTAGAATGGATCACTTTCTCTCTTCTGAAGCATATGTAGCTTCACCAAGATAATATGATAAATTTAGAGTACCTATTTTTTTTATCCGACCCAATGCTAGAAGCAAAAGCATACGTTAGGGAAGCCCGGACTGGCGAAACATTCAAACCCGTGTCGTGTCGATGCGTTCGATCGCGTGCTATCACTACTACTGCTGGAGTGCTGGCCCCTACATACCCTACCCCCTTGTAGTAGTAGTAGTAGTACAGGCGCCAGGCGGAGGTGAGAGAACCCTGAAGGTTCTCCCCGTCGGACAGACAGCACAGGGTCACTGAGACACTGACGACGTCGCGCTCGCAGTCACGTGAACACCTCCCGCTCCCGGATTTGAGCAGGTCTCGTCTCATCTCACGCTCCGCGTACCGTACGTCTCCGGGAGGGAAACGAAAGCAATACCACAGCAGGGCCAGGGATTCGCTCGCACCGCACGCATCCAGGCCACACCCGGACGCTGCCTGAGAAGATCACATTAAATTCGACAACGACGACGGCGACCGTCGCGCGCCAGCCATCCGATGGACCGACCCCACACCGCATGCATCCTCGCCGTCGCCGCAGCTTGGAGTTGGAACGCACGGTCGATCGACCCCACATCGCAGAGAAGAGAGCTTCAAGTGGTCGGCAGCCGGGCCACGGAAGCCCACCCCCATCACGAAACTGTACTGTGCGCTTGACAGGAGGCCCCAAGCCAGCCAGCCGCGGCGGAACAGGCGATGGCGGGAAGCTTTATTGAACCGGGCCGGACGGACGGACGGACGGATCATGTACGGTGCCCCCACTTGTTGCATTGGCCACCCCACCCAATTAACTTGGCCGGGCGGGCGAGAGGGCAGCTGCGGCCCGCGGGCGATCGACTCGTCGTGTAGTAGTCGACCGACGCGACGCCGCCGAGTTGGGGACGCACACGCACGGCCATAAGCTGCCGCCGAGCAGTCCCCGTCGTGTACGGGCCGGAGCATTCAAGGAGGCGAGACGAAAAGGAACCAAGCTGCTGCAGACCCCTTACCGCTGGGCCCCCGCCGCGCGGGTAAACATAGTACTGTGGTACTCTACGTACGTAGAGTATGCCGTCGCGTGCGTAACCACTCCGTCTCGTACGTACGTTTTCCAGCGCGTGCCTGGACGATTCCATTTGGTGGGTGCTGCGGCAGCGGCCTCCGCCTTTCTGCTGCCGTCTCCAGACTCCAGTCCAGTAAAACGAGTGCGTGCAGCAGCGCCGCCCCGAGCCGGGACGACGACCAAAAAAAAACCCGTCTTGGCAGCCGTAGAGCCACGTATACTACCATACTACTTGTCCACTTCTCCGTCTGTTGTTCTGGGCCCTGAAAGAGAAGCCGGCCGGCGGCGGCGGCGACGACCAGCGGAGGAGGAGGAAGGTTCAGGGTTGGCGCGAGGGGTTTGGACGAGCCCTGCCTGCCCAGGATTCCACTCCACTCCAGGTCTTGTGCGATCGATTCGTCCCTGGCCTTCGCCTAGAAGCAGAGGAATCAGTCCACCGATAGTGAGGGGAGGGATTCTTCCGACGCCTCAAATGTTCCCTAGCTTCGTCGACGGCGTCTACCCACCACCACCACCATCCACCAAATCCTAGGAGTGTAGTAGTAGCGGATCGAATTCTTATATTTGGAGCCGGCCGGTGCTGCTTTGGAAAGAAATAGTCGCATCGCACGCAACTTGCGCTCGTGCTCCCCACACACCATCACAATCACAGACCCTCCTCCCATTCTAGTAGTATTTCTCTGACAGCTTTCCTCCGCGCATTCTCTCACCCTCCTTGTCAACTCGCAAGTCTCAACACTGGACGCCCCCCTGAAAAATTTGTACGCTCTGACGAAGATTATCCAGGACGAACCAGAGAGAGAAGGGAAGCAGGAGGATCTATGGTGGTTGGAACAATTAAAAAAAATTAACCACGGCGCTGGTACTGGAGTACGGCAGTGACAAGAGAAAAATTGCACGGACGACGGGCGTAACTGAGGGTAGATCGGCATTCAGGTTAAGTACCGTCAGTAGTGGTAGCAGCACGAAAAGTCGCTGGGGAATTTGTGTGCCCCCTTTGTTTAAAATCAGCCATGCCATTGCCATTGCGGCATTGCCACCCGCGCCTCCGCAGTGAACGATCGAAACGAACGCAATAAAAAAGATGTTCACGGTAGGACAGGAGCAGGACCATATTGCTCTCGCTTTCCGCGCTACTAATCTCGCCCAATTGTACTACGTACTACTCTTTATCCCGTCCTTTCGGGGCCCCCGACTATTGCGAGAAGATGGAGTGCAGGTGCAGGAGCCTGTCAAGATCCTGTTCTGTGCGTTTTAGGACATGTTTGGAACCGCGTTTTGGCTTCCAGAAAGTCACCTGCCCAATGATGGATGGAGCCACACTGCTCCGGTTCGGTCCGGCCTAACTCACATTTTATTTGACACATCCGGAGTAGTAGTAGTAGTATGCTATAGTGTATCTCTTCGGCAATAAAAAAGAAACGCATGAGAGAGCGATTCTCAAGAGATCCAAGCCCATTTGGAAAAGTCACCATCGAGTTACATGTGCCTTATTCCAGTTCCAGCACGCTACCTGACAAAGCTCTGTCTGAAACAGCGGCAAAGATGGTTTTATTTCGGGTGCTGAGTGTACACTTGTTTGGCCGGGGTTGCGAGCTCAAAGTGGGCAGAATCGGCCGCCTAAAATATGTATATATCCTCAGGAAATTTGCTCAGTTGTCCATAGAATGAAGCATCCCTTTCCCACTCGCGTTTCCTATCCTATTCCAAAGAATGAATCGGCCGTATCGAGTTTGATTTGATAATAACGATTCCTAGGCTGGCCACTACTCATTTTCTAACACGAGTGGTTATCGGATAAAATGTTGGGCTCGTTGTTCTGTTCACTAGTTGTTCAGGAAAAATATCTGCAAAAGAGCTAAGCTAACGAACATAGTACTGCGATCCGACCGCCAGATGGCTTCGGCAGTGTTTCTTTTAAACATTGAACCTGGTATTGTTTCGACAACGATCTCACCGAGTCCTTAAGAACACATTGTCCTGATCAGTGATCCGGACCATCCATTGAGCCATCGAATGGCTACGACCGCCTCGTCATCATACATATCCTCATGCGCGCCGCCTGCACAGCACAGCATCCACCCACATACACCGAACCGGATCCCCCACCTGCAATAACATAACACATAGTATATATAGGCAGGCAAGTCTATGCGATCCAAATTCAGAGCACCAATGGGGCAAGGCATATATGTACGTGTGTTTAATCGCTTTCAGCTGTTTCCTTCCTCACGAAATGCTACCCAATTTGTCAGTGTCCTCGTGGACTGGCCCAGGCTCTTGTTAATTGCTATGATTAGGAGCCTGGATCCAGCAGGGAGGGATAGCCAAACAGGGCGTTTCAAGAGCCGGTGCAAGTACAGAAGCAGAATTAACAATGGTGGAAGCTTTGTTGACTTGAAACCAGGAACCGCGGGGTCTCCTAGATTGTGAGTTAGATAATTGGAACCACCACCAGGCCCACTCAGGCCTCTCTTTCACCAATTTGGGCTGGATCTGTTCAGACTGCAATATGGTGATCCCTTTCACTTTTCATGAAACAGTTGAGGCACAGCAGAACAAAAGCCTTCCTAATGTTTAGCATAAGTCCTAATAACAGGTTCATAGGATGTGCTCTAAGTGCGTTTTATCAGGATCACCGGACTTTACCCCTACGGTGAATAGTAAGCATAATTGCGACAGTTCCCACCAAAATGAGTAATGGTTAGCTGCTTGAATCTTTCAGGCAGTAAGCCCCTGGCCCCTGGCTACACAACTGAAGGATAGCGCTTCGTCTGCTGACGTACACGATCCTTGTACTTCGGCATATCCTGCAAATGTCAGCATAGAAGAGTGAAGTGGTAAGGGCATGATCAAAACTAAATTTAAGAAAATCCCAGCCTATATCTCAGTCCAAACAAGAAGTTACATAAGCACCTTCTTGTAGAGCCGATAACATATGTCTTGTGCAGCAGAGGCTGGGTTAGGGTTATCAAGTAGGTCTTGAATGCCTATGAGAATTTGCCTCACCGTGATGGAAGCCTTCCACGCCTGAAAGAACATTTAAGTCATGACTCATGAAGGCCATGTGATCATAACTGCATGGGGTACAATCAACAGATGTGTGGATAAAAAAAAAATCTTTACACTGCTAAGTATTGATAGGCACACTGCTCCGGTAGGGTAGACATTGACGTGAAAGAATCCTGCTGGAAACTTGCAGACGGGAGGGCTACTTGGGTAATCTTCAGGAAAATTCAGAGTCAAGGGGAAATATCCACCCTCCCAGTCAATCTGCACAAAGATGGATCAAACACATAATTTAACTTATGTTCCATGATTGGGATGGGAGGGCTATCGAGAACGAGTGGAGCGTGACAATTTGTTGTAGGAGGATACGACAAGACAACATTATGCAACAAGTCAATAACATAAGATAGATCAGCATGTGCACCACAGAACTATTGAAATATGAATATAAATATATGAATCGGCACCACAAACAATGGATCATAACAAATTAAACTATGGATAAGATTTAAGAAACATCCCTGCTGACTGCTATCTAGCCTTTCATGGAACAACCATATCTTACAAAATTACTGTTTTCCAGATTTGTCAACGAAGTAGTAAACAGTTTCAAAAGCCAAAGCATATTTTCCTAACCATTATTGAATAGGACTGCCAAAGCATCTCATTTGGTTCTAGGGAGCGAAACAAGGCCAAAGCATCTCATTTGGCATAGATATTGCAGTTGATACACTCATGCTTCTGTCCCATAAGGGATCCTCATTAGTCATTACTGCCAGAGCAGCTCATTTCAAATATCATTATGCTAATAATTCTATTAAAATACTATGCCAACCAAATAGTGCTCAGATTAACTAAGCAATTCCACGTGACAGCCTGGTACATATGCGATAAAGTGCTTCGTACCTGATCAGCATGTCTTCCCACATACCTCCTTATCATAAGGTTAGCCCATTGCTTTCTTACTTCAGTGACATCCTAAGTATTCACTATTCAGACTAATTTATTATTAAAAAAAGTTTCAACTGCAATATCTGACTTTCTGAATTCTGATTGATTGAAAATCTAGTAAATCATTTATCCTATATCGTGGGAGGCAGAGAGGGAGATAATGCTGGGGAGAGCAACAACTTTGAGTGGTGGGGCTTGTCTCAAATAACTACATGCAGGAGTTCATTGCATTCCATTAATAGATAGAAAAGCAGACCAAGTACAAGCCAAATCCATTGCCAGGGTTAGTTGTTTTATCACAAAACACGTCGTTTAGAAACTTAAGAACAGCCAAATCTACCCTGTCTACTGCAGAAGTTCCCTCAGTGCCTTGGCCGTCCAAACACCAGAGGTGTGCCTGATCTGCAGCGTCCTGAAGCACCTGCCCGACTGATGGTCCATGGCCATCGAAGACGCAGAGGTTCTTGTGTTTCCAGATCATCCATACTAAGATGACACCAAGGAACTAAACCCTTTCCTGGACGTCTTGGCAACCTGTCAGGCCGTCACGCAGCCCTCCGCCAACATGCCTGCAAAGAGGCCTCGTGCATCGCTGAACCAGGGCCTGCATCCCAATCTGCGTTGCATCAGCCCTTCAAACCTGACCTGCCGTGTGAATACACAGGAAACCAATAGATGGGATTGTCTGGTCGGTTTGATCTCTGATCACAAGTTGGCACTACGAGGCTCTGATAGAACTATTGTTTGCCAAACCCTGACAATACTCCCTTTGTCCACAAAAGGATGCAATTATCACTTTTCAAAAAGTCAAATGATTTAAAGTTTGACCAAAGTTATATAAAAGTACTAACATTTATGATACAAAATAAGTAGCATTAAATTAATTGTGAAATATATTTTCATAGTAAACCTAGTTGAAGATATATATGTTCATACCATTCATTATTTGGTCAAAATTAAGCTAGTTTGACTTGCACAAATCCTATAGTTGCATCCTCATCACTATCTTTATATAAAAGGATGACTAGATAATCTGGAAAAGAAGACTCTGAGACAAATTGGAAATACAGATGCCAACCCAAACATACTAAGAATAGCATTATGCCTATATTAGTCAGTCATTGTTCTGGCCAAATCTGATTTGGCTGCTGAACTAGGAAAATCCAACTTCTTTCTATTCCGGTGCCAGTGATACTTCTGAACTTCCTGTCCATAATACAATGTATCTCCTTAAAAATAAAACATGATCAATGAATGACGTGACAACCTACTGTTCCAGACAAAGAGTTTTTTTGAATCAAAGATACAGAGACATGTTATCATATGGAAGCCAGAATCTAATGAGATTTTAACTTACTTGTGTAAGGCTAGGAATTTGAAATATGGAAATCTTGTCATATTATATACTTTGCATGCTTCTGTTTTGATAAGTTCTTTTTCTATGAAGACATAGTATAAAAAGGAATCAATTAGGAAGCAGACCCAAAAGACTTCACCTTCTCTGGTGAAGTTACTGTAGCAGTACAGTTGAGCTGGTGCACTTGCAGCACAAAGCAGGTGAAGCCGGAGAAGCTAGTGTTTTGGAGCTTCATCCAGCTCCTGCTACAGTATATAAAGTTGCCCAACAATGTTGAAGCTGAACATAGGACAAGCCCTACCAAAGAGGGCCTACATTGTACAATCAGAATACAGTGGCGCTTGTAACCAACTGGAAAGAAGATATTTGGTCCCAAATAATGAGACACAAATATACATATGACTAAAGCCTTCGTGAATAAAACATTATGAACTCACATCTAGTTACTCCAGAAACATGCAGCGGTTGTAAGGGCGAAGTCCAGAAGCTAGGGTTCTGGATCAAGCTATTTATCTAGAAAAAAAAAAACCCAGACCTGCTCAGGAATACTCCGTACAAAAGCATTCTACCATTACTAGACAAATCGCTGTCCTCTTTTCAGGTAGGAGAAAAATGGACCCATATGCAACGCGACAGGCCGACAAAATCGAACAAACCTCGCGTGTGTCCTGATATTGCCAAACACAAGTAGTAGGCTAGTAGCAGAGAAGATTTTAGGAGTGGGGAGTGAGTTTTGGCTTACGCCTTCTTTGCCGGGGATGACGCACTTCCAGACCATGAGGTTGACGGACCCGTCCGGCAGCGTCTCCGGCTTCGCCACGAACCCCTGAACGAATCAAACAAAGACCAAACGCCCCAAAGTTTAATCACGGCAAAGAACTAGTAGAGCTGTACAGACGCGATGAAGCAGAATCAGATCGTGGTGGCGCGCACATGGGGGTGGTTCTTGCGCCACGATTTGCGCTCCTCGGCCAGTCGGCCGCGGGCGATGCCACCAGATGCCATCCCACCCGACCCTAGCGTTGCGCTCTTGAAATTTGGGGGCAAATCGCGCGAGCGGGATGCCAGTGGATGGTTTGTGCCTTTGCGGGTTGCGGGTTGCGGGTTGCGGCTTCGGTTCGGCTCAGCGTATTTGGCAGCGGCTCCGTGCTTGGTAAGGCTCCAGATTTTAACATTTTGGATTCAGATTATCTATAAAAACATGTATTTAGAACTTGTTTGATATAGCTTACAATAACTTTTTGCAAACCTGGTGCGAGCTGTTTTTTTTACCAAACACTTTTTTTTAAAATAACTTTATCCATAAAGTTGTTTTTCTTCTCCTCTCAAAAAAAACAGCTTTTTAAAGTGGGGTGAAGCTGAAAATAATAGCTTATCACAACTTTCTCTACCATTTCTCTCTTATATCCATGCATAAAGGGCCCGTTTGGTACAACTCAGCTTTACTAGTGAAGTTTCACCAGTGAAGTTGTTTTTTAGAAAATAACTTCATGAACAACTTTCTAGGTGAAGCTAAGCTATTTTGAAAAAAATGTTTGATAAAACAACTTCAACAACAACTTTATGCATAGATATGAGAGAGAAAAGGGGGAGAAAACTATGATAAACTACTATTTTTAACTTCACCCCACTTTGCGAAGCTGTTTTTCTTTGTGAGAAAGGAAGAAAAACAACTTCATAGGTAAAGTTGTTTTAAAAAAAGGTGTTTGGTAAAAAAAAACAGCTCACACCAGCTTTGCAAAGCTGTTATAACCTGTACCAAACAGGCCCAAAGTTGTTGATGAAGCTGTTTTGTCAAACACTTTTTCCAAAATAGCTTAGCTTCACCTAGAAAGTTGCTCATAAAACTATTTTCAAAAAAATAGCTTCACTAGTGAAGCTGAGCTGTACCAAACGGGCTAGTCAAACAGTTCTAGCTTCATGCATATAGTTCGAGGAAAAAAAAGTAAAATTGTGACAACACCTAAAGAGATATTTCACACTCCAATTTTTTTGGAACTGCTACTTAATAAAGTTTATAGAGTAGAATTTGTGGAGCAATTCTAAACCGGTTAAAATCCGAGCGCACAGCGCAACATCTGATCTCTCGCCATATTGTCATCTGCGACCGTGACCGGGAATGAGGGAAAGAAACAAACGATGGCTTTGGGTTACGGTTGGGCTTTGACTGGCTAGGCCTGTAAAGGATTCAAGAGAAAAATAATTAAGAAAATAATAACTAGTCACATAGCCTGGAGTATTGGAGCCGTTCTCGATTTAAAAAGGCTTAGATAGCTGGTCTTTAAAACTATAATTGAAAAATCAGGTGAAATAAGGATAAGCTTTTTTTTTCTTTTTGATAGTATGAAAATAAGAGTCACAATTACCACTTCGGTCCCTCGGAAAAATGTAATAGTAGGAACCATGCTAGTGAAGCTAGTTTATGTTTAAATAACTTTTTATTAACTAGTATTAGCATTTATGTCTCTAAATAATTACAACGTCTTTTCAAGATATCCCTTAAAACGCTGCTTACCAACCTTACAATGTCGTTTCAAGATATCAAACTTGGACTACCCATTTAAACTACCAAAAGATTCATAACTTTCCTAGCAAAAACAAAATTTCTATGAACTTCAAAGATTACAAAATAGATTCTATGATTTTTAATTGCATGATTTTTTCCAAGTAAAAATATATTTGGATAAAATTCTAAAGTTTATTTTTAAATTATCATTGGATTTTTAAAAAAAATTCATGTCTGACTTACCTGCTTGATTTTTTTTCAACTTAGCACGATTTTACTTATCGGATGTAGCGCCACTTCACCAAAATCACCATCATAATCGTTTAGGGTGAAAGAACATTGGTTTCGTATATGGAGGAAAATTAGAAGACCTCGATAGTGTGTTTGAGGGGACGATGACCGCGATAGTTGAGAGAGAGAAATTATTTTTTTGAAACATACACTCTTTGCTTTAAAATCTCCTAGGCCCGTGTTAACAGGCAGGAGGCTAGTGTTTTGATCAAGGCCCAAAACCCCAAGCACCGAAAAGCCCATTCCTCTCACTGAACAACCCACCCACCAAAACCCCCGGCCGGCGACCCTCCCCACCGATGGCCGCCGGCGAACCTCCAGCACCGCGCGCGACCGCGGCGCCGGGGCCCGAATCCGCGGCCGCGGCCGAGGCCGAGCACCTCCTTTCGATGGCCGAGTCGGAACTCTCCGCGGGCCGGCTCCGGGCCGCGCGCAGGCACGCCCTCCGCGCCTCCCGCCTGTACCCGTCCTGCCCGCGCGCCTCGGTGGTGACCGCCGCCGCCAACGTGCTCCTCGCCGACGCCTCCTCCCACCACGCCGCGCTCCTGCTGCCTGAGCCCGACGACCCCGACGCCTCGCCACTCTCCGCCTCCGAGCTCCGCCGCCACTTCAAGTCGCTCGTCAAGTCCCTCCGCGTCGGCCCCGACTACGCCACCGCCTACCCCTCCTCCTCCGCCGCCGCCGAGGAGGCGCTCGGCCGCGCCACCGAGGCTTACGAGGCGCTCACCGCCCCGGCCTCCGGGACCTTCTGGACCGCCTGCGCGGGATGCCGCCTCCTCCACGAGTTCGAGCGCAAATATGTGGGATACCGCCTCATCTGCCCCTCCTGCCGCCGTACCTTCCTCGCCGTCGAGGTCCCGCCTCCGCCGGAGGCCGAACCCCCTACCCTTGCGCCTGCGCCTGCGCCTCGGCGGCCGCCGCCGGCCAAGAAGCCCAATACGGAGAAGCTGGAAATGACGCTCGCCGAGATGCAGCTCCAACTCGCTAAGAAGAGGAGGGGCGCAAAGGCTCCAGAGAGCTCTTTCCGAAACTTGGTGGTGGATGATGATGAGGAGGAGGAGGAGGAGGAGGACGGCGAGGAGGCTGAGGCGGCGAACAACAATTCGGACCTGATGGCCGTGGAGGACTCTGACTTCTACAACTTCGACTCCGACCGCGGCGAGAGGTGCTTCAAGAGAGGCCAACTCTGGGCTTTGTACGCCGACGCCGACGGCATGCCACGCCACTATGCGCTGGTGGATGGGGTGCAGCGAGGCACCCAATTCAGAGTGCAGATACGGTGGCTGGATGGCGAGGAGGGGAAGCCATGCGGGCAGTTCAAGGTTGGGAGAGCAGAGACCGTGGATTCAGTGAACGTCTTCTCCCACCTTTTGGCCTGCGAGAGAGCGGCGAGAGAGGTGTACCAGGTTTATCCCAGGAAGGCCTCGGTTTGGGCCCTCCATGGTGGTGAGGAGGGCGATGCGGCGAGGACAAAGTATGACATTGTGGTGATGCTCAGTGGTTACGATGAGCGGTATGGTGCCAGCTTCGGGTACCTGGAGAAGGTGGAAGGCTTCAGGAGCATATTCAGACGCCGGGGCGTCGGAAGCCATGCTGTCCACTTCCTTCAGAAGGACGATCTTGGGGCGCTTTCGCATCAGATACCGGCCAGGAAGGTGCCCAAGGGCGAGGGATCGGCTCTGCCTCCCGGGGATTGCTGGGAACTAGATCCTGCATCATTGCCTCCTGAGTTGCTGCGCATCGAAGAGTCAAACCACGGGAATGATCTGGTTGTGGTGTAAAAGGTTGTTGCAAGTGTTTTAGTTGATAGGATAGGCTGTGCATATAGCACATAAATCATAGAGGAAGGCTGTTGGTTTATTTTGCCATGTCAAATGGTGAGTGTGAGTCTGATTTGCCAACTCATGCTGGGCATCGATCATGTTTATGATCCTTCTTCATGTAGTTTCCTAGGTAGCATGATGAAACTCATGTATTTGAGTTTCAAGTTCTACCACCCATGATGTATCACATGAATGATTTTTTGGTATTTAATTGATGGCTGACTATACAGTACTCTGGTAACTGGTACATGAATGATTCTTATGAACTTGTTCCGCGATATTAGTACTACTATTGTATTTTTTTTTAAACAAGCATATATTTGTTTCTTTTGTATCCAGATTTTCTTCTGTTGTATGAATAGGGCAGCAGGGACTGTGATGGTAAGGGAGCAATGCTGTTATAGTGTTATGCAAATGTAACTAGACTTGTAAGTTTGTAACTGCATCTCATGGGCAATATAAACCCCTTCATTTGCTCCAGTTTCAAAATGTCAATCAAAGGTCAGTGCATGAAATGCTTTGCCGAAGTGGATTTCAGATGCTTCCAACCACAACTTTCAAGCTAGTGCTGCTACAGTGTTGACTGAATCTTGGTGGATATAGGAATTGGGAAAACAATTTGATTGACAGAGGGCCTCCCTGTATCCATAATTCTTCTCTAGCAACTTTCTAGTGTGTTTTTTTCTTCTAAAATGATATTGTTATTTAGAAGCAACATTATGGTTACAACCTTTCCATAAAGCCAAACCTTTTTCTAATGGTGTTTAGTAAAAACTTTTACCACTCTTTTTATTAGGATATGGTTATAAACTTGGAGTGTACAATGAACGTAGGAATCATGAAAGCAAACCTCTTATTGTATTGATCCTAGAATTTGAAATTGATAATCAAAGCTTTAAAAGTTCGACTGTATCTTGGTTTGAGCATATGTTATTTTAGTATTTGGCTAAGGGAAAAATGTTCTACTTGCTCTTAATAAGGCCTATAAATCATCATGCTAATTAAAGTAAAAACTAAAGTAATGCATCACTGGCATTACGAAAAAATAACACAAAATATCTCTATTCCTATTTATAAATCGTTACTGCCATAATGGTAAAAATAACTCAAAATATCCTTGTACTTATTTATAAATTACATACACTACCAATCATGGTTTTCTACCATTTATTAGAAAAATGAAGCCAAATATCAACAAAAGAAAACAAAACATATTTAGTCAATGTATAAGTCCATTACACACATGCATTTTAATGGAAGATGACCAAAGAAGATCATGAAAAAATAGAAAAGTAATGAGGCATTATGACCGAAATAGACACAATATCAATGAACAAGACAATCTCAATGACAAGTATATATGACCACCGATATTAATGGCACTACAATTGCAACACTAGGCTCAGATGACCTCCGATATCGAAGGTGCCCTTAGCTTTTTTGTTTAAACTTAAGATGCTTTGACACAAGAAACTTGGAATAACTTACAATTTGGGACAAAGGAAATACTCATTTAGGTAGGTATTGTACACCAATAGTGCGGTGCCTAGTAGAATGTATATAATTATTAAGGTACTATATATAGTGGTCATTTATTTCTTGAATAGAGGAGTTCAGAACAGATATGATGTTCAATGGCAACAAATTACCTGAACATTGTGCACCTTCCCCTGCTCTTTCACAAAGGTAGGCTTCAAAATTCAACATTGCATATCAATAGCTTCAAAATTGTGTTTCTATGCACTTCATCATCACTAATCTGCACAACACCAGTCTTCAATTTCTAGCAGCCTCTCTCATTCTTATAGCACTTAGCAACATCCCAACAAATTCAACAAGGGAGGAGAATGTGTTGAAAATATGAATTTCCTCATATTCATCGATTGATCATTGCATATCATATGACAATTGTAATCCCAGTTGTGAAAGTGGTGTTTTGCTTCATCCTTAGGAATTGACCTATTGATACCAACTTGGAAATACCACTGCCTAAAGTTGTACGCAATGAACTTTTGCAGTTTGCGAAAGTGAAACCCCTCGCTAAAAACAACCACTGCAGTGAGAAGAACATCCTTAATTTCCTGAAGTGTTCCATTATTAATGCACTTTTCAATATCACTCAAAGCCTTAGTACATGTGATCAATTGTTGGAACTCCAACATAAATGTATTGTTCAAAGTTGTAGCCTAATTCTTTATAGTTTCCTCAAAATGACAGAAGCATCATCCTTTTACCAAATATCTCTTCCACCTCAGCTTCTCCCATGTTACTCTTCTTGTCCTGTAACTTGTAGTATGTACTCTTATGCACAAAACCTAGCAAGTAAAGATGTGGATATCTTATAACCAAATCCACAAATCTTTCATTGTTGTTTTTTAGAGGCTTCTCCTCCCCTCGTGCTTACTGGCTGTCTTCTTCTTCATTTTTTTCTGCTTTTTCCTGCTAGTAGTGGCACTATGGTGAGTGCAGGACTTCTTTGGTATCTTCCTTTTCTTCTGCAAGGCCCTTATCTCTTAATCTGCAACCTCATTGACATCATCATGGACTTCATGAGCTGCAAAATGTCCTATAATGTGAACCTTGAAGGTTCCTTTGGGACATGTGAAAGGTATTCCATGTTTGAATTTATCGGTCTTTTTCTTGATGGTATCACATATTAGCTTCATCACATTGGTATAGGAACTAAAAATGTTTCTCAATCCAAATATGAAAATGGGTCCCAATAGTAATAAAGAGAAACTATCAATTTTTGGCATCCTTAATTTACATATTATATCGAACAAAGAATTTAGTCTATCAAAGCATTTCTTGTTATCACTAAAATCATTTAGTCTATCAAAGCAAGAACACGCTTTTAAATCTTTCAAACAACGAATCTAGTCTATCAAAACAAGAACATCCTTAGGAATTAGTTTATCAAATTAGAAAATAGTTTTATTCAGAAGATGCATCTAGTCTATCAAACCAAGAACATGTTTTCAAATCTTTTAACAACAAAAAAAATAGTTTTTACTGGCTCGTGTGGCTACGCCTACCGCCCATTGGTGCATACGGCCACGACCATGCCTGCTTGGCGGCTGCTTGTTTTCTCCTACATGTGCGCATACGACTAGTACACATGCTGCGTGCATAAGCCACCCAATAATCATATAGAATAATACATGTTTTTTAAGGATGGAGCGTGTTGAGAAAATCATTCGCGAACAAGGAGGGATGATAGGGGTATTCAGACGGAGTCAGAAGAAGAGAGAGCAAGAGCCGCCCACTCTCATGCTTTTAGTATTATATATAGGCAAGTGGTAATTTACATGTGACCCCTTGGTGGGATTAAAATTGACAAGCCACTATACAAGCCCCTATTGGGCCTTAGGTTCTGGGTGGTACTACATCACCTAGTAGATGCTCATACACGAAGAAGAGACATAATACAACTCAAAAACTGATTGCAAAGACTGTCCTTCGCAACCTATATGTGCACGCCTCACTAAAAACTCCATCAAAAAACCATGTGGGAAAAAAGATATGGAGAAAAGAGCACGAGCACAACTCTAGCCTGTATGTGTTCCTAATCCGATGGCATCTAGCTCCAAGTGCCTCGATCTCCCAAATGTCTTCTCCTTCGGGCTTCTGCTACTTCTGCTGCTTCTATGACAAGGTTAGCCGACTTCACCCATGCACGTAGTTATTCGCTTCTAGGGCCTTCTCAATGCGTAGGTCTTCGTCTCTGAGGTCTCCGTCTTTGGTGTATTCTCGATGCGTAGGTCTCCACCTCCGAGGCTTCACATGTAGCGTCCTCTCGAGTCGTTGTGGTTGGGATAGTTGATGTAGTCGAAGTAGTCGTGGTCGAAGATTGTTGTGAGGTATCTGAACCATTGGTCACGAGCATCGGATAAAAGACATTAAAAACCTAATCAAACTTAAAACACTTTAATTGATATATATATATATATATATATATATATATATATATATATATATATATATATACACACACATACATACATACATATACATATCATAATTATATTATTTTTAGGACAGATGTAGCAATGTCTATCTTCTAATTGACACCCTCAACTTTAAGATATACGTAGTTGTCAACGCAAAAATTTCAATATGTTTATGACTTAGCACAACTATGGATCAAATGTAAATTTTTTAAAGCTATAAACATGATATATGGGACCCACATGTATTTTTAACATAATATACTGAATATTGGTCTTGATTTATATATTTAACAACAAGGGGCATAAAGGTTCAATTTGATTATAAATTAGATATACTTCATCTGCCTCTAAAAGAATAAATTTCTAAAGCTGTCCTAAGTTAAACTTTTTGAACTGGTGAAGCTAAAAGTTATGGGGGGTAAAAATGTGTCACTTGTGTGTCACTTGAATCAGATGTGAGATGGTGTGAGCATATGTATGTATATTTATTATTTATTATGTAGGTCTGTGTGTGTGACTGAATTTGAAAACATGCCTTAATTGTTTTGAACTGAACATCTGTGTCCTGGATGGAAGGTTTGTCATGTGCTACATAATAGAGATGGTATGAAGGACCTTTTGAAATGTCTCGTTGTCGTATGTGCTTCATAAAGCAAGTAGGATATGAGTAAGCTAGCCTTGCCCTTTTGTTAAACTATCCTGCTGTTATGTGATGCTGACTGAGATGATATTGCATGGTGCTTATGTTGCTCTTGTTGCCCAATTACATAACCATATGTTGTTGGTAGAATTATATAGTTGTAAGATGCCACAGTTTTTATGAATGGATGGGTTGCCATGAATGCTACAGTGAGGATGCAGGAAGGGGTTTGTACTTTCTGTGTTCTATCCGTCTTTAATTTAATTAATTTGGATTGTTTATTTTCCTGGCTACCAACATGATCATTGGTTTGATATGCCCTAATCATGTTGAGATTTTGAACAACTAATAATGAGCAGCGGTGATTCGTTTCTTCTAATTAATCTGCTTAGGAGCGAATATAGCTGCAAAATTATGTTCTTCAACCAAAAAAGTATACATGCCTCTACTTTCTTCTTTGTGCAACAAGTTTCATGACAGTCGTCATGGTTTTATTTGTGGGTCCATTATGAATCACACACCAATGCAACAACTTGCTCCTTCAATCTATATCGACATATAACATATAAGTTGGAAAAATCATAGGTAAATTCCTATCGGTCAAAATATGGAGAAGAACAAAACAAATGGTTCCGCTTATAACTTAGAGGGGATGTTGTTTACTGTTCAAATCCGGGTATTTGCAAGAGTTGCATTCTTATATGCAAGAAGAATACTTCGAAAGAATAAAGAGTTTGGATCCGCAAAAGTATGCTTAGGCAGTTCCTTCGATGAGCATAACATAATGAAGAGGAATTTGTTTCATTTCAAATACTTCATATGGAAAAGAAGGAAGGAGGAAGAGGAATTGATAAGAACAATAGGGGAATAGGCATGGAAAAGAAGGAAGGAGGTGGATGAATTGATAAGAAGGGAGGAAGAGGAAAGAGTAGAGGAGATCCTCAAAGTTATGAGGAAAACAAAAACCAAAAAAGTGCAATAAGATCTTGTTTACACAAAAAAAAATATAGTAATTCGACCTATTACTCGGAATCTCCTTTTACTAGGAAGATAAGAATCAAAAGGATTGAAATCATACAACCTACTTATACTGCTTGAGAAGGGGTTTCCTACTGGTTGCCTACTTGGGAATGGTATAGAAATTTTGTCTTGTCCGAGAGTCTTCCTCTATAAAACAACAACAACAACATTAGTGGATATAGACTTTAGTAAGGGACTTAAAGGACTGTGACACCTAAGAGGGATGGATTGAATTAGGCAACTTAAAACTCTATTTCAAACTATGGCCTCTAATTCCAACCTAAGGAAAACCTATGGAATAAATGAATTATCTAAATGTGTAACTAAGTTTTGCTAAATGTGTTGTTATCTCTCGTTGCAAAAAATGTGTTGTTATCTCTACCGCAAAAGAGTCATGCAACCTAGGTTTCAATTCTATCAACTAAAATAGGAAAGGTAAAGCACACAACCAAGATTGTAATATAAATACAGAAGCTAACGATGATGTAGAGATGCAAACACCTGTCAACGACTCCGGTATTTTCACTGAGGTATCGAGAGGCACGCAAACTTCCCCTAGTCATCGTTGGAGCCCCTTGCAAGGGCCAAGCTCTTTCTTGGGTAACTCCATGGATAGCCTCGGACCTTCCCCACGCGCAGGTGAGTCTCCGATGTGCCTTTTGACAAGCCTCCCCTAGACCGCTCCCCGCCGTTTTCACTATCAAGCTTCCGGCCGAAACGTCACGGGCCTTGTTTCCTCCGGTACACAGTGGTGGCCATACCACAAACACAATTGGTACGGTCTCACAAGACTACAAGCCCCAACGTACGTGCAAGCACCAAGTGGTAAGAGGTATACAAACTTCACTAAACACTAGGCCTAAACCTAGAGCAATCACATATGATCATAGTCTAACTAACCTAAGCACTTGACAAAGCACCTACATTAATCACCGAATGTTTCACTAAGCACTGTACATGTGGAGAGCAGTAAGATAGAGTAGCAACACCATTGGTATGTTTCCTCACTCCACCGCTCATTTGTTCGATTGCAACTCATATTTAAAGCCCCCATTGCAAATAGAGTCTTTGATAGTTTGGGAGACTTTTTCTGCATACCGTCCAAAAGTTGCTACAATACCGTCAGACCAATTTGGTCGGATCCGGCGCTTTTGCAGGTTACTATTGAAACTGGTCGTTGCAATCTTCTCTAGGAGGACCAGTATAGGAGCATCGGACCACATGGTGACAGTGTTCACTTCATTTCAGTGAGCGTGGGACTGCTATAGTGAATCATCGGACCAGTTAAGTCAGGATTTGACGCTTAGTTTTTGTCACGACTCGCTTTCGTATTTTAGGTATAACTTTTAGCTCTGAACTTCGACTTAGATGATCTTAGATTTTTTAAAAAGCTAATAAAAAGATCTAGAGCTTTGAACGGGTGTCATATCAATTTGAACTGATCCAAAATCACGAGACAGTTCTAATTCATTTACATATTTGTCTCAACTTTAGGCTCTGTTTGGATCCACTTCTTTTGGATACATGGATCCAAACAGGGGTCTAAAATTTGATCTAAAATAACAGAGTCTAAAATTTAGTCTAAAACTTTTAGCACCAAAAAATGTACTAAACAACCCTAAAAGGTGCTAAAGAGACCTTGGACTAAAGTTTAGACCATGGATCTAAATACCAAAGTTTGCATGCTCTAAAATCTAAACTTTAGACCTATAATAAATGCTAAACTTTAGACCTAAACTTTAGATCTTGGTCTAATAGATCCAAACAGCACCTTAGTAAGGTCAATTTTGTTCGTATCTTGTTCCGGTTTCTTCATCTCGGTGTCTTGAACTCTTAGCTGATTAGCCGGCAATGGGATGGGCCGACCCACAATCTGTTTGGGGGGCACGAGACAAGATGACGAGTCTTATTTTAAAATAATATACTAGCTAGATTGACGGAAGTCACAGAACTAACCGTGCACGCTACTATTAATAGTCATTGGTGTCGATATGGAATTCACTACAGTAAAAAAAATGTCAACGGGAAATTCTCAAGGAATACTTTTTCCTCTTGTGTTTTTTACTTTGTTTATTTGATATTTTGGATGATAACAGAGCTACTCTCTACCCATCGTGAACACGTCTGTTTCCTCATTTAGGACAAATTACAGCCCTTAACTCTTAGGGGGGTTGGGTTTTTTTGTTCCTGGCTAAACTTTACCTCGCCATACATGCGGTTGCCACAATAGTTTGGTTGTTGTTTGGATTGTGCCTAAGTTGCGGCAGCTATAATTTTCCTCAGCTCACTTGCATGTTGATTTGTACCACAAGTGAGGCAGCCATTTTCTACGCTAGCTTTCGGTGGCGCCACCATCTGGATGGTTGGCGTGGGCTGTGAACCAAACACCTAAAATTATAATTCGTTTTGGTTTTTCTACATTTATTGTATTATGCACATAGATATATAGCGAAAAGCTATGTGCCTAGAAATATACTAAAACGGTCTATGAATTAAATTGGAACATAGGGAATAGTTAGGTTCAAGAAAGAAGCAAATACTCATATTTTTAATAAAGTGTTGACACAAAAAGCGTCAGGATCTGCGAACACCTCGAGCTAATACCCGAATTTGATTTTCAAGGGTGTGCCAGTCGATTTGACCAGTTAATCGACAAGAACGATAACTAGATCAAGATCCAAACAAGACAACGGCGATACGCCCAGATGTCAAGACTTCGGACTTAATCAGGATAACTAGAGCAGAGCTGAACGAGACAACAGCGATGCGCCCGGATGTCAAAGCTCAGATTACTCCCACGCGGAACTTGCAAGGGTTGACGGAGATCGAAGAGATGCAGTCCGTCGAAGCTTGAAGAACTCGTAGAAAAGCTAAAACTAATGCAATAAAGAGTAGATTGTTGTAAAGGTAAATAAGAGTAATTGATTTGATTGATGTATGATTTATTCCTTGTTCCACGACCCCTAGGTACATATTTATACCCCAACAAAAGGAGTTGTAGACAGACACAACTCATATCTTTCCTAAACAAAACTCCTATTTTTAAGGAAACAACTGACTCGCGCAGGAGTCGGACAATAATATTTTCCTAAACAAATACCTCTATTTCTAAGGAAATAAATGACTCATGCAAGAGTCGGACTCAAACTTCTATAACAATACTGGTATGAGATCACCAGTTTCCTTATGTCTTCCCTTCGATGAAACTTTCCATCGACAGACTCTTCAATCCGCAACTTTCTTCTATTGCCATCGACAACCCCTGCTGACGTCAACCGTCACGTCACCCTGTGCCCATCGGCATCATCTCCTTATTGGTAATACCTTCCAATCGACAACTCTTCACCTCCACTGGTAACTTGTCTTTACCAATCAACTCCTATCGGCAAGAATCGTCCAGCTTCCATCGGCAACAAACTTATCCCTTTCGAACCATTCACTCTCATCGGTAACATTGACCGATGACCTTCCGATGCCGATAGAAAACGGCTACCGATCAATGCAAGTCTTAACTCATTTGACACATGTGAAGAATCATTGCCCTAGTTGGTTTCGATGATTAACGACAATTAGAGATTATTATGGCTAATGTGTGTTTTGCAGAGGCTATGCGTAGCTTAGCCATAGTGATCAACAAGAATGGACACTAATGGTTATCACTTAGCCCCCAAGATGGATATCATTTCGGATTTCAAGGAGACATGATGAAGACCCTAGAATGATAGGCTAAGTGCCATAAGGAGATGAAGGGCACTTAGAAATAGATAGGGTTTCTCTTTTTGTCTTTGACCGTACTATTAAGAGGGGTTGAGACTAGTAGCTTGACTTAGGAAAACTTCATGACTTAGGTGTGGTGCACACTTGACTTCCTTAGCTCTAAGCAAGCCTATGGTGACCGTAAGATAGTCTAGAACAACTTCCATTTTCATCGCGACGAAAAACGAAGTTGTTAAATCTGTTTTCTGGGCGTCGGACGCTCCTGACGGGGGCACCGGACGCTGTCCGTCGCGTCGGACAGAGGCGCCGGACACTGGGTGGTTGAGTCCACAGCGTTCGTCGACCTTCCAGTGGGGATGTTTTCTGGCTAAGATTTTCAGGGTCCGTCGGACGTTGTCCGTCGACCTTCCAGAGAGGGTGTTTTCAGCCCGAGCCAGAGTGTAGCGTCGGACGCTGGGGATGAGCGTCCGTCGCCCAGTGACGTAGCGTCCGTCGCTGGGAACGGTGTGTCAGAACTAGCCGTTGGACAAGGCGTCGGAGCGTCCGTCGCCTAGGCGTCAGAGCGTCCGTCGCCCAAACTATGAACAGAAACTAGCCGTTGGGGCATGCGACGGACCGTCCGTCGCCTAGTCGACAGAGCGTCCGTCGCCAACTTAAGTTGTCAGCCCGAGGCAGTTTTCGGTGGGTCTATTTATAGCCCCTCCCACTTCTCTCCCACTAGGCCTTTGCTTATTTGAGTTGCTGAGTTCGTTGAGAAGGTTGGGAAGAGAGCAAGAGCCCTAGAGAGAGAGATTGATTCGCGAATCCATCCATCCTCTCTCTAGTTCATCCAAGAGTTCAAGTGTGCATCCTCTAGTTGTGAAGCTTGAGTGAGTCAAGCGAAGATCGAGGCTTGTTACTCTTGGTGATCGACATTACCTAGACGGTCCGGTGGTGCTCGGAGGAAGGTGATCGCCGGAGGATTGTCGGCGGCCCTTCTCCAACGATGTTTGTGATCGGTTGTGGGCGATTCACCGAGCCAGAGTGGCGAAGAATCAACCCGTAGAGAGCACTCAACCCTTGCGCGGGATTGAGGGGGAGCTATACCTTGCGAGGTGCTCCAACGAGGACTAGGGGGGAGTGTCGACTCCTCGATACCTCGGCAAAACATCGCCGTGTCAAGCATCTCTTTCCCTAGCTCTTACTTATCGCATTACTTTCCGCACTTGTCTTTCAATTCATACTAGAATTGTGTAGGAAGTTTTTGCATTCCATTGACTTGCTACCGCTTTCTAGCTAGGACACACAAGCGGTAGGCACTAGGGGGTTAATTGGCTAGTTATAGGCTTAATTCTTGTTTAGAAATTAAAAAGAGCCCAATTCACCCCCCCTCTTGGGCATCTTGATCCTTTCAATTGGTATTAGAGCAAGGTTTGCTCTAAATTAGGCTTCACCGCCTAGAGCAAGATGTCCCATGGGGATGGACCACCTCCCATGTTCGATGGAGACGACTTTCCTTATTGGAAAGTTCGTATGGAGGCCTATTTAGAGGTCGTTGACGTGGGCGTGCTCAAAGCCGCCACAAAGGGAGGCACCCTCTTCGCGGAGGACCTCAACTTTGATAAGCACAATGCCAAGGCGAAGAACATTATATTTTGTGGCATTAGCAAGGATGTTTTCAACCGAGTGCGTAATGCCAAAGACGCATTTGAGTTGTGGACCACTATTTGTGCTCTTCACGAAGGCACAAAAAGTGAGCGTGAAGAACGCTATCACTTGGTTATGGCTAAGCTCAATTCTTTTTCCATGTATGCAAATGAAAATGCAAATGAAATGTACTCACGACTTAACATTATTGTAGAGGAATTGAATGGGCTCGGTCTCAACCAAATGGAGCCGACCGATGTGGTACGCAAGATCCTTTGTGTCTTGCCAATTGAGAAGTATGGCCACATCGTCACGGTTCTTCACCAAGGAGATCTCTCCGCCGCTACACCGACACAAATCTTGGGCAAGATTAATGCCCATGAGATGTACATGAAGATTGGTGATGGTGGCTCTTCTTCCTCCTCCAAGAAGAAAGAAAAAGAGAAGGAGGAGAAGAAGGACTTGGCACTCAAGGCATCCTCCTCGGAGAAATACAAGATGCAAGTCATGTATGAGAGTACAAACGATGATGATGACGATGATGATCTCGCTCTCATGGTGAAGAAAACAACCAAGATGTTGAAGAAGCTAAACAAGAATGGAGTCAAGTTTGACTCAAAGAAGAAGAAATTCTTCACAAGCTCTTAAAGGAAGCCTCTCTCCAAGATGGATTGCTACAATTGTGACAAACTTGGACACTTGACTCATGCTTGCCCCGAAGAGAAGAAAGACAAGTACAAGAACAAGAAAGCAAACAACAAGTTCAAGTACAACAAGGGCAACAAAGTTGAGTCAAGTGATGAGGAGAAGAAGGATGACAAGCCATTCAAGAAGAAGAAGAACTTCAACTTCCACAAGAAGAAGAAGAATGACAAAGCCTACATTGTTGGTGATTGGCTCACCGACATTGAAGACTCAAGTGACTCATCCGGAGATGAAAGTGAAGAAGAGAAGGTGGCCGCCTTGGTGATTGGTTCATCTACTCCACCGCCACCCCCTCCATCATCTCCAGGCTCATCCTCTACACACCTATACCTCATGGCTAAAGGTGACAAAAAGGTACAAAAAGAGGATAGTGATGATGGGGCTAGCTCTAGTGATGATAGTGATGATGAGTTTGAGACACCTTCCTATGATGAGCTAATTGTAATTTGCAACAAATATACTAAACTCATTAGGAAGTATAAAGGTAAAAGTGAATCACTAGAGAAAGCCAATGATAACTTGCATGCTAAGCTTGATGACTTGTCTAGTGCTAATGATGAATTGAAGCTTGAGAACAAATCTCTCTCATCTAGCACTAGGGAGCTCAAAGCCTCACTCAAGCAAGCTAATGAGAAACATGATAAGCTTGAGAGGTCAACACAAGAGCTCCATACAAGATACAACTTGCTAAAAGATGACTACAACCAAGTTAAGAATGAACATGGTACACTTGTGATAGCTAACGAATTGCTTTCAAATGATCTTGCTACACATGTTGCTATTAACCCGGTTGTTAAGTGTGATATATCTACTTCTTGTGAGGACTTGCTTGATGAAGTTGCTAGTGAGCAAAATGCTAAGTGTAAGGGCAAGAAGGTAGTTGAGGCCGAAAAGCATGATGACTATGTGAAGATGAGGCAAGAAAACTCCAAGCTCAAGGAAGAGCTAATCAACCTCAAGGCAAACAAGTCATTCACCATCAAGTCGGCCAAGCAAGATGACAAAGATGCAATGACCTTGATTAACTCTCTCAAGGAGGAAAATGTGAAGCTCAAGGTTGAGAAGATCAAGCTTACAAGTGGATTGGAGAAGTTCACCAAGGGTCACAATCTCCAAAGTGAGCTCTTGATGAACACTATCATGAAGACCGACAAGACCGACATTGGGTTCAAGGAGAACCAAATCATGAAGACCAAGGTCAAGATAGAAGCCAAGAACTATTACAAGAACAAGGCCATGAGAAGCAACTATGACACACCAAAGCCCAAGCCCAAGAAGTGCTTTGGATGTGGTCAAGAGGGTCATTTTTAATCCCAATGCAAGACTCCACCTCCCAAGACCTTGCCCAAGCACATAAGGCCTTTCGCTCATGATGCACACTTCATCATCAACAAGAACTCCAAGGGTAGACCTCAAGTTGTATTTCTTGGTCCTAAGATGAAGAATAAGCCCAAAGTGCTATGGGTTGCTAAGGAGTTGGTGGACAAGGCTATGGGACCTCGCCAAGTGTGGGTTCCCAAACAATAAGCTTAACTCCAAGTTGCTTGTGTGTAGGTGAACTACAAGACCGGTGGAAGTCATTGGGTGATTGATAGTGGATGCACTCAACATATGACCGGTGACTCCTGGATGTTCACCACACTTGAGGAAGATTGTGAAGGGCAAGACAAGATTACCTTTGGGGACAATTCAAAAGCCAAAGTGCAAGGTCTAGGCAAAGTGGCAATCTCAAATGATCAATCAATATCAAATGTCTTGCTAGTACAATCATTGAGCTTCAACTTGCTATCGGTAGGACAACTATGTGATCTTGGTTTCCATTGTCTCTTCACTCCAAATGAGGTAGTTGTGTCCAAGAATGAAGATTCATCATTGATATTTAAAGGGTTTCGGCACAATAATCTCTATCTAGTGGACTTCACCTCTAATGAAGCTAGTTTGCAAACATGTCTATTCTCCAAGAGTTCTTTGGGTTGGCTATGGCATAGAAGATTGGCACATGTGGGAATGTCAACCTTGAAGAAGCTTGTCAAGATGGAATTGGTTAGAGGTGTCAAGGATGTTGTGTTTGAAAAGGACAAACTTTGTAGTGCATGTCAAGCCGGCAAGCAAGTGGCAAACACTCATCCAACCAAAGCTTTCATATCAACCTCAAGAGTCCTAGAGCTACTTCACATGGATCTATTTGGACCTACCACCTATGCTAGCCTTGGTGGGAATCTCTTTTGCTTGGTGGTAGTTGATGACTACTCTAGGTACACTTGGGTGTTCTTTCTTCAAGACAAGGGAGAAACTCAATCAATATTCAAGAAGTTTGCAACTAGAGCCCAAAATGAGTTTGATGTAAAGATCAAAAAGATAAGAAGTGACAATGGGACCGAGTTTGTGAACACCAAGATTGAAGACTATTGTGATGAAGTTGGGATCAAGCATGAAGTATCCGCCACCTACACTCCTCAACAAAATGGTATAGTAGAGAGGAAGAACCAGACACTTATCACTCTTGCAAGATCAATGCTTGATGAATACAACACCCCCGAGAAGTTTTGGGCCGAAGCAATCAACACCGCATGCTATGCGGCCAACCGGCTATTTGTCCAAAGGCTTCTCAAGAAGACCCCCTATGAGCTTGTGAATGGGAAGAAACCAGATATATCCTTTTCCGAGTGTTTGGATGCAAAGTGTACATCTACAAGAAGCGCCAACATTTGGGCAAGTTCCAAAGGAGATGTGACATTGGTTTCCTTGTTGGATATTCACTTAAATCCAAGGCATACCGTGTATTTAACAAAGCCACCGGCTTAGTTGAAGAAACGTATGACTTGGAGTTTGATGAAACTAATGGCTCTCAAGAAGAGCATGAAAATCTTGATGATGTAGGTGATGAACCCTTGAGGGAGGCAATGAAGAATATGTCAATTGGTGCTATCAACCCGCAAGAGGTGGAAGAAGTTGAAGATGAAGCAAATCAAGATCCTTCTCCACCCCACACGCCTCAAGTTGATGAAGAAGATCAAGTGAGGGAAGCTCAAGAAGACACTCATATTCCTCAAGATCAAGCCAAGGCCGAAGCAAGCAATGTTGAAGCACCGCAACCTCCTCCCCAAGTGATTAATAGAAGATCTACACCTATGCTTCAAGCTCATCCACAAGACCTCATCATAGGGAGTCCATCAAGGGGGTAACAACTCGATCTAAACTTGCTTCTTATGTTGAACATCACTCCTTTGTTTCCTTTGTTGAGCCTTCTAGTGTGGAGGATGCACTTGCGGATCCGGATTGGGTGAATGCCATGCATGAAGAGTTGAACAACTTCACCCGGAACGAAGTGTGGACACTAGTAGAAAAGCCCAAGGGAGCAAGAATCATTGGCACCAAGTGGGTGTTTAGGAACAAGAAAGATGATCAAGGCGTGGTTGTGAGAAACAAGGCAAGATTGGTGGCAAAGGGGTTCTCCCAAGTTGAAGGCTTGGATTTTGGGGAGACCTTTGCACCGGTTGCAAGACTAGAAGTCATTCGTATCCTTTTGGAATATGCTTCACACAATAAAATGAAACTTTTTCAAATGGATGTGAAGAGTGCCTTTCTAAATGGTTTCATTAATGAACTTGTTTTTGTCTCACAACCTCCCGGGTTTGAAGACCCAAATTGTCCTAATCATGTGTATAGGTTGTCCAAGGCACTCTATGGATTGAAGCAAGCTCCAAAAGCTTGGTATGAGAGGCTAAGGGACTTCCTACTCAAGAAGGGCTTCAAGATCGGGAAAGTGGATACCACACTCTTCACCAAAGTGCTAGATGGAGAGATCTTTGTTTGCCAAGTATATGTCGATGACATTATATTTGGGTCAACAAACCAAGGTCATAGCAAGGAATTTGGTGCATTGATGTCCAAGGAGTTCGAGATGTCGATGATTGGCGAGCTAACCTTCTTCCTTGGCTTCCAAGTGAAGCAATTGAGGGAGGGCACCTTCATATCTCAAGAAAAGTACACTTATGATGTGCTCAAGAAATTCAAGATGAAGGATTGCAAGCCAATCAAGACCCCAATGCCTACTAATGGGCATCTCGATCTCGATGAGGGAGGTAAACCGGTTGACCAAACTCTCTATCGTTCTATGATCGGTAGTTTACTTTACCTCACCGCTTCTAGGTCGGATATCATGTTTAGTGTGTGTATGTGTGCTAGGTTTCAAGCAAACCCTAAGGAGTCGCATCTTTATGCGGTTAAAAGAATCCTTAGGTACTTAAGGCACACCCCTAGCATGGGTCTTTGGTATCCCAAAGGAGCTCCCTTCCAACTAGTTGGCTATTCCGATTCGGATTACGCCAGGTGTAAGGTTGATAGGAAGAGTACCTCCGGCGGGTGCCACATGCTAGGAAGATCACTTGTTTCTTGGTCCTCAAAGAAGCAAAATAGTGTGGCATTGTCAACCGCCGAGGCGGAATACATTTCCATGGGAGCAAGTTGTGCACAAATCTTATATATGACCCAAACACTCTTTGATTACGACGTATTTTTAAAAGAAGTTCCACTTTTGTGTGATAATGAAAGCGTCGTAAAGCTTGCAAACAACCCGGTTCAACACTCTCGCACCAAGCACATAGATATTCGCCATCACTTTCTTAGAGATCATGTGGCTAGGAAAGACATCACACTAGTTGGAGTTAAGAGCGAAGATCAATTGACGGATATCTTCACTAAACCACTCGATGAAACAACCTTTTGTAGGTTGAGAAGCGAGTTAAATGTGCTTGATCACTCTAACTTCACTAAAAGATGAGTTTGTGTGAACCATGCATTCATATGTAAAATAACATGTTTAATTTGGTATTGCACATAGGCTTGGCTAACGCGGTTAAGATAACCGCCCTCAAAGCGTGTGACAAAGCTTAACCGCGGTTTAAACTTGCAAGCAACCTAGATTCAAATTTGGTATTGCATAGCATATGCATGTGTGTTGTTTGCCGTTCCTTTTCGGTTAAGTTCTTTGAGCATCCTCTGTGTTCGTCCACTTAGGGGGAGCATTCCAAGCTCAAGACACTTCTATACCCCTCTTGTGGCCATATGATGACTCCTTGGTGCTTCCATTCGAATATTTTGAGCTAAAACTAAATTTAAGCCTATGGCAAACTATTTAAAAATGAGTGTTTGAGAGATGGTTCTCATATCAAGTCCAATCAGGTGTTATTTGGATCTTATTGGGATTGGAACTTGGTTGGGAAAAAGACAAAAAACAAAATTTGAAAAATTTTATTTAAAAGGCGTCGGACGCTGCCGACGGACGCTCGGTGTCAATTGCCTCAGCGTCCGTCGCGATCGTTCGGAGATTAAAGTCGCCCGCTTATAGGGCGACGGACGCTCCCCCCAGTGTCCGTCGCGGAGCGTCCGTCGCGGTCAATGTGATTGGGCGTTTCAAATCTGTTCTGGAAGCCCGACGGACGATGCCGTCGGACGCTCCCCGAGCGTCCGTCGCGAACTTAACGGCGATTTTTTTTTTTAAAATCCCCGTCTCTTCTCTGTTTTTTGCTCGATCTGTTTTGTCCGCCGCCGTGCTCGCGCTCAAACCCTAACCACCACTGATCGCCGCCGTTGGGCCGCCGTTCCCCCTTGTGCCGCCGCGGATCCCCACCTGCGCCGCCGGCTACTCCTCCACCCAGCGCCGTCTGCCACCTGCACCGCCATTCCTCTCTGCGCCGCTGCTCCACCCTGTCACAGCGCCGCCGCCTGCCCTGCAGCACCACCACCACAGAACCCTCACCCGCCAAGACTCCACCGCCGCGCCAGGCTCTTTCCACTGCCACCCAATCCAGTCGTGCAACACTCTTGCCGAGGAGCTCTCCTTATTGGAGGTTGTTTGATCTCGATTGTGCGTCAAGACTGCGGATTGCGGATTGCGGATAATCGATCGGGGGATCTCACCCCTTCTCTTGTTTTGGTCAGGATTCGAGGTATGAAATGGCAGAATCGATCTCTATTCCTTATCTACTTCTTTTCACTTCTATAGACCCTCTCATATCTAGCTTATATGCTTATGGTATACTTTTATCTATTTAACGAGCAGGGTCAGTGTCTGAGGTGGTTGCTTGAGCAGTGGGCAGTGATAGTGAACTCGGGGCAAAGCCCGCGAGTACGGATCGAGGCAAAGCCTCGCAAGGACAGTCCAGGGCCGACGTGCCACTCTTACAGTTGGTTGTCCTGTGGATTGTCAGATTGTCAGTGGTTTCAGTGACAGTTGGGGCAGTGAGTTTGTGGTTTGTCTCTTGAGGATTCTTGTCAGCGGATTGTTTGCAAAAGGTTGAGTCATGGCTAGAACAAAGAATGCAGGTCCCGTTCCTAGTAGTGGTGGTGACCCTCCACCTCCAACGCGTCCACCCACTGACCGGGGAAAGGGAAAGCAAAAGGTTATATCCCGGAAGCGCAAGAGGCCTTTGATGGATCCAGATTCGACAGTCGCGCTAGCAGTGGCCGAGGCCGCTGAGATAGCGGAGAGAGGTGGACGTCACGCCGATTTGAGGCTCTCGCCTCGCCGTGGAGCGCGTCGTGAGTCCCCTCCACGTCCTGAGACAGAGCCCGTCAAGGCTACAGAGGCAGAGGAGACAGAGCCAGTCCCAGAGACTGAGCCGACAGAGGCCGCGGGCCACTCTTCTATTGGAGAGCTGATGAGCTGTCGAGTGACCCGATCCAGAGGCTCAGGTGCACCACCTAGTCCTCCAAGACCTCGGCTCCCAGACCCAGTGAGGCACCAGGTCAGAGCGCTTACAGCGAAGCAAGTCCAGCTACTTCGCTTTGTCGACTTCCAGTCTTGGTTCCCACCTCAGAGGGACCCCCGTGCCAGACGAGATTTTTACACCACAGTGCACGAGGACTTCTACAGAGCTTACATAGACAATGATGCTCCTCTTAGGGCTCACAGAGTGTGCCCATCTGCCCATATAGAGGGGATCGGTGGTCCAGAGATCCTGCAGCACCTCCAGTATATTCAGGGTCTGACAGATCTGATGGGACGTTCATGGGCATATCAGAAGGATTGGGTATATCAGTTTTACGCCTCTCTGTGGATCTCGCCTGATCACGAGTTCCTACACTTTGGATTCCAGGGACGTGACTTCAAGGTTATAGCAGCACATTTCAGAGAGCTCTTTCACCTAGAGTCCTCTCCTACGAGGATCCACAGTCTTTGCTATGGGGATCAGGAGGCCCCTCGCCGACCTCACGATGGTATAGTGCCATCTACGGATTTCGTGAGGCCGTGCTTTCAGCAGCCATTCACTGAGGGTTCGAGCCGTACACCACGTGACCTTAATCCACTGGCTCGGATCCTCCACGAGGTACTCAGACGCACTATTCTACCTCGGATTGGAGCTCGGGATACTATCACTCGTCTACAACTTTGGCTCCTGGCTCATGTTGTTCGGAAAGAGAAGTTCGACCTCTGGGATTTTATAGTGAGCGAGCTTGAGGATATCATAGCCGCTGGGTTCAGGGGTCACTGGCAGCTGCAGTTTGCCCACTGGATATCTTATCTGATAGTTGCCAAGACCAGATCAGGGGCTATGAGAGTCACTCTCACAAGGTCAGCGACAGAGTTTCCTGTGTATTCGATGAGTCAGCTGGTGATCCATGGAAACCTGTCTCGCCCCAGCAGAGCTTACAGACCAGGCACTAGGCAGGCAGGTGTGCCACCACAGTCGGCAGAGGTCACGGATGCTACAGTTGAGCAGATTGCTCAGGCAGAGCTGGCAGACTTAGACGCAGAGATTGATACAGCTGCTGAGACAGTCTATAGAGAGGACCTCGACTCCGACAGCTCTGACGAGGACTACCAGCCGGTGCGTGAGTATACACCGATGCCTCATGACCACGAGGCAGGAGGGTCAGGCACAGCCGCAGCAGCTCCAGCTCCAGGTTCTAGCTCCTCAGAGGCTACTTTACTCACTATTCTGTCGAGGATGCAAGAGGAGCAGTCACGTCAGGCAGAGGAGCAGAGGCGACAGGCTGCCGATCTACGGAGGCTCACAGAGCAGCAGCTGGCAGCTCAGGCACAGACACAGGCTAGGCAGGATGAGTTCTAGCGCTAGTTTTTAGCCTATCAGCTGCAGCAGACAGAGATTCAGAAGACCCAGACGTTGCTACTTGAGCGTCTTCTGGCCTCTAGCTCCGGGCAGACTTCCACTCCACAGTTTCAGTTGCCCAGCGTCTCACAGCAGCAGCAGTTCACCTCACCTCCACAGCAGCTTCCAGTAGTTGTGGTTCCGACTCCAGCGTTACCGTCCAGAGGACAGCAGAGTCAGGCACCAGCTACTCCTCCGTTCCAGCCACCAGCCTCTCCTGAGTTCCAGACTCCAAGGACCCAGGTGTCCTCTTGGATAGCTTCACCCGGAGAGTTTCAGACAGGATTCACTCCTATCCGGGGAACTACCATAGCTGAGGCCTCGAGAGATCTGTCAGCGTCTTACTTGGAGATCACGGGAGAAGACTCCCCAGGAGCAGCTCAGCCAGTCTCACCAGCTCCCGTAGTTGCAGTCGATCCTCCGGCGACGGGCACCCACTTGTCTTCAGTTGCCTCGTCAGAGATCGCTCCTGAGCAGTCAGCGCAGACGGTTACCACTCCTCCAGCTGCCGTTCAGACAGATGCTATATCACTGGCAGATGAGGCAGTTACAGTGGCAGTGTCTTCTCCAGCTCAGACTCAGCCCGCAGAGGTTGCAGCCGCAGTGTCACTTGTTGCTCTAGCCGTGACACCGTCCCCCTCGCCTCGAGTGTTCACTCGTCGGGTTCACAGGCCCGCTACTACTGAGGCAGGACCGTCAGAGGCCCCAGCTGAGCCTCAGGGGGAGTCCATTGAGACAACAGCTGCAGAGGTCACCCCAGCTGCGCCTACTCCTGCAGAGACTGAGGCAGATGATGAGTCAGATGAGTCAGATCTTCAGGATTTCATCATGCTAGATCGCAAGGCTGCAGCTCCTCCACCTTCTTCTCCAGCCCCAGACTCTTAGTTTTTGGTGCTAGACGCCAAAGGGGGAGAGAGGGTCGAGTATAGAGATAGGGGGAGGGATTTGGATCTTTGTATGCTTAATTTCCCCGTACTCTTCCATCATGTCTACCTTTATGCATTTGTTTATATGTGTGATGTGATGATTACGTTGGTTGATGTTTATATGGTTGGATGTGACAAACTCTCGATTACCACTAATATATCTTGTGAGTTGTCTCATGTTTCATGATATATCTCTATGCTTAATGATAATTGAGCTTCCGCGCTATACTCCGATACGTCCTTTGAGAATATCATGAGGTACTTCTTTTACATTCATATCTATAAGTACCATGTCGTGTGATTTGGTTTGAGTGAGCAAGTATGCTTCATTACAAATTCACTAACCCTTGCTCAACCATTCCAAGTCACTATAAAGTCTTAACCATAACTCTTATCCATACTCGAGGTTCTATTGTCGTCAATCACCAAAAAGGGGGAGATTGAAGAATCATTGTCCTAGTTGGTTTCGGTGATTAACGACAATTAGAGATTATTATGGCTAATGTGTGTTTTGCAGAGGCTATGCGTAGCTTAGCCATAGTGATCAACAAGAATGGGCACTAATGGTCATCACTTAGCCACCAAGATGGATATCGTTTCGGATTTTAAGGAGACATGATGAAGACCCTAGAATGATAGGCTAAGTGTCATAAGGAAATGAAGGGCACTTAGAAATAGATAGGGCTTCTCTTTTTGTCTTTGACCGTACTATTAAGAGGGGTTGAGACTAGTAGCTTGACTTAGGAAAGCTTCATGACTTAGGTGTGGTGCACACTTGACTTCCTTAGCTCTAAGCAAGCCTATGGTGACCGTAAGATAGTCTAGAACAACTTCCATTTTCATCGCGACGAAAAACGAAGTTATTAAATCTGTTTTCTGA